>OW240914.1:260189236-260425222 GCA_933207985.1 Pelobates cultripes
AATCCAAGCTATTGTGACACCAGATGTATTTGGTGGCACTGACTGGGGTGGCACTGACTGGGGAAATGGGCACAGTATCCGCTGTGAGCATGACACAGAAGCTGGCAGCAGTGGCAGACAACTGACTGCTATTCAATCTATAACAGTGAAAAAAGTTTTTTGTTTTTAAATCCAAGCTATTGTGACACCAGATGTAGTTGGTGGCACTGACTGGGGAAATGGGCACTGTGAGCCTGACACAGAGCTGGCAGCAGTGGCAGACAACTAAGTGCATTTACATTAGATGAAAAAAAATCAAAAAAGCATACCCTTACTAACCTAGTACTTTTCCTATCTTATGAACAGCAGCTACACTTCCCTCCTCTTACTAAGCATGCAGCTTGAGAATGAATCTAAATGGATGCTGTCCAGTAGGTGGGAGGGTCTGCTAGGGAGGGTGTGCTGCTAATTGGCTGGAATGTGTCTGCTGACTGTGAGGTACAGGGTCAAAGTTTACTCAATGATGACGAATAGGGGGCGGGTCGAACCGCGCATATGTTCGCCCGCCGTGGCGAACGCGAACATGCTATGTTCGCCAGGAACCGTTCGCCGGCGAACCGTTCGGTACATCACTAGTCATAGGATGAAGTCCCGAGGACAGTGAGGGGCCTATCCACAATTCTGCAGTAATGCACCAGTTGGCAGATCTCCCTAACTAGCTCAGCTGGATAGAGGCAAGGAAAACATTTTACATCCACAATGAACCTGCACACAGACTAACAAGCAGCCTACTGTGAATAAATCACAGCACTGGTGAGGGGAAACACAAGTGAGGATAGGCATCTGTGGTTTTATTTGGTGGCACAGGAGAGATAGGGTTGGGTAGAGGGACACTTTTGTGGATGGGGAGAAACAAGAGGAGGGGGTGGATGTATTTAAGGTGGGAGAAGAAAGGTTTTGCAATTAATAATTACATCTAAATAACTCACATTCACAAACTAACGCACAATGTCACACCAACAAAGACAACCCTGCTTTCACACACACTATCATGCATGTATATAATCATGTTACTTCAAGAGAGCAGTTAATCCCAAAACATTGTATCCAAGAAAATATTTAAGAAAATATTTCTGCATTCACAAACAGACAAGATTCGAGCGGGAACCCAACTGCTGCCCGTTCTCAGTATTCTCTTACACCCTGTTTTTTGCTCTCCATAAGTTTAAAGGGTAATCCAGACGTGGACCTAGAGAGGACCCAGGCGTGAACCTCACGGTGCCTAGAGAGATATCAGCTATCACTGATGATGCCTAACAAGGCTGAAACGATCGTCTGGGGTTGCTGTGTCTCTCGTGCAGAGGGAACTTGCTGGCATTTCGGATCTGGTCTTGGTGGGACCAGTCAGATATGTTTCTCTGTAATGGCAGAAGATGAGCTAAAACCAACTTGATATCTGAGCGGGGGCCCACCGAAGGCTATTTCAGCTGCTGCCCGTTCTCAGTATTCTCTTGCGCCCTATGTTTTGCTCTCCAATTACACACTTGTATTCACACACTGGCATGCTTTTCACTTAAACACCTGCATTCAAATGAAGATTCTCTTTACCAACACCTTCACACAAACAGAGGCCTTTGCACAAAAATACACCAAGCATTAACTCACACACAATCAGGGATGGCATTAGGTCTTTTGGCACCCTGTGTAATACTTTTTGTCAGCACCCCCATCACCACACCTGTCTCTGACCAGACCCCTCCCTAACCACACCCCATCACCCAGTACCTCCCTTTCTTATTAATCCCAAAACAAAGATTATAAAGGTGGGGGTGTGGTTTGTAAGATGGTGGTGGGGCTTGTAATTTGATGTTGGGGAGTGGGGTTTGTAAAGTGGTAGTGAGGCTTTTAAGGTAGTGGTGGGGCTTTTAATTTGGAGGTTGGGAGTGGGGTTTGTAAGATGGTGCAGGGATTTGCAGGTGGTGGGACTTGTAAGGTAGTGGTGGAGTATGATGAAGTAGTGTCGCCCAGCTGAGTTCATTGCAATTACCAAGAGTGTGTACTCATTTCCTTACTTGAGCTGCAGACTACAGTGCCTGCCTATGAGTGACTGCGAGCTGTGTCTTCCGCCTGGCACCCCTGTAACCATGGCACCCTCTGCAGCCGCACAGCTCACACACCCTAAAGGACAGCCCTGCACACAATCCCTAACAACAGCACTGCAATCAGACACATAGTTCATCACCACATTTTAGATACAGTCAGGTCCATAAATATTGGGACATCGACACAATTATAATCTGTTTGGCTCTATACACCACCACAATGGATTTGAAATGAAATGAACAAGATGTGCTTTAACTGCAGGCTTTCAGCTTTAATTTGAGGGTATTTACATCCAAATCAGGTGAACGGTGTAGGAAGTACAACAGTTTGTATATGTGCCTCCCATTCATAATACTGTTAGCTGTTACTGCAATAAAACACACATATTTGTATTCAGTGATGTCTCATAAATAAAATAGTACCCCCCATGTCTAGGTTTTATGGTGTTTTGTAAAGTTACTGGGTCAAATATAGCATGTTTCATTTTTCAATTTATACACATTGAAATTTGCCAGAATATTTATGTTGCCTTTGAGACCAAATGGTATCCCAGGAATAAGCATTACCCCCATAATAGCATACCATTTGCAAAAGTAGACAATATTGCAAATGGGGTATATCCCGTCATTTGTAGTAGCCACCTAGTCACAAACACTGGCCAACGTTGGCGTTCATATTTGTTTGTGTGTGAAAATTCCAAAAAAACTAATTTTAACGCTAATTTTGGCCAGTGATTGTGACTAAGTGGCTACTAAAAAAGACTGGACATGCCCCATTTGCAATATTGTCTACTTTTGCAAATGGTATGCTATTATGAGGGTAATGCTCATTCCTTGGCTACCATACGGTCTCAAAGGCAACATTACCAATTTGGAAAATTTCAATTAAAAAAACACACCATAAAAACAGTACATGGGATGTACTGTTATACTCAGGAGACTTCTCTGAACACAAATAGGTCTGTTTCAAAACAGTAAAACGTATCACAACAATTATATATTCAAAGAAAGTGACATTTGTTTGTGGAAAATCCCCCAAAAATCACTTTCACTGATAATATTATCACTGTGATATGTGTTACCATTTTGAAATACTAATATTTGTGTTTAGCGAAGTCTCCCGAGTAAAACAGTACCCCTCACGTACATGTTTTAGGGTGTCTTGGACAGTTACAGGGTTAAATATAGTGCTAGCAAATTAAATTCTCTGGACTTTCGGCCTGGGTTGTCAGGCAGGTCCCTCAAATTGCAATCAATAAAATTACTTCATTATGTAAAAATATGCATGTGGAATTTAAATATATATGCATATTTATATATTTGAAGTCTACGTGTATATTTATGAAATTATTTATGTCATTATGTATTTGCTATTACATAATAAATTCAACAGGTTCACCTTTGGGTTTAGTTATTTTGTTCACTTTTCTTTTACTGTGTGGTGTGAATTTAGCTTTTTTTTCTCTAACTTTTTTATTCTTACTAGTAATCCTATGGTTGGTTCTTTCGTTTGGTAAGCTGTGAACCACTAATATATTACTGAGGGTAATATTTTAGATAAGGAAGAGCCTAGATTTAATGCAATGCTGGGTGTTTCAATGTGAACTGGGCAATTCTTATTACCAAATTCTGACACATCATCTGTAGGCATCATTCATATCCTTAATTATGGCCCACTTCACTTACAAGATGCATCAGGGACCATTAATTGATGGTAAGGAGAGCCAAGAGGAGAAGGGATGTACAGTGATAAAATAGTTTAATGTGAGGGAGTTGGGGGTTACCCTCCACTATATATCAATTTTTAGACCTGTTTATTTATGACTATTCTGGGAATAAGGCTTATTCTGGGAATAGTTTTTAATTTTAATATTATTTAAATAGTAATTTGACTTAAGGAAGAAATGAAACAAATAAGAACTCATTGTATAAAACTGGAAGGTGATGTTCTGTACTGGTACACTACAACAGGACAATATGCTCATTGTTTAGCCAATTTGAAATGCATTTAGCTATTGTGTGTCAAGCCGATTAAAATTAATTGGTTGAGTAAAGAATATTCTGCTTTCCAACTCTACAAATTACATGGGCTACACGGGCCACACACACAGCAATATCCCTTCCTTCGAAACTATTGAGGAAGCAACAGGGCTCTGTTATAAAGGTTAAATGTTTCATATATTATGAATTATAAAAAAAAAAAAAAACTATATCTTGTAAATACAAATAGGATAGTGTGAATACTAATTAAGCTTTGTGTTAATGAAAAAAAAAAATGTTCCTTAATGAAATAAATTATGACTACAGATGGAGCATTTGTGCAGGTTTTCTAAATATAAAATATGTAAACAGTATTTTGACTTTAGGATAATATACAACCATGGTGTAAAACAGAAAGGTGCTGTTTTGTATTAATATACTACAATAGGACAATATACTCATACACATTGTTTGGCCAAGAACAGTTTGAATTGGAATTTTCTTTTAAATATATTACATTTTTTTTATTTGAATTTAAACAGATATATTGACATGTAGAAATTTCACATATATTCAAGTGGATTTCCCAATAAAAACTTAAAGGGTTATTTGAACCGTCATGACCACATCAGTGATTTGAAATGGTCATGATGGTAGGAGTATGTATGTGCAGTCTTTTTGCTTGAAACACTGAAAATACTGAGTTTTTATTAACTGTGTGCTTGGGCTAGTTGCAACCCCAGCACACGTGATATTGGCAGCCAAGTACTTCTGGCTGCCTATTGTAAATGGTGTGCCTAATTTGCATCTGTCCTAAGTGCGCACATTGCCTTCAATGGGAAGATTGCTTCCTCCTCCCACCCAATGTGTGTGCTCTCCCACCTCCATCCATTGCACATAGTTATTTATTTTAAATTCCTCTCTTCTCACTCTATCCTCTCTGAGGCCCAGAGTGCATGCATGAGAAGCCTGTGATAGGATTGTGCAAGGCTGCTGTAATGCCAAAGGGGGCATAAAAGTCAGCACCGGGAGCTTCACCTGTTGTGGGATTTAAGGTGAGTAAATCATGTTTTTCCCTCTTATATTGCAAATGGAAGGGCATTATGTCTAGTGCCCAGTAGTGCATAGTTCACATTAAAGGTTTCCTCCCTCCAGGGGATTGAAGTAACACGTTAGTTATAATATATTCTGAATTACCTAAAAAAAGATATTCAGATTGAATAAAGTTTTGGATCATAAAGTCACTATTTAACAATAGTAATAATAATATAACAAATCTGTTAGTAATTAATTTTACTGGATAACAGATTGTAACAGTTTATATGTTTGTATTATACATTCTGCACTATTTATTTAGCCTCCAAGGAACACTTCTAGGTCATCAAGTTCTTAAAAAATGAAAAATAGTAGCTTACCTAGATCACTTTAGTTCTTCAGAAGCCCTGAGAAGCATCCCCAAGAGTCTATAGCTTTATGTTTTTTGAGATTCCCCAGGTGCTGTCTAACAGTTTCTCTCATTATAGAAAAAAAAAAAACATCTCAGCAATCACTAAGAACCTCAAAGAGAATCATCTTTGGAAACACTTGAAAAACAAAAAAGAGCAAACTTCTTCTTAAAACAGTCGCTGTCAATGGGAAAGTATAAGCGCTCTATTAATTTCAACATGCAACTAATGGCTGTATTGAAGAAAAAAACTCTTTGGATCTTGCCAAAGTAATCTTGCCATTTCTTTTCTTTTTGTGTTTTTCTCAATAACGGTGAAATGAGATTGCATTTAGATGTTCACAAATATTAAAACAAATTAGATCATTTTAGAATACATGTTTCAACAGAAGCACATCTTATCAAGATTCCGTCAATTACTGTTAATCATCTTGCCATTATTCTCAAGAAGATTAAAAGTTCTTTCTTTGTCCTTTTCTCCACATTTAATTTATACTGTACCAATATACATTGTGCAACAAAAATCACAAATCAAAATAAAAACATCCATATTTATGCAATTACACTTTGTGATGCTACAATCACCTTGGTAACGATACCATGTATTTTGCATGTCTAATTTCTCTTAGCTGATTGATAGTAAGCAGTGTTGGTGCATGAAGAATGATTAGGGGAGGGAGCTTTGTGGGAGTTTTGTAGTATTTTTGCATCTTTGCTGCAAATGATATCTGCTTCCTAAATTTCTGTGAAGCTTAAGCATGCAAGTTTTCTTTCTGGCTGACTGATTGCCTGTAGTAGAAATTGAAATGACTTGATTTGGTATCAAGACCCTTTGGAAGCGGATTAGGTCTTGAAACCTGAGTAGATGTGGAGGGAGGGGGTGTGCCAATATGGTAATCTATGAATGGGTCAAATTGTATTAGTCATTAATAGCTGAAGTTTCCAAAATATAGTAGTGTAATTTCTGTCTAAATGGTTTCTGTTTGCTTGGAATCTAAGCTATAAGCACACATATCCTAACTAACAGTTTGCATTTATTTAAGCATAGTGCAGGTTTGTTTGGTTCTTAGAATTCCTATTGGACACTTTATGATGGAATATATCATTCTTGACCAATTGTATTTGCGTGATAAACATGGTTGCTTTAACCCCTTCACTACCTAAATCGATAATAAACTTATTTTGTTAAATTTATTTTAATCCATAAGGCCTCACTTACCCTTATTCTCTCATTGTGATTACCAGCCTCTAGAGGAACAAATAGTTTTGCCAGAAGCCACTAGTCTCTGATATCAGGCCAGTAAATCTGCTGAAAATATAAGCTCATCCACCGCTTTCAAACACTACAGGAAGTTTTAATATGTCTTATCATTCCTGCAGTCAGGGAGAGAGTAGGAATAAAATGACTCTACCATTTGACTATTAGCATGACATTTGCATTCCTGAGATTGATACATTTTGCTGAAATACATTTATTTTAGTAATGTATGATTTAACTTTATTTTCTGTATGTGGGCATTTTGTTCAAATGTATCAGGTACGTCC
This sequence comes from Pelobates cultripes, assembly GCA_933207985.1. Lineage (NCBI taxonomy): Eukaryota > Metazoa > Chordata > Amphibia > Anura > Pelobatidae > Pelobates > Pelobates cultripes. The sequence goes on from OW240914.1 coordinate 260,196,287, forward strand.
AACAAAAATCAGTCCTTAAGGACCGTGAATGAACCTGATGAGTCCACGGGGAACTAGAGCGCTGAAAGTGATCATGATCGATTCCAGCAATGCCTGTGGGGCAACACTTCTCAGTTGCTCACGTGAAACCCGGCAGTGAGGCATCGGTAGCCATCTCAAAATACACTTAAAATGAAATCATATATATGCATTTTATATGTAGAATATATTATAAAATGCTTTAATTATATTATATTATACATATATAGGAAATAAAAGTGTGTGTGTAAATATTATATACACACATATTATATATATATATATATATATATAAAAACACAGGTATAGGCGCTCTCTAGAATGTATAAGTGGACGGCAGCAGTAAACCAGCAGGACTTCCCAATACCTGCTATTAACCAGAAAGTGCAATAACAGAGTGGTAGACCGCGCCACAGGATAGTAGAGGATAATTAATTATGAATAGCAAAACGTACATACATACGGGTTATCCCAGTAATGAGGTAGTGAATATAAACCTTAAAAATATAAAATAGAGACAATAATAGTGCAGTATACCAATGCAAGGTAATACAAAAGTGAAATATTAACGAAAACCAGTAGAAGGACCAACTCACACTTTCCAGAGCTGCTAAGAGCTCTGCTGAATAGCGCCTGGACGGTATGATCCCCGTCTAAGGATATAGGAGTGGTGGTGGTATCTAGTTTATAGACGTGTATATTTTTACAAATAAAATCCAATAGTGCAATATGTATAGAAATAGTAAATAAACCAAAGGATAAATACCCTCCTTACAATTTCCAGAGCACTAAACTTGCTCTGGTGGTGAACGCTTGTGGTGGTATAACCCGCACCAAGGGATATAAGCAGGATCCAAGGTGCACAGGAATAAGAGGTAGATCAAGGCTGGAGACAAACTACAACTTTATCATTAAAATAAAAAATCTTAAATATAAAATCTAAAATAAAAGTTCAAAGTCCAAAGTCCAAGCTTCTTAATCCACTTTACGCATTTCACCCAAATAGGGGCTTCTTCATTAGTGTAGATAATGGGAAGTATCAATTCAATCCTTATATAGGGTGTCAATTACTTCCATTATTCCGGTGTGTGCACTCTTCCTGCTTCCGGCAGGTCGCGTGCGTCGCCCGGAAGTGACGCAACGCGACCTCTAGGGGCTGACGGGGCATGTAGTCCTAATGTTGCTAATAGTTCCGGTAGTCGCGTGCGTCACCAGGAAATGACGTCACGCAACTAGCGGTGTATTCTGGGGGGAGTCGTTTATAGAGCAAACTTGCGATCTTTCGGCATCCTCAAAAAAGGAGGAAATTAAACACAGTTATACATACACGTTAAATGTGAGGAGCTGACAGTTCTTAATATACTTTGATGACAACCTATATATATATATATATATATATATTTATAATATAAATTGAATTAAAAAAACTTTAAAAAAAAACCAGCTAACTTTGGCCAGTGTTTGTGACTACAAAAGACTGGAAAAACCCCATTTGGAATACCCTGGGTTATCTACATTTGAAAATGGTATGCCATGATGGGGTTATTTCACATTCCTGGGCTACCATATGGTCTAAAAAGGCAACACAGACCCAGCAAACCAATCTTGTAACTTTCCAAAACACCATAAAATCTGTATATGGGGGTATTGTTATACTCGAGAGACTTCGCTGAACAAAATATGAGTTTTTAAAACAGTATCACAGTGATTAAATCACCAGTAAGTGCAGTGTTTGTGTAAAAAAATGCAAACAACTAATAAAAACGCTAACTTTGGACAGTGTTTGTGGCTAAGTGGCTACTACAAAAGACTGGACATACCCCATTTTTAGTACCGTGGGTGGTCTACTTTTACAAATGGTATGCCATGATGGGGTTAATTTTCATTACTGGGCTGCTATACGGTCTCAAAGGCAACATAGGCCCAGCAAACCAATCTGGCAAATTTCAATGTGCAAACATGGAAAAGGGGAAAGCCTTACAATTGACCCCTGTAAGTTTGCAAAAACCCATACAACCTGTACATTTAGGGCATTGTTGTTCTCGAGAGATGTTGCTGAACACATATTGGGGTGTTCATTGTCAGTAACATATAACAGGAACTAAGAATACTTGCCTAAAGTACAATGTGAGAGAAAAATAACACAAAAAAATTACTACCCAAATGTTTCTCCATAGACGCCTGTTAGGACCATGTGATCTTCTATTAGGACCCTGCCTCAGCTGGCCTGCTTCAGCAGGGGGGACTGCCTGTGGCGGGAATGTGTTTGAAGTCTTACTAAGGGATAATATTCATGAATTCATTAGGAAGAACATTTTTATTAGCAATAATCAGCATGGTTTTATGAAACATAGGTCATGTCAAAATAAGCTAGTTGCATTTCACAAATAAATAAGTAGAAGTATAGATCAGGGTGTTGCAGTGAATGTGATCTACTTTGCTTTTGCCTAGATTTTGATGTGGTTCTTTAGCAGATTTTAGTATTCCCTGTAAAAGAAAATTGTCTAGATGAAAATTCTTGTTCTTGGGAGGAACATTGACTTAAAGATAGAGTACAAAGGGTTGTCATTAATGGTACATTTTTAAGCTGTACAAAAGTGGTAAGTGGTGTCCCTTAGTGTTTTGTTATAGGACCACTTCTATTTAACATATTTATAAATTATCTTAAAATATGCATTAAAAGTCATGTTTCAATGCTTGCAGATGACACAGATCTCTGTAAAGTAATATAATGTGAGCAGGATATGTCTTTTTTTGCAGAGGGATTTAGATGGATTGGGGGTATACACACTCAAATGTCAGATGAAATGTAATGTATAAAAATGCAAAGTAATGCACTTCGTGATAATGAATGCACACGCAACTTACACCCTAAATGGTAGTGAATTATGAATGACAACAAATGAGAAGGATTTAGGAATGGTTATAGACAACAAACTAGGCAACAACATGTATTGTCAACCTGCAGTTGCTAAGGCAAATAAGGTATTGTCGTGTATGAATAGAAGCATTAATTCTGTAATTGAAAATATAATTCTGCCTCTATGTAAATTATTGGTAAGACCACATCCTGAATATTATGTGCATTTTTTTGTACCTGTTCTAAAGAAGGATATTATGGCACCAGGGGTAGGCTACAAAATTAATAAAAGAAATGGAGAATTTTAGTTATGAAGAAAGGTTAACAAATTTAAATCTCTTTTGTTTTGAAAAACGGAATCTGAGAGGGGATATGATAGCTTTATCCAAATATATTTGGGGCCAATACAACCCATTGTCTGGAAATCTATTCATAAACAGGGCTATTAATAGGACACAGGGTCAGACATTTAGAATGAAAGAAAGGAGATTTAGTCTAAGGCAAAGGAACATAAAGGATATGGAATTCTGTCTGAAGAGGTTATTCTATACAGATGTTTAAACAGCAATTGGATACATACTTGCAAAAGCATAATATTCAGCGACATCATTTTTAATTAGTGGGGTAAAAGCTTCTTGATCCAAGGAGATATCTGACTGCCATTCTTGGATTTTTCCCTAATTTATTGCAAAATTGGAAGCGCTTCAAACTGTTTTTTTGTCTTCTTTTCGATCAACAGTAAAAACAAATGTAAGAAAGGCTGAACTTAATGGATTCATGTCTCTTTTCACCTATTTAATTCTGTAATTATATAATTTTGGCAATCTGTTTCACAGAAGGATATAACAATACTAGAAATGTGCAAAGCTGGGCTTCCACATTAGTAAGTGGCATATTTTAGTAATAATTAAATGATAGAAAACCTAATCTTATTTATTTTATTAAAAAAAATGTCATGGAGTATGGTTACTTAATTCAAATAAATAATAGGGACTAACAGCTATTTGGTAACCAATACATTAATAGGTCCGCTCAGGATGTGAGGTCATTAATTTAGACTTAAAGACAGGAAAATTCTCTTATGGAACAAGAAAGAATGCTTTACCATAAAAACAATATATGTGAAATTATCTGTCTGAAGAGCTTGACAGATACTATACAGCTATTTTTGTTTCTTTTTAGAATATTGTCAGGATTACTAATTGATCCCGCAAGCAGAACTGTATCACACCTAGGACTAAGGATAACGTCTAACCGGACCTTAGAATGGACGGACTTAATGTATCTAGGAATAGTCAGAATACTTGCCGAGGTCAGAGATAGAGAATCAGACACAGCAATGAGAAAATCCAAAAGTCAAGGATACCAGAAATCAGGGAAGTCAGAATAAAGCCAAAGTCAAATACCAAAAAATAAAGCTCAGGAACGCACTCTCAGATTACCATCAGGCAGAAACCACAACAGGGCAATGAGAGAATGTGAAAATAAGTTTAAATAACCCTCCTGTTATTCTGATTGGCTGTTATCGGCCTTTGACCCCAAAACGTGCGTGCACGTGATGTCACGCGCACGCCGACGTCATTCTCAATGTGGGCCGTCATGTAGCCATAAGGTTGCATAGATCCATAGTGGCCGGCGTCCCTAGACATGCTGGATTATCAGATATCCAGGCGTACGGCTGATAATGGGCACAACTATTCCTGTCAGGACGGGAAATACCATTAACCATTTTACCATAAGAGGATGAATTTGTTACAAATATATTCTAAAAAGAACATTATCCTCATAAGTTTGGGTGATGTGGGGCGTCTGATTTAAGAGTTGTGGCAGTCCTCCGTCTTGAGCAATTTAGATGTGGGGACTTGAAGCAGTTTACTAGGCATTAACATTCGATACAAACACAAAGATAAAGCACTGCGCTTACAACTGTTGTAGCTTAGTATCCAAAAGCTCAAAATACAGAGTAAAAACAAAGAAAACATTACCTGCGCTCTGGTCTAAAGGTGAGCTTATATTCAAATGGCCATTGAAATAAAACTAAAGAGTCTCCATTTTGTTTAAATTAACATTCCATAGCATGAACACTGACAGAAGAGGTTGATTATCCTTTGCCCCTGCCCTGCTTTTTTGTACCCATTATCTCTCCAGACTTCCCTTACTTATGGCTGATAGGGATTTGGAACATTCTCTGATTATAAGTAGCTTTTGCTACTAAAATTTCACCTCTAGCTAGATAATTACAAGCATAAAGCTTTAGAATGTGTACATTGGTACTCAAATTTCATCTCTAGCTAGATAATCCCTTTTAGAATATCAGTTATACTTGTTTACGTAAGTTTTATTCATTGCTAGATAAAGGGTTACACTCCAATTAGTATCAAATCTGTATTTAGGGTTCAGTTGTTAAAATTAATTCAAACTATACTTGGTTCCAACAATAAACTCTGTACTGAGAATTCAGAGCCCTGACAATAATTGGATAAAGTGTACGTTTTAAATTTACTCAAAATTAAACAAGTTACAGTGTATCGGCTCATATTTACCTAAAACACCTCGAAACTCAAACTTAATCCAATCGAGAAGGCTGTTTGGTATCCGATTTGCTCAAAAACGAATCTACATTTCCCATAAGAATTAATGTAAATTAGATAAATCCATTCCAGACCCCCAGAATTACAGTATTTTAATACAAATGCTACAGTTTAATGATACTTTACAAGCATAAGGTATTACATATTCAATGTGTAACTATTTATGCGGGATAGGTTTCGTATTATAATCTGTCTTTGTCAAATTTCTCCATCAAGTTATATGAATCATTGCTGTTACAAGTCTACATTTATTGTCAGCTATATGTGCCTTTGCATCTATTAGTATTATTATTATATTATTTATATAGCACCAGCAAATTCTGTAGCGCTGTACAATGGGTGGACTAACAGATACGTAACTGGAACCAGACAAGTGGATGCACAGGAACAGAGGGGGTTGAGTTTAAGGAAGTGAGCAGTCATCCAGTTCGAAATTGCAGGGAGGCAGTCAGAGACACGAGTCAAGATGGGCGGAGAGAGATCAGGAGAGGACAGGTAGATTTGCGTGTCATCTGCATATAAATGATAATGGAAGCCAAAGGAGCTGATGAGTTTATGAAGGGAGTCAATATAGATAGAGAACAGTAGGGGACCTTGGGGAATGCCAGCAGAGAGGGGTTGGGGATAAGAGGCAGAGCCAGAGAAGGATACACTGCAAAAGTGCTAGGAGAGGTAAGAGGAGCACCAGGAGAGAGCATTATCTCGTAGACCAAGATTACGGATAATGAGAAGAAGCTGTTGGTGATCAACAGTGTCAAAGGCAGCAGAAGATCAAGGAGAATTAGGAGAGAGTAATGGCCATGAGATTTAGCAGTGATTAAATTGTTTGATATTTTGGTCACAGCTGTTTCAACAGAGTGACGAGCGCTGAATCCAGACTGAAGTGGGTCAAGCAGAGAGTTGGATTTGAGGAAGACTGTCAATCTCACATACACAACTCTCTCAAGGATCTTGGAGGAAAACGGCAGTAGCGATATAAGGCGGTAGTTGGATGGGGAGTTGGGGTCAAGGTTGGGCTTTTTCAGAATTGTGTTATGATTGCATGCTTGAAGGGTGAAGGAAATGTGCTGGAGGAAAGGGAGAGATTGAAAATTTTAGTGAGAGGAAGAGCAAGAGAGGGAGATATGATGGATGAGATATGATCGAGGGAACAGGTGGTGGGGCAGGGCAGACCAGAGCAGAACTACTCTTCTGTTGTGGTAGGTGCGAATCAGCATAGAACAGCAGAGGGAGGGGGTTTGGGTGATGTATTGGAAGGGGAGGGAGAGAGGTTATAGAGCTCTTCCTTGATTGTAGAAATCTTCTCAGGGAAGTGAGTTGCAAAGTTTGAGGTGGACAGGGTGGTAGGAGGAGGGGTATCAAGAGGGTGAATGAGAGCATTAAAAGTGTGTACCGATAAATAAAGAATGATAAAAAAAAGTGTGAAACAGTCATTTGGGTTCGCAGAAGAGTGTGGTTATTATGGTATTGAAGTAATTTACTCTTGCAGAGGAAAGAGCCAGAGTGTAGGAGCGCAGCATAAATTTAAGGTGGAGGAAGTCAGGTGCACAGTGAGACTTTATCCAACAGCATTTTTGGAGATATTGGGTCAGCTTGGTGTGCCAGGGTTGTAATTGGGAACGCTTGCTTCATTTAAATGTAAGAGGTGCCATGATGTCTAGTTGAGAGGAGAGAGTGGAGATGAAGAGTGAGGTCACAGAGTTAGGGCAAGTGAGATTTGAGATGGGTAAAAGGAAATCAAGGCAGTGGAAGTTTCTGCGAGATTGTAGAGTTGAGGGTGGTGAAATTTGGGCATGGGGTATGCCAATGTCAAAGGTCACCAGATGGTGGTCAGATAAAAAAAAATAGAACAGTGGAGAGATTAGAGGTGGTACAGAGATTGGTGAAGATGAGGTCAAGAGTATTTCCTGCTGTATGAGTTGCTGAAGTAGACCATTGTGTGAGGCTGAAGGAGGAGGTTATAGAGAGCAGGCAGGAGGCATCAGGGCAGTTGAGGTTGTTGATTGGGATGTTAAAGTCCCCAAGTATGAATGAAGGAGTGCTAGAGGAGAAAAAGTGGGGTAGCCAGGAAGAAAAGTGTTCAATGAATAGCCTAGGATGACCAGGGGGAGATAGATGATGGCAATTCTTAAAGGAGTGGGCTTAAATATGCGAACAGTGTGAACTTCAAAGGAAGTAAAGGATAGGGCATGGAGGATAGGTTGAAAAGTACATTGAGGGAGAGAGAAGGATGCCTACACCGCCACCTTTACAGTTGAGTTTGGTTGTGTGGGAGAATTGTAGTCCACCGAAACATAAAGAAGCTGGAGTAGCGGTATCAGAGAAGGACAGCCAGGTCTCAGTGAGTGCAAGAAGTGTGAGGGAATTAGAGATGAAGAGGTTGTGTAGGGCTGTTGATTTAATATTGCTACAGATGAAGGTTGGTAGAGGGGGATAAACTGTAGGGTATTTGGATGAGGTTCAATCATGTAGTCACCGATTCAGCATTCAGACATGCAGAAAGCAATGATCTTTTTGCCAGAGATCTTTGGGATGCTGTGAAGTTTGAGGTGCCATGTATCCCCAAGAGAGGGCATTCTGCTGGGCAATTTTCACTTTTTACAAAAAGGGGTCAAGACAATTCCAAAGACAGTGAGCACTACCAACTGCATATCTTCTACATCCTGTACCAGCAAGGTTAGTGCCGCATGATTTGTTCGTGGTACCGATGTAAGAAATTGATATGCAAAACTGTACCAGATGGTAATACTAAGACAAGGATGATAATCAAACCACTAGTGATTTGCATAATGTAACACTTTCTGTGCTAAGTATCTTTTAATTTACGGAAGCCAAGGGCCTAATGACACATTATTAAAAATCCTCAAGGACTCAAACACAAACCCATTCCAGCTATACAATTTTTAATAAACTTTCAATAAATGCGCACAAACACCTTAACTCAGATCCCCACTCCAAACAATAAACTGTGTTTCTCCCTTGTGTGGTCTCTTCAATACACTATGTAAGTGAACAGCAAATTAACTGCTGTTTGTGTGAAAATACACCAGGTGTCATGGTGGGCAGAGGTCAGAGGCCTAATAGCTCAAAGTATGCAAGGCCAGGGTTAAAGGAACGGTGTGGTGGAATCAGTGCTGGTGGCACAGGTAACTGAGCGTGATGGGAGTGAAATCTAATGGTTGCAGTAATGCTGAGCCTATGAGGGTAATGAAAGGTTACGGATATGGCTGAAGGAGTTCAAATTATTGGTGAAATATTATAACTGTGAGTGCCTGAATGATTTGGCTAAATTATGCCTCGCAGTACCCTCAATTTTAAATATCTGTGGTTGTCAAGTCATTTGTGTTACAGTAAAATACATAATCATTCAAAACACACATAATAAAGATACTGTATTTATTTGAGAGGGCTCATTTTCTATTTGAGTCATTTGCCCTCTAGGTGGGGACTGTAAGAAATTGATATGCAAAACTGCAATATTGTATGTATATAACTGTCTGTGTATGTGACTGGTTTCACAACTTGGGGGTCATCTACTTGATAACAGTGTGATAATTATGAAAAATTTCAGTTGCATTTTACTACACCCAGCTAAAACAAAAGCTTACATCCCTCCAGCAGTTCTCCTGCCAACCAGTTTTCAATGTATTTTATCAGAAGATCAGAGTAATGAACATCTAGGTGTAACCATGACGTTTGTGTTTTCCCAAGCCATCCTGTTCAATCTACCTAGAAACCAACTCTAACTGGTCCCTTTTTACAATGTTACAGTATACTTGGAGAGAATAGATCAAAGGGAAAGACTTGTGTAAAGACAGAACACTCTTGAAAAAGAGGGAGGGATAAACCACTTTTGGGATGGAAAAGGGATTCTGGGACTTGTAGTTAATGACTGCAAGAATCAGTCTTTAAATGGACAAAAGCCAAGGAGGTTGGGCCCCTCTCCTCTCTCTCTTTTTTCTCTCTTTAGGATGAAGGCGCAAGGGTAAAATCTTCATTTAAATGTCTTAGTATTGCCCTTTTATTATGTATCTTTTGATTATGTACTGGATATGGTTATAATGTATATTGTGTATATCCCTTTTTAAATCTGTAACAGTATCCTTAAATCAATATTAACAATACATTTTATTATACACTTGTGTTTGTGTCTAATTTGTCACACATTCCCTAATAGAATATACTTGTAAGAGGGTCATAATTTCTTACACCTAGCTTTTGTTCAGGTACCAACACATTTTTTTTCTAAACATTTTTGTTTGATTACTGAATTATTCAGGTAAGGGATTGTTCAAGTTCCGAGGGTCCACAGTAGTTGAATTTTGCTGATTTGAGAGGAATCACATTCAATCAGTACTAACCATTTAATTTTTGAGGGACTGCTCAGTAAACCCTAAATCACTTTTGTATTTGTTTTTCTTTTTTCCTTTATTGATTGAGGAATTTTAAGTATAAACATTAAAGTGATGTTTTACTGTAGGCAATTAGTGGAGTTAAGCCCTCTGTTGGGGCTTGGCTTTATTGGTAGTCATGTTCAAAATTTGAGTTAGGCTATTTAATTGCCTTGTCAACCATCTATACAGGGAGTGCAGAATTATTAGGCAAATGAGTATTTTGACCACATCATCCTCTTTATGCATGTTGTCTTACTCCAAGCTGTATAGGCTCGAAAGCCTACTACCAATTAAGCATATTAGGTGATGTGCATCTCTGTAATGAGAAGGGGTGTGGTCTAATGACATCAACACCCTATATCAGGTGTGCATAATTATTAGGCAACTTCCTTTCCTTTGGCAAAATGGGTCAAAAGAAGGACTTGACAGGCTCAGAAAAGTCAAAAATAGTGAGATATCTTGCAGAGGGATGCAGCACTCTTAAAATTGCAAAGCTTCTGAAGCGTGATCATCGAACAATCAAGCGTTTCATTCAAAATAGTCAACAGGGTCGCAAGAAGCGTGTGGAAAAACCAAGGCGCAAAATAACTGCCCATGAACTGAGAAAAGTCAAGCGTGCAGCTGCCACGATGCCACTTGCCACCAGTTTGGCCATATTTCAGAGCTGCAACATCACTGGAGTGCCCAAAAGCACAAGGTGTGCAATACTCAGAGACATGGCCAAGGTAAGAAAGGCTGAAAGACGACCACCACTGAACAAGACACACAAGCTGAAACGTCAAGACTGGGCCAAGAAATATCTCAAGACTGATTTTTCTAAGGTTTTATGGACTGATGAAATGAGAGTGAGTCTTGATGGGCCAGATGGATGGGCCCGTGGCTGGATTGGTAAAGGGCAGAGAGCTCCAGTCCGACTCAGATGCCAGCAAGGTGGAGGTGGAGTACTGGTTTGGGCTGGTATCATCAAAGATGAGCTTGTGGGGCCTTTTCGGGTTGAGGATGGAGTCAAGCTCAACTCCCAGTCCTACTGCCAGTTCCTGGAAGACACCTTCTTCAAGCAGTGGTACAGGAAGAAGTCTGCATCCTTCAAGAAAAACATGATTTTCATGCAGGACAATGCTCCATCACACGCGTCCAAGTACTCCACAGCGTGGCTGGCAAGAAAGGGTATAAAAGAAGAAAATCTAATGACATGGCCTCCTTGTTCACCTGATCTGAACCCCATTGAGAACCTGTGGTCCATCATCAAATGTGAGATTTACAAGGAGGGAAAACAGTACACCTCTCTGAACAGTGTCTGGGAGGCTGTGGTTGCTGCTGCACGCAATGTTGATGGTGAACAGATCAAAACACTGACAGAATCCATGGATGGCAGGCTTTTGAGTGTCCTTGCAAAGAAAGGTGGCTATATTGGTCACTGATTTGTTTTTGTTTTGTTTTTGAATGTCAGAAATTTATATTTGTGAATGTTGAGATGTTATATTGGTTTCACTGGTAATAATAAATAATTGAAATGGGTATATATTTGTTTTTTGTTAAGTTGCCTAATAATTATGCACAGTAATAGTCACCTGCACACACAGATATCCCCCTAACATAGCTAAAACTAAAAACAAACTAAAAACTACTTCCAAAAATATTCAGCTTTGATATTAATGAGTTTTTTGGGTTCATTGAGAACATGGTTGTTGTTCAATAATAAAATTAATCCTCAAAAATACAACTTGCCTAATAATTCTGCACTCCCTATATGTCACACGGGTTCTTTTTTACTGCTGTGGTAAACAATTTCTTTCATATCGAGGTCTTGCCTTGTAAATACAAACACTACAAAAGCTAAAATACTGCATCTTACATTTGATTCTATTTACATGACTTACTCCCTCATGTGAATAGGTAAAACAGCAGAAACAACAGACCTCACAATTAGACAAACACAAGATATTTCACAAAACATTACAAAGAAATGACATATCACTACACCCTGTTTTTATTCTGCACTCTTCCCCCAGTAACTCTCTTTAATTACCTCTATCGAATGCCAGTTTTGTAGAGATAGCTTTTAACTATATGTATGGTTTAATTAGATCTTAGTTCAGGTCTAACCCTTCCATAGCAGCGTGGTCCTATTCGCAACATCTAATGAATTCAAACATTTCCAACATTCCACATTACCGATGTACATATGCAACCAACTGCTGTACAATTAAATCTGCTAAATAATTAAATAAATAACAATAGATTATTTGTAAAGCAAACAAGCAACAGATGAATGACATTCAATTCAAAAATCATTGCTATTTTACTACAAACTCAAATAGATAAATTGCCTTGTTTGCTTTGTCTTTTGTAGTGTAAAAAAACTATTGCACAAAGCTATAATACCCAAAGTGAATGAGTCTCTAACAGTCTCAAAAGATATCAGTCCTTATCTCATAGATAACCCTTCTACAGAGGTTATTCTTGTCATTAAAATTCTAATAAGCAAATGCAGCAAAGACGCTGTTATCTCTGTATCTATATGCTGTTATTTTAGTTAATAGGGAAATTAAATTCTGCCATTTGTTCTTTTTTTCTCTTATCTTCCACATTCCTGAAATAAGAAAAGGCAAGTCTACTGATACTCTTGGGGACTTTAATCTTCTTGAAGTATACGAGTACAGCAAATATTGCGCTTAATCCATACTTTAATATTAACACTTCCAATGACAAATATATCATAATTTTTTAATGTATTTTATCCCAAATAGTCAGTTTAATGTGTATGTTTTCAATGTTCATTGACCAAAGATAGTAGCATTGATTAAACTGTATCATTTATTCAATATCTAATTAAAGGGACAGCAATGTTAAGACTATTTTTACACCCATGTGAGGATATAGTGTTCATTTTGAAATATTAATTATACGGACCAGCCATGCTTAATTTTTATTCACTTTTAATGAATTTATGGTTATGACATTGATGTGCTGTGCATGGATTTTGTATGTTTAGGATAAACATTAAATCACTCTGAAAAAAACATAGCACGTCAGCTAAAAATAATGATTTGCTTTCTTTCCAAAACATTACACAAAATAAGTCAATATATATGATACGGATTCATTAAATAAAAAAATAAAAAAGATAATAGGTTGCATTGGAAATAGCTTTATAGTGAATATTGATTAATATTTGCTATTAATCCTCCTAAAGAGCTCATCGTGTAATGCATCAATTCAGTTAAACTCTTCTGCCTGGCTGTTTAATTTCGGAAAATTGTTTTCACACTGCTTGCCTGCAAAAAGCATACAGTGAAAGTGTGAAGTATGATTTTAATGAAAGATTATAATGCTAGGATTGTGTGGTCTAGCTATCTGATTCTGATGTAAACTTATTGGAGAAACAGCTTTGTATTGACTCATTCATTAAAATGTAAGCTTGTATGGCATCCTTCCACGTTCTTTAGAATATAATGAGCTTGGTTATCATATAGACAGAAGGGAAACTGCAGGGATGTATAGTAGAGGTGACTTCAAAAAATAAAAACTTATTAGTTAACATAACCCAGAGAAGAGTCCACATTGTAGGTAAGGAGAAAGAATATCTAACGATAGGGAAAGAAAAAGGAGAAAAGTTGAAAGGTGAAAGAAAAATGCAAATAAAGGAAAACAAAAAAAGGAAAGAAAATAAAAACGAGAAAGAAAAGAAGAAATAATAGTAAGCTAAATTTGGGTGCACATTTTGTAATTCCTTACATTTAGACAGGAACGCCTTGATATCAGATAAGGCAAAAGGGATGAAAAGAAGCTTAATAAATATCAATGCTAGACATTATGTCACTAAAATGAAATTTTACATTTAAAGCCAGCGTGGCTGTACTGAAAGCATAACTCACTTTGAGAATTTTTGCAGCTCAGCTATTTTGACCTTACATTTGAAATCCACTTTGAATTTGAAGCAAATTATTGTTGTTTAGTGAACAACAATGTAAAAGAAAAATCTACTTTGAATTATATTCAGAGTTCAGGCGGCAACAATATTATTGCTAGTGCAAGAGTGTTAGTGCTATTTTACAAACATTTCTAATTCATATTTTGAGAAAACAGGAAAATATGGTAAATATATATAACAATTTCATATTCATAAAATATCAATTTGGTTTTCTGACTTTTAGCCATGGATGTTCAACATCAGTCAAATCAGTTACAATCCAAATTAAACTCAGAATATTGTAACCATGACTAAACTATGCCTAAATAACGCCTAGACTAGAGGAGACAGAACAAAAAGATTACTGTACAGGGAGGCTTTTTGGATTCGTGAGTTGGATACCCTTAGCCGTAGAGGAGTTAACTCTGAATATGACGCGTCACCTTTAATTTAAGTGGTATTTTTACCCGGTTTTTTAAGTAGTCTAATAATATCCTTACCTTTTGTGTCACTATACCCCACTCCCTCTAGCATGTAAGCTCATTGAGCAGGGCTCTCGACCCCTCTGTTCCTGTGCCTCCAACTTGTCTGTTTACAACTACTTATTTGTTCGTCCCCCCACTGTAAAGCACTGTGGAATTTGTTGGCTCTATATAAATAATAACATAATAATAATAATAAGTATCTCTTATCATTACTATTTTTTTTCTCCTTTTTTTCAGCTTTTTATCTTAATAAATCTAGTACTGGCTCATCTTCACAACCACTGCATGAATACTGTTTACTCGAGGGTCGACACTTATTGAATATTCATTCTTATCAAATTTTGTAGAGTTCTATTAAATTGCACTCTTAGGAAGTCTTTTGGACTCCCAATCCATTTAAAACATTTACATTTTACCGAATAGCTGCAGCAGCATTTTATAATACCATTATTTCATTGTAACACTTTAGTATATGACTTGTGGGTGCAATTATTCACATTGTAACCAACCTTTAATGGCACTTTACTTTTATCACATTGCTGTATGTCAGTTTATCATTAGCACAATGCACTTTATTAATTTGAGGTACGAATATTAGTTTTACACATTTTTAATGTTATTTTACTTCACTTAAGTTGTTGATTTGATTCACTTACAAATTATTTATATATGTAAAATATTATATGCTATAGAATCAGGTTTGGGATGGTTTACTAAGAGTTTTACTTCCAATAAATTAGCTTTTTAACAGTTTGTTGAATCTAATTTATCCATACGTTTATTTCATTATCTAGTTGTTCTATATTGTTTTCCCTCTAAAAACGTATGTGGAAATAGGACAATATACTGTCCATCATCAATGTTTAATAACAGAATAATGGCTTTGAATTCCGAATTTTATACATTTATTTCTTCACTTATTAATAAGATTGATTTTTCCTCCTAATTTCCATGTTCTTATTTTATTTTCATTATTATGTGATATTCACTTTACACTTTAGTTTATTTCCAGCCTGGATTTACACCCAAATAGTGTTTTTTACATTCCTTCCAGTGATTATATGATTTTTTTTTCTGCCTAAAATTTTGCCTTATGTTGATTTCTGACCCTTTGGAGTTGCCATAGTCTGATTACACAGAGAGCCTGAGAGTCCACGTTTGTTTTGGGGTTTTGTCCCTTAACAGGTACCATAGGGTAAGGAGTTCTCTGCCCCTGGATCTTTATGATGCTTGGAGATTTCCATTATGGCATCTACTATGCCTGTCAGCTAGGCGGGTTTTATGTTTTGGGGCTTCTAATTATGGGGCTACGTTTTCCTTTTTTCTGCAATAAGCAGAAATTGATAATTGAGTGATGATGAATCACAGCTTCTATATTGGACATAAATAATTTATCACACAGTATTTTTAATTACTATATGATAATGTATGTGACACGTGATGATTTAAAAATATATATTTTTATCCTTTATTAGTATGCATTTTTAATGTGGGATTAATGTGATGTGTGATCGATTATCTATGTCTTTATATACATTGAGTTAATTGTTGAATTGATTACCATTTATAGAGGATATCCATACATTTGTGGTTAGCTTGACAAAGGCCCCTGTTGTGGGTTGAAACGTTGCTTTCATTTGCTCCAATAACTCTGCTCACTGGAGTTACCTTGAGTGCCTGGACCATTGATTATTTTCTGTAAACTATGATTTCATCATTAATCTTCTGATAGGTCGATAATGCAAGGATAACAACCAAAAACAATGTAAAATGTTACCATTTGAGGGGTTTCAATTATATTAAAAGTTACAGTCAGCAAAGTTAACCTATCTTTATGCTTCAATTGCACATTGCAGTGTGCGTTTTTCTTTAAGCTACCTCTAAAACAACTAAAAGAATAATTATATTTTAGTTACAGTGCTTATATGTCCTTTAATTGATGTAACTGATTAACAAGGAATCAATAATTAACATTGCTTGTACTCATCAAGGTCTAAGGAGGCTGTTTGTGGTGTTCTTTTTGATTATGCATACAATTTTGAGGTATCGGTTAATTGATAGAAAATGCGTTTTCAAGTACTTTTCAAGTCTTTCTGAGTTGTTAAATTTGTTACGTTTTCAAAGGTTTTTTTTTTAAATGTCACTAACTCCTCTTCTCCAAGATTGTGATTGCAAAACCACGATAACTTAAAGTAAGGTGTAAGGCTTATTTTCTCAAATATGATAATGGTAAAAATGTTGGTAAAAAATATATCTATGCCATGTGGTATTAGGAAAAAAGTAGAGTGGAACTACAGTTTATGTAGAATGCAACTACCAAGTTAAAAGAACATTCTAAGTTCAAAATTCGGTGCAGCTTTACTTGTATATCATAATGAAATCTGTTTTTAAAGGAACAGTACAGTCCCCAGAACAAATACAGCTTAGGACACCCCCTGGTTAAGATGGGCAGACAGATATTGTTGATTGTTACAAAAATGTTGGGCTTCTTAAACCATTTTCATTATGTTATATATATTATATATATTGCTCTTCATTCAATTTTAGTTATGTGTCTGTTTGTTTGTGTAGAATACATAAACAATAAAACATTTCTGTATTTGTTGCGAGTAGGTTACAGTGGCATTAGCAGGCTGTCAATTTCTACTCCTTAAGTGCAAATAATAATCGTAGTTAGTTAGTTTTAAATATATCCTCATTCTGACTGAATAACATCTTAAAAAGTGCAGATGTTTTTTTTTATGTTTTAAACAGCAGACATTGGGTATGTACAGTATACTAGGAATAATGTGGGACTGTAGATGAATGACTAATCATATCCAGTTAAAATAAAAAGGGGGAAAAAAAACTGCAATCAGCTTCTAATAATACTTAAGAATGTTTACAAGTGTTTCACATTCTCAATTTAAGTTTTAGGCAGTTTGCAGTTGAGGAGCGCAAACAGGATAGGAACTTTGCAACAGAGTGTTGCATTAAAATAAATCATAAAAAAAAATCATATTTACATTTTGATGCATGAGAGCCGCATTCTGATTATACGTTTTTTTTGTGTGTTTTTTTTTTATATACTGATATCCAGGTTTTATATGATATATAAAAGATATTTCCATAAAACAAGAATACATATTTAACATAATCTTTATATATATATATATATAGATATATATATATATTAACATTTTCAATTAAGATATATACTGTACACCTAACTATTTCTAAGACTTCAAAAGAAGTAGTAGTTATTTGTGCTGAGGCTAGGTGGCAGTGCAGTTCAGTTAAATATCCAGAATGTACTTTCTGTTCATAAATTATCAGATTATGTCCAATAAACCACACAAAAACAAAAGAGCAGTTCTGATAGATGGTGATTTTCTAACCTTCTTGGGTATGTTTTAGTCCATTGTTTCAGATGACTGATGTGCAACTTGATTAATTTAAAAATAATATGAGTATAGAAATTGTTCAGCATAAAAGAAGCAATTTAGATTCTCCTTTTTTTCTATCTGAAAAGCTGAATTGCTTAGTCTATAGAAGTAATATCTGAAATAAAAAGGGGAAATATTATATTTAAAAATTGTTGCTAAACTGTATATTACAACAGTAATCAAGTTGTATTTCACCTTGATTGCAAATTACATAGGCAAACCACAATGTTGTATTGGTCTTACATGTACTTTTTAAAAGAAGTAAGGTGTAATGTTTTTGCATATATTAGAGCTCATATATTACACTCAATTTAATGCATATGTTTAAAACACACAAAAAAACCTCTATCATTTTTCTAGTCTGCATGCTAGCTTCCCCAAGTTTCTTTTTCACATTAATGCCCCAGCTGAGTGGGACACTCCAGATCCCTGAAGCACCTTAACTTGCTGAAAAGCTTTATGTGTGAAGAATGTGTTCCTCTCTCTTTTTCATTACGCTAAAAAGTGCAGATTTCAATTTAAAAAAACCAATACTTTTATAAATGAGCCTGACTTTCAAGCAGACAACAGATTCTTTGTCTTCCTGCTTGGTTAGCTCAGTGGATCTAAGCTCAAGAGACAGCAATGTCACAGAGCACTGGCCTTGCAAGGACTTCTCATTGAGCTGCTTTGGGAAGTCTATCACTGGACAGTCAAACATAGTCTGGACAGGGTTAGAAGGGGGGGTGCAAAGGCAGAAGACAAGACAACAGCAGGTTCTGACAGCTGTTTTTATAGATACCCCCTTCATTGTCTATTAAGGGGATTATTTAGTAAACATTGATATTTATTTAGTATTTGGCAGTGGAGTGTCCCTTTAAGGGCAGTTTCACTAAATAAACATCAGATAATAACTGTCTATACCACTGAAGAAGCTTGTGGCCAGTCAAAATCTTTGTTAGCGAGGGGCATCGTCCGAATTACGCTGCGAACGGACGCATGGAGTAAGAGCTCCGAGCTTTGCAAACCCGTTAAGCTACAAAATTAAACATCTAGAGGCACAAACTACATGACACAGACACCACCAAATAGTGGAAAGATCCATGGCTGCACAGAAGCAGATGAAACTGACAGACCCGGTCTGCTGTAGAGTATTTCAAGATGGCAACCAGCAGGCTGCAATGTCAATGTCACCCACCTCGGATGGCCTATCCGATTATGAATCTGATTGCTCGAAGTACTCAGACTCGTTACTGAACAATGCCTCCACAAAATGCTGCAAGAATTATGTAACACAATCAACGGAAACCTTTAAAAAAATTGATGGTGCCATAAGGAAGGAAATCTCGGAACTTGGAGACAGAACCAGCCATCTCGAAAACCACACTGAAGAATTGTACGCAGCACATAATGAAGTGGTGGACAAAGTTTGAGAACTTGCAGAAGAAAACATAAGTCTTTGCAATATAATGGCACATATGGAGGACAGATCCCGTCAACAAAACATCAGGTTTAGAGGCATAGCTGACGACATATTGCATGATGCCTTTACCACATATATCCTGGTAATCTGCAAGTCACTGGTACTGGAGCTGCCTGACTCTGCATGTGCCTTCGACCACATGCACGGACTTCCACGACCAGCCAAATCTACAGCAAATACAACGAAGGATGTCATAGTACGCTTTCATTATTTTATCACAAAGATGCATTACTCACAGTGTCTAGAAAACTCACGTCTCTTCCAGCCCCATACCAGCACATCAACTTATTTGCCAACCCCTCTGCAGCTACGATGGCGAGACGCCGTGAATTTATCAATGTCACTAAGACTCTCCACGTCTTTTGTATCTCTTTAGGACACTACCTATAGCAATCCCAAATTCTCTCCTCAAATAATTGCAATCCATGATAAACGCACATATATGGAAGAAAAAGCCCTCCAGGGTTGCATTTCCACTATTATGGCTACCTATTGACAAATGTGGTCTGAGAATACCAAATGTTCAGCTATACTACAAAGCCACAGTCATGTCCCAAAGCATGGACTTGCTGTCGGGCAGAACAAACCTCATATGGTTACCATTTGAATCTGCTTGCGCAAACAATGTATCACTCATAAAGTCACCCAGGGCCACCTCCTCACCAGCAGAGCCCAAAAGCCTCACATGCACCAAATTCATGTTACAATCGTGGAAAAAGTGGAGCCTCGCAGCAATACTCATGGATTCCTAGCTATACCTAGCTCCTCTGGATTCTCTCTCAGGACTTCCACAGACCTTTCGCTAAAACTATGGATGCAAAATGGCATTACGCATGTGCACTCACTCTATAATAGTGAAGGAATAAAGCAATTCCCCAATTTAAAAACAGCTTACTCGCTACCTTCTCGAGAACTATTTACTTATCTCAGAGTTAAAAACATCTTACTATCCGAAAACATTACATACCTAAACCCCAGCACACTCACCACATTTAGCAGACAATATTGCAACACCCACATGTCAAAAAACCCACCAAAACCACTATCACTATGCTACAATACACTATCAGGCATGCAGCAAACCAACAAACTTCCCTACATGATAAAGTAGGAACACAAACTACACACTACAGTGCCCCACACAACATGGAAAATGGCAATACGACTAACAAAGGATCCACGCAGTTTCTTTCCCATAGGAAGAATACAATCCTGATGCGTTGGTACCTGGTCCCCAGCAGATTAGTGCAAATATACCAGTTGGTGGCAAACAAGTGCTGGAGATGGGATTTGGCAGAAGGCACTCCAACATATTTTTTTGGGAATTTACCGACATTAGGGATTTCTGGAAACAGATTGCAGGTTTAGCCCAGATATTAACAGGTATTATATTCCCATTTATCCCAGCATGCTATATACTACACTTAATCCAAGATCTAGATCTGGTCCCATCCAGAGCAGCTCTAATTAACATACTTCTGGCAGTGAAAATTGCCATAGCTTTCCATTGGACAGACAACAACATTCTCTCAACTAAAGACATACTTAACAGAGTTGAAAACACATTCCAATTCGAATCAGTTCTAGCTAAACAATATGATTCCTGTAAAAGATTTGAAATACAATGGCAAGGCTGGACACAACTAAGGTATGAACATATGTAACTAAGATCTGAACATACACAAGGAGGAAAAGAACTAACATACTGAGAAAAGCATTTGGCTGATTACCAGATAAGACACAATTCTAAATAAATAAATAATTGGTTAGGTACACTTACCCCCTGTTTCTATGGTATTTTATTTGTAACTTTATTCCTATCCCTGTCCCCTCCAAAAAAAAACAAAAAAAAAACGGGTCACATATCTAAAACACATCAGCATTCAATTGCTCTTATGCAAAACTGTATGATTTGGAATGGGTGGAATACAGTCGATACTAATGCAAGTTGTCAGTAACATGATCCATGGAAAAGGATTGATACACACAAAAACTGTAACATAAATACAAAAATGTATGTACGCATATATATGACAATATTATCCATATCCAGAATGTGAATTACTGTATTGTACTGGAAACCTTTGTCTGGCAACAAGTCCTTTGCATACCTCTGTACATGCACCAATAATGTAACCACCCCTTATACATTGAAAAAAAAAAATCTTTGTTAGCTATTATTATAGGTATTTATATAGCACCAACTAATTTCGCAGTGCTTTACAAAATTATGAAGGGGGGGGGGGATTTACAATAAATGAAACAATTACACAGTGACATGGGAACAATAGGTAGATGAGGACACTGCTCATACGAACTTACAGTCTAGAGGAGGCAGGATACAAATACACAACAGGGCAGCAAGGGTGACAGCCACCAAACCAGGTGCAAAAGTAGCAGAGCTGGAGGTAAGAGTGGCGTATGGCTCTTTAGGAGAGCAAGAGACAGGTTTGGATAAGTATAGATAAGTTACTCTGGGAGTCCATAAGCATTTCTGAACAGATGTGTTTTGAGGGACTTCTTAAACAATTGAAGACTAGGGGAGAGTCTGTTGGGGGTAGGCAGTCTGTTCCAAAGGAATGGAGCCGCCAATGAGAAGTCCTGCAAGTGTGAGTTAGCAGTAAGGGTGCGAGCAGCGGATAGGAGAAGGTCACCGGCAGCGGCACCGGAGAAAGTCACCGGATAGGAGAAGGTCACCGGCAGAGCGGAGAGATCGAGAAGGGGCATATCTATGAATCAGGGAAGAAATGTAACAGAGGCTAGAGTTGGTTAGAGCTTTATAAGTAAGGGTTAGTATTTTGAAATGACACCTATAAAATAGAGGAATTAAATGTAAAGATCAACAGAGAGGCGAGATATGGGAGGAGCGACAGTTGAGAAAGATCAGCCTGGCAGCAGCATTCATTGCCAAGAGCAGTGGGGAAGTTCGGCTTTTGGGGAAGCCAACTAGGAGATAATTACAGTAATCCATGCAAGAGATTACCAGAGCATGAACAATCTCCTTGGCAGCATCTTGTGTGAGAAAGGGGCGGATGCGGGCAATGTTTTTAAGGTGGAATCAACAGGCAACAGGTTTTAGCAACATACTGGATATGTGGCGCAAAGGTGAGGCCAAGATCAAAGATAATCTGACTCAAAGTACCACATGGAGAAAATTCATAATGAAAGATTTCATCATCTGCAAAATTATAAAACAAAAGTATTACTCTCTCTTCTCACACAAAAGGCTTGCATTGCTGAGAGACACATAGAAGCATTATCCCAGGAGGCCAAGTATATTGGAAGGACCAAAACAGTGATGTCTCTTTTATATGCTTACGTGTGTTGAAAATTGGCTATTGTCCAGTTTGGTATATTACTGCTGATTATTGTTAAGAACCGTAGGTGCTAGATTCTGGCCACAGTTTTATACATGTATAATATAAAAGAATATAGTTCCTATATTCTTTTTTATAATAAAAATTCATACAAAGATTTTACTGACTAAATAAGCTAATTGAGATTTTAGTCAAATATTAACCCATCAATTCTGTCAGAGAACTCAACGTTTGTCAGGTCCTTACCTAAGACTTGATCTTATGAAAATAATTCACAGTGTTACATCACTTATGTGAAACCTAACTTCTCATAGTTATGTATTGTCTATCTTTTTGCATGTAAACAGGCAAACACCTGTTAAGGTGATGGCTCCTGTTTTTGTATAATTTTTATAAATATATTGGGAGTCGGGCCAAGCTTCTGGGCTAAGTAATAAGATGTTACCTTTTGTCTTCCACAAGAATTGCTTTTAAAGATGACACTACATATCTGAAGAAAAATCTGAAAGCCACAAACAGCAAGAAAATTCCCAGGATATATCTGTAGATTATTAAACATGGGATTTTGTTGGGAGTGTAATCTATACACATATATACATTCATGGAAATTAAAACAATATTTACCAGCCCCTGCAAGAGTAATAAATATAATACCAAAACAAAAAAACATAAAATGGTATTGATGATGCTGATGTTTATGCAACAGGTACAGAGCATTTGTCGTGATAACTTGATGACAAAATAAAGTATTAAGAATTCACTGATACAATATTTTAGTCATCCTTTGGGATCTTTGTCAAAGTTTATTCATCATTTAAGAAGTACTGGAAACTAAAAATATACTCTTTGAGCTGAAGAACCCCAAAACTCACATTTTAACTAAGAAAAATACATAATCACACTTTGTTAGTAAATTCTACATAGTCCTGCAGTTTTTAATGTGTAAGCAATGCTCTTGCCAGCAGGCATCTTATCAATGAACACAAAAATAAGAATTCAGAATTGCAACTGTAATCTGTTAATACCTCCATCCAGATTTTTTATTATCATTATTATACTGACCTCATTTAAATGTTCTACTTTAGATAAATAGAGAAAAAATGTGATGTATAGCCAGTCTGTTCAAGATGAGGCAGATTGCGCTCCGTAAAACTGAATGGAGGATTTTTGTAAAAGGGAAATGCATAGTAGCTGAATTCTACTGTGTTCTGTGTGCTAATTCTTTCTTCTTGTTTAAAGAAAATCACTCAGGATGTGTGTATTTATTTTATTTTATATAACCCATTTATTTAATTGTGTACAATGAGCCAAAGCTGAATGCCAAGCAAGCATTAAGCATAAACCACCAATCTTTTCATTGTAGTCGAATTTACTTGTGAATGCAAAACATATATCTCATGGAAATTAGGTTTTAAATGAAGAATACATTGAAATGTTCAGCTTAATTTTTTTTAATAGAATATACTAGGTAATTAATTGAAGGTTATAATAAAACATAGCCTAGAAACAATTCCTTGTATAATCCCCTGACTGCAAGAGGAACTTAATTAGCTACTGCCAAGAGTAACCTGTGGATTGGAATTCACATACATGCTACTATTATGTCAAAACATGTGTCAATGTCACATACTATACGTGGCACCAAGATCACTATGTATAGTGAAGATATATAATGGTAAAAAGTACATTAAGGGGAAATAATGCCATCAAGATATTGTAGAGATATTATAATAAGGTTTACATTTTTTTCTACTGTGTTCTGAAATGTTTCATTGATCTCAATGAACAGTGCAGGCTGGGGTATACTGATAGAGGTATCATTTTCATATTTGGAGATAAGGAATATTTTCGAAGAAACCAGAGAGAGAGAAAGAATAACTGCTTACTATTGTTCTTTCAGTTGTTGTTGATTTTCTGTCTTTGTCTGTGGATGTAAATGTATTTCTGTGTTTATTTAAATTGTGTTCCCATTTACTCAATAAATTCCCTTGTTTAAGAGAACAAATCATATAGGAATTATTTAAACAGAAAAAAGTTACATTCTGGCGTTGTTAGGTTAATAAATTAGATAAAATCAAGATACATCTGGTCAAATGAAACAAGCACATGAATAACGATTAAGTGTAACTGTCTGCAAACAGACATCTTTGCTGCTGCTTGGAGTATATTTAACAAAGCATTTATGAATTTTCAAAAGTAGAAGCAACACCTATTACATTTGAATATTGATTTATTATGAACTACAATTTGTCTGAATTTGGGCTGATTATGCAACATTTTGAATTCCTGAACTCTAAGCTGAAATGTAGCCGAATTACCAACTAAATCAATCGCACAATGGGTGAGCATGTTCGTTTGCGATTCAGAATTCCGTCCATGGCACCTATAAGTCTATTGTTAAATATTTATATATATATATTTCATAGTAGATTTAAACTAATATATATATATATATATATATATACACACACACACACATATATATATATATATATATATATATATATATACACACACACATATATATATATATATATATATATATATATGAATTCTATAACATGATTAAACACAACCTATACCTAAGTAAATCACATTGTATAAACTAGATCAGAGTACTTAAGACTCATTAGCAGTGTAAAGTAAGACATTAATTACTACTTCTAACAATATTATGACAAGTATTTTCTTAAATACTATTGACTCTATAATTGTAGATGTTGTGCTGTTCTTTTTATCACCTTTCCACTATACATTTCCATCTAAAAGTCCTTCTGATACCTGAACCTGATTACAATTGGTAATCAATAGTATAGATTAACTGTGCCGCTGTCTGAACATTGCTCAACAGAGAATGAGTAGAACGTACACCATGGAATTAGGATAGTTAAACACTGGCATCCATCCTCCCACTCTGTTGCTGCTGCTAGCACTTTCTCCAAGCTATTAATTTTATTATTAGCACACCTGGAGACATTGGTTCCCTTGGGGAAAAGCAAATCAACTATGTGTGTGTGTGTGTGTTACAAAGACTAGTGACATAAGATCAATGAGGCAGCAGAGACTTTAAGCGTTCTGGGTGTATTCTCTTTACAATCTTTTGAATTTAGATGAACATCATTAAACCACTGACCCTTCTGGAGTCAAAAGGCTTAATAATTATAGAAAATATATTTATTCTGTGCAAAGTTTGCGTTACACTAGATATTAGCAATGTAATAGACAAAGAAATTAAGGCAGGTCAAGGTGATTTAACAAGTAAGACTTCATGAGTTATTAAACAAGATACATTTAGATTGTATAACATTTTCTTTTTTGGATATTGAAACATTGAATGCAGGTAGAATTGGATATGAGTATAATTTTGATCATTTATTATCTTTTGAACTTTCTTGTGAATTGTTTTCCAAACACTCTATTTTACAAATTTAAAAAAAAATATCTTAGTCTCTAGAAAAAATGGACCGGTGAAGATGGTCCATTATTCTAAAAGCAAACATTCATATTAAAGTTCAGAATGCCCATACTCTAAATATTTGCTATATGCTATGAATGTTATAGATCATAACATGAAATATGAAATTCCACACATGTTCAGTTTGGTTTGTGATTCTGGATTCTGCTCATTGCGTCCCAAAATATATGATTAATGGGGGGAAAAAAGTTGTCAGATGGCTAGGGTAAAACCACTAAATGTTAATTTTACTCACAAATCAAGTGAAAAACATCCAACAGAGGGAACAGAAGGAGAGGTAAAAAAAAAAAAAATTCTCTATAACTTTTTAATATCATACATTTACTAAATATATAATCTAGAAATATAATAAAATTACTGCTCCTCCTATTTTTCTTGGTATTGTTTACTTTTTCTCTATGATCTGTGAACCAAATGATAGAAAAATGCTCCTATCCATGAATTGCAAAGTATATCCATAATAATATATACTTAGCACATTTTCGTTTCTTTTGTGT
Organism: Pelobates cultripes; assembly: GCA_933207985.1. Classification (NCBI taxonomy): domain Eukaryota; kingdom Metazoa; phylum Chordata; class Amphibia; order Anura; family Pelobatidae; genus Pelobates; species Pelobates cultripes. Next base: position 260,222,724 of record OW240914.1, read on the forward strand.
TCTAATTTGGATTCCTAAATCTGAATTTTGGTTCCAAAATTATGCCAAGCTGGACCAACCTTCAGCAGAATTTCTGGTGTCTCGAAAAAGGTTAAACTTTTAGAAAAAATGCTTTAACCAAATAAGGTTTTTGCCACATCTGTGTTATTTTTGTTCGTCATAGGTTGCATGTATTTCCATTGTTTCTGTATGTTGTTTAGCAATGTATCAGGATTTAGGAAAAAAATTATAAATATTAATTATAAATATTGGTAAATATGTCTGAGCACCCAACAAACATGCCTGATGCAGGGACCTTAGTTTCTAGAAAACTTAAAAAAAAAAATCATTTTTGTTAGACAATTTTTTTTAAAACTTTTTATATATATATATATATATATATATATATATATATATATATATATATATATATATATATATATATATATATATATATATACACACACACACACACACACACACGTGTATCCATATTACTGTTCAGCATATAGATAGATAAATAGATATATAGGTAGGTTGCTAGATATATAGATCAATATAGAGTAACAAAGTAACAGGGTAGACAAAAGTCATTACTAATCTTTACTTTAAAAATATTCAAGACAGGAAACCCCTTTTATTCCATTTCATCCCTACTGCTCCCATTTTAGTATATTTTATGTTTTTTATTTTATACTTTTTGATAAGGCACTGTTGCTTTTATTGTAAAAAACAAACTGAATATTGTTGACTGTTCATATGCATTGATGAATATTAATCTGTTGAAAACCTTTAATTAAAGAGATGTAAAACATACTGTTTGAATTGAGTTTTAAACAATATCTGCAAGTGTTTAATGTAATTATCTATGATTTTGTTCCTAAATGTAGATCCCTAGAGTTCATAGATCTACTTCTTCCATAATGCTTACATGGAATTTAGAATGGCATAGCATTGTGTAAGCTGTAGTTTTAAATTATCTGAAGCTCTATATTTTGGGCACCTTGTTGTATGATAAAAGCCTTGTAAGCCCCAAACATGGGAAATGTTTGTATATTATTGAATCCATTCTATTTTTTTTTTAATTAAATAATAAAGATTATGGATTTGTCCTTGTACATTTTGTCCAGAAATTTCAAAATACACAATTATTATTTATTAACAAATCTGATCGCAGTCACAACACATGTAGCACCGATGATGCTTATACTTTTCTTTAGGTGGTTTATAATGTTGCTTCCAACATACATGTACTAATATAAGACAATCAATATTGCATATTTTTTCAGACTGATGCAAGCTGGGTATCAGTTTCTAAAGTTGTAGCATTTACAGTCTTTATATTTATCCACATTTTTTTTTTACCATATATAATATATACCATAAGATTGCTGCATCAAATAAAGAAGATATGGTCTACACATTAAAAATAAATCACTGATAAATAGTTCTGTAGATAATCTAAATACATTAGTTCTACAGTTAATCTATTTTATATGTATGAAACCTTAAACACAATTTGTAAGAGTACTTCTAAAAAATGGAATACAGTATATTCAGGTAAGTGCGCATTTTCCATTAACAAGAACAGATGATGATAAAAAAATCATTTTGCATTATTCACCATGCTAATATCATGTGAACTATGTATTAAACGATTGCTATTTTCTTAACTCAATTAGAAAAAATTACTACAAAACGATAAAAGACTATATTATCTCAAGAATTTTGCAAATACAATGACTCTTAAGTGAATTAGTCTAAGAATTTTCTTCATTACAAACTGCTGGTTTATCTTTCCATTCAGTCTCAGGTTTATTAGTAAGGTTACCCAGTAATGCTGGACACTTAGGGCTGGTTCACAGACAACTCCATTTACCTAAAACAGTTCAATTTAGTTAACCTCAGGGCTCTATGTGTGCCATTTAATAAGGCTTGAAGAATAAAGTCATGGAAGTCATCCTTGCATGTTGCAATGTTAAACCTAACTTGCTGCTCCAACTAATGCTTCCATATTATCCAAAGCTTCAAAGGAAAGGTAGGGGACCAGCTCGGTGGGCAGTACTTATTTAATAAACCATTTGAAGCTGCTTTAACATCACAAGGTATGATGTCATCAGGGGACTCCAGTCACCATAATCACTGATATGAAGTGGTTATGGTGCCTAGAGTGCACCTTGAAAAAAAAAAAAAAAAAAAATATATATATATATATATATATATATATATATATATATATATATATATATATTTATATATACACACACACACTTTTTTTTTTTTAAGGGCGCACTCCAGGCACCATAACCACTTCATATCAATGGGTATATATATATATATACACACACACACACATATATACACACACACACACAACTCTTTTGTAACACATATTTATGTATCTGTATCATATCTCTGCAGCTAGTCATATCAAGTGTTGACAATCCAAGAGTTCTCTATCAAGAAGGTAAATAATAAACTCTATTAAATGTTTACAACATTTCAGAACCCAATTGCTGCAAACATTTGCATGTGACTGTTTAGTTGTATAAAAATACAGTTCATAAAGCATCCAAAAACAATTCTAGTGTTGCAAAAACTGAGAGACATACATGTTCTCAGCCAGGTGATCATCTTCAAAATCCCAGGCTCTAATTTCCCAAATCTTTGCATCATTTTAAATAACCCCATTATTGATGGTACTGTAATAATGCTGTGTTCTGTCTTGTGCAGCACCATATAAGATGCTTGCTCCCCCCCCCCCCTCTAGTTTGCACATATGTATAATAAGAAAATAATATGGCATCAAATACAATAAGTATCACTTGCATATAAAACTATCCTCATTTATTATTTATATGTATGGAAGATACTGACAATGATATTAATATTAAAGATCACATCATAATTATATGGGTAAACATTTACATTTTTGGAATTACCTATACAATTGGTAGGTATTTGCAGAATAGCTCCAAAGAATGAATGAAAAGAAGTTTAACTATAAACACACATAGAACTATTTATATAATTCTTCAGTATTTTTATGATCACTGAATATTAATTTTGTTAAATATATCCAGCCTCTATAAATAACCCTGGGGAGTAGGGAAAAGTACTATATATATATATTTTTTGTAACTGCTTGAATCTTGGTATCTTTTATAATTGAGCTCTTCTAGTTAGGTTTTGTGTGTTCTTGGGTGCCCTCTTCATTTGGACTATTTTTTCCTTAAAAGATCAGTGGGAGGTTTATAAAGGCAAAATCATATGCTATTCTGAATAAAAGATCTAAATCTCCATGGAAACCATTAGAATTTACCTTTGTATTTAGCATTTTGGTCCCAAAAGTGTTCTGTTTTACCTTGATATAATCCCTACAAGTTTCCAATATTCTGTAATTTGCTTATCTGTGGATCAGAATGCCCACATACCTTCCAACAGGTTACGCATGTAGCCCATCCAAACATCATAAAACAGTAGCGTCATTTGGGTCATCAGAGTTTTTGTCATCTGTTTATATCCATTATGGTAAATTCAAGAATTCCATGGGGAAGATTTATCAAAATATCCCATTTAAAAAGTGATTTATGAATGTAAAAGAGGAGGATGTACCATGGTAATGTGCCAGCTTTTCAACAGTTTTTTTTATGGTCACTACTACAATTTTACTAGTTTGGACCACTTTTTAGAACACAACACTTTGAGAATTTCCCTCACTGTGTATGCCACTCTTGGGTGGAAGTCTGAAATAGAGTAATGGAGGCTGTGTCACACATGATCTGTATAAACAATAGAAGTATCTACGTATGTCTTCTTCATGTTGGGACTGTTTTAAAATAAGCACAGCTCTGGTTTATTTAACTATTTTTTTTTCTTGTTTAAATACTAAAATCTACAGGTATTCTGTTAACATATTTATTGGATTCTACACTAGTGACCAACAGTAATAAACATCATCATATTTGTATTCATATTTCAACCTTGAATGTTCTGGTACACATTATGATGAGTAGCAATCAAAATAAATTAAACCACTAAAATGTTCTGCTATATTTTTTATATTTTTATTTAGCATGTACATTAAAACTACATTTAAATATTAATAGCAATTATGTATGTTCAGTAAAACAGCACACATTTATAAACATTTCCAAGACCATTTTCATGTTTTAAAATTTAGAACAAAATGTTTTAATAATATAAATAAAATATGGGGTTATGTCTGATAATAAATGGTAACCTTTATATATCTGTTCTGTATTATTATTTCAACTCATATTAAAGTGACACACAAGACCCTATAATCACTATAGAAAATGGTAATGGTTATAGTGCAATGAGTTTATGTGTATAGTCACTCCCAATTTTTCAAGTAAATCCTTACTTATCTACATTTATACTACAGGAATAATTTCTTTGCCATGAACCCTTTACACCCATGTACTATAGGCAAATGGACAATATAGGCCTCTCAAGCAGCCATCTCATATAAAAAGAAAGATGACTAATATGGTAGTCTGCTAGGTTACAAAATAGAAGGAGAGAGAGTGCTCTGTCGGGTTGCAATGTTGGGGAAGATAACCTCTCTATTAGTTAGGAAAAAAATTTGGTACCATATTGAATATGTGGCTGTACATAATGTGATTGTGTCCAGTTTTTTCAAATCCTGGCATAAGCAGAATGTTCTTCATGGGCAAAAGATGGGGACATAACTTTGATGGGTATGATATATCATCATTTCTCCAACTCTCTATTAGTACAGGAATGATCAAATTTTGCTTTGGAGCCCTAATTGTTTTGAAAAACCTAACATGCCTCTGGTTTAAAAACTGATCCAAACTTATGAGATGTGGTCAAAAATGTAGGAATATTTGTGTTATAATTCTTTTTAATCATTTATGTTAACATTTTATCATACTATTAACACGAGTATGAAAGGCAGGCATCTATACCTCAAATCAATGTATAAGCAAGAACTATATTAGCTCTGTGTACAAGCTACCGGGTTGAAAGACAATATAGTATGAAATAAATAAAACTCAGAAAATAGAAAATATAAATGTAGTTTTTTTTTTGTTTGTTTGTTTGTTTTTGTATTGTGGCACAATTAATAGAAACTAATAAATATAATATAAAAGAATACTTATTTGATCATTTTTGTATATCTCTACCTAAAATTGATATTCTAAAATACTATTTATCTAAAGCTAATTAATGTCTTCATGTTAATAATCTTTCTAACATGAAACTATAGGAAAAAATAATAATAATAAAAAAATATTAATTGTGATAAAGCAATTTATTAGTCTAAAACAAAAAGGAAAAAAAAAATGAGAAAATATACTCTTAAAGGACCACTATAGGCACCCAGACCACTTCAACTTAATGAAGTGGTCTTGGTGCCAGGTCCAGCTAGGATTAACCCTTTTTTCTATAAACATAGCAGTTTCAGAGAAACTGCTATGTTTATAATAGGGTTAATCCAGCCTCTAGTGGCTGTCTCATTGAGAGCCACTAGAGGCGCTTCCGCGCTTCTCACTGTGATTTTCACAGTGAGAAGACGCCAGCGTCCATAGGAAAGCATTGTGAATGTTTTCCTATGAGACTGGCTGAATGCATTCAGCAGAGTAGGAGGAGAGTCCCCCGCCCGGCGCTGGAGAAAGAGGTAAGTTTAACCACTTCCTGCCCCTTGAGCCCGGCGGGATTGGGACCCTGAGGGTGGGGGCACCCTCAGGGCACTATAGTGCCAGGGAAACTAGTATGTTTTCCTGGCACTATAGTGGTCCTTTAACCCCTTAAGGATCAAACTTTTGGAATAAAAGGGAATCATGACATGTCCTTAAGGGGTTAGGCTACATAGATAGCACATTTAAACTGACTAACAGTAGTATAATTACATGTCATGTTGTATACAAATACAATTTATCCTGATTTTTAAAATATCTTGATTGCAAAAAAAATTTGCATTTATATTTATTACACAAAATCACTTAGCATCTGTTGGGTCATGTTCCAGTTTGAAAGCAAGTGAAAGAATGTAAAATATGAATGCTACTTGGAATCAATAGGAATCTTAGTAGTAAAAATATATATAGAGGTCCACAGCTGTCAAAACGTAGGGTGAAGGCAAAAAAAATATGTTTATTGGAGATCAAAAAGAAAAAAAAAAAAGATACAATGTTTCTGCCTAGAGGACTTATTATATATATATATATATATATATATATATATATATATATACACACTGCAAGTCCATAGCATCAATGCCTTCGTCTTGCAGGAACTGCTGACACACTCCAGCCACATGAAGTCTAGCATTGTCTTGCATTAGGAGGAACCCAGGGCCAACCGCACCAGCATATGGTCTCACAAGAGGTCTGAGGATCTCATCTCGGTACCTAATGGCAGTCAGGCTACCTCTGGTGAGCACATGGAGGGCTGTGCTGCCGCTCCAAAGAAATGCCACCCCACACCATTACCGACCCACTGCCAAACCGGTCATGCTGGAGGATGTTACAGTACAGGCATCAGAACGTTCTCCATGGAGTCTCCAGACTCTGTCACATCTGTCACATGTGCTCAGTGTGGACCTGCTTTCATCTGTGAAGAGCACATGGCGCCAGTGGTGAATATGCCAATCTTGGTGTTCTCTTGCAAATGCCAAACGTCCTGCACGGTGTTGCGCTGTAAGCACAACCCCCACCTGTGGACGTCGGACCCTCATACCACCCTCATGGAGTCTGTTTCTGGCTGTTTGAGCAGACACATGCACATTTGTGCAGAAAGAAACAATGTGTGTGAACACCCACCACAGTGTAATAAGTGCTTAATTTATATCAACAGAAAGGAACTTTCCTGTATAGGATAAGATTTCCAATAGTATCCCAAAAGACTTCCTCTTGTCTTCCACACAACACAAGCAAAAAAAGGGGATGATCTGCTGAACCAATCATAAATAAAACAACATAGCGTATAACTGTATATGATGACAAATTGTAGAAGTTATATTCACAAATGGCCACTCACACTTTTGCTGAAGTTTGCAAGCCTTGAATATTTTCCTTTTCAAAATAGGAATTCCAAATCCTCTGTCTGAGTTAAAATCTCCATAGATATATTGGCATGTATGTGCTCAGGAAAGAAATGTATATAAAAGAATATGAGATGCACATTCAGAGTGAAGTACAAAAAAATATTTAATAACTTACATCAAGATATAAAATCATCAGTGTAGTCCCTCTATGTCACCACCAGGGGTCCTACGCGTTTCATCCAACCAAATAGGACTTCCTCAGGGACTTGTATGGTGTGTGATCAACAGGTACAAATAAACAATGAACAATAAAAGTTTCCCTCCCTCCCCAGTTCTTATATATCCCTTCAGTGTCCACATAATGAGTGATCTTTTGCAGGTGTTTTCCCTTCAGTGTCCACATAACGAGTGATCTTTTGCAGGTGTTTCTTTTCTGTTGTTAGTTGAGGGTTTCTGTCTTGTTGCTCACTGCTCAATCTCAGCCAGGCATATAATTATAGTTTGGTGGAAACAGGGAATAAGAGGAAGGGGTAGTAAATATTCACTCTGCATCAAACAAATTTAATACTTAAAGATAAAAATGAATCATCATCATTCTCATTACCTATATTAATAAAGTGCATACATATAAAAAAAATGAATACAAAAAATATATATAAAAAATTATATACAGAAAATTATATTATATATAAAAATATGTATAAAAATTACAATTTTCTTTCAAGAGCACAAATATTCAGAAAGTGAACAGAGGTGCAATACCCAAATGTATATTGCATTCTTCCCGTTGCTTTTTTTTAATTTTATTATTTTTTTTTTTTTTAAAACATGTGAGTGGTTTTGGCAAGGACTATATTAGAAGGGATACTTTCTCCACTCTATATAGTTATAACATTATAAATCATATTGTGTGTTTATTTGATTTTCATATAAGGGAGAGGGTGGCAGTTTTTTACAACTTGCCTCCACAATTTCTTCCAACTTCAAGAAATGCCATTCGTTAATTTAAAAATTCTGAACAATTTGCTTATTATAAATTCCTTTTTTTTTTTTTTATATCAAATTTGAAATGTATATTAATTTTCGTAAATAGAGATAGCAACCTGGATCTACATAAGAGATATTATAATCTTATTAGCCATAGAAAAAAATGCAATATTTACAATATCTACAGAAAGAGGTATAGAAAAGAAGATACACAAAAAGATTTTTTATTCTTCAAAAAAGCTCCACAAATCTATATCTAAATTTAACCCATAAGGCTGCAAAGTTTTTAATTTATTAATCCAAAAAGTCTCTCTCTGTGAGAGTCTCTTGGCAAGATTGCCCCTCTCCAATAGGGTTCAACATGTTCAATGCCCATGAAGGAAAAATCTGACCAGCTGAACCTGCTGCAGTTGTTACAATGGATTGGAACAATATGTTTAGTTGATTTTTTTCGGATATTATTCTGATGTTCTAATATTCTCTCTTTTAATTTCCTGCAAGTTCTGCCTACATACTGTTTCCCGCATGGGCATTGTAACATGTACACTACATTTTTAGTGTTACAATTTATGTTGGATTTCATTTTGAATTTTTCTTTTGTAACTGTACTATTAAATTCCTTTTTCTTTATAAATCTTTGATTCTTACAAGCTTTGCATGAGTTACACGGATTGAAGCTCTTTGGATTTGTTTCATTCTTTTTTCGCTGAACCTTTAAAGCATAACTTGGGGCCAGTACATTCTTTAGATTTTTTGCTTTTCTAAAAATAATTGGTGCCTTTTCTGGTAATGTTTTTCCCAATATTGGATCTTTGCGTAAAATATCCCAATGTCTATTTAGAATCTTTCTTATTCTCCAGTGGTTGATGTTATATTGTGTAACAAATGAGTACTGGTAATTATTTTTAATGGCCTTTTTTGGTTTAGATGTCATTAGCTTCTTCCTATCTCGCCTTCCAATTTCTCCAATTTCTTTTTCCAACAATGTTGGTTCATATTTTTTTGATATAAATTTATTTTTTAGATGTTTGGCCTGTTCCTGATAATCTAGATCTTTAGAACAATTTCGCCTTACTCTCATAAATTGCCCTTTTGGGATAGACTTCAACCATTTTTCCTGATGGCAGCTTTTCCTATGTATATAGCTGTTTCCTTCTGTTTTTTTAAAATAACATTTGGACTGAATAGTTTGATCTTCTACAAAAAAACATATATCCAAAAAATTAATTGTTTTGACCTCTATCTCATAAGTGAATTTGAATCCATAATTATTTAGACTTATGTAATTAAGAAAAAGTTGTAGTTCTTCTCGTGAACCCTGCCAGATCATTATTACATCATCGATAAAACGTTTCCATAGGACCAGGTTCGCAGCCCAGCCATGCCCCCTCCATACGTGATTGGATTCCCAATCGCGCATGTATATGTTGGCATAGCTGGGGGCGAACCTGGTCCCCATTGCTGTTCCGGTAATTTGGAGATAAAATGAATCATCAAAGAAGAAGTAATTATGCTTCAAAATAAAGTGAATGCTCTCAAGTATAAATTCACGAAGGTCTACTGAAACATTTTCATCCTCCACCATAAATCATTCCACTGCATTTAAACCTTTATTATGTTTAATAATTGTGTATAATGAGGCGACATCTATAGTCACCCAAATAAAATCTTTTTTCCAAGTGATATCTTCCATTATTTTTAAGATATGCGATGTGTCCTTTAAATAAGAGGGTGCTTCCTGAGCATATTTCTGAAGATTATGATCTACAAACTCTGATAAATGAGCGGATATAGAATTAATACCACTAATAATTAAAATTAATATACATTTCAAATTTGATATAAAAAAAAAAAAAAGGAATTTATAATAAGCAAATTGTTCAGAATTTTTAAATTAACGAATGGCATTTCTTGAAGTTGGAAGAAATTGTGGAGGCAAGTTGTAAAAAACTGCCACCCTCTCCCTTATATGAAAATCAAATAAACACACAATATGATTTATAATGTTATAACTATATAGAGTGGAGAAAGTATCCCTTCTAATATAGTCCTTGCCAAAACCACTCACATGTTTTAAAAAAAATAAAAATAAAAAAAAAATTAAAAAAAAAGCAACGGGAAGAATGCAATATACATTTGGGTATTGCACCTCTGTTCACTTTCTGAATATTTGTGCTCTTGAAAGAAAATTTTAATTTTTATACATATTTTTATATATAATATAATTTTCTGTATATAATTTTTTATATATATTTTTTTTATTCATTTTTTTTTATATGTATGCACTTTATTAATATAGGTAATGAGAATGATGATGATTCATTTTTATCTTTAAGTATTAAATTTGTTTGATGCAGAGTGAATATTTACTACCCCTTCCTCTTATTCCCTGTTTCCACCAAACTATAATTATATGCCTGGCTGAGATTGAGCAGTGAGCAACAAGACAGAAACCCTCAACTAACAACAGAAAAGAAACACCTGCAAAAGATCACTCGTTATGTGGACACTGAAGGGAAAACACCTGCAAAAGATCACTCATTATGTGGACACTGAAGGGATATATAAGAACTGGGGAGGGAGGGAAACTTTTATTGTTCATTGTTTATTTGTACCTGTTGATCACACACCATACAAGTCCCTGAGGAAGTCCTATTTGGTTGGATGAAACGCGTAGGACCCCTGGTGGTGACATAGAGGGACTACACTAATGATTTTATATCTTGATGTAAGTTATTAAATATTTTTTTGTACTTCACTCTGAATGTGCATCTCATATTCTTTTAAATACATTTCTTTCCTGAGCACATACATGCCAATATATCTATGGAGATTTTAACTCAGACAGAGGATTTGGAATTCCTATTTTGAAAAGGAAAATATTCAAGGCTTGCAAACTTCAGCAAAATTGTGAGTGGCCATTTGTGAATATAACTTCTACAATTTGTCATCATATACAGTTATACGCTATGTTGTTTTATTTATGATTGGTTCAGCAGATCATCCCCTTTTTTTGCTTGCACATGCACATTTGTGGCCTGCTGGAGGTAATTTTGCAGGGCTCTGGCAGTGTTCCTCCTGTTCCTCATTGCACAAAGGCAAAGGTAGCGGTCCTGCTGCTGGGTTGTTGCCCTCCTACGGCCTCCTCCACGTCTCCTGATGTACTGGCCTGTCTCCTGGTAGCACCTCCATGCTCTGGACACTACGCTTACAGACACAGCAAACATTAATGTGCCATCCTTGATGAGCTGCACTACCTGAGCCACTTGTGTGGGTTGTAGACTCTGTATCATGCTACCACTAGAGTGAAAGAACCGCCAGCATTCAAAAGTGACCAAAACATCAGCCAGGAAGCATAGGAACTGAGAAGTGGTCTGTGGTCACCACCTGCAGAACCACTCCTTTATTGAGGGTGTCTTGCTAATTGCCTATAATTCCCACCTGTTGTCTATCCCATTTGCACAACAGCATGTGAAATTGATTGTCACTCAGTGTTGCTTCCTAAATGGACAGTTTGATTTCACAGAAGTGTGATTGACTTGAACTTACATTGTGTTGTTTAATTGTTCCGTTTATTTTTTTGAGCAGTGTGTATATATAAATGCATGTATATATATATATATATATATATATATATATATATATATATATATATATATATATATATATTGCCTTCCCCCTAGATTGTGACACCGGTGGACCTCTATTTTTCATTCATATAAAGACCATTTTTTAAAGCAAAATATATTTAAAGCAGACCTGAGCAAGACAAGGAATTTAAAAAGTTAAAAGAATCTGTCTGAAAACATAACTTTGACGTTTATTGAAAAATAAATATCAAAAAGTAGTGAAATACAGCATTATGCATATATACCTGGGTGATATGTGCCCTACCTTTCCTGATTTCAGTGGATCCGTCCTGGTTTCAGCGTTCTCTGCCACTGTCCCAATTTTCTTGCCTGGAGTCTCATATCCCAAGGCACAAGGGAACTGATCCTACTCAGCACAGTGCCTTGGTATCATTAGACATGCTTGCACTATGCTGAGGGAACTCAAAGTATGCTGAGAGTGCTTTAGCAATGCTATCTGCATGGTCAAGTCAGTTTGGCACGTGCTGCTCATTTTTGCTGTCAGCAGTGATGTAAGAAATTTGACACAGGGCAATAAACTTTGAAAGAGTATACCTATATAACACAGACAAAGTGGGTGGGAAGTCAGGCGTTTAATGTTTGTCATACTGCATTTGTGATTGTCATTTTATTATACTAAGTTCCATCTATAGAATGAAATGCATAGGACTAAGTTCATATTTTTAATTATTTTATTTTCTGCATAAATATATCTTTTATACCTCACCTGATTCCTGCTTTGTTTGGTTCCTAAAGTTACATCACCAGAGGGAAAAGAGGCCTTGTTTAGCCCCCCAACCACATCGGGGTAAGCACCCAACAGGCGATTAATCACTCTACATTCTGTGAGTGTGCAATCTCAACGTGTCACATCTTGTCTTACTAAACGATACTACACTATTTTGTTTTTTACATTTTATTTTAGGTTATACAGCTGTATCCAATACTCTTTTATATATTTATATACCATTTTGTGAGGTACCTATCTGGGAAGGCCACCTGGGGAAGCTGTGTCTTTATACGTTTTATAAGTTGTTATACAAGATTTCTTTTCTTTTAGCATCTACTTTGTATTAAATATATTTTAAACTATATTATTAACATGGAATTGGTGTGTTTTTCAAGGTTTTGTTATTTAAAATTTTGGAGCTAAAGTCAGTACTTAATTATCTTCAATTTAGAAAATCCTGGATGTAATGAAAGGGCATTCTAGATGTATTTGTGCCAGTTACCCTGTAACTGTCTTCTTCAACATATTTATACTCATATCTGCAGCCGTTTGCAAAACATTCTGCAACTATTAATCCATTTTCTTCTTCAAAAGAGGAATCAATACTTCTTTCTTTTGTCTGTACAAATGTTTGCATAGAGTGGGCGCATGCTATTAAAGTCTCAACTTCCCTGTGTACCTCTTTAGAAGGGACAATAGCCATAGCTATGTGCATACTTCAGTATCATTTCAAATAGTTTCTTTATCGGGAAGGGAAGGGAAGGGAAGGATGAGGGAACCTTATCCCAGATATGTCCTAGTCCAGGGATCCCAGACCTTATAGAATGTAAAAGAGGTTCCCTCTAAGGAAACTACTGTTTTAACCATTGTCAAAATATATTTAACTTTGCTCAAAATATTAGAATATGAACTTACTGATACCATCCAATATTTAGCAACACATAGTCTAGGTGTTGTGCATACACGTCATAACCTTTTGGTGTGAGGAGAGTTAAATCCCTGCTCACACCAGGAAGTCTCGGGTATCCATCAATACCTGGGGTTCCTCACTGTCAGCTGGGGCTATTTTTTAGTGGATGTAGACTTACAGATGAGCTGTATTGAAGACCACCATTAGAGTAGTACAGGCAGTATACCCGTAAAGGTCCTGGAGGGCCCGGGCCACATATGGAAAATATATATATTGAGAATATTGCTATCTATAAATGCATACATATAGATACACACACAGCAGTAGGAAGGGATATCAAAGATCTCCCTCCCTGCACCATTGCAGGCTTTCACCTCTGGTGAGGGAGCTCTGGAAGCTGTCTGCTCCTCGGCTGGGCCCTCACTCTCCTGCACGAGTCTTGTCTGTTAGTGCTAACACTACAACACTGCACTCTGCCGGGGTTTGCGAGAACAGTATGGACACCAGGCAGGAGCAAGCAGGAGTCACTGGACCACCAGGTAAAGTTGTCTCTCTCCTCCCTAACTAGAGGTCAGAGGTGGAGAGGAGTAAATAATATTTATTATATAATAGCAATTTAATATTATATTTATTTTAATAATAATAATAATAGTAATATTAAACATATAATGATTTAACTGCTCATCTTAGCTCAAATGTGCACACATACACACTGCATACACTACACACACACACTGCATCCCTTGCACCCACACTGCACTAAACCCACTCAATCTGCTACACAAACACACACTACATCCTTCTAAAGAAGTGGTACAAATTAATAAAAGAATGAAGCATTTTAGTTGCTTAGATAGGTTAACAAATTTAAATCCTTTTAGTTTGGAAAAACGGTGCCTCGGAGGGGTGAGTCCACCACACACTCACTGCATCCATTATATATGCACACATATGGCATTGGAATCTTTGGGCTTACTTGGGGCTGCCCCATGTACCCAGGTCTAAATCTGTATAAGGGGCACACAAATTTCTGATGGCAGCTCTGGCTGTGTGTAGTGTTTGAAATGAGCATTGCATAAAGCTCTTCAAATATCTATTACTGCAATATGGTGTGAGCAGGATGAAATCCCTGATCTCACCAGGAGACCTATCAATAGATACCTGAGCTTATCCTCTGTCAACTGGAGCCATTTTTATTGGCCCCATGAGCTGTATGCAGAGCTGTACGCGGTGCCTATTACTGCAATGCTGTATGCTGCAATGGTTACATCCCTGCTCACACCAGAGAGAATCAGGAATACCTAGATTTCTGTCAGCTGGGGTCATGTTTAGTGGCCACAGACTGACTGATGAGCTGTATGCCACACTGAAAGTCAGCTCTGCATACAGTCCTTTATTTACATTTAGAACACTGCAGCTGAGAAACTTCACTCAGCTGTAGTGATTTTAGGGCTGCAGGCATACCCTGACAGTGTCTCCCTTCATGTCCCCAAGCAGATTATAATCAGTGCTTGTCTTTGTCTGCTGCCCAGAACCGACCACAGTGGAATTGACTGGGCAAGCATGCTTAATTTAGTAATATAGGACAATACTACTAACAGTGAATTTTCTTAGGGTTATGGGTAGTTGTAATGAACCCCTTGCACTTCAGGAAGTACTTACATTTGCACACTTCCCAAATGATAGAGGCTTGAGTGATTATAGCCCGTTCACATACTCTCCCTAAATCCCAGTAGACCATGGTTAAAATCAAGCATTTCTTCACTGGCATACCCAAACATCAGTGAAGACTTGATGAAGGGTACAACAGGAATGTTTAATTATGGCCAGATGGCCCACTTTTATACACAGACCCCAGCATGGGATCTCAAGCAAAAGTAATAAAACATGCCCCAGAGTCTGTGTCTAGGAGATAATTGAGTGTACTTTGCTAAACCTAATTATCTCCTGGGAACAAGAGGTACAAAATATAAAACATAAAACAACCCAAAGTACAAATAACATGCATAGGAACACTCACAAGTATTATATGTCTGGACAGCCTGGATTTGAGCGCCCAACATATTCAAATAGCTCTTAGATCCCATGAACCCAGCCAAATCGCCACAGGGTAAAGTTTTGACCAACCACACACATGGCACCTAGTAGTGGTAGTGGTCAGTCACCTGCAGAAGTTCTAAAACAAATCAAAGGTTTCTCTGGCGCATAGGTAGTGGTTAATCGCCTTGTTTGTGCGAACAATCCTACCAAACAGCATTCTCCTGGCTTGTTGTGAAAAGAAGCAGGCGTTCATACCAAATCACCAGTGTTCGCCGGGTTGAGTGTCCACTTTAGAGTTCCAGACACTCAACGACCAAATACCGCTGCCTGCTTTCAGGAGACAAGATGGCTGCCGTTTTCCAACCCATGTGTTGTTCGGTTATAAGAGAGAGCACTTAACTTTTTGGTTTCTTTGAAGTTAAATGAGCCAGGGGTGTGGTCGGTGTTTGGTAGGCCAATCTACTGAATGCAGGGAAAATAACTGGGACAAATGAAATTACAGTGGTTTGTCACAGTGGTAGCGTAAAGTATAGGGGTGAGGGTTAGAATTAGGAGTAGAGTATGGCTAGAGGTAGTGTTTGGGTAGGGCAAGCTGTAGGGACAGTGTTATGTTAATGCAGGGTTAGGGTTAATACTGTTTTAAGGTATCGTGTAGGGTAAGCTTAGGTTAGGTTTTTGTAAGAATAGAGTAAGGAGTATATTTGGTATAGAGCTGGGGGTGGGTATAGAGTTAGCATCAACTACGAAAAATTAATTTATTTCCTAAAAATAATATGAATTTGACAATCAGGTCTGATATGTGAATTTATTTTGAGTTTTTTGTAGTTGCACTAGATGTATATAATTTTTTATAAGCAAAAATGTGAAAACGTGATTTTTTTCCCCCCCCATTTTTTACTTCCTATTCACACTTAATATTGCATAAGGTTCATACAGGATATTGAAAGAACACCCCTTCTGTCCTTTAAACATCAATATATAATATGTATAGATTCACTTAAAGATAAACCCCCAAAATTACGGTGAAACAAACACATTCAAGATTCCATTTTGATTCAGAACAATTACCTCATTCCTTACGAGTTAATTTAGCTTGTAAAAGTTAAAATAATATTTCTACTTACCAGAAGATATTTTATTGTATGCACTTGTTAATCATCTTGATTCTTCCTTAAATGACATAACTGATGTATCTGTTATTTTCAATTTATTTAAATAAATTGTATTTGTGTTTCTACTTCACTAGAAATGCGGCATTTTAATTGGAGATTTTGAACAATGGAACTTCTAATATAACTTCAAGTTTCAGAGCAGTGAGAAGCAACTAGTATCACAGCAGAAGACGTTAAAAAAACAAACAAAAATAAATTTTAGCAATGCTGAACTAGAGCTAGTTTGCTTATATTTTGCATTGGGCCCCACCACATACGCTAAAGGTCAACTGCAATTGTGTATCCATTATATTAGTTCACTAGAACATTGCACAAACCTTTCAAATCTTTCAAATACAGCAACTTGAATTGTTACTGTTCTATATTTATTTTTTTAATCTATGAATGATTTATAATTCTGTTAGAGAAGCAATACTTTGCAAAATGCAATTTTCTGTTATTTATATATATATATATATAAAACAAAAATAGTAATGCACTCCACCTTCCTTAATGTACTTGCCTGGTGCTTATCAGCAAACAGATACAGCCAAAAGTACAAGATAGCACTCCAGGGACTTCCAAGTAGAATGAATAAAACTTAGCTTTTATTAGCTCATAATAAAATTCAACGTTTCAGTCTGTATCACAGACTTTCATCAGGATGAGCTTGCAAATCAAATCCATAAGAATATATACCCCCAATATCCCCATAACTTACCCAGGTTAAAGATAGGAGTGATCCCAGGGGCACCAGACCAGCAGCCTGCTCGGGTCAAACAATTGACCCTGATGATGTCATAGACATGCGCCTCCCGGGGTCGTTCCCATAGTAACCCAGTATAACCAACAAAATAATACATATACATATAACTAAAAACATAGCCTGCATACAGGAATAAATTATAAATGTTGAAGAAAGACCTATACACCCCATCAGGGACCATATAGATATAGAGAAAATCCATAGAGAACACGTTAGAGATAGACAGCAGGCAGAACTAATCGAAAAGCAATCAAACTGCAATTAGATTGTAGCAACCTATTAACAAGATATAAATATACAAACTGTACTACCTAACAAATAGATAATGCATAAAGAAAACGTGTAACTTATACTACAAATACAAAAATAAAATGCAGGCATGAGCAATCAAACCTGCAAAGATTCCAATCTAACTACAGAGAGAAAAGTACCAACAAACAGCAATTGAAAGCATAATTGTACCAAGAGTAATGTAATGTATCACTCCGAATCCTTAGATATCATTATACAGGTAAAAAGAGTAGTAAAGGATAAATGTCAGAACTTCTTAGTCAAAAAAGGGAGAAAACATGAAAAGACGATGCCAGATAAAGGGTGATTAAATATCCACCAATTAAACCTATGGGGAAAAGGACATAATGCACAATAACAAGAAGATACAAGTATAGCCACTAAGTAGAGCTGCAGTGATCTAAAGAGAAGAGGGTACCAAGAATGACTGGTGTACTCCCAGTCTAGTCCAACATGAACACATAAATAAATACATATATAACTCAAACATTCAAGCAGCAGAGCAAAGAACCAATGCATCCCTGAATCTATATAGACCGGCATACATCACATAATATATACAGAATACAAAATAATACAAGCGAGGGACATAAAATCACATTGTTATAGACATATATAGTAATAAACCTATTAGCACTGGGTGAAATGGGTAATTGAGACGCCTATCCCCCAAGGTGGGCTGTCTCTTAACCCTAAACCCGTCCGCCATCAGACAGATAACATGAATAATCCTAAAGAATTTTATATTTTTTTTAGTAAGGAGCACAAAATGCATTAGAGTCATAGGCTGAAATTAAGAATGGCTGAAGTGCCTATCCCCCAGAGTGGGCTACCTCCAAGCCCTTAATAGTCGCCAATAAGTGCCAACAACTTGCTAAATAAGTGAATAGCAAAGCTGTATAATGGGAAGGATATTAGAGATGCCTATCCCCCTGGGTGGGCTTTCTCGTTCCCCTATCAACCAAAACCACGATACCAATATTTACAAAAATACTGCCAATGAGTATTTTTCATTCAAACCAAATGGCTGAACGGTGTGTAGAGTCCTAATCCAGTAAAGTTCACGCTGCAATAACAGCTTACTGCGGTCTCCACCTCTGCGCAAAGGTGGAACATGGTCTATGGCCATCAGTTTCAGGGTGGGCAACGAGTGTCCCTTCTCAAGAAAATGTTTTGCCACGGGTTGCTCAGATTTGTTATCCCTATAAGCAGTCTGTATACTGGATCTGTGGTTACGGACTCGTTCACGTAAGGGTAAATCTGTTTTGCCCACATAGGCCAGTCCACATGGGCAAGTAAGTTTGTATATTACAAAATCCGATGTACACGTTAAGCGGTGTCGAATAGTGTAGGGTTTCCGAGAGTGAGGGTGTGTGAATGTTTTGCCTGACGGCATATGTCCACAGGTCACACAACCTAAGCAACGGTAGCATCCATAATTAATCTTGCTAGATGGAGGTTGATAGCAATGAATGGGGTCAGTGCATACCAGGAGATCCCTTAGATTTTTATTTCTTTTGTAGCATGTCATGGGGGGATTTTTGAACTCAGCTGGTAATGACGGGTCGTTGGTTAAAACAATCTAATTCTTCTTAATAATGTTATTAAACTCCATCGATGCCGAGGTGTATGTAGTTGGGAATACTATACGATGGGCATGTGTTATTTCTTTAACAGCCAAATCTTCACTTTGGCATTTCAATAACGCACGTTGAAGCGTGCTATCCTTATATCCTCTCATCTTGAACTTGTGCCACATAGCTGAAATTTGAATATGTGCCTTCTTAAGATCAGAATTGTTTTGAAAAACTCTCAAAAATTGGGAGTATGGTAGGAATTCTTTTAAGGCAGACGGGTGAAAACTGGTTGCATGCAGCAATGTGTTGCGGTCTGTTGTTTTTGTAAACAATGTATTTGCCAATTTGTCCCCTTCACGGTAAACTCGGACATCCAGAAAATCAACCTGATCCGTAGTGATTGCGGAATTCAGCTCAATGTTAGAAGATGCTCTATTGATGGACCGAATCATTTGTTCTACATCTGTAGTAGTGCCCTTAACAATCATAAAGATGTCATCGATGTAGCGTGTGTATGCTACAATATGTTCTTTAAAGGGCTGTAGAATATGCAAGCTCTCAAACTGATGCATGTATCCATTTGCATACATGGGTGCCATCGCCGCACCCATGGAAGTACCTGCAATCTAGCGGTACCATTTAGTTTCAAACCTAAAGTAGTTTGCAGTTGATCGCTTTTAGATTAGTTCTGCCTGCTGTCTATCTCTAACGTGTTTTCTATGGATTTTCTCTGTATCTAAATGGTCCCTAATGGGGTGTATAGGTCTTTCTTCAACATTTATAATTTATTCCTGTATGCAGGCTATGTTTTTAGTTATATGTATATGTATTATTTTGTTGGTTATACTGGGTTGCTATGGGAATGACCCCGGGAGGCGCACGTCTATGACATCATCAGGGTCAATTGTTTGACCCGAGCAGGCTGCTGGTCTGGTGCCCCTGGGATCACTCCTATCTTCAACCTGGGTAAGTTATGGGGATATTGGGGGTATATATTCTTATGGATTTGATTTGCAAGCTCATCCTGATGAAAGTCTGTGATACAGACTGAAACGCTGATTTTTATTTTGAGCTAATAAAAGCAAAGTTTTATTTATTCTACTTGGAAGTCCCTGGAGTGCTATCTTGTACTTTTGGCTATATATATATATATATATATATATATTACATTACACTTTTTACACCAAGTTTAGTTTTTTTAATGTTTTTATTATAGATACATTTGTTTCCATAACAGTAAAAATAATGACATAATCTGAATGTATGTAACTACCATACATAAAAAAAAAATAGAAAAATAAATAACCAGGGATTACAATTTACAAATTTTTGAACCTTTATTTGTAATGTGATGAATTTCCACATATAAAACTTTTTCCATCACAAGGTGAAGCATATCAGCCTACCTCAAGAACCTAATTTCAATACGTAAACTATTATCTTGTGAATGCATGTGAAAGTGCAAATAAACTTGATATATTATATGCATTGACATGTAATCATCTGTGGTCTTAATGACCCAGAGCTGCCACAAAGTTGGATGTGATCTCACGTTTACATTATTAATTGTCTACAGTAAAAAAGGAGCCCATGATGAATAAGCCACTTAATTTTTAAGGCCAATAAAAACTCAGAAAGGTAAGGTTTCATGCCAATATTAGCTCTCATGAAAAACTTACATATTTCATTATACATTTAACTGAAAGGATGGAGTAGATACATGCAAAACAACTTATGATATGAATCCAGTATCTACTTTTGATTATAGGGTGTTGGAAAAATTAATTCAAATATGTACACACTTAAAAAAAATAAAAAAAATACACACACACAGAACAAAACAATGCCATATTAAGCATCACTATTTGGTCATTTTAGATCCCAGGGTGGGATTACTAATGGCAAGAATTGCAATTCTATAACTATTGGTAAAACCCCGCATGACAGGCTGAAAAAAAAAAAAAACGTCAGCAGATTAAAGAATTTGGCACAATGTAATCCTTTTAGCTAAAAATATTGGGCACCTTTTCAGAGGCATCTGCAATGTTCTATTTTGCTTCTATTGTTCAGTATTTGTTACCTCTTCCTCACCCCAGATATTTTCAGAATTTAAAAATGGATTGTTTCCAATATGATGATGGAGTATTGATATAATTTACAGCTATTTGCAAGATTCATAGTGACTGACTGAACTATAACTGAAATTTCTTTTCAAGTTTTCTCAAGTAAGGACTAATGCTGAGTGCATGTGAATGTGGTGGCAATCCGTATTTATCATAATATATTTAGCAATAAGATGTATAAACAAACTAATATATGAATATACACTTAGTGAAGAGGTTTATCATCGATGTCCATAAATTTGTGTCAAAATTCGAAATGAATGATCATTAAGGCAATCAATCCACTAATACATAATGCAATACATGCATTAACATGCTAAAATACAGTAACAAGTTTTCCAAAACCAAAGTGCTGATTTGTGATATTACTTATGAGAACCACTATAGCACATTGTCAGTTTTAACTTATTTTCAAATCTCATATTTAATGGATATTGCAGAACTGAAATGACTCTTGCTTCACAGCGCCTGGCAAGGCATCTATCACTGGACCTGTTTTATAAGCAAATGGCACAAAATCTTGGCTTAGTGATGTTACCAACAGGGCTCTTCAAAGTGGAACATTGCCACTAAACATCCAAAGATTCAAGAAATTACTCAAAATGGCTTCAGGGCAAGATATCCGATTCACCATTGAAGTGAATGTATCAAAGTTTTACTTTTAGTATAGCTACAATGCCGAATGTTGGCTGCAACATTTTCCCCTCTGAAAATAATGGGATGTTTTATTAATAAATCTTTTTTTCTTACTTTTTTATTTTTTTTTATTCTGGTACTACTTTCCATCTTTTCCTTCAACTGCCATTATCTATGTTTTCAGTAAATAGAACAAAAATAGAAAACTAAGCAGTTTGAACATCTTTCTATCCAATTATTACTTAAGGTCGAATTCCTTGCTGTTCATGCACAGTAGTTGCATAGAAATACAATGGTTGGCATAAACATAGAACACAAATTCAGTATCTTTGTCCTTGTACAGAAACAAACAAATCAAAAGTAAGTAGTGTTTACTAAAATAAAAGACATAAAAAAAACAACAAGTCTTGAGGCATATATTACAGATGAACCAAATAAGATATTGTTTATGATAATTAATATTTATTCTAGTAAAGTAAAACACAGAATAAAAATAAGATTGTGCAATATTTCTACAAAGCTTGAAGAGTACTACTCATAAGAAAACCCCCTGGTGGGTATCATGTCTCAACAGGTATTATTGAAGGTGCTTTATTTCCTTAGTATAATGTTATTTTTGTAGTTGCTAGCAACCTGCTTTTCTTTTGTTGTGCATGTTTAGATATTGTGCTTTTTTTCACGGCACCTACGTAGTTTGAAGTGAGCATCCAAACTGACTAGTTTTAAATTAGCTTCTAAGACCAGAAATAAAACCATAAAAAAACTTACAACAATAATAATAATGAGATAAAAAATATCACCAAATGTCTAGAGGGTCTAACACAGTCTCATTCATTTTATAGATTTGGTAGTGAATTCTCTACTGTGCAGTATAATGGTCATCGTTACATGTCTAGGAAGTCCCAAATGTAACTTTTGCACTAGCATTTACTTTAGCTTTGTGCAACGAGGACACTTTAATATATTGCATAGTACCTCTGTGCTGAATTTAGCATGTAATGAGAACTGAACTGAAAATGAGAGCCAAAGTTTTCTTTCTTCCGCAATTAAGAAACTTTACATTTTTCGTTATTCGTAACCTAACCTTAAAGGGACACTCCAGGCACCCAGACCACCTCTGCCCATTGGAGCAGTCTGGGTGCCAACTCCCACTACCCTTAACCCTGCAAGTGTAATTATTGCAGTTTTCATAAATTGCAATAATTACCTTGCAGGGTTAAGTCCTCCTCTAGTGGCTGTCTACTAGACAAGTTAGAGGACACTTTCGTGCCACTAGAGGACACTTTTGTGTTCATAGAACACAAAAAGTGTGTTATAACGACACTGGACATCCACACGCTATGTGAGGACCTCCAGTGTAGCCGAAATCCCCATAGGAAAGCATTGAAAGCATTATTGAAAGCTTTCCTATGGGGAGGACTAATGCATGTGCATGGCATTGCTGCACATGCGCATTAGGTCTAGCCTGCCGCGCATGTGCAATAGGTCTCCCCTGCCGGCTGATGTCAGCGGGGGAGGAGCGTAGACAGAGCCTGACCCAGTGCCGAGGGACATGGGCACTGGATACAGGTAAGTCACTGAAGGGGTTTTAACCCTTTCAGCAACTTGGGATGGGAGGTGGGAGGGAGAGGGGACCTGCAGTGCCAGGAAAACGGTTTGTTTTCCTGGCACTGGAGAGTCCCTTTAAACCTCAAAATTGCAATGTTAGTGCAGAAATAATGATTAGATGGTATTTGATATTCTCTGATATCAAACATTTAGAAAATATTAGTTTTCCAAATTCTTTATTTTCAAACATTTGCAAAGTTGTTCCCTAAATTGTGAATTGCCAGCATATTATTTACTAAACTGTGAATTGTTAGGAACTAACCAGAGATTTCAAATTTATAGTTCAAAATTGCCAAGCTAGAAACAGATGAATTTGATTATTTTTCTAGTATCTCGTTCTAACACCAAATAATTAAATTCCCTGCCCAGTTTCCAATAATTCACAGTTTAGTAAATAATATGCTGATTTAGAATTAAAGGAACACTATATGGCCAGGAACACAAACATGTATTCCTGACCCTCTAGTGTTAAAACCACCATCTAGCCCCCTTGGGCCCCTCATGCCTCCATAAATATAGCAAAATCTTATTTGTATTCAAGCCTGAAGCTGTAGCTCTGCATGCTGTTTGCCTCAGAAAAAAAGCTGTCTGCTGACATCATCAGAAGTGGTGGCCTGATCCAATCACAATGCTTCTCTATAGGATTGTCTGAGACTGACAATGAGGCAGATCAGGGGCAGAGCCAGCACAATTCAAACACAGCCCTGCCAATCAGCATCTCCTCATAGAGATGAATTGAATCAATGAATCTCTATGAGTAAAGTTCAGTGTCTGCATGCAGAGGGAAGAGATACTGAATGTTTGGATGCATTTTAGGCAGCCATGACCCAGGAAGGATCTCTAACATCTATCTGAGGAGTGGCCAGTGAAGTTATCACTAGGCTGTAATGTAAACACTGCATTTTCTCTGAAAAAACAGTGTTTACTGCAAAAAGCCTGAAGGTAATGATTCTACTCACCAGAACAAATTCAATAAGCTGTAGTTGTTCTGGTTACTATAGTGTCACTTTAACAAAAGGAAAGAGGGAAAAAAATATTTACTCT
Source organism: Pelobates cultripes (assembly GCA_933207985.1). Classification (NCBI taxonomy): domain Eukaryota; kingdom Metazoa; phylum Chordata; class Amphibia; order Anura; family Pelobatidae; genus Pelobates; species Pelobates cultripes. Next base: position 260,247,231 of record OW240914.1, read on the forward strand.
AATGAAAGGTCTGACAAAAGTAAAATTGAGCCCACTGGGGCCAAGCAATATAGAGCAAATTCATACTTTAGTGTCATTCAATTATCACAGTCTGCCGTCCTCTTCTTCAATGAAACAATTTGTTCAATGTTCTTTGGACAAAATAAACAAACAATGTTATTTGTAAACTCTTTCTTTCTATTCAAGAAAGGAAATGTGCCTCTGTCCATCTAGGTCCTTCAGTGCATTGCATTGCAGAGTATATGTACACTGCATCCATTTAAGCTATAGTTTGGCTAGTTTCCCTTTAAAGAGACTCAATAGGAACCCAGACCACTGCAACTTATTATCCCAGGTCCCTTAACGCTGCAAGGTAATTATTGCAGTTTTTAACAAACTGCAATACTTACCTTTGATTGTTACCTCCACTTTTGATCACCAAACTAACACTCGACATCCTCATGTTATGCACATTGTATAATGCTTTCTATGGGGGAAGCCCTAAAGCAAGCACAGCCATTGCCGCACATGCGCATTAGGGCGCCCACCACCGATGTGTGGAGGTGGAGCCTGAAACGGCACCGAGGGACATCGGCACTGGAATCAGGTAAGTTACAGAAGGGGTTTTGGAAGGGTGTGATGGAGGGGTGCTATAGTGCCAGGAAAACAACTTTGTTTTTCTGGCACTATGGTTTCCCTTTAAGCCTATCGCAATTTTTTTATTTTTTTTTGTATTGTTGTCCAGTTGATAGTATTTGCACCAAGCCTAAGATTGCCATACCTGAGTATGACTGTTGTGGAGTTATTTTCATTTCTAGTGTTTTATTCACAATACTGACAAGTGGCACTTCCCAGAAAAATATAATTAACAATGAAGCATTTGTATAGAATTACTCAAAAAATTACAATCAAAGTGAACAAAAGAAAAATAAACATCATTACACGGTGTGCAAAAGAAAATGAAAAAGGCATATATTTATATACCTGAGCAGCATTACAAATGTGGAAACCAATATACATGGAATGTAGACCCTGCTGGCAGCTCTAAAACATGTGAGTGGTTCTAATCTTATAGAAATACTGATTAATACATTAAACAGTTCAGGTACATAAATATATATTTAATGTGTTCTGTGAACTGTAATTATTTACTCGTCTAATTCATTAGAAATATATATATATATATATATATATATATATATATATATATATATATATTAAAGGTGGCCAAAGACTCAAATGGGAGTAGAGTATAAGAAACACCAGTGCAGAGAAAATTAAATCCAGGTTATTTTCCTGGGATTCCTTGGTGACAAAATATGTAAAATATGTCTAAGATTGCCAAATTGACAGATAGGGTGGTGCAGATATGTAACATAAATCACCAATTTAATTTGTAATCATTGCATTATATGCTTAACTTATTATCATTGTCTTTAGATTTTCTTAATAATAATGAATATTAAAATGTTTTTTATAGTATTTATATTTATCTAGATAGTTTGAGTACATTTTACACTAACATTTTTACACCATATAAGTATATGTATTGTACACTAACAGTGTTTTAACTAAATTGAGAAATCAAAGTGAATTATTATTATTAATATTATTATTTTATTATTTATATAGCGCCAGAAAAATTTGTAGCACTGCACAATGGGTGGACTAACACATATGTAATTGTAACCAGACAAATGGACGCACAGGAACAGAGGGGTTGTGCTTACATGCTAGAGGGAATGGGGTATAGTGACACAAAGGGTATAAATAGGGGTAATGAAATAGGTTGCTAGAAAAGTGGTATCACAGAACTTAGTAGCTTATTTTTGACAGTTGCAGGAGAGGAGTCATGGGGGGGGGGATGAAAACCTAATAACAGTTTATGTGAATTTCAAATTCAAACCCAAAGTAGGCAAACTGGAAGCATAGCTGACACAGAATTTTTCCAGTTTCCTATTTTTGACCTACAATTGGGAAATTGACTTTAATTTCTTACTTTTGTTGAGAATATGTAAAATTATGCCATGTAAGTATATTCCAGGTTAATTTCCTCTGGTTTTTATATTCACATTATTATAGTATATAAGTATATATGCAGCAGGAGAGTATATTTAAAATTACATTTCTACACCATGCATGTATATTCCACATTATTATTGTAGAGATTATTATTGTCATTCCAACATTTTGTTAGTCTAATAAAAAAGGTATTACAAGATACGAATTTCATTTGGTTTTTACATTCACATTATTATTGTATATAAGTATACATGCAGCAGAAGAGTATATTTAAAATATCCTTTTTTTCACCTTCTTTTTACTGCCTTATGATTGAATGGACCAAGGCTATATTTGTATTGTACACTAACATTTTTACAGCAAATCAATATGTTTTTATCACATAACTATATATAAACTACCGCCACATATACATAAATAACATCAAGATGAATTGTGTTTCTTTTATTAACTTTATATTTTCTTGATTCTAGCTGTTCTATGCTAAACTACACAAGTGTGACAGGCGGTATGGAAGGCGTCAATAAAACAGCATTTATTCTTTCGATAAAGAATCTCAGCAGGACATTTACAATGTAATATGTTATCTAAACTCAAGCACTATATTTATCTCTTATGAAATGGAGAGGAATTCAGATGTATCACATGGAATAAATTGAACCGCCACTCAGGCAGGCTGGAACATCAACCGCAAACTCTAAAATCAATCTTTTCTTTAGTTGTTGATGTTTTTTTATTTTTTTATTTATTTTCAAGAGCCTTACATTTGGCTTTGCCATATTTAGAATATGGGAAAACCAATATTATAATAATTAAATTATTACACTTTCTGTAAACTGTACCATTTTCTTAAACATTTATAAAGCTGTTTTATAGGTGCATTATTTAACAATGTGTGTTAAGATTTATGCTTACATATAAGGCCTGTCAACTGCTGTATAACTGTATGTTCTTTGTTATAAGTTGTTTGATAGTTGCAAGTTTAAAGGAATTTAAAGAAAAAAAAATATTTTTTGTTAGATGTATTCCTTTGCTACGTTCTAATAATGGGGAAAATATGTTAAAAATGTTATTAAACTTGTTTTATTACAGCACCTGGACAATGTACATCTGATCATATTCTTTGATGAGTTGCAGAAGCACTGAATCCAGATCTTCTTACAAAGAAACTTTACATGTATACAGAGTCCAGCATTAACAATTGCTCATGTTAATTGTCAAATAGATGCACTAATTTAATATATTTTAGCCCAGAGTCCCTATTGGCTGTCTGACAGCCACCAAGTCACAAAAAAAAGAAAAATGTTAATCGTGATGTTTCTTAGAAATGGCATTGGTTTTATGCGGCTGGGTATCATCTATACCTTAAAAATCACTTAATTAGGATGAAGTAATCCTAAGTAATCTTGATGTTTAAAACTCATATTGCTGAAGACTTTTGGGAATCTCTATTTGTAAATTGATAACAGGTCCGTTGTAAATTTTATAGATGTTTAACATATATATTTGGTATGATCTTCACAGAATGTTTGTAAGGCAAAGTTTAATGTATAATATCTTATACTTTATGTCAGCCTAAATATTTTGATCAACCATATTTAAAGAATTTTTATTTTCAGGGATCATCACTGAATAGCAGATTATGCACAAAGTCACAGTTTTTTACTAGATATATTTAGTAGCCATACATTCCATGTTTTAAATAAATGTTATGTTTACCCCTTATTGCCCACCAAAAATTAAAATGAGATAAGGTGGCACTTGCCATACAAACGGCCTGCAAACTAGCTATACTATAGCTGAAACCTACAGACTGAGACTCTAATCTGTCCATATTGGTGTGACATGGGACAAAAGCAACTAACTATTACATTTATTCCACATATCCACATACACACATTTAATTAGCACATTTAGGGCATACATAATAAATATTGTACCTAGATACACATAAATGATCTATGTTCCTTAAATATAAACATGCAACCATAGCAATTATTAATCATAATTATAAAAACAAAAAACAACAAAGTACCAAACTGGGAACCATACAGAAACATGCACAATTATGGTTGGTGCCTCATCTGCCATCTGGCAAATCTAGTCCTGGAATTAAAATGTTAATCAAAATCTGATATGATTACAGTAATAGTAATAATGTATTCTGCATATGTTAACAAAATAGTCATTATTGACCACTAAATCTTGAAAAGCTCCACAGGTAAATAACAGGGGTCAAGCAAGAAATAATCCTTAGAACCTCATATAGTGCTTTTTAATGATTTGACTAAGCACACATCTGCTGACCCTGATTACGATCCATAGAAAATGCAAAAAATAGTTCCAGGGGAGCTACATGATCAGAGCAGGCAAGCTCTGCAGTTACTGCATGTGAATGACTCAGAAAATAAGGAATTTATTCGCACAACACCAAGGAGATTTTTCTTAAGCTTTTTAAATATTAAATACAGATGCCATTGCACGTAAAAAATAATACCCTGTCCAATTATATAAATAATCATTTAATGGTGATTTGTATAATAAACTTAAAGGACCACTCTAGGCACCCAGACCACTTCAGCTTAATGAAGTGGTCTGGGTGCCAGGTCCTTCTAGGGTTAACCCATTTTTTTATAAACATAGCAGTTTCAGAGAAACTGCTATGTTTATGAATGGGTTAAGCCTTCCCCCTAATCCTCTAGTGGCTGTCTCATTGACAGCCACTAGAGGCGCTTGCGTGCTTCTCACTGTGATTTTCACAGTGAGAGCACGCCAGCGTCCATAGGAAAGCATTATAAATGCTTTCCTATGTGACCGGCTGAATGCGCGCGCAGCTCTTGCCGCGCGTGCGCATTCAGCCCAGGGGAGGAGAAGAGGAGGATCAGAGGAGGAGAGCTCCCCGCCCAGCGCTGGAAAAAGGTAAGTTTTTACCCCTTTCCCCCTTCCAGAGCCGGGCGGGAGGGGGTCCCTGAGGGTGGGGGCACCCTCAGGGCACTATAGTGCCAGGAAAACGAGTATGTTTTCCTGGCACTATAGTGGTCCTTTAAGAAAGATTTCTCTTGATACGACATATTGCTTAGTGTTGTGTGAGAAACCTCTTTATTTTAACAGGTCCGATGTGACAGGTCAGTCATATATGGAAATGAAGGATCAGAAATATAAGGAGCAGGCACTACCTATGCACAGTTGATGAGTAATTAGACAGCTACAAAGGCTTTAATAATAATGAATATGGCAAAAAGAGAGGCTTGCAAACAAATATAACTTAATTCATAGGATTTAAAAGGGGCTCACAAATTTTTTATAGAAAATAATAGCATATATATTTAAGCATTTAGCATATATTTACACATCCTCCAAAGTCATAAGAGGGGAAAAATCACTTGTGAAGAGAAGTTGGCCTTAACTTTTACACATTTTTATTGACCGAGAAGCTACTGAGACAGATGTCCATCTTTACATATCAAACTAGTTAAAGCCATTAAATGAAGCTGGTAACTGTCACAAGAGGTTTATGAATTGTGATACAATTCCAATATGGCCATCTTCATACATCAAGTAATAAGTTAAACTCATAATAGCTTTGTTAGAAAAAAAATGTTTTAAGCCAGTTGAGACTATACTTCTTTAGATTGATTTATATAAAGACTGTATTAGCAAACATATTGCTTTAAAGCAAACCATGTCATTTATACATTATTGCTCACTTAACAATTTTTTTTAAGTTATAAATAAAAATGGATAAAAATCATATTTCTATATGCTCTGAAAGATTTGCTTTCAAATATTTAAAAAATAAAACATATGACTATTTACAGAAACTGCCATTTTCCCAGCAAGCAATTCCTCATTAGCTTGTTTATTAGGTGAGACTGGGCGTCCTAGTGTGTTCCATATTTGCAGCTAGACATTTTGCATGTTGAGCTAATTTGTTTGGGAACTTATTTTGAACATTTTAATATGGATTTTACTTAGCCAAACCAATCACATTTTATTTCTGCATGTATTTAGTTTTTTAGTGGCACTCTTCTCGTGACAGTTGATGATAAAAAAAATAAAAAGAGAGAAAAAAAAATTACTAAACACAGATGTGTATATGGATCTTTAAGCCAAAATAAATGGCAAGTAATCAATGATTTATAAACAAACATTTTTACATGACTCAATCTGATAGTATTATAATAATGTGTTTTATTCAATAGTTATAAATGAATATACTCTTTATAATCGAAAATAAATTGTCAGTATAAAAAATATTAAAACATTTATTAAAAAAAAGAAATACTATATTTATTGTAGTGATATATGATAACAATATAATTTTCTCTATAATTTAAGCAGAAGCTAAAAAATAAATAAATTACAGATTAAAATTCTCCTTGACCTGTCTGCGGCTTTTGACACTGTTGATCATCAACAGCTTCTTCTCATCCTCCGCAATATTGGTCTACAAGATATTGCTCTCTCCTGGTGCTCCTCCTACCTCTCCCAGCGCTCTTTCAGTGTTTCTTTCTCTGGCTTTGCTTCTTCTCCCCAACTCTGTTGGTGTCCCCCAAGTCCTTGGTCCCCTACTGTTCTCCATCTATACTGCCTCCCTTGGTAAACTCATTAGCTCCTTTGGATTCCAATATAATTTCTATGAAGATGACACGCAAATCTACCTGTCCTCTCTTGATCTCTCCCCGTCCTTCTTGACTAGTGTCACTGACTGCCTCTCTGCTGTTTCTAACTGGATGGCTGCCCACTTCCTTAAATTAAACTTGACCAAAACTGAAATTCTGGTCTTTCCTCCCTCAAGTGTTGTTACTCCTGTGTCTGTCTCCCTCCAAGTCAACGGTGCTACCATCAACTCCACCAGGCAGCCTCATGTTCAATCTATCGCCAAATCCTGTCATTTCCATCTCAAAAACATTGCGCGCATCCGCCCCTACTTAACGCCAGATGCGACTAAGGTGTTGGTCCATTCCACTGTCCTTTCTCGCCTTGACTACTGTAATCCGCTTCTCAGTGGTCTTACATGCTCCCAACTAACAGTCCATAATGAATGCGGCGGCGAGGCTCATCTTCCTGTCCACCCGCACCTCCCATGCCTCCCATGCCTCACTCTTCTGCCAGTCCCTACATTGGCTTCCTATAAAATATAGAGCTCAATTTAAAATTCTGGTTCTTGCTTTTAAATCTCTACATAATGCTGCTCCCACCTATCTATCCTCCCTTATACACAAGTCTAAGCCCTTACGATCTGCTAAAGACTAACGTCTATCTTCTGTCCGTACTCCCACCTCTGATGCTCGACTTCAAGATTTCTTGAGGGCTGCACTGTTCCTGTGGAACTCGCTTCCTTCCTCCGTTAGATGCTCACCCAGTCTCCACTCCTTCAAAAAATCGTTAAAAACCCACTTCTTCATAAAAGCGTATCAATTAAACTTCCTCTTCTGCAACTGTCACTAGTCTAATACTATCCATACCTTTTTGTGTCATTTTACCCCACTCCCTCTAGCATGTAAGCTCATTGAGCAGGGCCCTCAACCCCTCTGTTCCTGTGTATGCAACTTGTCTGGTTATAACTATATGTCTGTTCGTTCACCCATTGTAAAGCGCTGCGGAATTTGACGGCGCTCTATAAATATCATAATAATAATAATAAAAGCTACAATAGCCCCTTCACTACAGGAATTTTGTATACAAGATTACAACCATATGCACCTGTATCCCGTAATGTGAATGCATGATTATTAATATGATTATTAATATTGCAAACAAATGTAACCTTCTACTTGCCCCTTTTGGGAGTCATAGAAAACAAGATTAGATTTATTCCATAAAAGGCAAACAACATTAACCCCTTAAGGACTGAGCCAAATGTACACGTTGTGAACAAAACAAAACCTGGCATTTGCGCTACATGTCTGTCCAACCGTAATTCACCTCTTTCATATTAAATGCACCCACCCTTAATATATATCATTTTATTCAGGGGAAACAGGGCTTTCATTTAATATCAAATATTTAGCTATGAAACATAATTTAATATGAAAATATGGGAGAAAATACGATTTATTTTTATTTTTTTAGTTCTACATGACATTTTAACGGTCAATGTCATAATACTGTTTGCTTTTACTGCAATAAAATACACATATGTGTATTCAGTAAAGTCTCACGTACAGGTTTTATGGCGTTTTGGGAAGTTACAGGGTCAAATATAGCACGTTACATTTGAAATTGAAATTCGCCAGATTGGTTACGTTGCCTTTGAGACTGTATAGTAGCCCAGGAATGAAATTTACACCCATAATGGCATACCATTTGCAATAGTAGACAACCCAAGGTATTGCAAATGGGGTATGTCCAGTCTTTTTTAGTAGCCATTTGGTCACAAACACTGGCCAAAGTTAGCGTTAGTATTTGTTTGTGTGTGAAAAATGCAAAAAACGCCAATTTTGGCCAGTGTTTGTGACTAAGTGGCTACTAAAAAGACTGGACATACCCTGTTTGCAATACCGGGTTGTCTACTATTGCAAATGGTACCATCATGGTAATTTTCATTCTTGGGCTACCATAGGGTCTCAAAGGCAACGTAACCAATCTGACGAATTTTAATGTGAAAAAAATGAAACACAAGCCTTATATTTGACGCTCTAACTTTTGAAAACACCATAAAACCTGTACATGAGGGGTACTGTTGTACTCGGAAGACTTTGCTGAACACAAATATTTGTGTCTCAAAACAGTAAAAAGTATCGCAGCAATAATATTGTCCGTGTAAGTGCTGTTTGTGCGTGAAAAGTGCAATAAACTTCACTTTTACTGGTGATATCATCGTTGTAATACATTTTACTGTTTTGTAACACTAATATTTGTGTTCAGCGAAGTCTCCCGAGTAGAACAGTACCCCCCATGTACAGGTTTTATGGTGTCTTGGAAAGTTATAGGGTTAGTGCTAGCAAATTAAAATCACCTTTACTTTCGGCATGGGTTGTCAGGCAGGTCCCGCTAATTGTAATTAATTAAGATACCTAATTATGTAAAACTATTACATAAATATATATGTAGAATTAATATATGTATATATATATATATATATATATATATATATATATATATATATATATATATGTATGTGTATATATATATATATATATATATATATATATAATTTTTTAAATATTTTTATTTATATATAGGTATATATATAGTGATATATACGTATATATTTATGTATATAGATATATATATTATTTTGTTCTATGTGTATTTTGATATAAATATATATATTAATATCACAATACAGTTAGAACGAAATAACACACATCTATATATTTTTTAATTATTTATTTTTAATTATTTTTTTAATTTTATTTTTTAACGTATTTACATATTTTTTTATATTATATATCAATATATATATATATAACAATAATTATATATATATTTAATCAGTATCAGTCTACGTGTAATTTGATATTAATATATATATATATATATATGTTAATAGTAAAATACACCTAGACAGTGTATGTGTGTGTATGTATATGTGTGTGTATATATATATATATATATATATATATATATACTTAGATCATATATATAATATATATATGATCTAAGTATATAATTATTTTTTTTACACTTTATTAACTTTATTTAATTTTATTTCCAGCCAGCAGGGGGACTACCTGTCATTACAGGCAGTCCCCCTGCTGGCAATGCAGCAGGCAGCTAACCCGGTCATGTGATTGTGAGGTCCTCGCAAGGACCTCACTCTCGCATGGTCGGGGGGGGGGGCTGCAGGAGGTCAGATGTGCCGCGGGGGGCTCCCTGGGAGTCCCACCAACTACGATCGCCGGCGTAGGATCGCCTGCGACCGGGTAAGTAAAAAAAACTGGAGGGCGTACTATTACGCCCGGCGGCGTTTAGAGGCGCTTAGAATAGGGCGTAATAGTACGCCCTCCGGTCTTAAGGGGTTAAATAAATACATTGTATGTGAGGGAGATGAACACAGAAACACAACCTCCCCACACACAATCACACCCTCTAGTACACCATCACACTTACCCTGCCACACTCAACCCCCCACAATGACTCTTCCACACACCCACAAAGTCACCTTGTCATACTCACCCTGCCACAGTCAACCTCATTCCTACACAGACATATTTATTAAATATTGTAAACAGATTTACACAGTTAGGTATATATCATAATATTTCAACATTTAATGGATCTGTGTCTAACAGAGGATGTACACAAAATCACAATCCAGAAATGTTAATAAACTATTTTTCATAGGTTAACTGTTGCCTCCCAGAATTGTTAATATCTTGTTTACTTATTTATAGGTGTCAAAAATTACATTAAATGTAAATAAACAAAATGACATGTTTATCCTGCAAGCAGGTTTCACGATCGTTGCTCCCTGTAAATCATTGTTATACGTTTTGTCCTTTCCACCTTACAGCATATAGAAAGCATATAGAGAAGAAGAGAAATTAAACACTGTTTCGATTTCTCCTTCTCATTGTCAGTGTTTTCTCTGGATTTGCCTGGACTGATCTGGTAATATAAGGTCATAAGCCTTACATATAGAATTTAGTCATCAGTGATTTCAATGTTTTTCTTTCAATTGTGTAATTTCCAGGGCAGGGATATTTCTAATTTAAAAAAAGTATAATTCATGCTTTGTCTTATATATTTTTCCTACTCTTGACTTTCTTTGACCAAAGGAGGAGCTTAACCCCTTAAGGACACATGACATCTGTGACATGTCATGATTCCCTTTTATTCCAGAAGTTTGTCAGCTCCATTTCATTTGTCAAGGAGAAGGGCGAGTACTTTCTCTGACACAGGAAATGGAGCTGAGTTAAGCTCCTCCTTTGGTCAAACAAAGTGAAGCGTAGGATAAATACATAAGACAAAATAGTCCCTACTTTGTCTTATGTTTTAAAGAAAACTAGATCAGAAATTAAGAAAAAATAATAGATTCCGAGAGAGGAGGAGAAGAAGAAGTGACAGGAGAAGGCAAGTTTGGCATGACAGAGTCGCTTTAAAGTTGCTACTTGTACATGTCATGTTGTTCTTTAACAATGTGAAAAGTTCAAAAACTTTCAATTTAAAAAAAAGGAAATTAAAATATTTAGTTATTAATATATGTAGGTATCCCTGAACAACAACCTACATAAAAAGCTTGTATTTTATCCGACATTGCCAAGCTAACATTGCATCTCAAAAATAAAGAAATTCATGCTAATTTCTAAAACAAAAATGACTAATAGAACTCAATTATTAAATTACTTCAAATAAGAAATTATACTAAGCAAAATGTATAAATAAACATCTAATAAATAAATAATAAAAGGAATAGTAATAAAAAGGAATGTTTAATGATGCTATCAGCCTCTCCAGTTACAAGTATTGTGACATCTTTGTCAAATATTGCTAAGTGGCTTTCAATACATATTCATAAATCACTTTCAACTAGTCAACACTGAAAAACAGATTGAACCACAATTGTTATTGCCACTCTTTTAACTGTATTGTTTATTCACTTACTATTTGAGTGCCCTGATAATCAGCGACAAAGATACATTTTCACTTCTTCAAATTGCTGGTAATAGAACTGCTTGAGGGCAAACTGTAATTACATATATTGCTAGCTCTCAATGCCCACCTGTTAATGGGCCTAACATGTAACAAAACATTCCAAAATGGAGCTTTCTGGTGAAGATTTTTCTGACTGGTGTTATGTAACAGCTTATAATGTAAGTATTGCAGCCCAGAAGATACAGGAAATTACTTATGACACTCTGTGATAAAGTGTGGCTGAAGACAATAAACATCTAGAACAAGTTCTGCGTTGAGCCTTTAGTGACCATGCAAGCAATTCATATTGTTATTTATAACAATATGGTTGATAAATATCTCTCATTTGTGTTTGAAAGTCATAGCATGTTTTTAAGGACTAAACATAAATTTAAACATTATATGTAGTTATAGTTGAGAACGCTGCATTTCGGAATCTTTTCAGACAGCACTTTTACATTTTGATTGTTTGGTTATCTGTTTTATTATTTATACTAGATATACTACATAAAAAAAAAAAAATCGAAAAAAAAATCATGTGAATTATAATTATAAGTAAGCAAACTACGTAAGACACGATTTTACTAAATTTTTTTCATGCATTATATAGCTAGTGTAGTAAAAATAATAGTCTAAGATGGGACAGTTAGTCTGGAATGTGTTGCTGTTTCCGTTGAAGGATATCTACTTATTTCTCTTCCTAATGCAATAGGCTAGAATGTTTTTGGAGTATATATATTTACTATTCTGGGAATTGTGCAGAGTTGACAAGAAATTAGATACAGACTCAAATATTAAAGCTGTAAAAATTTGCGTGTTGAGGAATTGCTTAATTTTATGATTTTAACCTATAATTTGCTAATGTCTGTTCCCTGAAATGTTGTTTTTTTCTCAACTAAAAAATATTTGCATGAGGTTTACTGCACTATTCCCTAAAAAATTAATAGTGGAAAGCTGAAAACATAATTAGAAAAGTGAGCTTGGATTTTGAATTTGTTTTTAAAATGTATATATTTTGTCTAAATTTTGTAATTCTGATATACCACAATCATTTCTTTAATTAATATCCTTATATGTGTTTTATACATGAACTTGTATATACACTGATCAGCCAAAACATTAAACCTACTGATAGGTGAAGTAATTAACATTGATTATAACATTGATTATATCATTACAATGGGGTGGGATATATGAGGCAACACGTGAACAGACAGTCCTTGAATTTCATGTGTTGGAAGCAGGAAAAATGGGTAAGTGAAAAGATCTGAGTTACTTTGACAAGGGCCAAATAGTTTCAAACTATGTTCACCTCTTCGTGGCAATAGTGTTCCCTGATGGTATTGGCCTCTTTCAGCAAGATAATGCACCTTACTATACTGCAAAAAAATGTTCAGGAATGCTTTGAGGAATATGACAAAGAGTTCAAGGTGTTGCCTTGGCCCTCATATTCTCCAACTCTCGCTCTGATTAGGACTCTGTGGGATGTGCTGGAACAAAAAATCTGATCCATGAACACACACCTTGCAACTTGCAGGACTTAAAGGATCTGCTGCTAACATCTTGGTACCAGATACCACAGTACATGTTCAGAGGTCTTGTGGAGTCCATACCTTAATGCATCAAAGTTGTTTTGGCAGCACAAGTGGAATCTACATGATATTAGACATGTGTTGTAAGTATTGTGGTTGATCAGTGTAAGTTTACATTTGTAACAAGACATGGGCTGTTTTATTTTTTTTCTTGTGTGTGTGAATAAGGCAAGGCCATAAATGGAAAAATAAATAAAAAATATATAGTGCATCACAAGAATTAAAGGGGCACTGTAGGCACTTTAACAATTTAATCTTATTGTGTTACAGATGTGCAGTCCTGCCCCCAGAAAATTCAGTATTAGATTAATTAGAAAGCTTGGAAGAGTATCTTCAAGCCAAGTATACAAGCCCTCTGGATCATACTTCCCGATTCTCATATCATAACATACCATGATGTCACGTGCACATGCACAGTGTTGCCAGGGTTTGCCATAGAGAATCATTGAATATAATAATTCTCCATGGAGGAATCCTAGGTGCATCGGGGAGAGCACAACTCATGTGCTGACAAACCCCAATGCTTCTCTTTGAGCAGCATTTGACTGGTCAACCATCTAGGCAGCACTCCGCCAGTATGACGCAACACCAAGAGGAGGTTGCGGCAATGCCAAGGGAAACTCAGCACTGGAGTAAAGGTGAGTAATTTGTTTATTATATTTTTGTGTTTGTTTGTTTTGTTGTTTGTGTTTTAGTACAGTTTGAAGGGGGCAAAATCATTAGGGGCACCAGGACTGTAGCATTTAGAATACAGATATGCATTTCTAATGCAACAGTGTTGCATTAGGCTATAATTATGAACTAGTCCAAAGACTATGAGATGATGCTCAAAAACAATCATTAATAACATTTTCATCTTCTTTGATTGTTATTTTTTTATATTCCCTCTTTCTGGCTTAAATGAAATCCAGAGAAATATGCTGAGGGAACAAGCAATAGCAATTGTAATAATGACAAAGACTAAAAGCGCCTAAATACTAAACCTATTATTCATAAAAAATTATATATAAGACGAAATATATAAGGTATCCTTACTCTGCTACTCTGCGGTAATAGCAGAAAAAACATCTGTCAAACAGCTGATGGTGCCACATAGCATTTTAAGTATGCATGCTTAGTAAAATACGTACAATTCCGTGTCATTCATATCTGTCACTGCCATCCCTACTTATAAGACTCTCTGTAATTAATTTTTTTTTTAATTGTGTTTTTTCCTTAAATTTAGCAATCTAGTCATAGTTTTACAAGATGTAGATGGTACTGACATTCTCTCTGCATTGGAGGCAATCATAAACTGGCACATCTAAACAAATCCATTGTTTAACATTTCATTTGAGTCAATATAGCTATGCTATATTTTATCCTTTTTTTCCCATGAACTAAGTCATTCAAAAATGACAAAAAATTAAATGTGGTTTACTTTATGTTAGAATCTTGTTAACCCTACTAATTTCAGGTTCACTAAAGTGCACAATAGGAGCATTGTAGACATTCATCTTCATGTATGTATATTCCATGCTCATTTACCATTAGTACATGCTTATATGCAATCATGTGTATATTAGAATTGTACTCAAAGCTTAACTTTCATATGCTGAATAGCTAAGCCTGATCTATGTCCACAAGAGAGTATGCAGCCCCTTCTACTTAATTATAGCTGATTTATGATTCAAAATATATTAAATCTCTGATGTAAGGTGAGATACATGGAAGATTGTCAAACAACAAGAGTAAAAACAAACTGCCAGTGAGTTTATACATTAGCCAACATTTGACATTGGTAACACAGTGTTCTTGATATTTATTTAATGTAATTCAGACACTATTCAATATGGTCTTCTGAACTGCTGCATTTCCATCATAGTTGACAGCAGTGTGAATGATATTGTATTGATGCTAGAGATGTATCATGGTAGTATTATGCAATTTTAATGAAATTAATTGATATAGTCACAACGATTGAGCCCCATACACGCTTGTGTAAAGAAAAAACTCATTGATGGATCTTACTCAAACGTGTTGCTAGCAATCTACTCGGTCTCCCAATTTTGCTGTCGCATGGGTCAATAAAATTGAGAGATGTAGATAAAACTCTCTGCTCCATTGTTCATTGCACGGACTGTGAAATAGGAGTTTAATGTAACTGTAGTAAGGATCAGGTTGATATCATACAAATCTGAAATAACAGATAGAGAAAGACGTATTCTATTCCAATATACTTTTACATTTTATAATGTTACCATGGAATTGTATGCTTCTTCTGAAATATCTAACCTGTGCCACTAACTATTAAACATTGCAACAGAGATCCAACGATCTCATGGTTTAATCTTAAAAATATTAAATATAAAGAATTGACTATTATAGAGTATAGAGATATGTCAGAAAATAGAAAGATCTGATTCCAACCTTACCCACGTAGGAGTATTATTGCTGTTTTGGAAACACCATTGTTCTACAGTTAAACAAGGAGATGTCAGTTGAGGAGATAACCATGGTGGTTACCATTAACACACACTCCAAACAACTAAAGCACTTTAGGCTATGGCACCTTCAAAAAATTAACCTTGTTAGACCCTCTGACCATCAGTTTAACAATTGGTCTCATTACTTCCTGGTTGTTGGGCTCAGTGGAGCTTTACTCAACGTGCAGCAGATTGCCCAGAGCACCTTCCTTGCAAAGACTTCTCATTGAGCTGCATTGATAAGTCTGTGATTAGACAGCAACAGAAAGTCTGAAGAAGAAGGGAAGGGCTTAAAGAGATGCAAACACGCGTTTTGCAGCTTTTGCAAGCTTTTTGTACAGATGCCCTCAATGAAAATATGCATAATTAAATTCACTCATGTCTAACTATAGCATGTATGTCTAAATATTAACTTGTTTTATTTATTTTTATTTTATTTGGGCAGTGGAGTGTCCCGTTAAAAATGGGAAACAATTTAGAATTTCTACTGCAGACATAAGACTAGTGTACAAGACCATAAAAACAGTCAGGAATGTAGCAAAACAACAAATGCATTAAGAGAGTGCCATAAAGATATGCTTTCAAAAGTGTTTTCAGTAGCAATAATCTCGTAGCATTGGAGGACATTCAGCAAGCACCCAATATTGGTCACCATTTCTATAAGCTGCCCAAATAATTCAATACTGTTAGAAAACTCTTTAAATGATTTATCTACAGAAGTCACCATTAACATCTATAGGAAATTTTGTAGATAAATATTTTTTAATGTTTTTCTAAGTGTATTGAATAATTTTGAAAGCTTATTAAATCGAGACCATTATCAGACCTCTCCCTACTAACAAAACCAACTTGGACTGCACGAACCATATTTGGCAAGAGATGAATAACTTGAGAGAGAGTAGTGGTGTAGTGGTGGGCTTACCACAATATGGCCATATGGTGAAAATGAATCCCCATATTTGTTTGCTGTGATAGGTGATTTTAAGTAGACTTTTAAAATGTAAAACTGTATTTTTGTGTGTGCGCTGTTCCCTAATCTGTATCCTGGGGGAGAGTACTGTCACCAACTGCTTAAGATGTTGATTAAGGAGATTGGGAAATAACTAGTTCAAAGTTTATACTACAAAGTGCTGAGTGTTTTCACTCTTAAGATATATCTTCTTCATATTTTGAAACATTCCATGGTAAATTGACACCCAACAAAAGTACAAACACACATCAGTTTGTGTAGAAGAAACACATTTGAGGCAATTCAGAATATTAAACTGGTGGCATAATGTGTTCATATGCAAATAACTTTCAAACAAATGTGAATCAGATCAATTAAATCAAACACTTGAACAATTAATGAACCTCTCATCAGGCAAATTAATTACATTTCCTTTCATCGCTCAAGGTAATTGTATACAAAGAAACCAAGTTCAAAGAGACAAATGCATTATGTGTTTTAGATGTGCTTTGATCATTTCATATTATTTTTTATTTAATAGAAGCATATTAGCATCTATATATGGATTAACAAATAATATGTTTTAGAGTTAAAAAAGTATATAAAATGTAGAGTCCTAGGTATCTTATCTTTCAGACTTTAACCTGATTACTAAAATATTTAAAAATGATGCTAAAAACATTGCATTCTTATCAACTAATTGAAAATAGCAGTACATGAATGAGTGACACCCAATTACCAGACAAGCCAATTTATCGGTGTCCCACTGAGATACCTATACGTGTCCATTTTAACATAAAAAGGCTACATCAATTAGTTAGAGGGAAAAACACATTTCTAAATGGGTGATCCTGATGAGCAGAGCCATCAAGTCATTATTAGATCTTCTTTGACTTTACACTTTAATGATGATCAGTCGTAAAATATTCATGACCATTTTTTTTCTTAAGACAACTAATAAACAGTTATATGTTGCCATAAGAAATAGACCAATGTATGATATATGCTATATATGTTCAGATATAACTAATTCATTTAAGGCAAGATTCATTGTTCTTTTAATGTAAATTAATATTCATTAGTGCGTAACAATAAATCTGATGTATATTGAACAAAGTCCCGCTATCCCATAGCATTAATGAGAAAACATATCAATGAACTCAATAAAGTAAAAAGATAAGTACACCATACTCTGACTCTTATATTTAATCAATTGTTTTGACTAATGAATCATCAAGCAACTGACATAGGCATAACCTATATTTCGATCATCAAATATTGGATAATAAATCTCATTGTACGCTATAGGGACAGAACTGCCAAAAATGTCCACAAGGCTTGCAGCACAATTTTTAGAAGACAAGAATGAAGACATTTCATACATTTACTAATGTTATATTTAAACGTTTAACCCCTTAAGGACCAAACTTCTGGAATAAAAGGGAATCATGGCATGTCACACATGTCATTTGTCCTTAAGGGGTTAAACAATATACTATAGGGAGACTAAGAAAAGCATTGACATTTTTATTCAATTTGCCATTAATATGATTATGTCTGAACTTCCCGGACATACACAGAAACTGCTTTGTTTGTTATAAAACTGAGAAAGTATATGACTGTTGACAAAATCTCCCAAGATAATATTTTTTTCCTATTAAATAAAAGAAAAATGTACAAAAGAAACACAGACTAAAATATCACCCACACACAGTATGCACACTTGGTAACTAATCAAAATAATGGGAAAAATATGGTTACCCACCACCTTTTCATGTGAGCATACACCTACATCTTTGACAACTGCATACTCAAACGAATGTACAGGTCTTGTGCAACTAATAAATTAGACACATAATTCCTTTTAGATTTGCTGCTTAAACCTATATTGTAGGCATCAAAATAACATTAACTTAAGAAAGAAGTTTTGATGTATAGATCATGTCCCTGCGTTGTTGTTTCTGATCTGCATTCCTAGGTACTAAATTCAATTCAATTGTATGCAACGCAAAGAAGGAACAGTGAATTAGAGAATAGCTGCCAACATTGGGACATTTCTGGGGCAAATGTGCACATAGTTGTGTACAGACCTATAGATAAACTCATAGAGATACACACACAATGACTAACATTGACATAGACACACAGACATGCAATACACATATACATACAGTGATGCATTGATATGCACACAGAGACACACAACCTAACAAACTGACACACACAGAATTAAATAAATAAAATACATATTCTAGCCAATTTCCTTTGGAACCTGGGGAGCATCACAGGCTGAACCATCACTATCTTCACCCTTGGAATGCAGGACAGGTACTGGGAATCATTTTTCCTGAGACAGGAGCCCAAAAACATGGGACTGTGTCTGCAAACTCAGGACAGCTGGCAACTATGTTAGATGGAGATTATAAAGATAACCAAATACAAACATTTAACAGTTGACAAGTACTGCAAACTGGAGGAGAGTCACTTACACATTATTATACAGTAGTAACCGAACATTGCCTTTCCTGTTTTGTATTTATCCATCATTGTTTCTAGATTGCAAGCTCATTCAAGCAGGGTCTTCATCAGCCTATCTTTCCTGTCATAATTTGCAATAGTTTGTCTCCTTTGTTGTTAAATTCTACTGTTTATAATATTGTAAAGCACTGTGGAATGAGTCAGCACTATAAAAATGCTAATAATAATATCTCAGTGGGTCATGGTTATACCATCTAAAGAAAACAGCTCTGTAGGTTGAGCTTTCAAAGTATAAGCACAAAGTGACATGTAAGATTATATGTAGTTCTTGTGCAACTGATAAATGAGGCAATAATTCCTTTTAGATTTAGTGTTTTAAGTCATACTGTGGGCATCAAAATAACCTTAGTTTAAAGGGACACTATAGTCATCAGAACAACTACAGCTTATTGTATTTGTTCTGGTGAGTATATTCATTCCCTTCAGGCTTTTTGAAGTAAACGCTGTCTTTTCAGAGAAAATGCAGTATTTACATTACAGCCTAGGGATACCTCCACTGGCCATTCCTCAGATGGCTGCTAGTGGTGCTTCCCGGGGAAGTGCTGCAAAGGGCACTCCTTGCAAGGAGACACTGAACTTTCCTCATAGAGATGTATTGATTCAATGCATCTCTATGAGGAGATGCTGATTGGCAAGGGCTGTGTTCAACTTTTACTGACTCTGTCCCTGATCTGTCTCCTTGACAGTCTCGGCCAATCCTATGTGAAATCATTGTGACAAGCTTAGATAATCACTTTAGATGATGTCAGCCAAACAGGCAGACCCGAGGCAGAGCCAGCAGCTGCAGCCCTGGCCACCCTGGAAAAATGGTTAATTTTCAATCAGATCTAGACTTACATTAGATGTAGTAATCCCCTGCTCTTTAAATTAGACTTTAATCACATACAGGAGGCTCCTGTGAGCTCTAGTAGGCAATTAAGCCACATATAGATGAGGAGATTAAACATTTTATATAAACAGACTGTGCAGTAAAGGAAGTTTAAATGTTGGATCTCTCTTTACAGGAAGTGTTTAGGAAGACTGTGTAAATCACAAGCAGTGAGTTGTGTCAAGGGCTGCACAAACAAAGTGGTTAAACTTCAGAGACATGATCTATACTCTAAAACTGCTTCATTTAAAGTTTCATTGTTGCTTATAGTAACCCTTTGAATTCTAGATAAATTGTAGCCTTTAGTAAACATTTAGTCAATAAACAAATAACTGATTATAACTGAAGAATATAAAAAAATCACCAAGGATATCAAATTTAGATTCAGATGCATAGATAGATGATAGCTACACAGAAAGATAGACATGAAAATATACACAAATTATGTATATTTTGCCCTGTTGTAGCTTGTTTATTTTGTTGATCTCCCGTTTCTTAATTGTTTTATTCTTTGTACTTCATGATAACTGGCCCATTTCATACAGAAGTCCAAAATATTACCTATTAAATATAAAAAACATTATAGTTTTTGTAAACAAAACAATGTGTATTACAGTTGGATGAATAGTTTGACAATTTTATATTCAATAGCGCTTGAATCTCTTCCCATGTAGGCACAGATATAGAACAAAAATTCTAGTAATATGATCAGCCAAAGCGATATTTCTTTCAAGCTACTCTCATAATCTCTGTGATCACATATGAATGCTCCCAGCAACCTCAGCAGAGCTCTGTTTTTTTTATGTTTTCACTTTTGAAAGACTGTTTCCCAAAACACTTTGCCTCTCATAGGTTTAATATTCTTGTAAAATACAGTGATTTTCAAGGCAATGTTTCCACTAGTTTGCTTCTCGCAATATAGACCAACTCCTTTAAAATTATTAAAACAAAAAATATATAAACATTTATGGATATGTGTGTATGAAAAATTATAACTTATTCATTATTTTGAATAGACGTTTAGGCTATTAACTATTAGTTAAAATAGAAAAATGGACCCTAACATCTAACATTGTAAACCATAGCGTTGTGTTTGTTTATCTTTTGTAGGGTTAACCAATTCACTAAGCAAATAATGTATATATAATTCCCAGGGTATGTTCCAATACCTCAGAATTGTGTATACTCAATTTGAGCTACAGCAAATGAAATACATTTATTGCAAACCCATTTTGTTTACATTTGTGTGCTGACTGTAGAGTTTTCCCCTCCACAAAAGTTAAGCAGAAGTTGGGCAATGGTAAAACCTAAATAATTAATGCATTGTACTCAGTAGGAAGACTGGACAGAGAAGCACACACACTCTGCCCCTGTCACAATTACCAGGAGAACCCAAACACGCAGAAAGATCACAGACACACAAATATTGCAATACCAGTCCTTAGAATGTCCGGGCTATGCAAAAGAGATAGAGTAGTCAGGGTACAAGCCGAGGTCAAGGATAACAGAAACAGAGTAAACGAGAAACGAGCTGAAGTCAGTAACTAGAGAATGAACCACAATACAAATGCACTATTGGGCTATGAAAGACCACAACAGGTAAATGAGGCAAAGGGGAGGTGAACTTATATACACACAGGGTGTGTCTGATTGGCTAACTTCCAATTAGTGTTAGTTACAACATGTGGGAGGTGTATTTTCCCTCTCTTGTGATCAGTGAGGTCATCACTGAGTGCCGGGTCACATGACCGGGTCTGACACACATATAAGGAAGCTGCCTTGGAGCGTGCAGTGTGAGAGACACTGTCATGTTAGGGTGTAGCAGCAGGGACAGCTGCAATCTGTGAACAGGAACTGGAAAACGCCACTCGCGGTGATGAGGTAAGCAAGGACGCCGCAAGTGGCGCAGGGGCAGGAGACCGGCATAACCTCCAACGACCGCCAGTAGGATGGAAAGCCGAAGGTTTCAAAGGATAACGAGTGTGGAAGGCCCGAACAAGACGTGGGGCATTCAGATCAGAGGTGGATACCCAAGAGCACTCCTCTGGGCCGTAACCTTTCCAATGAACCAAGTAATGCAAGACGCCCCTTCAGGAGCAAGAGACAAGGGAGTGGGCCTCATACTCTTCACCAGAGACTGCCCGGACAGGGCCGGGGCGCCAGACAGACCTCGTGAACTGCTTGCACAGAAGAGGTTTCAACAAGGACGTGTGAAAGGTATTGGGGATGCACAGGAAGGGAGGCAAGTCCAAGGAGCAGGACTTTATAGGACCCAATATAATTCGGTGCCAACTTCATGGAGGGGACACAAAGGTGTATGTTTTTTGTGGACAGCCATACTCTATCACCTGGTAAGTAAGTGGGAGCCATGGCTCTATGGCGATCAGCAAACTTCTTCTGGGATTCTGCAGCACGCAAGAGGGCAACGTGGACCCGATCCCACATCTCCCGAAGTGACACCAGGTGTTTGTCCAAGGCGGGTATTCCCTTGTCGGAGAACACATCGGGAAGGACACTTGGTTGTACACCATAAGCCACTTGAAAAGGACTAAGGCCAGTGGGGGCATGGGAGGCCGTGTTTCTGGCAAACTCAGCCCTTGGAAGGTGACGGTACCAGTTATCTTGATGCTTGTTCACGAAGCAATGCAGATAGAGTTCTAGCGACTGATTCGCCCTTTCAGGAGCCCCATTGGACTGTCGGTGATACGATGAGGAAAAGGATAAAGATATACCCATTTCAGCACAGGAGACCCTCCAGAATCTTGATATAAACTGAGAACCTCTGTCGATGGGTATGCCATGTAGCCTGAAAACCTATTTAGCAAAGATCTCTGCCAACTATACAGCAGTGGGAAGATTCTTGAGTGGAACAAAGTGAACCATTTTGTAGAATCTGTTGGTCACCATCAAAATGACCGTATGACCTCCAGAAGGAGGAAGGTCAACCAAAAAATCAATGGACAGGTGTTTCCAAGGCATTTGGGTATTGAAAGGGGCATAAGAAGGCCTGGTGGCTTGCCTGTGGAGGATTTACATTGCGTACAGATTTGACAGGATGCCACGTATTCCTTGACATCCTTCCTACTAGAAGGCCACCAGAACTGTCTTTTTATTCTGTTATATGCTTTGTTAATGCCCGGATATCCAGCTGTCTTGGTTCTATGAAACAAGGTCATGACTTTTTTCCTATCTCTAGCTTATACAAATAATAACCCTGAGGGTGTTTCAGGCGGAGCTTGGTTTTGATATGCCTTTACCTTATCAAGAAAGAGCAAGGAGATGACCAAGTGTGTAGCGGCCACAATGTTAGCGGGAGGAACTATAGGTTCAGGCAGAGAGGGGTCACTCTCCAGTGGTTCATGTTGCCTGGATAAGGCATCTGCCTTAGTTTTGCGGTACCCAGGTCTGTAGCTATAATATACTGGAAGCGAGATAGGAATAACGACCACCGGGCCTGGCGAGAAGACAGATGTCTGGCCTCGGCTGTGTAAGAGAGGTTCTTGTGATCCGTGATCACCAGTATAGGTTGCCTGGAACCTTCAAGTGGGTGTCTCCACTCTTTAAATACTAGGACAATGGCCAACAGTTCTCTGTTTCCCACATCATAATTTATTTCTGTATTGGACATTTTCTTAGAGAAAAAGCAACATGGATGAAGCGGGTCATTGTGTGTCTTTCTTTGGGACAGTGTTGCACCAACACCTGACTCAGAAGCATCGACCTCTACTATAAAAGGCAGCGACGGGCCAGGGTGGTGTAAAACAGGAACTGACGTAAACGCCTTTTTAAGCATATTGAAAGCTTCAAAGAGTTCCATAATAAGTGGAATGGTGTACACATTGCGTATCGTGATCAATGCAGGGTCTAAGATCACCCTCCTTCTTTGCTACGAAGAAGAAGCCTGCACCTGCCAGAGATGAGGATCTCCTGATAAACCCTTTCTTCAGGGACTCCTCAATATATTCCTTATAACCAGCCTTTAGGTGGCATAGTCCCTGGCAATAGATTAATCGCATAATTATAAGGGTGATGGGGAGGAAGTTTCTCGGCTTCTCTTTTCTCGAAGACCTGGGCTAGGTCTGCATATTGTTGAGGCACTGAGGTGGAGAGAGGAGGAGCCGAGGGCAGGTTTAGAGTGCAAACAGGGTGTACTGGCATTAAACAATGTGTAAGACAGTAAAGACCACAGGACAATATGTCCAGATTAACCCAGTCTATTTTGGGGTTATGCTTAATTAACCAAGGATACCCAAGGACAATCGAATACGAAGGGGAACACAATACGTGAAAAATAATATTTTCATGGTGTAGCATCCCTATGGTGAGGTGTAACTCTGAGGTCTCATGGGTTACTTTGGGCTTCATTAATGGTCTATCATCAAGTGCTTCTACTGTTATAGGTGATGTCTTGCGAACCAAGGTCAGAGCACAAGACTAGGCGAAAGACTGGTCTATAAAATTGCCATCCATGCCTGAGTCGAGTAAGGCCTTGGTCTCACCATTGATAGAAAGTGTAACCGTAATAAGCGGCCAGGTGGATTTTTCATGAGTTGATCGCACCACAAGCCCAAACCCTCATCAGGTCCTAGGTGCTGGCGTTTCCCTGCAGGTCAGGAAACATAGCCCTAACATGCCCCTTCTTCACGCAATAGAGGCACAAACCTTCCTTCCTTCTATGTTGTCTTTCCTCCTTGGACAACTTGGTAGAACCCAATTGCATAGGTTCTGGCAATGAACTAGAGGCAAGGCAAGGTGGTAGAGGGTAGTTGAGGTAAGGGCTGTACAAACATCCTAGTAAAGGATTCCCATTGAGAACAACTCTCTCTAATCTGAATATCAATGACTATACAATAGTCAATGAGATCATCCAGTAGAGTAGGTACGTCTCTGGAAGCTCATCAAGCAGACAATCGGCTAACCGCACTTGAAAAGCTTTCACCAAGGAATCTTTATTCCACGCCACTTCTGCCATCAAAGTATGAAACTCTATAGAGTAGTCAACCACTGTTCTAGACCCCTGTTTGATCCTCAGTAAGGCTTACCCTGCGGATGCTATCTTACCAGGCATGTCAAAAGTCCTTCTAAAGTCAGCCAGGAACTCAGTAAAGGTCATAGCTGATCCAGATTACCATATCAACTTAGCCCAGGAACCAGAAGACGCCGCTCAAGGTGATGGGGTAAGCAAGGACGCCACGGGTGGCATAGGGGCAGGGGACCTGACAGACCCCCAACTCACCATACCAATCATAGTCACACTCCAACTCACCCCGGCACACTGTTCTTCGAAACTCAGCCCCCACATACAGCCACCCTGTCAAGCTCACCCCATTTTCACCCACAAAGTCATTGTTTCACACTTAACCTCATACACTCACGCTATCACACTCATTCCACACAGTCAACCTGTCATAGTCACATTTACACAGATAGCCACCCTCGTGCTAACACTCAAACTTACATTCACCCCTCACACACAACACAACCTTGCCATAGACAGAAATCACACATCAAGACCACAAGCAACCACCCATACACACAACAAACACAAACAGCTCCCCAATACACACACTGCCAGCCACAGAGATACACAAGCTCACAGACACAGAGTTAAAGGACCACTATAGTGCCAGGAAAACATACTCGTACCCCTCCTGCCCGGCTCTGGAAGGGGGAAAGGGGTTAAATCTTACCTTTTTCCAGCGCTGGGCGGAGAGCTCTCCTCCTCCGATCCTCCTCTTCTCCTCCCGTCGGCTGAATGCGCACGCGCGGCAAGAGCTGCGCGCGCATTCAGCCGGTCACATAGGAAAGCATTCATAATGCTTTCCTATGGACGCTGGCGTGCTCTCACTGTGAAAAATCACAGTGAGAAGCACGCAAGCGCCTCTAGTGGCTGTCAATGAGACAGCCACTAGAGGATTAGGGGAAGGCTTAACCCATTCATAAACATAGCAGTTTCTCTGAAATTGCTATGTTTATGAAAAAATGGGTTAACCCTAGCTGGACCTGGCACCCAGACCACTTCATTAAGCTTAAGTGGTCTGGGTGCCTAGAGTGGTCCTTTAAACACAGAAACACACAGACACATATGCATTTCAGAAACAATCACAGATTCACAGATATACACTCACAAACACTCACTGACAGACACACACTGTCAGGCACATACACAGACACACAATGCCTGACACACAGAGATACCAATGCACACTGGCATAACCAAATGTCCCAGGACACCCACTGGTGTCAAACCACTTGGTAGTAAACGGGTTAAACAGATGGCAAACTGCAACATATTAATTGAGAAATGGACCTTAGATCATTTTTTTAAAGAAAAAAAATAAAATAATGATGATACATTTTACAAGAGATGCATTTTTTTTTAAATATTTGCTTGGATCAACTCCATCTTTTGACATTTGGCTACACTGCTCCTAAAAGAAAATATAGGGAATTTTCCTAATACATCATTTTAAGGCTTATACCCTTAAAGTCATCGGACTAAGTGCATTTTAACTATACACGTACATTTATATAATTCCGTCTTTTTCAATTTATTTACCTATTTTATTTATTTGCTTTTAATCTGAGTGTTAACAATATTTCAAAATTGAGAACACTATCAGTATATTTTTTTACCATTTTGTTGTTCTTTTTGAATTCTTACATCATGCTCTCTGTAATAGCTCTGTCTTCTATAATTAACACAACATTGTAGGTAAGGTTTGACTTGTGATCTATAAATCTGCACAAGAATATCATCCTTCATGAAAATGTTGCTTTTGTTGCTTTCAGTTGAAACAGATGTGTACAATGGGAGAACTGAATCTTGTTCAATTGCTGACTTGCATCTGTTGAACATCTATACTATCACCCCTTCATTTTGTTGTAAAAGATTGCTCTGCATTCTGATCTATAAAGCTCATAAAGCCCCCCCCACCCAAAAAAAACAAAACAATACTAAAAAAAAACACAATGCTAATTCACTGGAAGAATACATAGAAGCTTTTGTAAATATTGTCCACAAGTAATTTTCATAGTATATTGCACAAACACAAATGGAAATTGGACTTCAAACTATTTTTTTTTTTACTGAAAAGCAGCATATTAAATAAATATGAACTCACAATATTTTCTGAGAGACAGAAAAATCTAGTTGTATGGATCCATCTTATTTATACTTTAGTATTTCCATGTTTTCCCAATCTCAATTTACTGAGATAGCTGTGTTTTCAATGAAAATGAACCATCTGGTGTAATTAGTACTTCTTCAAAGACCAGTATAGTATGTCAGGAAGAATGGGCATGAATTGGTAATTTAGAGAATGAGTATTATAAGATAACTGTAAGTCTTTCAGATAGCAATTACCTGAAATGCAATTTATATTTGATGTTACATTTAAAATACATCAAATTGATTAATGTTTACAAAGGCCAGAGCTCATTCTTTTCTTTTTTTTCTTCTTCTAGTGGTTGTTTTGTTCCATCTCATCACCACTTATTTATCTAGAAGTCCTCAGAAGCTTCACATTTAAGATGTGAAAAAATGTAAATCACTATCTATAAAGCTTTCAGCTACTTCATTTTGCTGTGGATATCAATAAACAAAACCTCTCATTATTCTTTGATTCGCTGTCTCCATGAAAACTGTATGTGAGATATATGTTTAGTCTACAAGGCCAAAATCGGTTAGAAAAAATGCACATCCAGGATAATCTAACAGCCTAATGAAAATATTTATGTTGACTCTGTAAAGCTTTCTTTAGTGACATTATCGACACTGGTGCATGAATGTGAATGCTTAGCTAACATGTTGTAAATATGTTTGCTTATTTAAGCAATTGAAAGTGTTCAATATAGAAAATATAAGGAAAAATAGATGTTTCAGGGGCATCACAACATAGGGTGAAGGCAAAAAAATATTGGAGATCAAAAAGGACAAAGAAAAATACAATGTTTTAGCCTATAGGCCTTAGTCATGTATCATACTCCAATATCTCTAATAAATATACTTTTTTTGCATTCGCCCTACGTTGTGACACATATGGACCTCTATTTTTTAGTTTGTTTCTGGTGGGCTCTGGACCCCTTTCCAAAGAGCAGTTACCTTGTGCTGCATACAATAGATCTTACTTGTGCGCAGCACTCCTTTAACTTTAGTTATTAAATACAAGGAACTAAGTACAAATTTAGAGTTTCATACATACAAAACATGGGCATTACAGGCAATATAACATGTTCTAAATACAATGAATCATGTGTTGTCAAACAAATTTCAATCAGTCAAACCCCAAATATTAGAGCATTATGCTAAAGGAATCTCAGTTCCTTATTATCCATCCAAGTTCTTATATTGCATAGGAACACATTACATGTTCATTCTGTGCCGTAAGTAACTGAGATGTTTATATTATTGGGGTGTAGAGATGATACTTATCTGCTAAATTGCTACAAGACATTTCAGCTCCACTGAATATAGTGTTGACATGATGGTTAGAAAGGGATCTTGTGTTGATTTTGGCTGCACCTACAATGCCTGGGGCAATAACCTATAGCTAAATCGGTATACATCTAACCCTCTCAGCAACTGACTGCATATCATGATCATGCAAGTTACATTAGTATAAATGGTAACTGTGGATATCACCCCAGGATGATTGCATGATATAGGAAGTGGTCTTTCAGCACTGGGTATCCCAGAATTTTTTCAAACCAAATGGGAACAGTTTGACAAAAAAAAACAAAAAAAAACACAATCTTATCTTTATTACTGTATGCTCTCTGTAATAATCTGTAGTGGTTATGATATACGAAGTGTCCCTTTAAAGTATTCATAAAAAAAAATCTACTTAGGTTATGTTATAACCCTAGCATGCTGGGTCTTTAAAAGGGAAAAGTAACTAGACACTGTCAGGCTTAATATATGAACCAAAACATGGACTATACTTTCAAGATATCCTGATACTGCAAATAAATTAGGTAATTTAACTAATACATTTCTGGAATAAATTGTTGTAACCATAAAAAAATTAAATCTGTATTTGCTTAAATATAGGACAATGACGTTTGAGTTAATTCCAATCATATTTTTTCTAATTCACCACATTTTATATAATAATCCACGATATATGTAACATTGCAATTTTAATTAGTAAATGATTTTAAGTAGTTGGCAATTTTGTTTTCTAGGTGAAATCTAGGTGAAAATTAAGATTTTATCAGTCAGTTTCCTTTAAGGGGCAGATTTATCACGGCAAAACAGGTGCTTCTCAATAGCAAAGTGATAACTAACCATCAATTACCATGGCAACCTGTATACTGTATCTCTATGTGTGGTACTTTGCCCTAGAATAGTCCTGTGATATATTTTCTGGAAACTGATGCACTGATATATTATTAAAATAGCCCATAAACACCTACCTTTATGTATATTTTGATGTACTCCATTGGCCTTGCAAACAAATCAACAATCAAATCAGCTATATTTTATTTTAGATTTATTTGTTTTTCTTTTCTAATAATTCTGCTTAAAGCATAGCATATACCATATAACACTTGGAGCTATTCCTTATATGAGTACAATACAAATTCATGTTGTGACATCACTGGCACAAGTCTAAAACGATAGGAAGTCTACCAGTTCAACAGCTGTGCTACTGTCATTAAAATAAAAAGCAGGGTCTGACCTCTTTTCAGACTAAAAGTGGCTTTTATAATCTTTATTTCTAGAATTTTAAAACATGCACTTTTCATGCTAGCATTCTTTAAAGTGAATGTGATAAAAAATGATCCTAAAATGTGTAGTACAGTATGTTTTAGAGAAATAAAATGTACAATAACTCCAAAACGCAAAGTGAATGTCGAATTACCATTTTTATTGAAAAAAATTTGCACTCTTTGTGATTTTTCTTTTTGACACATTAATTGCTCTTTTATATACAGGGAGAACAAAAGCAGCAGCATGCCATATTTATTCAATGAAATTTTAGCCACAGGGGTTACAGTACTTATTTGCTCCAGCACCAGCCAAATTATCTCAGTGGCCAACTTTTAAGAGTCTGCAATAATACTTGATCATTTCAGAAGGCTGGTAGGCCTATGCATCATTTTAACAGCATGATGGCAGATTTTGATCATCTTCATGTTTGAGAAACCTGGGGACAAGTGGCAGATACAGGCATCATTCTAAAGGATTCCATTTGTCCACAGAGATCTTAACATGAAATAAAACTGATATTAAGATCTGTTGTATGCTTACATTGTTGACAACAGTAAACTGGTTGCTTGACTTCAGTCTCAAAATATTTTAGGTCTTATATTGGAATGCACTTATATTTGCTTGAAACTCTCACACAAAAAAAATGTATATTAGTCTATTAACCCCTTCATGCCATCAATTGTGCATACACGATTGCCAAGGAATGCAGTCATATCCCGCAATCACGTATACACGATTTTATCCAATGGAAATTACATTTGTTTTTTTGCAAATTAATTTCATTTTTAATGACTGTCAGGACATAAGAGACAGCACTCTCTGGGCTGCTCTATGTGTCGGCTGTACCTCCATTGATCTGGGAGTAGCTCTCTGCAGATGCTCCCTCCTGGCCAGAGACCAGAAGGGGACATTAAAAAGGATCCTCAACCAGCCGGAGTTGCAGATCATACTAGCAGCCAATCAGACCATTAGGGAAAACACTGAACCACCATGGAATACGAATTAGAGCCCCCCTTACAGAAGAAAAAAGTAATTAGTGCTTGAGCTGGAACACATGAAATACCTGAACTGGTTAAGGGTTTTTGAAGTGTAATGTTAGACTGCATGTTAGAAATATGATTTGTCCACATAGTTAAAAGAAGATATTATCACAAACAACCTTCACAAACAAGAAACGGTATACAAAAAGATAATGAAGGCCCCACATATTCCTAGAAATATCGCTTTAAGTATAGTTCGCAAGTTTAAAGTTGAGCTCCAATATGCTCAAAATCATATAAATAAGCCACATCATTTTTAGGATTCTGTTCTGTGGAGATGAAACAAAAGTGCAACTTGTCAGTCCAATGGATCAGCATACCGCTGATTGAATCATACCGTCTGGAGCAGGAATAATGAAGCATATTCTGAAAAGAACACTCTGCTTACAGTTAAGCATGATAGTGGCATGGTGATGCTTTGGGGCTACTTTGCATCCTCTGGTACTGGAAACCTGCAGTGTTTGGAAGAAAAGATGGATTCATTGAAGTATCAGGATAACCTAGGAGAAAACATCATGCCGTCTGTGAGAAAGCTGAAGCTTGGGCGTCATTGGACCTTCCAACAAGACAAAGATTCCAAGCATACCTCAAATCCACTAAGGCTTGGTTGCAGGAGGAGTCCTGAAAAATTCTACAGTGGATATTACAGTCACCCATAAAAACATCTGGTGAGATTTGAAGAAGGCGGTTGTAGCACGCAAACCAATAAATATTACAGAACTGGAGGCAATTGCTCATGAGTCATGAGCTAAGATTCCTCAGAAACACTGCCAGAAGCTGGTGTCTGACTATGCATCTCATTTGCAATATGTCATGACAGCAAAAAGGTACTCTACTGAGTACTAAAGATGCTCGCTATGAAGGGGTTGAATAATTTTGAGACTGGATAAGTCATTATAATAAGCAAACAGCTGAAAGTCTGTCAATTTTGACAATAAACCTGATTTTCAACAGTGGTTGAATAATTTTGATTACAACTGTGTGTATATGTGTATATATATATATATATATAATATATATATATATATAGAGAGAGAGAGAGAGAGAGAGAGAGAGAGAGAGAGAGAGAGAGAGAGATGAAACTAAGAGGGCTGCTCTCACCAGAACATGCAACATGCATAGGAAAGTTGCTAGAGAGAGAAAGAGTGAGAGGGAGTAGCACTGTGTTGGGAAAATAAGACATAGACAGTAACCCTCATAATCACACATTCACCCTGCACATTCACAACACAACCTCACCAGAAACAAAATGCACACATCAAGACTACAAGCACGCTGCAAGCAGCTCCCCCACACATGTACATTCCCAGACACTGTGATACATATGCTCACACACACAGAAATACAAAGAAACAGATATACCTTCCAGACACAGTCATAAATATACATACCCACAGATGCACAAGGATACTGACAGACACACACTCTAAAGTACATGCATGCCACACAATGCCAGACATGCAAACACAAATACCAATACACACTCTATGTGTCTGCATCTGTCAACGTATGTGACTATGTGTTTCTATACAACAGTGTGTATCTGAGTGCATATATATGTGTATATATGTATGTGTGTTTCAGTGTGTATATGTGTGCGTATATTTATCTGTGTTTCCATGCAATGTGAGGTTGATGTGGTGTGGGAAATGTCATAGTAATGTGGCACCACGAACAATATACATGGGAACTGAGTCTATATTGGATAATGTGTACATGAGTGAATTATAGGAAAAAAAAGTCACACATTGAAATATTTTACTTATTTACAACACTTTTTTCGTAACATCATTGTTTTTTTTTTCCTGTCCAACAAAAGTTCATTTTCTTTCCCATTGAAATGTGCTATCTATGCACACTAACGTAGGGAAAATATACCTTTAAATGACTAAAATATTAACTGTTGTTAAACATCTATCTATCTATTTTGTATTTACTTGATTTAAGTACATTAATATTTACATATTTCCAAGGATGCCCAGATAATAATGAAGCAGATGTTATGCACAGCCAGCAATTGAGATGGTCATTAGATGCATACAAGCTCTGGGGAAGCCAACTAAGTTTTGTTTTGTTCATGGCATTGACAGGAAAGGTTGACAGCAGGTCTCTTTGCACTCCTTTAAATCTAATCATAAACCTACTGTTTCATAAACACACATTTCACATATAATAACAACAATAATAATATATTTTGCTTGGAAGGATACTTTAAGGAAATTATATTATTATTTTACTCTGATTTTAAAATGTATCATACGGTATAGGGAATGTAATTACCCAATTTAATGTCACTCGTTTTTTTTTTTTACCTTAGAACAATGAATTGTAGTGTCCAGCCAGCTAGGTAGTGGGAGAACATTGGGGCTGAAGCTCCAAATGCTGGATTCTTTAAATTCAGATCTCAAAAAAGCAGCAAGATATTATTTGTTGTCTTTTTCATCAAGAAGCTGATTATCAAAGAAGCCATGTGAACATAAGTATACAGGGTTAGTAAGAATTCAAAGTGAATTTGAAAGTTTAGAGCAATGTAACCAAACTTACATCATAGTTGACTTAGAGAATTTCTCCAGCAATTTTGGCCTTGGGTTTGAAATTCGCACTAAGGTAAATAATCCCTAAAGTGATTATCCATGCTACTACTAGGGAGGAGATGCCTCATGAGGTGACAAAAAGGGGATTCTGGTAAAACGTGGCTGTACTGTACCTCATATGCATTGCTTAAGTAGTGTGTCTAGTCAAGATTGCTTTGAATATCTAGAACTGGAGCATTTTCTCTTTACGAACTATTTTTTTCATTGACATGCAAGCTTGCATAGCTGACAATTTGCATAGAGTGGTGGAGATATCGCTAGCAGGATGATACATTAGAGAACGATTCATAACATTTAACTTTTGGGCTCAAGCCCAATTTGATACTGGAAACTAGCAACAGCCCTGCTAGGAAAAGAACAGCTAAATGTAAGATTTAAATAGATACCACAGTTAATGCATTATTTACCTGGGGTATTTTACATAGACCCCCAGCAGTTCCACTGAGAATTCTTGTGTTAAATCATGTGCATTATTCAGTAAATCATTCCCACAATTTAGCACACATTTCCCAATATGCAAGGTCTATCCGGAAAATGTCCATCCATTGTTAATATAACGAGAACGGTTTGCGCGACATTGATGTAACCTGGCAGCCAAGGAGAGTGGACTGGAGCTTGTATGTGTGAACAATGATGACTTCACTGTGCTAGTCAGTGGGGGGCACTAGACGCCATTGAGTGAGCATGTGTACAGTGTGGCCATCAGATTTCAAATTACTGAGCGAGTAGAGCAACGAATCGGCATAAAATTTTGCGGTAAACTTGAATATTCCTGTGTGGAAACTATTCAGATTATTCAGAAGGCTTTCGGGGACGATGAAATGAGTGCAGCACAAATAAAAGTGTGGCGCAAATACTTCAAAGATGGTCAAGAATCAGTTGAAAGATTTAGCGCATGCGACTTCTAGCTTTTCGGAAAATTAAAATAACCTTTGAAATGAAAGAAATTTCAGACCGTCGATGAGATTCAGGTAAAAATGATGAGGCAGCTGATGGCAATTCAAACAAGTATATAAGTATATCATGCTCACAATTTAGGTAATCATTTCCACATGTATATCTATATGGTGGGAACGATTTACTTACATGTGTGCACAATTTAAAAGATCATGCACATGATATAAAAAAAATAATAATTCTGTGGTATTTTTAGGGCTCCATAATTTTGCAGTCATTAACACAAAACACTAGAAAATATGTAGAAGAAATATATTTGCACCTTCGTTGCAGTCATGGTCGGAGCACCAACTCAGGGTGGAAGCCACCGTGTGTATAACGTAAATGGTGAACACATTGGATCAAGCCTAACCAGTCATATGCATAGATGTGCACAAGGGTTGTGTGGGTGCAAACAGCACACCCTGGTGAGCGACAGTTTGTCCTCGTTGTCCCATGATCAGGTCCCTATAAACACTTTTTTTGTGAGTTTGTTAACTTGTGTATTTGAAGAAAAAAATGTACTGTCTCTGTGTACCTATAGCTAAAACAAGAAAAAACTATTTTTTAAAAATGTAATATATTTTAATTAAAGTTTAGGTTGTACTTTTAAGTGGATACATATCCTAGTATAATATGCTGCTCATAAGGAATGTTCACTCGACAGTAAAGAGGTTACTGTGACATATGGGTTAATTTTAGAATACCGCATTCTGTGTGCACTAGGATTAGGTTCCACATCAAGACTATCCAAACAAATCAAAATAGCTGGTGACAATAAATATTGTAATGCTAAATTTAGTCACATTAGTTAAGTTTTCAATACAATCAACATTGCAGAGAAAGAGTTAATTCTACCAAAAGAGGGCAATTTCTAATAGTACTCAGGTTATAGAAGCAGTGAGATTGTCTTAAGCACTAAAGGGAGGTGTTTGACATTGATATTTAAATAATGACTTGGGATCCAGCTTCCCAGAACCTCTGTTTTTTACATATGTTAATCACATTTTGATTACAAATATTATTTTTATTTCAGAAAAGTCCACAGGGGGTGGTGTACCAATCAAGATCTACTGTACTTTCTTGGCTTGATATACCTTTAATAACATGCTAATATTACGCTTGTGAAAGCTTTTCTTGCAATCTTTTATTTCTATTAAAATGTTCATTTTCTTGGAAAAACATTCTAGATGGTAGGTTAAAGCAGATCTGTCATTAGGACAAAAAATATGACTTTATGTATGATAGAAGAAAATGCAACTCTGTATATTTTAGAAATGGTATATCAATATGCACTGCTGTTAAATGTAATTTGTAATAGTCACATTGTCTGGCTGATGCATATTTTTTATGATTATACCTTCTCATTAACCTTTCATTGCTTCTTAGTTTCTATAGAATCATGTTGTTTTGGATATAAAGCCCCTATTCATTTCATATGCCATAGATACATGGAAATCCCTTCTGTCAGCCGAAGTTCACTTAAACTTCCCACATGCTAACCAATTCAAGTTACAAGTACTCAAATTGAGCTGTTTCATTCATTTAAAATGGATTGGGAAATCATACAGAAATTAGCAACAATAAGGTCTTCTGGGATGTCATGTATGCCTATTGACATACCTTATAAATGTCTGATAAAGCACTTAGTCAGCATCAGAGACAGCTACAAGTCCCTCCCTCTGCAAATAATTTATCACAGGTATCTACTTATAAAAAGGCAATTTGGTGCTACATTTTCAAACATAGTTTTTAAATCAGATATGGTGAAAACTAAAAAAAAAATACAACAAAAAACATTATACTACAAATAAGCAGACTGTCAAAATACAAAGTAGACATACTCAGCTAGTCATCAAAGGCCTAAGATAAAATCCATTAACAACAAAATGGGCAGTTAAATGAGTTGCCTTTTAACCTCTTAAGGACAGAGGCAATTATATAAGTTATGATCAAAACAAAACCTGGAATTTGAACTATATGTATGTTGAACCATAGTTTACCTATTTCATACCAAGTGAACCCACACTTATTATATATACTTTTACACGATACACACACACACAAATATAAATAAAATATAAAATGTGGGAGTTTAAAGTGAGAGAAATTAAATCTGCATGGCATTTTAACTGTAAATGTCATGATACTTTTTTTTTATTTGCATTTTTGGGGTAGTACAAAGTTACAGAGTATACATATATTCCATCTTTATAATATAATTACATATCGTCTCATACATTGTTATGTAAAAATACATGAAATGATTTTTATCTGTGGCCTTGCAGGCATTCAAACAATTCCTATTATCAGGACCAATTACCTTTATTGGCTATTTTTTTGTGGACACTGTCTGTTTGATGGGCCTGCTGTACTCTGTACATTTTGGAACATAATAGAACTGGGGATGGTGGGGTGGGTGTGGGATGGGAGGGGGTTTGGTCGAGGCAGTTAGCACTCTAGCGTAGCGCTTGTTCGGTAAGCAGTCAGTTTTACATTTCAGTCTAGGAATGTGTTTGTTGAGGTTGTGTTTTTCTTGTTGTAGTTGTACCA
The DNA here is from genome assembly GCA_933207985.1 of Pelobates cultripes. Lineage (NCBI taxonomy): Eukaryota > Metazoa > Chordata > Amphibia > Anura > Pelobatidae > Pelobates > Pelobates cultripes. The sequence continues at coordinate 260,284,064 of OW240914.1, forward strand.
CAGCTGCCAGGCTTCTACCCAGAACTTCTGTGTGGGTCCTGTCTTTCTGGCCATGATTTCATATTTTTTAGAGGATTCTATAGCCTGGGTACAAGCTGTTAACTTCGGGGTGTGCGATGACAGCCAGTTTCTGCTGATCGTCTGCAAGGCTGCTATAAGTATATGATACATCAGATATTTTATAGTTTTCGTTGTGTTCTGTGGGAGTATTTGTAGTAAATACTGTTCAGGTTGAGGGGCATTATCACTTTAGAGGTATCTGTTATAAGCCTCGAGATTTGTGCCCAGAATGGTGTTATCTTTGGACATGTCCACCATATGTGGTAAACCGTGCCTGGGTGTTCGTTGCATTTCCAGCAGTTACTAGAGGCTTGCGGTGTTATATGTATGAGTTTGGTTGGGATGAGGTGTCAGCGGTAAAGCATCTTTCTGGACATCTCTATGTGTGTAGTGCATAGTGTCAGGTTTTTATTTGCTGTGAAAATGTTGGCCCACTGAGACTCTTCCAATTTCTTTTGGAAGTCCGATTCCCAAGCTGATATGAAAGAGGGTTTTGTGGCATGGAGCTTTTGGATGATTATGTGGTACAGTTGGGATATAAGTTTGGTGGGTGGTTTACTTTGTGTACAGAGTTGCTCAATGGTTGATAATTGCCATTCTTGTCTAAGGGGGGTGTTTGGGGGATAATGTTTGCGAAACCATGACTGTATTTGCATATACCTAAAGCTCAGTGTGTTTGGTAATTTATGTTTTGTTTGTAGATGCGTAAAAGGGAGTAGTTTATTGTTGTCCAGTATCTGGTGTAGAGAGGTGATGCCGTAGTTGGACCATTCATTTGCATTAGAGTGTGGTATGAGTGTCGTGAGCGCTTGGAGTTTCATAGCTGGTGACGGATGTGGTGAAGGCCACGTTTTGGTTCTATGTGTATCCCACATTTAGCCTGGTGGTCGGTAGCATGTCTCTATATTTGGGTCTGATCTGGCATGGTATCCGGATCAGTGAGGTTATGTCATGTCCTCCCGTATATACGGCCTCTATTCTGATCCACTGATCCAATATGAACATGCGCTGTATTTGGCAAGTGTGTCATGTATGTGTGGGAGTGTCGGATTTGGAGATTCAATGGATATCTTAATGTCATCTGTAAACATTGTGAGTTTATGTTCGTTATTTCCTATTTTTATTCCCTTGATGACCGAGTTCCCCCGTGCTGTGCTAGGGGTTCTAGGAGTAGGATATAAAGCAGAGGGGACAATGGGCATCCCTGACGCGACCCATTCGTAATTTTGAATTCTTGTGAGGTAAATCCGCTGTTCGCAATGCGGGCTGACGGGACTGAGTACAACGCTGATATAAGCGACATGAAGTTCGGCGGAAAATTGAATTGTCGCAGGACCGCCTCAAGTAAGCCACAGTGTACCCTATCAAATGCTTTTTAAGCATCTAGTGAGAGAAAAACACTGGGTCTTCCCGAGGTCCGTGCTCCCGACATCAAATTCATTAGTTTCCTAGTGCCATCTGAGCCTTGTCTCCCTTTTACAAAGCCCACCTGGTCTTTATGAATCACTGAGGAGATTGTCAGAGAGTCTATTTGCATAAATCTAATTCCTCTTATTACTGCCTTGTGTGCTAACCATACATTTTGAGGTTGAGTTTGGGGCGTACAATTTGTCTCAAAGTAGAGAGCTATTTCTTTTTCTAGGGACTCTTTGAAGGATTGGTCGTGTAAGTTAGTGTCATTCAGTTTCCAGGGTGAAGTCCTTCTGTGCTGGAACTCGTCCCGCAATGTTAGAGATATAGGCACGTGGTCTGACCAGGTCAAGTCTCCTATTCTACATACTGTCATTGAGGTTAAGAGATTTGCTGTTACAAGGATGTAGTCAATGCGTGAGCTGGTCTTATGGACTCGCGGGTGATGTGTGTATTCGCGGTTGCTTGGGTGTGCTGTGCGCCATGAGTCATAGATGCTAAATTCATGTAGTAATTTTGTCAGTGCTCTGCAATGGGGTTTTAGAGCAGCATGCCTCCTGTTTTCGCCTTGGACAGTTGTGTCTAGGTGTGGGTTGAGGATGTGGTTTAGATCGCCACATAAAATAAAATTTTGTAATTGGGGGGGTAGGAATTTTAGAAAAATTTGTATAGGAAGTTTCTTTGATTGGTGTTAGGACTATATACTGAGGCGATCGTGTACCTGGTGCCATTTATGGTGCAGTGTATTATGACATACATGCCTTAGGCATCTTTTTTAACTTGATGCAATTCAAATGAGAGTGTTCGGTTTAAGAGTATGGAAACTCCTCTAGATTTAGTGGCGTATGTGGAATGGTATTGTATGGGGAAATCACGTTGTGCAAATATGGGAATTTTGGTGTGAGTAAAGTGTGTCTCTTGAACACAGAGTATATCTATTTTCTCTTTTCTAGCTGTATCTAGTAGGATGCGTCGTTTGTGCGGAGTGTTTAGGCCGCACGCATTAATAGTTTGTATCTTCAGATTGTATCTGTTTTGTGGCTGCTGTGTAACTACTTACTAGTGCAATGAATTGTATTTGAGTCTGCCTCAACCAGGAGGGGTATAACTTGGGTTAACTTGGGTTTGGTGGTGAAGAGAAAGTTAAGGGTGGGGTATTTACATGTTCCCTGCAGTGGGGAACTGGTGTGACTATTGCACACCATGGGGTTTGGAAACATGTGTCTCCTGTGCTGTGGCGTGTGAGCTGAGCTTTTCTTGTAGATTGAACAGAACTTTTTTTTTTCCTTTGGTGTTTGAGTTAGTGTGAAACTTATAACAAACATAGATTTTATCCTGTGTGGTGTTGCTACATGGTAGGGTGTCGTGTGAGAATTATATTTCCTGCGGACCTCTGAGGTGTATTTTTGGCATTCTGAAAGGGTCCCATTGACTTGGGTTTCGTTTTTGCATTCTCTTGAGCTTCCCGTTTCCCCCAGGTGTCTTGATATCTTCGCTCTCTATCAGGGGGAAGCTGGTCTATTGTGTATACTATATGCCATTACACAATTGTTATTATATTTTACATCGTCATTACTTATGATTTAGTCCTCCATTTCTTATGCGTACATGTAGCATTCCCCGCCAAAACCGCAAGGAGCCCCGCACATCCCCCAAGCCCCACCCCCAGTGAAAGGGAGATGGCAGGGGGAAAGCACCGGAGCCCCCACCACCCGTACATAGGAGCCCGGTTTTAATCCAATGAGCCCCTCTGCATCGGGACTCTCCGGATCCCAGGTTGGCTTGCTCCCTTCCCTCTTGCTTTGTATATTGACAATCATCATACCAGTGGGGCCCCTCTCATATAGCTAAGGGGTGACCTTTGAGAGTATACTGTTCCGTACATTACATTAGCCCGGTGCGTCGAGGACCATGGCGCTGTGTGGTAGGTGGTTCTGTGGTTGTTTTGTGACTTCCATTGTCCATTGTTTTTTGTTTTTTTGTTTTTTTTTCTCTTCCCCTTTCCCTTCCCTTTCCCCTTCCTGATCTCGCCTCCCAATAGCAACTCGTGTAATGGAGCAACAAGAAAAAAAAAAGAACAGAAAACATATATGTACAAAATTTTGCTTCCCAAAGTGTCCCTCTACTACTCAGTCTCAACAGATGTACGTTTAGCATATGGAGTAAATTAGTTATTGACACTCATTATAATACTTAGTGTTAGTTAGGCCTTGATCTTTCAGCCGGCTTCCGAGGGGGTGGTTGGGGATTAGAGTCTTGTTAGGCCCTTTCAGTTACGTTATGCCAGTGTGTAATATGTGAATGATATGCAATACTTGCATGTCCCTCCATGTAGCGTCCGTTGCGGCCTAGTGGTTGCTTGGAACTGCATGCCATTCCAGCCGGATTCTGCCCAGGGAAGAGGTTTGAGCGGATTCTAGCTGGTGACTAATACCCCAGGCCTTCAGCTTGCAGATTCCATCTTCAGGAGAACGCCGTTTTTTGTAACTAACAGCTTCGTGGGATACCACCACCTGTATCTTATTCCATTGTTTCGGAGCGCTGCGGTGATGGGTGAGAACTCCTTTCTCCTGAGAAGGGTCGACGCTGATATATCGGGAAGATTTGTACTGTAGCGTATCCTTCTGGTGGTTTAGGCTTGTTTCTGCTAATGCGTAGGATGTGTTCCTTAATATGGTAATAGTGTGCGCGTAGCAGTACATCCCTAGGCGAGGAGTCAGGGATTTGGCGCGGACGGGGTACCCGGTGTACTCTATCTAGCAACAGCATGTCGGTTGGGATGTCTGGTGAGTAGTCTCGCAACAGGCCTCTTACATATTCCTGTAGGTCAACCGGGAGCACAGTTTCGGGTATACCCCTTAGCCGCAGATTGTTTCTCCGCGACCTATCTTTCATGTCAGCCAATTTGGATTCGGTGAGTAGCATTTTTTCTTCTAGGCTTTCCGCGTGGGTTGCCAAATTGTTGTGCACTGTTGCTACTTCCTCCATTTTGGATTCTATGTGCGATGTTCGTTTGCCTATTTCTTGAACATCCCTGCGAAGGGAATCCATAGAGTTTTGCCAGGAGCCTATTAGCTTTTGTGAAAGGGCTTCTAAAGCTTGAGCCAGGTAGCCCTTCGTTAAATTATCTTCAGGCTCTGGGTGGCTTTGCAGTTATTTTCTCTGCTTTTGCTGAGTTCTTCTTCCCTTTGTGGTGACACATTTTCTGAGGTAGGGTGTGGATGCCGTTCTGTGTGCTGGGATTGAATTGGATTGTCAGCTCATGTACCGGACCTAAGTAGTATGCATCCATCTTGTCCGGCGGTTAGCCACGCCCCCCCAAAAATACTTTTACTGCAATAAAATACACATATTTGCATTAAGCGATGTCTCACAAGTACAACAGTATCCCACATGTACAGGTTTTATGAGATTTTGGAAAGTTACAGGGTCAAATATAGGGATTTCTCCGCTTTTCAGTTGTTAGACGTTTGAATTTGCCAGATTGGTTTGCCAGATTGGTAGACAACCACACAACCCAGGGAATTCAAAATGGAGTATGTCCAGGCTTTTTCAGTAGCCACTTTGCCACAAGCCTTGGTCAAAGTTAGCATTCATATTTGTTTTTTGCATTTTTCACACATAAACTGCCCTTTCACCGATGATATCATCAGCATTATATGTTTTACTGCTCTAAAACACTTATATTTGTGTTCAGTAAAGTAACATGAGGGCAACAGTATTCCCATGTCCAGGATTTATGGTGTTTTGGAAAGGTACCCACCTGGAGACGGTATCAGACCTTAAACTATTAATGATTCTATTTAAAAGTGAAAAACCCTTATTATACTTGGTCTTCACTTCTCCTCTATGTCAGCTACATGTATTTTTATATTTGTTAATAAAGGTGAACTATAGACTAGACATAATGATATAAGTAACAATGCTATCCATGTTGTTGAAGTATCAATTGTTACATTTGCAAGAATTTCAAAATAAAAATTAAAAAAAAGAATAAATATTTACATAAATGTGAGGGGTGTACTCACTTTTGTGAGATACTGTACATACATTCAAATATACATGTACACACACACACGTACATGTGCACATATATTTAATTATATATATATATATATATTTATATATATATTTATAATTCTAAGTATATTTTGAGATATATATATATATATATATATATATATATAATATATATATAAAATATATCAAGATACGCTTATGACATTACAAAAATTTTAAAAATATATTATAAGTTAATTAAAACACCTGGTTAGAATATTATGTGATTATTTTGCCATGTTGATTTTATCTGAAGCCGGGGAGCTCACGATCGTTAGGACAGACTATGCCGCCCTAACGGCGTTTAGGCTCACTAAATGCACTAGTATGCCCTAACGGCATTAAGGGGTTAAATGCCTCACCCCAAATCATGAGCAGAAAGGGAAAAGAAAACTAGCAGTAAATTGCTTCATTCTCTTGATTACTCTTTTTTGTTGATGTGGTTTACATGTGCACTCGCGTGTGTGACTGTTATCTATGAATAAGTAAAAAGTCAAGTATAAAATTCCAGAAAAAAAGATGTCAAAATAAAAAAGAGACAGTATTGTGCATAAGGATTTCAGAAAGAAATTAAAAAATATTGTTTACCTGTTTACCTGCATATTATTATTTATTTGTTTATTGAAAGGGCAGTTCATATATTAGTTTTTTGTACATTTGGAATACAAAATCCATAGTTCTTGCTACTAATGCACGATCCGGTATAAATTCAACAACTGAATGTTGTATGAATATTCATGTTTTCCAAATCCCTAGTATGTCAAATTTCACAGTGTTTTGCTGCTTGTAACGTATTTTTCTAGAAAACTCTAATAATATCATATTTGTATATTAAATGGAAGTGATGATATATTTGAAAGGGTCAAAAATATATGAACATCGTATTTGTTTGTTGTAATAATATATACATATTCATTTCACTTTGTGCAAAAGCAAAACAAAAAGCAAAAATTGTATAGAATCTCCATAGAAACAAAAATTAACATTGGCATTTTGAATTTAAAAAGTTTAGTACTGTTTGAGCTGTGGTCCCAAAGTGGGTACAATTAAAGGGAGACTCAACTGCCTCCCCCTCCTGCCAAAAATCACTGTTTAGTAGACATACCCCAAATGAAAACAGACGTATTCAATTACACAGTAAAAAACAAAGAAAAACAAGTTACCTGCACTCTCTCCTAAATCCCTATGTATATTTAACAAATGGAGGTTATTTAGTTACTCCAATGGCCATTGGAGGGAATGCCCACCTGCCACGTCAAGGCAAACATTTCAGGGGGGTCCTACACTAGCCTTTCATCTTGCTTCCTTGAGCTTCTGGAAGCAAGGTGAAAGATCAGTGTAAAGATCAGCCGCCCAAATGGTTTTTAGGCCCACTTTGTGCAGGGCGGCATGGTAAGACCTAACCATGTTAAGGTTAACCAATTAGCTTACTGAGATTGCAATCAGTTTAAAGGGAGGAAGTAGATAGGGGGTTATAAAGAAAAAAAATATCAGCTATGGAGGGAGGTGGGAGAATGGAGAGCGCAGGTTTCCCCTTGCAGGTGTGATGCTTGAAGTGTGAGGGAATCTATTATAGCTGTCACCAGAGCAATGTGCACACTAACAACAGATAAAATGTTTGCACAGAATTCCCATTAGGCAGGTTTTAGATGTAACAAGGCCTTGGCACAAAGGTGATTATAACTCTAGATGTGCAGTATTTCAAACCGACCCCCACCACCATGATACTTCAAATCAGTGAAGTGGTCATGGTGGTTAAAGTAAACCTTTCTGCTTCTGAAGACAATATCAGAATATTTTACTTATTTTTTCTGAACTCACAGTTCACTTTGTGTGTTGTCTGTAGGTGTTGTAAATCAGTCTTAAATAAATATATATTTCTGTTAGTATGCATCTGCTAAAATAGAGTTATTGATTTTAGATAAATTTCCAAACAGATTCAGTGTGTGATATATGTACTTAATATAATTTACAACTCTTGCTCTTTTTTTAATAAAATCAAGATTGTGCTAGTATATATTTCACAAGATATTTTATCAATCTTAAATGTATTTTACATACATTACATCAAATTTCTCTGTCTTCCTATGCTTTAAATAAACAAACAAAATGCATTTAAAAAGGAATAAAAAAGAATGATACCTACAAAAAGTTTGTTTTCTTTATCTCTTTCTTTCTTTCTTTCTTTCTTTAAACAAATATATCTAGTTTTCTCAAGATATTTTGCTTAGAATATAACCTCCTCATGCCATCATTTTCTCTGAAATTGCTTGATTCACTCCTGTTTTTTTTCCCATTTAGAAAAAGCTTATCCCATATATTTATGGCGATTTGCTCCATTGGAAAGATAATAATGAGTAGCTTTTAAATTTTATAATATGCTATGAAATTACATTATTAATCAAAATTCAGATAAAACCAACATGGCAAAATAATCACAATAACGTTTATTATTTTGAAAAATGTAAATTGAAATAAACAATAAATATTCAAATCAAATTTATACAAGGTGTGGACAAAATTATGTAAACAATTTTTAATATATTCATATCAAGGACCCAAGAAAGAGGTTTCAGTCACTAGTATGTACCTCAACATAAGTATGAGTACTTCTTTGAATGCCATCAAGCAAGTTTTAAAAGTAGATTGCTAGATAAAGTATCGGACCATATTATTTATATTTCTTTACTAGCTACAGACTCAAGGTTTATACTACTTACACCAGGTCAAGTGGCTCTGTCAGCAGAATTTAACATAATCTAATCTGTTTCTAAAGAGTTCCCTGTGTCTGAACATCATTTTATTTATTTTCTGAGTGCCCTAGTTTTCATTAAATATATGAATAAAATAGTGACTTTTATTCCTCATGTAGAGCAGTCAAGTTGACTAAAGTTGACAATGAGAGGAGCTTAAAGCAAGGTTCTACTTCAGTTGCCAATCAAATGTACCCATACTCCATGTGACGAGACCAATCTCGCCACTGTGCATTGAAAGAGCCTGGTTGCCCGCTCTGCCCTGTTTTATGCAATAGCTGCACAGTTATATATTTTTAAGTATTTTATTGTCTTTTGCTACCATGTGTTCAATGGAGTTTTGCCTCTGTCCTTGGAGATAATTGGATTACTTCCCAATTATCTTTAGGATAGAAGAATCTGTGGAACTGGTTATGGGCAGAAAAGCCATGCTTCATTTGGTCACAAAGGACTTCGATCTATCTGTTGAACCACTGGACCAATTTGGATGATGTTGACATATGTTTGTATTTGGTGTATGCAGATTCTGAATATGTAAGTGTTATGTTAATGTGATGTATAATTTTAAAGTTATAAATAATGTGGAAAAACTCTATTTATCTGCCTGTGATAATTACATTAACCCATTGTGTAAGGTGATTGTATCACAGGCAGAGGGGAGAATTTTGTGTGGGAGTGTATTGTACGTGTTTATTAGTTGTTTTACAAAACCCTGTGGGTGGTACTAATGTGTAAGAATGGGTATATAAGAACAATAAAGCCACAGCTCTGGAAGACCACTGCTTGACCCTCTACACAGAGCTCTGTCTCGTCTTTGGGGGAATTTACTGTATTCTGTTATAGACTGATTGCCGCTTGGGTGCTTTTCCTGTTAGTCTGCTAGCAGCTATTCATGAGGTTCCAGTTCGGGAGTTTGGAGTGCTACTTTGTTTGCAGTTTGGGAGTTTGGAGCATTCCCTTATATTCAGTTCGGGAGTTTGGTGTTCTGTAGTAGCTGTGCCTGTGTCTCTGGAAGGGAAGATCTACTAAATGGCTGTTAACCTCTTTTATGCCTTGGGGTGCCGTTACACTCCATCATCAAAATCAATCCCACAGAGGAGAATAAAATGGCTGCATCCAGATATTGACATCTAGCACAAGGAAGACAAGATAATAAATATAAACAAAGGCAAGCTGCAAGGAGGGTAGTAGAATCATTAAAATAAAGGGAAAAAAAGGTCAGTTAATTTTAAGTCATCTATTATTGGCAACATGCAATAACATTTTGCCCTGTGACATTCACAGTGTTTTATATATATATATATATATATATATATATATATATTTATTTTTTTATATATATATATATATATATATTTTTGTCTAGGTTATAGAGATTTTCTGTAATATATGTTTTGGTATTTCTCGTTTCCATCCTGTTTAGTGTCTGTTTACCCGGGTTGGTTAGTTTCAACGTACAACTGCGTCTCCTCTGTGCTTTCATGGTTTGTCAGTGCAAAGTGTGTGCCATGCAATTATTCTAGAGCTTTAAACTTATAGATCATTTATATTTACCTTGCAAATACTCTATTATAATTTAGCTTTCTGCATACTTCTCTCTTAGTTATATCACAATTTAAACCTTTTTTTATGTGACTCTTTGGCTACCTTGTCCATCCATGTGTGATGTTTATACAAACATCATAGATTGCTTTATATGTCTATAGTACCAGGCTATTGGTCCTTTTGATAATATTTGTAGTTGCTTTGATGTAAAATTAGAAATAATGTATCTCTCGATTCCAGTCCAGGTGTTATTTGCACAGTTCTCAGGAGATATTTTATTTTAACTGTGCTTTTATAAAAAAGTACCAAAGCCACAAACTGGGATAAGCTGCATCATCCTTACCTTAGTAGAAAAAAAACTGTATCATTGACAAGGCTGTTAAAAACTAACAAAAGTGTTACTGTCTGTATGTATATTGTTTTCAAAACTACAACCCACCCATTTAGGGAAAATGATGTCTATATTTGACATCATTTTCAGTGTCATTATTTTAAAAAATCTTTAAAAAAGCCATGGATCCTAAAAACATTTCCAAAAGTCACTTCTTTGTTTGAAAAGCTTTGTGCTTTTAAACAGGTTTTACCAATTATAAAGATAAATAAAAAATGCCAGGCACTATCAGCAGAATTTCCTGAGAATGCACTTTTTTGCTATATGTTGTAGTATATATTTAATATGTAATTTTATGCTAATTGTTTTGTTTTTTTGCTAACACACCCATTGCCATTTAAGTGGCATTCTCCTATATCTCACAACAACAACAACAAAAAGAGTCAGCAGTAGATAATTACGACAAGGCAATGACATTAGGAGACTTTTAATACACAGGTGGTAAAACCAGCCCTTTAAATGTCAGCTGCAGGCAATTATTGAACAAGAGTGGCAGCTAATACAGTGTGTGAGAACAGTGCCTGCACAAAGTGTCTGCACACTTTGAATTAGAAGTGATCAGTGGCTACAGCTGTCATTTAAGGAGATGTCACATATAAACTGAAAAGGGCCAGATTTCAACTTTTGTGAGAAATGTTAAGAAAATCATACTTGCAAGGCTTGAATAAAGTATTCCTTAATATGTTAGATAATATGCAGTTAGCTTACCTTGCATAGGGTAGTAACCAATGACTTTATGTCAAATGACATTTATGTGCTTATTCCACCATCATGTTAACTAGACGTCACTCACTTATTTGCAGTTTGCCTCTATACAGCTGGTGTCAGCAATAATCTGAGCTCCAATGTCAATGGAGAACTTTATTAACTGGAGTTAATCACATTTCCATATAGAACAGCTGTAATAGCTTGGGAGGAAATGGTTGACTTAACTTTGAATCACAATCTTAGTTCAGAATAACATAGAATGTATCCAATATTCTATCATAGAAAGAGTAGTTCAGAAGAACACAGAATTTACTAGATATTCTATGGAAAGAAGAGTTTAGAAAGAAAAATAGAACAAAGTGAATTAATGGCATGGAATGATAGTGTGACCAATATGAAGACAAAAAATACAGAAGCTGGATATGTATGAAATAAATATGTTGTAAAAAACTGAATGGTGTGAGTTTCTGGGAGTATGCAATGATGAGTAATGTTTTACGCGCAATGTGTTCATTACAGAAGTTGCTCAGATTAGATTTATAAAAAACCATTTTGAGCAGCCATTTTGTTTGTTGGCAAACATAGTATATTTCCTTTCTACCCCCAGCCCAACAAAGTACCCAATTGTCTAAGCATTTTTATCTGAAAAGAGTGAATTAGGTTTTAAGTCACTGAGCTTTTTTCAGAATCCACTAATTAAGTCATATTTTTATTTTAATTATTTATGTCTGGTTCACTTCACACCCCGTTCTTGCACTCTAGAAAGAGGCATCTTTCTTTTGTGAACCAGGATAATTTGCGAGATGTATGGACCAGAAATGGCTACTAGTATAGCATAGCATAATGCTTTCCTATGGGGAAATCCTACTGCGAGCCATTGAGGGGGGAGTGAGGAGGGCACTATAGGGAACTATAGTGCCAGGAAAACAACTTTGTTTTCCTGGAACTATAGTTTCCCTTTAAATGTATCGCATTCAGTTTTAGTCAGGCTTTACGTCATAATTAATATAACTCACTGGTTGAAAATTCATCATCTTTAATGCAGACAGTCTGATTTGTTTCATTTGCCAAGTTTTTTTGTTTTTGTTTTTTTTGAGGAACAACCATAATATGAGTGGAAAGGAAAAGGATGTTGGTGGCAGACCACCACTCACTTGGAAACTCACATCTCCACTACCTTTGACAAAGTCCATCACAGTTTACAATGAGCTACAGCCATACACTTTTTTATGACCAGTCACACTTATTAAAATACAAAAATGGAGCTATTTTGTAAGGTAGTAGAAGCAGTCCCTTAAAACAAACCGCTGCAGGTTCTTGACTCTTAAGATTTGTAACAAACATTGGCCCTAAAATCTGTTTTTGAAAGATGATGAACAGTGATGAGTAATTACATTTTTCATTTCTTTGTAAGGCAAAACTAAAGTTAATGATTGTATACAGATTCTTGAGAGGGAAAACGCTAATGAAGCTTAGGATATAACGAGTTAGATTTTCACAAAGAAATTACTATTAGTTCCACCCTTTCAAAAGTATATACTACTCAAATAATTTATAATGTATTTTTGTTAGTCAGTTTTATTTGTCAGTTTCTTCTCAGTGGTTTGGCATTGTTAAAAATCAACATCTTTCAAAATGGATTTATCCAATCATTTTTATCTTATTTTGTAGAAATATAAATAAATGCAGAAAAGATAAGCTTTCACCCCCCAAAAAACTAAAAACTTAAGTTTTCAAGCAACATACATCATTCAGTAGAAGAAAACATTTTGTTTTGCAGAGATTGCATTTTAAATCACATTTACTTGCATATCTCATTCTATGAATAAATACATGTTGTCAGCATGTTTAGCAGTTGAAAGAAAACTTTTGTGCCAAGTCTCCTTTGGTGAATAATGCAAGTTTCATAAAATAATTTGTTTGACAGATGCAATGCAAATACTGCAAATGGTTTTGATTGTAATATACCATGACATGATTTACCATATGTATAAGAAACATGGCATGCTAATGACAGTGTAAAATGTTTGATATAACAAATATTTTTCGATTATACTGTTTTAAATAAAAAAAAAACTCCAAGCACAATAACCACTATGGCATGCTGATGTGGTTATGGTGCCATAAAAGCCCTGGTAACCCTCTGGGTTTAAAAAAAAAAAAGAGCAAGGTAGATTTTTATTTCTTGAAATTAATTTTTAAGATCCAAATGGGCACACTTAGCACCATAAATATTATAGCTCATTGCAGTGGTTACGGTGCAAATAGTTTGTGTACATCATCTCACCAGTTTAGAGAAAGCATTTTATAGTTTGATATATATAAAGATGTCCTAGTGCCTACATAAGACTTATTGACTGCCAATTTCCTTACTAGTTCACATAATATTTGACAGCGATGATAGACTGAGAGCGCTGGACTAATTCTACCCATTACCATCCTGGTAAAATTCAGTTTGGCTGAATCAATTATTCAGAAAATAAAATTAAGTTCATTAGTCTGATAGCTGGCCATGTAGTGGTTCAGCTTTTCCAAACATCATCCAATCGAAAATATTCCAGGAAACGATGCAGATGAACTAAAAGGGAATGAAAACGGGACAATCAGTGTACCAAACAAATATATAAATAATATAAATATCAGGAATATATTTTGCAGTACACTCATTTTCCTGCCATTTGGCCTTAAAGATCAAGTCAGAAAATGTAACTAGCAAAAGAAAATGAAGAGCAGTAAAAAAAAAAAAAAAAACTATTTTTTTTAGTTGCTGTCCTAGGAATAATTATTTTCCCATCAATTATCTCTTTTTCTTTTTGACGCAAGGGGCGAAATGCCAATTCATGAATCAAACAAAGATGCTTGTCATTTGTTTGGTTATAGGTCCATATAGCTCTTGTGAGTTTTCTGATAATCATTTCTGCACATAGATGGGTTGATCAGTAAGTAGAGCATTCCCTTCTGCATTAGCGAAGGTGAAGGAATTGGTTCTACCTATGTAGAACCTCAGTTTTATCTAAACTACTTAAAAAACTAATTGGGAAAACCAGGAGAACAGCATCCCAAGACTTTTTGAACCATATTCACTGCAATGAGCTGTAACATTCATGCTTAGAATGAACCTTTTCCATATGTGATTGCATGCTTAACTTGTTCTTCCATTGCATAGTGCCATTTTAATTACCATACATATACATAAATGTAGCAAAAATACAAAATAAATAAAACATGGAAATTACTTTTTGAATACTTTGGTAGTGCTAAAACCCCCTCACCATAAAAATAGGAGGTATATTTTTCCAGAAAAATCCAGTATGGAATTTATTATTTTACAATGGTGAATACTATATTCATAACATCTTCATATATTTGAACCTATATTTATATAAGGTCTCAAATCATTGCAAGTCCTTTAAACAGAAGACAAGTGTGACAAACGTGCATATGCCATGATCTCTTGGAGGAGCCTGCTAGCTAGCCTACTGCCCCAGGACTATGGGCCATATACAAAGACCTGGTTCGGGAGTGAAATCTCCCTAACCGCCATTAGTAGCTTGCCCTGGGTGCCTCTGATTCGGCACTTTCCCTTCATGCAAATTGAACCGAAAGCTGGCTTTCTGGTGGCCGTTCGCATGAACCAAACCCACAAATTGTCCTCAGCAGTACATTGCCATGATTGTTATGGAACTAAATTCGGCATGAGGACTTCGTGGGTTCACGGTTAGCTCAGCGGGACTTAGCCTCAAATGTTATGGAGCTGTTTTCAGCATGAGGTGACCGTGCAGTTCCCGGACAACTTGGTTCGCGGTTTTGAACCACTTTGCAAGCTGCCAGGAGAGGGCTTTTTGGAGGGAAGGTGCCTGAGACTCAGGGGCACAAGCACTACCTGAGAGCCAGACAGAGCAGCCCGTATTGTGGCCCCAGGAGCTCCTGAAAATTGACCGGCAAAAGCACCAAACGCCCTGGAATTATTTTGGGCATAGGACCACGTGTGCAGCCAGTCAGAACTTTAACATGGTGGCGTTTCCCCTATACTGCATGGATATGAGCGCTATTTGGAGAACTTGGGCTCTCAGATCAGGGCTATTTAACTAATTATTAACTGTGCAGTTATGTTATGTTTTATGGGGTTTTTCTGTATATTTATGTTTCATGCTTTTGTGTTTGCATCTCTCTTTCTGAGAGATAATTAGCTTACCAGTGTCTAGGCACAGAGATTTATGGGAGGGGCTTGCATTGTATTGTGTGGAGACCCCCTGCTGGGGGTTGTGTATATAAGCAGGCCACTGGGTCATAATAAGACAGTCTTCTTGTACCCTTCATCAAGTCTTGGCTAATGTTTGAGTAGCTCCAAGCTTTAATCACTGCTTTACTAGGGATTTGGGAGAACTACAGCGGATATACTCAGTCGGAGTATAGGGGATCCGTTACCACAAGTAAATCCTGGAATACAACTCAAGTATGAAGAAAACACTGACAAAGTAATTCTCAAATAAAATAGAAATATGCATGTTTGTCACTATGGACACTGTAGCAAAAGAAAGGTTTCAGCTCATATTATTTCTGAGCTCTATCTTCTTGATAAAGTTGATTGAGTTGTTGAGTTGTTAGGCTTTAATTGGAAGTAAGGGTTTACGTTCCTCTGACTTCTAAAAATGGAATTATATTTTAATTGTGATAGTTTATCTACGTTTGTCTAAAAAATGGCTTGTTTCCTGCCAACCCCTTTGTAATAGTGAGAACAACATTCAGTTTTTGGAAACATTTCCATTATGCAATTTATAAAAAAATTGTGCTTTCTCTATGTCTGGCGCTATGAATTTTTAGGATAATTAGAGGCACGAAAATACTATTCTTTTCTTATGTTGATAGATTCTTAATTTCTTCATTTTTTTTCATTCTTTTAGGGGGTTGGCCTGTTTCATGTAATGGCAAAAGACATTCCTCATATTTCACATTCTCTTAACATATTGATACCGTGTAGTTCCATTTGAAAGAAAAAAAGTTAAGCTTTAAAAAGCAAGTTGAGTTTATAATTTACTTAATAAGCTCTACTTTTATTTTAAGCATAATACTTTTATATAGACTGCATTTAATGTTCTCAATGTAACATAATGTGCCCCACATATGTTTCAAAATTTCCCAAACATTTTAGTTTTTCCTGAAAAAAAAACAGGAAAAAAAATAGCCATGACTTCAAAATACCCTTTGATCTTGTGTTTCTCCTCTGTAAATTCTCTAATGGTGTGTTTCTTCTTTCAATATTAGGAGATAACAAGCTTTTTTCTAAATGTTTAACCACACATAATAAATTCAAAATCTCTCATGGGATAATAGTGCTGCATCACAAATTATATAATTATTGCAATTTGTAATGCTGGTTGCATCAAATTTTTATGGTAGAGATATGTCAAGGTGTAATGTAAAATTCCATCTCCATCTCTGCTTAATATCTCCCAAACTTGAGGGTTATCAATCTGTTTACTACAATTCCAAAAAATGAAATAGAGAGTGTTAAATGTAAATGTAGTCAAGAATATCAGTTCGCAAATATTTTAATTATCTTTAACTGAAAACTTATGTATCAAAGGACACAAATTAAAGTGTGATATGATGGAATCTGAATCCATGTTGTAAATATTCATCATATTGTAGTTAGCAGAAATAACACATTTTTTGATTGAAAGAAAATCTAAAGGCCCCCGCTGCCTGTAATTAATATATTTAGCATTAAAAATATCATAAACTAACGCTACTAAAGACTCATTAACCTCTTCAAAGTGTGAGAGGCCTGCAAAGCTACGCGTAATTTAGTCACAACGATTACTGTAAAGGTTATTAAGTTATTATCACAAAGAAGAATCTTAAATCAAGGGGTAATTTGACACGGGTAATTAAAAACTACGGAAACTATGAAGAATAAATAAAGTCTTAAAATTATTCGTTGAAATATTTATAATGTATAAACTGATTCATGCAGAACTTTAAAACAGTACAAAGACTTATTCAAATATCAATGTAATCAAAACAGCAACAAGAAAATGTTAAAGACATGCATTATGTAAATAAACAAAGTAAACTTTAGGGAACAGTCAAGCGAAAAAGTGATATGATTGAATAATGATTCAAAATGTTAATTTCATTATTGCTCAGCACCTTCATGGAGGTATATAATGTATATTTAAAAGATTTAATATAGCTGCCAATTACACACTTTTTAATAACACATGACCCTTTGACACTCTTACATGTTTTCGCGTAACCTTTAGTAGCATATTAAGCCAAGTTGGCAGTACCATGATGCCTTTGCTTAAAGGGATAATAGTCAATGAAGCAAATCAAAGTTTGGTTTACTAATCTTACAGAAAATGGTCAGTGAAGCAAAGCCCAATTAGTTCACTGATCCCGCTGAACAGCAAACACTCCTTTCTCCACATCAATAATTGTAGCAAAATCTAATAAATTTCTACTTAGAGGACTGCTACTTTGTTGTTTTCACTTGGGATGTACAATAAATGTATTTTTCATAGCATGAAAAGTAGGATATTTAGATTTTCTTCTTCACTTAAATTATATTCTAGGGATGATTCTCGAATATTATAAAGTCAAAGAGAGCACTTGCTCTTGTGACATTCTGTGAAAGTCATAGGGGAATATTAAATGTTAATGTTAGTAAAAATCATGATTTACTTGCTGTCTACACTTGACTGGGGGATACAGTGTGCATGATACACATACATATGCGTTTCATTAAGAATTCTTTTTCCAAGTGATGTTTAGCTTGAAGGGTTGATTTACTAAGTATGATAGCTTTTCAATTGAAGGGTCATTAAAGCCAAATAGTGGTTCTCTCAGAAAGAGTCAGAGGTTTCTGGTTGGCATTCTTACTTAACTTATGTGATCATTTACACCCTAACATTAATCTTCAACTTTATAATAAATTAACTGTATATACGCCATTTTATTCTTGAGGAAAGAGAAAAAGCTTTAAAAGTAAAATGAATGCTTTATGAGTTAATCTACAACCTTTAATACCCTTTTCCAAATGTAAAAATAAGGATGAGCTAATCACACAAAATGAAAGCACATAATAAATGTAACTAAATATCTCTTCATTTGTTTGCCAATATTTTTTAATTTTTTAATCTTAATTTCTAAAATAAAATATTTAATGGAGGGTGCAAGGAAAGAACATATAATATATACAGAATATAAGTAGGAAGCACGTTGATAATGGATATGGATAGAATCTAGGATAACAGTAACAGAGCAGACTGATATAGACATACTACCAGTTCTTGTGTGGCCAGGTTTAATGTACAATAGAGAGAAAACATTGTCAAATACTGGCCTAGGTCAGGATAACAGAGAGACAGTAAAAACAAGAACTAGCCGAAGTAGCTTAAACAGTATATAAATAGACCAGTAAACAAACCAGAGAAAGGTTATAGAGAAGCTCAGGGTCAGGAACAAAGCCAAAGTAAAAACCTGAAATATCACAATGTAACTAGGAACGCACAACCTTGATAAGGCACAGTAAATAGTACCAGAGGAGTTTAAATACTGCTGTGTGTGGTTTGATTGGTTCGTGTCATACCTTGAGCCCCAGAGCATGCATGAACAGGGATGCCGGACTGACCTGGACCAATCTGAGCCAGAAATTATGTTACATCTCCTGTGTGACTTTAATAACACACGTCGAATGCAAACAACATTCTCAATCCTGGGATTCGGGTTGTGTGAATGGTTATTTCATTCAGCAAGCAAGGCCAATTCAGAGGTATATAATCACCTTGAGGACCGGGTAAGTATTGTAACAAATATACTCTATAATTTGAGTTATTAAAAGAGGAGTATGCTAAATTGTATGAAATAATCATCTAATGTAAATCAACAATTGTGAAACATATTTAAAAGTGTGTATACGTTTAATAAACATACCAAAATATATAAAATATATAAAAAATATAAAATATAATTGGATTATGCTTGCATGGTGAAATGATTTAGAACTCATTTAAATTAAGTAATATTTGGCCTTTAACAATCTGATGAAGATGCATGAAATATTATAAGCAGACATTTCCTTCTAATTTACTGTTTACTATATTTCAGCTAGTGTAATTTCTATGCAATACTCCGTTGTTGTAGATGGACTTTTCTGTTGCATATTTCTCCCATATAGCTTTACAGATTAAATGGTTTTCTATGTGCCATATTCCTGTCTACCAGAAATCTAATTTATGTGGCATGACCTTTTGTGAGATTCGTTTTAGTCAACATTGCTTAGTAGACTTTGAATTCTTCACCAATATTGGCGTGTTTATTTCTAAGCATTTAATAATTTCAAATGTGTATGGTTCTACATCTTCTTTGCATATGCTTGTGTTTTTCTCAACTCAGACCTGATTTAAGTTTTGAATATGTTTGTTGATTATATTTAGAAAAGGCCATGGTGATTTTTAATTATTTTCATTAGTTATAAATATTATTATTAGACAACAGCATTTGTTACAAAATGGTCAGAAAATGGCATATATTTTTGGTAATCTAAAAATAATCTTTAAAATGTTTTTGCTTCTCTTAAATTTTGCATTTTTTTCAAGAAGTAACCAATTCAGAAAATACTACTATTGCCATACAGATATATCAAGGAGTTAATTTAACAACAAATAGATAAACAGATTTTGACAAGAACAATAGGTTATTGGGGACTTTGCTCAAACAAGCTTACAATCTATTGTGTTGCTGGAAAAATGGCAAGCATTCAATAATGATAGTTTGGTTGCACATGACAATCATTTGCAAAAAAAAAAAGACACAAGATTGATTGGAACAGGTTGATACCCTCCTTCCCCTTCCTTTGTTCGTTGGCTTTTTTAAATGTAGAACTAAATCTTACATTGTTTATTTTATTTGCAGAACACTGATAAAAATGTTGGTATAATATAAATACAAGATGCACATTTACATTAATATTCAATCAGTTTTTCTATTTAAATTTCATCACGACACGAAAATATACGCACAAAATATATATATATTTTATTCTGGTGTAGTCACAAATATCATTTTGCCTTAAAAAAGTGATTGAAACATCATAGTAGGAAGTGCAAATGTTATATTTAACCTTCTGTTCAAGTAATTTAGACCATTCTTTATTTCTAGTAGCAATTACAATGAGCAAATTTGACTTACACAATTAAATTATCTATGCTAAATGAGTATTTAACTTCCTGTTGTGGTGTTTTCTTTTTTTATATTGTTTACCTGGATGAACTTTAGAAGAAAAAAAATACTGGCTTGTCACATTAGATATATAAAGTAAGGGATATAAAACATTCCTATTTTTCACTGCACTCATTTTTAAATACAGGCCATAGTTAACTGTAATTACATTTGCTTAATATGTAGCAGACAGTAGGCTTATACTGCACATGACAAACTATACATCATTTTGACAGCGTCATAAATTAACTGAAGAAACTGCATGTGATAAAAATTTAAATACAATCAAATTCAGAAATTAAAACCAATGTGCTATCTTAAACGTGCAACCCGGAACTAAAATATTAAAATGATTCTTTATTTGAAGAAAATATAAAAATAAGGACACAGGCCAGAATTTTAATGAAATAGAACACATCCAAAAGAAATAATGAAAAATATTAACACACAAATACAAGACTCAACCTTTAAAGTTGCTCAATGTTTTTATTTATTTTGATTTGGGGGAAAAAAACTATGCATTTTTGATAATTGTTGTTGGCTGGTAGAGGAATTGGAGGGTGAGCTCCTCTCCTACATTGTTACATACCTCCTAACTTTTGGAGGTATGGCACCAGGACAGGTGTCCAAAACAAGGGCACTGATTCTGGTGTGAATGTGGCTCCTGTGACAACAGCACGTGTAGAGAGATGTTAATGCATTCTGCCCATGGGCTAAATGTCCCCATTGCAGTTGGCATGAGCACTTCCTAATGACATGCATTAGTTTTGCTATATCTGGACTTGGTCTCTTGTATCCCCAAATGCAGGACACTAGAAAGAAAACCTGGGATGGCAGGAAAAGACCTCAAATTTGGGACTGCCCTGCAACATCCAGGACCATTTGGACAATTCTTAAGGATATGGCTGTATTAACATGTATCCACAGAAAAGCCTAACTCTAATAAATTACCAATAAGTGGAAGCCCGGGACATATATGTAGTAGTGCTGACCTGAGATTAACCAATTAAAGACTACATTATGTTATGCAGTGCAGGGCTTTAATGCCTGTTGATGGTATAGACCAACATGCATTAGATATACCAGCAGGTAGCCCCAGGAATCATTGGATACCTGAAGGTACCCTTTATTAGCTGGGGCTACTGTTTTTGTTAAAGAGTTACATCACAGGACTGATATATTTTTATTTGGCCTTTTTTGGGATCAAAAGGTAAGAAGACTAAGAAAACAGAAGACCTCTATTATTTATTTATGTCAGTACATGTTTTTATTTTGTTTTTTTTGTTGTTGTTTTTTTACAAATATTAACTTTATTGCCACGCTCACTATTATTAGAGTAAGGGGGTTAGTAGTATTAGATTGCCCCCGGTCTAGCAGGGGGGTTGATCGCTTGGATGTCCTGTTTCCCGCAGTCAGAGAGTCGAACGTAGTTTCCTTCGGTAGAATCTGCAAATGTAGAATATCCCACTAGCGAAGAGAGTGCTAATATTCCCGGATCCCTACAACACTAGTCGAGGCTGCGAGTTGAGGGTCAAAACGAACTAACTTTACTGGCACACAAACATGGCAATTTATGCAATTCCTCAGGTCCAAAGACAGCCCCCTATGGACCTGATTGAATACAGGTACAGTACACGAAGTTTCACAATACAATGTATCATTTGAATTAGTGCCCGCCCAGCTTGGAGATAATGAGGCCAACGGTTATACAATCTAATTATCTCCAAGCGCACAAAAGACCACGTTTTATTATGTCCCATAAAACAGTATAAAAATGCATAACTTTAACATTTTAGGGAGAAAACGGTTCATTCCACCATTCATTCGATAGCTCGGGTCCGGGCACATTAAGTATACGAATTGCGCCCAGAACCCAGGAACGAAATGGGCGATTTCTGCCATATAAAGTCTGGTTCGGCACTTTGGTCGTTAGTCCCTGATGGCGGCCATGTTTTTAGGCTGTTCAATAGGCAGCGGGACCTCGACTCCACACTTATGGAACGGAATTCGGATACATAGTCATACGAATCCCCGCTATCAGTCTGGTTGTTCCGACCGTTCGGCACGCGAACTGGGACCGCCCGGTAGGGGGGTGCTTGACCTGCGGTTAACCACAGAAACCACATTCTAATTGCTGCCACACGTCCAACTGTAGGTGGTCTCCGTTCGTGAGTCTCACGGCAGCTTCCATTCGGTAAATTGTATACGAATGTGGATCCTCCGGGGTTGTCAATTAGTTTGTGGTTAACCGCAGACCGCCTTAGGTGGTTAATGAGCGACACACTCCGCTCGTCGGGTGGTCGGTCATTCGGTACTTCGAGAGGTGATGAGGTTAAGTGGCGGCACGCGCCAAAGTCTGCGGGGTCTCTCGTTCGTACCACGAATTGTCCTTTATAATGATTCGTGTAATCCATTCGTATAATCTCAGTGTCGATAGCGTAGGGTTCTTTATGAAAGGAGTTAGGGTGCAACAGTAGCGAGACGTGGTAACAATAATAAAGTCATATCGAGTCTTTGTAACAAGTAGGTATGGTACTTTATTTATAAAGTGGAGTTGGGCAGATTGGGAACTCCTAGCAACCCATGTGAGAGGAGGCAGGAGTGGGCATGCCTTTAATTGGGGATGTGGAAAATAACATGTGCACCACAGATTTTTAAACTATTTAGGGCCCCCACCCACTGCACATGGTTGGTGATTGGGGAGGACACTAGGTCCTTTTTTCTGAATATTAGAATAAGGGACCCCATCCACCACCCCTGAATATTATAACAGTACCCACCCATGGTCTTAAAGATATCCTCTCTTGATTGAATTAGCTTACCTCCACTCAGTGGACACAAATGAGGCAGGGAGGTGGACATTCTAGGATGGCTAGCAAATGCTGGCCAGCAGCCACATAATGTATCCAACATTTATGAATTAGCATCCTACTGAATGCATTCTCTCCCTATCTAGTTTAAAAATCACTGCTTTGTGAATTGTCCGAATTTAAATTCAGATGCAAAAGTACAGATTTGAATCTGGGAATTAAATGTATCCAAGAGATTGCTGCAAATTTGCTCAGAGAGACTGAATTCCATCCATATTTGGCTTTAGTAAACATGAGAATGTCCTTTACAGTGGGAATTCAGTACTTTGTTACAGAATTCTGCCCACTAGGGCAAAGTCAGGTGCTTGTTAGAATCCCCAAAATGTGTAGTGGGATTATTCTCTAATCAGGACTAATTAGCAAAATGACTTTTAGTTAGTTTTCTTTAGTTCCACTTGTTGTGTAGAAATTATTAGGGGAAAATAAGATAGGTTCACTCTTTGATCCATATCAAAGTAGCATCCACATGAATGCCAGGACCCAAGGTTTAACAACTAGAACACTGCCTAGAGCGTAACACTGCCTCTGCCAGCCTGTCTTCTTCCCATATTGCATCTTCCTGCCATCTTTTCCCCAGGTAAATGATGCACATGCACCCGGCAATCCACCTCTTCTAAAAATAAAATATGATTCATCAGAATAGGCAACCTTCTTCCATTGCTCCATGGTCAGCATTAAGTTTTTCAGCAATTTAAACTACAGTAGCTCTTCTGTGTAATTGGATTAGACATGCTAGCCTTCTATCCCCATGTGCATCAATGAGTCTTTGGCGCCCATGATCCTAACATCTGTTCACCGGTTGTCCTTTCTTGCACCACTTTTGATAGGTACTAACCACTGCATACCAGGAACAACCAACAACACTTGCCGGTTTAGAGATGATCTGACCGTTTTATCTAACCAGTCATTTAGTAATCACTATTGAGCCACTGTCAAAGTCACTAAGATCTTTTCACTTGCCCATTTTTATTGCTTCCACCAAATGAAAGTCTAGAACTGATCCATCACTTGCTGCATGATATATTCCACCCCTTGACAGGTGTCATTGTAACAATGTTATACACTTCACCTGTCAGTGATTTTAATGTTCTGGTTTATCAGTGTATTTCCCATTACAGTTTTAAACTTTACTTTTTTAGTTTATTTTGAAATTATAATAGACTAAGGAGAAATAGTACCAATGTATTGTACAAAGCAACAGGTACCAGAAGCTAACGTTAACTATACCTTACCTTTACCTTTTAACTTTACCCAGCTTTACAGATAATTATCAACCAAAAAAGAATAGAGCTACACACTAAAAAAATACATAATGTATTTTTATTATGAAATCAGTAATAACATGCAACAAACACTAGTGATTACGTCATTCATAATAAAAGTATAATCTGTCCACTGTCAAAGTATTCTAAACTTCCATTGCCTCCTTAATTGGTAGATTTTGTAGATAACGATAGATACCATTATTGATATTGATTCCATATTAAATGTAATCGCAAGAACACAGCCTTTAGTGTGCGGTTCTATTATGTTTTTTTTAAAAGATTTTTTCTATTAATGCAGAAATACAAATACAAAAATGTGCAAATGTTTGAATAAAAAGGCAGCTACTGAAAAAGCGATATTAATTTCACAAATCCACACATTTGAAAACTAGGAACGAAAAAAACCTTAAAATTATCCAAGTATATTTCATTGCAATACAAAATGGCATTTTTGTTTCTTCAAATTGGATTTGAGATTATTCATCAATTTATAGCCCCTATGACATTTGTTCTTTACAAATCACTTAATTTGTCTCTCAATGCATCAAATATCTTTTGCAGACAGAAAACTGACTACAGTGACAATTGTATAGCTGACTGCACTCTTTTTTCATTCAAATATAGAGAACTGTCATATGATGCACTGATGGTGGTTATTCAGCTGCATATTTGAATATATCTACAGTATGAAATATGAATGCTTTTGTTCCTCATTGTGAAAGCAGTTTATCTTAGTCAGTTTTCTTCCCTCTACTGGCAGAAAATTATTGCTGTATATTAGATCTTCTTTCAAGTGTAAATATCAATCATAATTCACAATGCATGGCATGACTTTCATGGCCACTTACTGGCCATTGGCCATTGTTTATATAAATTAAGTTCTGATAAATGCAAAAGGCTTTCTACCTAACTTTAGGCAATTTGTAATCCCAAACCAATGCATTCCAATACAATATTTTTCTCTGGATCAATTTTAATAAATAATAATCTATAGATCAATATATATATGGTCTTACTTTTCCTATACATAAAGTTTACAGCATTATATTGATTATTTATTAAAATTGATGTATGTAAATGTTTTACAGTATATACATATACATGTACCGTATTTAAAAATAATGTACATATGCATGCATATATTAACCCCTTAACGACAAGTGATGGACAAGTCCGTCACTCAGGGGATTGCCATAGTGACAAGTGATGAACCTCGTCCGTCACCCGTTAAAATTAACCCTGGATAGCCGTGATTGCAGGGTTAATGGTGCTCCGGTCTGCCCCAGCACATGTGCTCACTCTGACAGCATGCACCTTATGAGATACAATGGAGTGTCTACTTTTACAAATGGTAGGCCTTTGTGGGCTTTTTTGAACAGCCATACTGTTATAATATATAAAACTCATTAAATCCGTCTCTCAAAATTCTACTGTGAATACTGAAAAGAACAGGCCTCCTATATGGCACTGTAACTTCACGAAATAGTGCCAAAGACATTCAATGGGAGTGTCATTTTACTCAGCAGATGTAACCGAACACAAAATAAAACTTTGTACAGGAATAGCACACACCAACTTTACAAAATACACATGAGAATTTCTTTGTTCTAAGTTTGTATGCCAAAAACTAAAAAAACAAAACAATTTTACTCTAATATTTAGCAGAGGTTGAGGTGAAATGGCTACGTAGAAAGGGTCAAAACAACCCAAGGTAAATAGCCTGTGATGTCTACTTTATACAAATATATACTTTTGTGTGGCAATTTTGTTTTCTTTTATGGCTATTAAGCTTACAAGACAAATATACCAAATTCTTAAATCGCTCCACATTAAAAGTTTATTTTACTCCTTGTGCTTTGTGACCTTTAACTACCAAAAAAAACTTAAAATACCAGACACATTATATATTCTGTAAATCAGAAAAACTAAATGAATTTATTTTTAGTTACTTTCCTTAACCTGCACTAATTATGCACACATTATTATTGCAAAAACTGTAAAAAAAACACAAAAATTTTAATTGTTTTTGCATTTTTCTGTATTTTCTTATAATAAATAAGCATTTATATATATGTGTGTGTGTTACATCAAATTAAAGCCCTTTCTGTCTTTTAAAAAACGATATATAATATGTGTAGGTGCAATAAATTAGTAAAATGCAAATTGCAGTTGAACGCAAACAGCAAAAAATGCTGTTGTCATTAAGTGAAAGACAAGCTTCTGAAGCTTTGTCCTTAAGGTAGTTAAGACTGCAGCCAAATGTACAAGTTGTGATCAAAACAAAACGTAAACAAAACCTGGCATTTGCGCTATATGTCTGTCCAACCGTAATTCACCTCTTTCATATTAAATGCACCCACACTTATTATACATCATTTTTTTCAGGGGAAACAGGGCTTTCATTTAACATCAAATATTTAGGTAACTGAACATAATTTAATATGAATAAAATATTTAAAAAAATGGGAGAAAATAAGATTTTTTTACATTTTCTTAGTTCTACGTGATATTTGAACTGTTAATGTCAAAATACGGTTTGCTTTTACTGCTGAATATTTGTATTCAGCGATGTCTCACAGTACCCCCTATGTACAGGTTTATGGTGTTTTGGGAAGTTACAGGGTCAAATATAGCGTGTTACATTTTTTAGTTTTTTCACATTGAAATTCGCCAGATTGGTTACGTTGCCTTTGAGACCATATGGTAGCCCAAGAATAAGAACTAACCCCTTGATGGCATACCATTTGCAAAAGTAGACAACCCAAGGTATTGCAAATGGGTATGTTCAGTCTTTTTTAGTAGCCACTCGGTCACAAACACTGGCCAAAGTTAGTGTTAATATTTGAAAATGCAAAAAAACTAATTTGAACGCCAGTTTTGGCCAGTGTTTGTGACTAAGTGGCTAGTAAAAAAGACTAAACATACCCCATTTGCAATACCCTGGGTTGTCTAGTATTGCAAATGGTATGTCATCATGGGGGTAATTTTCATTCCTGGGCTACCGTACGGTCTCAAAGGCAACATAACCAACCTGGTGAATTTTAATGTGAAAAAACTGAGTTATATTTAACTCTGTAACTTTTGAAAACACCATAAAACCTGTACATGAGGGGTACTGTTATACTCAGGAGACTTCTCCAAACACAAATATTAGTGTTTCAAAACAGTAAAACGGTTCACAAAAATTATATTGTCAGTGTAAGTGCCATATGTGTGTGAAAAATGCAAAAAATGTCACTGTCACTGACGATATCGTCGTTGTAATACATTTTACTGTTTTGAAACACTAATATTTGTGTTCAGCGAAGTCTTCCGAGTAAAACAATACCCTCCATGTACAGGTTTTATGGTGTCTTGGAAAGTTACAGGGTTAAATATAGTGCTAGCAAATTAAATTGAATAGAAAAAAAATCAGCGCAAAATGGCCACAGTAAGAGAAGGCTGCACTCCTCAAAAGGGAATCCCCTATAATTCCCTAATAATTGTAAGAACACAAGACAAACAGTACAGTAAGGATGCGCCTAAAATATATGCTAAAATATATATAAAATACAGTAAATGATAAAACAATATATAAAAAATATGATATAGAAAAATGTCCGAAACTTATCAAAGTTCGTAATGGAGAATCCCACGTGAAGCAAAAGAAGATTCTTAAGATGTGGAGTAGGGTCAGATCTTCATGGTTGTATGCTTAGAGTTCAATGGAACATATGTGAAGAGAAGAAGAGACAAAACTCCAATGGTACAATATGTAGATATGTTGAGAATAAAATAATAGAATAGGTCTTACTCACAATTTTCAGAGCTGAGGATCCAGCTCTGATATTATGCGCGTGAAGTGGAATAATCCCCACTCAGGGATATGTGGAGTAGATTTCAATTGACGATTCTCTGGTACACATTCGACATCCAAATTACAGACCCAGAAGGAAAGAATAAAATATATAGTGCTCTCTGTATTGTGATAAAAGATTAAAAAGTATAAAATGTATATTACTCACATTCTTTTGAGCAGGTATATACTGCTCACTATAAGCGCTTAGGTGGTATAATCCCCACCTATGGATTCTTTATGCTTCTTCTATAAATAGGCAAAATAGGTAGTCAGGTGAAAGAAAAGAAAAAGAAAAAGAAAAATGGCAATAAAGTGTTTTATGTCAAAAATTCTTTATTATAACGTAATAAAATGATATCTAGACGCGTTTCGCCTCAAGGGCTTCTTCAAGTAGATAAAAGTACAAAAAGGGAGGGCACACCTGACATACAGAAGTTTATATAAGGTTCAATAGGGCTGTGGGTTTGAAATTCCCGCCAAAATGACATCATCAGAACATCTAAATATGATACAAATAAAAACAATAATTTGCCATAGGTATATGTTAACATAGTGCATGTGAGATAAATACAATGCTTAATATAAAAAAATGAAGCTTATAAATACTAAAAAAGACTGATTACAAGCAATCACGTGACGCGCGATTAAGAACACTTCCGCGTCACGTGATGCTAGATGGAACGCATGCATTCCGTTTGTATGGAACGCATGCCTCATATGAGGGGAGGTAGATTCTCCCGAGTGATCAAAGAAGCCTGCCGAGCAGAAAGAAAACTGTCTGCTTGTAACCACAGGCAAATAGCCATCATAGCAGCATATGGAACTCACTGTCTGTCTGCACAAGCAGGCAGGCAGCAAGTGTATACTGAACACTGGGTTCAAAACTGTGAACAATTAAAAAAATATTGTCAGTC
Organism: Pelobates cultripes; assembly: GCA_933207985.1. Classification (NCBI taxonomy): domain Eukaryota; kingdom Metazoa; phylum Chordata; class Amphibia; order Anura; family Pelobatidae; genus Pelobates; species Pelobates cultripes. Next base: position 260,313,102 of record OW240914.1, read on the forward strand.
TGCAATATACATATAATAATATAAGAGTACAATCTTACAAAAGTGGACAACTAAAAAAACATAGTCAATATGTAATATACATATAATAATATAAAAATACAGAGAGTAGTATATACATAATATATTAATATAACAAATTAATATAAAAATAATACGTGCATTAAATAAATTTAAAATCATAAAAAATGGTATACAGGCACTAGTTATAAAATGAAAAAAAAAAAAAGACTAATTATTAAGAGATGAAAAAAATATATTATATAAAATTAAAAAGATCAAAATCAATATTCAGACCTATTGGGGCAATGGTTTTCAGATTATATGCCCATTCCATTTCTTTTTTACCAAGAACTTTTTTAATGTCACCACCTCTCCATGGGACATTACACATATCTATGCCTAAACACTTAAGATATTTTGGATTCTTTCCATGTTGTAAGAAGTGTTTTGAAACAGAATGATTCTCATAGCCTTTTAAAATATTCCTACAGTGTTCGGCTAGTCTTGTTTTTAAATCTCTAGTGGTCATACCCACATATTGTAGTCCACATGGACACTCCAGAAGATAAATTACATTTTTAGTATTACAATGGATAAAATGTTTTATTTGGTATGTTTTTTGTGTAATTGTAGATGTGAACGATGTAGTTTTGGACTTAATAATATTACTAGTACGTTTGCAAACAATACATCTATTGCATTTAAAAAAAACGCTCGGTTTATTTAAAAAGGTAGAGGGACTAGGGGATAAGGTACTATGTTTATATTTAGTATAATTACTTGTAAGGATGGACTTAAAGCTGGGTGCCCCCCTAAATATAACTTGTGGTTTCTCGGGGATAATTCCAGCCAAAGTCTCATCTTCTTTTAATATATGCCAATGTTTCTTTATAATCTTCTTCATAACATTGCTTTTGTTATTGAAGTCCAAAATAATTGGCAATACTGGGGCGGTTTTTATTTCTTTATTTTCTTTATATTCTAAAAGTTCAGATCTGTTGGTTCCACTGATATTTTTTAACGTCTGGTCTAAATTGTTCCTAGGGTAATTTTTGGGGGAAAATTTATTAGACAATAATTGGGACTGTTCTTCAAAATCTTGTATGAGGGAACAGTTTCTACGTAGACGGAGGAACTGGCTTTTTGGTATCCCTTGGAGCCATGGTTTGTGGTGACAACTGGACACATCAATAACGTTATTGGTACATACCTTCTTAAAAAAAGTCTTAGTATGGATTTGATCATTTTTAATAAAAATTTCTAAATCTAAAAAATTAATAGAGGATTTACTATAATCCCAAGTTAAAATAATACCTTAATCATTATTGTTAAGATGTTGTAAAAACTGATTAAGAGAGTCTTCTGGGCCATCCCAAATAAAAAACAGATCATCAATGTATCTAAAATATGTGACCAGGCTTGCCCGCCAGCCTTGCCCGCCCAAAATGTCAGTGGATTCCCAATCTGCCATAAAAAGGTTGGCATAGCTGGGGGCAAACCTGGTCCCCATAGCAATACCCTGTTTCTGTAAATAAAAAGAATCTAAAAACCAAAAGTAGTTATTGTTTAAAATAATATTAATACCTTGGATAATAAAATCTATTTGTTGGTCAGGGATATTCTTTTCAGCTTTTAAAATTTTTTCAACTGCTGAACAGCCTTTTTTGTGACAAATAATGGTGTATAAAGATTGTACATCACAAGTCACTAAAACATATGTATTTTTCCATTTAAAAGTGTTTAAAAAACGAAGTAAAGACATTGAATCTTTTAGGTATGACTTCATACGCTTCACTGAAGGTTGTAAAAGGATGTCTAGGTACTCAGATAAATTAGATAAAATAGAATTGATCCCTGACACAATGGGTCTACCTGGAGGATTAATAGTATCTTTATGAATTTTTGGTAAAAAATAGATAATGGGGATGATGGGGTGGGATACATTAAGATATTCAAATTCCTGTTTACTTAAAATATTTAGTTCACGACCATTGGTTAAAAAGGAGGTTAAGGTTTGTTGGATTTTAGATGTGGGGTCTTGTGCTAACTTTTCATAAACAATAGAATCATTTAATTGTCACATAGCTTCATTTATATACATTTCTCTGGTTAAAATAACTATGCCTCCCCCCTTATCTGCGGGTTTTATGATAATACTATCATCTTTTTGTAATTGTTGCAATGCTTTTCGCTCTAAATGTGTAAGATTATCTTGATCAAATTTGTTTTTATGGATTTTTTCTAGATCTTTTATAACAAATTTTTCGAAAACTTCTAAAGGGCCTGATTTAAAGCTAGAGGGAAAGAAAGTCGAATTTTTCTTTAATGAGGTAGAGATGATTTTTGGTGATCCTGATGGTGAGGTAATCCGCGGTTGTGAGGTAGGAGCTTCTGTATGCTTACACGCAAAAAATCTTTTAAGAGTGGCTTTTCTGACAAATTTATTAATGTCTATAAAAGCTTTAAAAGGTTTGAAGGGATTCGTGGGGGCAAATTTTAGGCCTTTCGTTAAAACTGATATTTGAGTAGAAGTTATAACCTTTTGGGATAAGTTAAAAATACCAAGATCTTTATCATTAGTTTGATTTATTGTCTTTCTAGCCTTTCTCTTTTGGAATCTTCTGCCACTTCTCCTTCCTCTAAATTCAGACTTCGCTTTCTGGTTTTTATAGGATATGGCGTTAGTGTGTGTGCATTGTTTTGTGTGCAAAGTTCTAAAAAATAATCATCATTATCTGTTTCAGAATCTACAGACTATAGTTGGCATCTGTTATTATGAGCATAGTTCGGAGGGGATCGTTTACCTTCAAAGTGTCTTTGTGCATATCTTGGTCTTTGAGTTTTGGGTGTGGTACTTTTCTCATTTTGGTACATACCTGGGGAGTGATTGGTGTTACTCGTGTGATTAATGTGATTCTGTGTAAGTAATTGTGAGTTACGGTATTGGTGAGATGAATGTAAATGCCTAGGTTGAATTGGATAGTGTTGGTGTTTGTGCATAGTGTGTAACCGGTTGGAGTGATAGTTACGTGATGAGGTGAAAGATTGTTTCCTCATAGGCGGGTGAGGTAAATATTGTGAATCTCTTCTTGGTGCATGATTTTGATGTGTTTTAGATATGTGATCATTTTGGTAAGTGTTGGAGGAAGGATAGGTAATATTATCTGAAGTATTTCTTTTATGGTAGGAACGGACCTGATTGTTAGAATAATCTTGTTTATCACTGTGGCGAAACCGACCTCGCCACTGGGCATTGGAGAAGACTGATTGCCAGCCTCCTGCCATGTGACTATGGCCCCTGGGATGTATTGCCCTTTAAAGACATGATTTGGGCATAATGAATTTGTGTTGTGCTGCTGCTGGCCCTTTAAGAACCATCTGGGGACATACTGTGGAGTTACTGGGTGGCCACCATTTCCTGTATCAGAGGCACATGGTGAGAACAATGGATGAAGCACATGGTGAGAACAATGGATGGCGGCCATTTTAACTCACAGACACTGTTTGGACTTTTCAACACGGTGCCATCTCGCCAGTCCTTGGTGCACAGAGACATCGTGCAGTGGTTTTGGACTATACAGCAGGGGACACATTATACAGTGATTGTTTTTCATTTAGCCTGTATATGTTCTGCAGAATCTGCATTAAACTGTATCTTCCAAAGTACTGAACGGATCTGGGTGAATTTTGGATATGTGGATATGGGGTTATTGCATGTTTTGGGGTCACTGTGATGTGTGTTATGAAACTGTATTTCTCTGTCTGTGATAATTAGATTACCCATTGTGTAAGGTAATTGTATTACAGGCAGAGGGGAGGATTTTGTGTGGGAGTGTCTGTGTGTATTGTACAGATTGATTGGTTGTTCAGTAAAACCCTCTGGGCAGTACTAAGTTTGTGGATTGGGAATAAAAGAGGCTGTATGTGCCAGTACAGTCAGTTCCTGTTTTAACCCTCAAAGTAAAGTGTCGTCTCATTATTGGGGGAAGGATTTATTGTATGCTGTTCCAGTTTGACTGCTAGGAGAGTAAACCTATTCATATGGTTCCTATTCAACTGTCTACAGCATTCATATGCTTGAGAGCATTCACATGCTCCTACGGTTCGGTGATTGTGGTGTCTGCCAGAGTGCTTGGAGTCCTCAGGAAGCGCTAGGAGCATCCTTCAACGGAGGTACCCAGTCGGGGTGCCAGGTGATCCGTTACAATCACGAATATACTTCTTTACCTTGATATGTTTGGTGTCCATTTCCACTTTTTCTATCTTATTCTGAATAAGAATAGAGTTTTGTTTAAACACTTGTGTCTCTGTGAATATCAACATTTTTTCTTTTAGATCATTTATTTCCATATCAAGGGTTGAGAGTTTTTTGTTTTTTTTAATGATTAGTGTGTCCATAAGACCAAAAGTGCATACTTCTAATTTGTTATACCAATCTCTCATGAATTGTTCCATTGAACTCTAAGCATACAACTATGAAGATCTGACCCTACTCCACATCTTAAGAATCTTCTTTTGCTTCACGTGGGATTCTCCATTACGAACTTTGATAAGTTTCGGACATTTTTCTATATCATATTTTTTATATATTGTTTTATCATTTACTGTATTTTATATATATTTTAGCATATATTTTAGGCGCATCCTTACTGTACTGTTTGTCTTGTGTTCTAGCAAATTAAATTCCCTGAACTTTCAGCCTGGGTTGTCAGGCAGGTCCTGCAAATTGTAATTAATAAAACGATCTAATTATGTAAAATTATTACATAAATATATAAGTAGTATTATATATATATATATATATATATATATATATATATATATATATATATATATATAAAACAGGAAAAATGAGAGCACTCTCTGGATTTAGCACAACGAAATTGTATTAAACAGTGAACAAACTAATCAACGTTTCGACCTTCCCGCGGTCTTTATCAAGATGTCCAAACAGTGTACACAACGATATATATATACCATAAAATATTGTAAACTTACCCAATCACCAAAGGGAACCCTATTCGATCAAGTGTGCCCTGTGTTAGACGCCGAGTTGCGCCCACCCCTACGTGCGTGATGACGTCATGTCATGTGATGTACACAAACTATGTTGCCTAGTAACAAAAAATACATAATAAATGTGTATGGTGCAAATTTAAAACATGCAAGGAGGACCTGAAAGAAGTACTATTTAAACGATCATATGAGTGCAGAAAACCATGTATGCATATGTAAGTATGATTATGACTCTGAGAAATCTTAATTGTTAACCATGCGATCTGTGGTGTAGAGGCTCTGTGTATTCTATGTGGAGTCATGTGTGGATGTGTGAGTGAATATGGATGTGATGTAGTGTCAAGCGACATCATGTGTGAGCTGTGAATTAACGCTAACCTCTGTGTGTGCTATATGAAGTGTACTAGAGTATGAAGGTGAAATGTTATATGATGTCCAAAATAAGAAAATGTGTGTAAACTAGGATTACACAAGGGTACTGTGCAAGTCCCATTCAAATAAGAGAAAGAAAAAGTGTGCAATCCAACACAAACGTCCTAAGTTCACATGATTTGCGAACCTTAGCGCAAATGTGTCAACAGTAAAGTGACCATGCATAAAAAGTGAAAATAAAACCAAACACTTCCTAAAGCTATAAATTAAACCTCTACAGACCAGGAATCTATTGTTATAAATCTAATGCACTTCTACCATTAACTGACTTTAAAGGCAACTAATTCTTAATATCACAATATATCTCTAAATTACTTATTTTAACGAACATTCAAAAAACAACTAAATGAGTTATATTCATTAAGTCCTTTTGGTTGGACCGTGTCAAGGTATTTAATCCAGAAAGTTTCTCTCTGTTGTAACACTTTAGATCTATCGCCACCTCTGACCAAAGGTGGAATATGGTCAATGGCAATAAATCTCAAAGTTGGTAAGCGGTGTTGAAATTCCAAAAAATGTTTCGCTATTAGCTTCTCAGTCTTGCCAACACGAAAGGCCGTCATAATCCCTGATCTGTGTCCTCGAATCCGATCACGTACTGTCATATCTGTTTCGCCCACGTAGTACTTGCCACAAGGGCATGAAATTAGATAAATAATGTGGTCACTCAGACAAGCTTGCCAATGTTTAATCTGGATCCTTTTACCTGTATGCGGATGCGCGAATGAAGATCCTGTGAGCATGTGTCCACAAGTGACACAGCTCGAGCACTTAAAACACCCTCTCCGTGTATTTTCTGTTTGAGTACTATAACAACTGTTATCTGTGGTGTATCTGTTTTCACCAAGATGTCCTTTAGATTTCTGTTACGTTGAAAAGCAATCCTAGGATATTGAGAAAAAGTATTATTCAGCGATTTATCTGAAGAGAGAATATCCCATCTTTTTTTGATACTATGTGAAAATTTCTGACTGGAATTGTTGTGGGATCGTGATAATCGGATCCGTTCTTCTATGTCTTGTTACTGTTCCTTTGAAAATTCCTTCAGCCTTCTCAAGGCATCTCTGTAAAATATCACGTTTGTATCCCCGTTCCAAAAAAGATCTGGTCATGTCCTCCAGTTGAACTGAACAAATGTCGTTGTCAGAATTGTTTCTGAATACCCTTAAAAATTATGAAATGGACAAAGAGTTTTTCAATGCATTAGGATGAAAGCTATTAACATGTGACAAAGTGTTACGATCTGATGGTTTTCTGTATAGTTTGTATCCTATCTTTGAATTGTTGCGATATATTTCCACATCCAAGAACTGAATCTTATCTGTGTTATGTGTGAGACTTAATTTGATAGGTGAATCAAGATTATTACGTTCCATAGTCATGTTCTCCAATTCTACTGCTGTTCCCTTCCACAGAATAAAGATATCATCCACAAACCTGTGGTATTGAATTAGCTTCTCTGAATATTTAGAAAATATATATGTATTTTCATACTCAAACATAAAACTGTTGGCATATGTTGGATCTATTGCTGATCCCATCGCTGTGCCAGTCTCCTGGATGTAAAATAATTTTTCAAATCGAAAATAATTGTTTGATAGCGTTAAGTGTAAACCCTCCAATAAAAATTCAATAGGGGGTCCTTCATAGGTATCTGAATGTATCAATAAATTCCACATCACTTCTATACCCTTCTCATGTGGTATAACGGTGTACAAATTTTTAACATCTGCTGTAGCAAAAATGTATTCCAAATCAAATGTGTCACAGTTTTTAATTTTATTCAGGAAATCTTGCATATCTCTCAGGCATGTGTGTATCTGTGTCACCATTGGTTTACAATAAAAATCAACAAATTTAGCTATTGGTTCAAGAACCCCTGCTCGAGCGGATACAATGGGTCTGCCGGGTGGGTTCTTGAGATCTTTGTGTATCTTAGGTAAGGTGTATAAAATCGGGATTTTCGGATGTGTATTCAACAGGAACTCTGCAATATTGTGATCTAGCCATTTAGCCGACACCCCTAGTTTAATCCAATTCTGTATTTTGCTTAAGATCTTATTGGTGGGGTCAAAGGATAATCTCTTGAGGGTTTTTGTATCAGCTAGTTGAGCCAAAATTTCTCTTCTATAATGTGCATAGCCCTGGAGAACAATCGCGCCCCCCTTGTCTGCTGAGCAGATCACTATTTGGTCATTTTCACTCAAATCCTTAAGAGCCACTCTTTCAGCCTGTGTTAAATTATATCTTATCTATGTATCTTATCTATGTCCATTCTCAATATGGAAGAGAAGGTTTTAATTGAATGGTGTGTATTCTTAGGTTCCCATGTGCTTTTAAGCTTAAACTGAGTAGAAGTTCTTGAAGTTCCTATACTTTGTGCAGCTTGGATATTCAAAATTCGATTGGCCTTAAATAATTAAGATTTCTCAGAGTCATAATCATATTTACATATGCATACATGGTTTTCTGCACTCATATGATCGTTTAAATAGTACTTCTTTCAGGTCATCCTTGCATGTTTTTAATTTGCACCATACACATTTATTATGTAGTTTTTGTTACCAGGCAACATAGTTTGTGTACATCACATGACATGACGTCATCACGCACAAAGGGGTGGGCGCAACTCGGCATCTAACACAGGGAAGACTGGGTCAAATAGGGTTCACTTTGGTGATTGGGTAAGTTTATAATATTTTATGGTATATATATATCATTGTGTACACTGTTTGGACATCTTGATAAAGACCTCGAGACGGTCGAAACGTTGATTAGTTTGTTCACTGTTTAATACAATTTTGTTGTGCTAAATCCAGAGAGTGCTCTCATTTTTCCTGTTTTCTATACATATACACAGAGAAGCACCCTGGTGTTTTTTTTTTTGTATTTATTACTAAATATTTTTGGGAAGAGTGCCAGAGTTTGGATGACTATATATATATATATATATATATATTAATTTGAAAATACAGTTAAAACAAAATTACACATGTATATATATATATATATATATTAATTTATCTTTTATTATTTTTTTCATTTTATTTTTTAACGTATTTACATATTTATTTATTTATTTATTTATTTATTATAAATATATATATAATGAAAATTATATATGTATTTAATCAATATCATTGTATGTGTATTTTGATATATATATATATAATTAAGTATATATTAATATTAAAATACACTTAGACAGTGTATGTATATTTAAGTGTATGTGTGTATATATACTTAGATCATATATATATAATAGATATATATATGATCTAAGTATATATTATTTATTTTTACACTGTTTTAATGGTTTTTTTTTATTTTCAGACAGCAGGGGGCGTACCGGTCAATAAAGGCACTCCCCCTGCTGGCAATGCCTTGGACGGCTATGCCGTCCATGTGATCGTGAGGTCCTCGCAAGGACCTCAAGATCACATGGCCCAGGGAGGCCAAAGAGGACAAAGAGAGAATCCCTGGGCTCTCAGGTAAGTCCCCGATCGCCGGCGTGGGATCGTTTAGAGCCATCAAAATAGGGACGGCATAGAACCCCCTGCAGTCTTAAGGGGTTAAATATAATGCATTTAAAATGTTAGAGCAATGTGTTTAGTTTTTAAATATGTTATTTATAAAAATGTTAAGATTTTATATTAAAGGGCCTTATCCTGCTAATATATATCAGTCATTTAAAATATTTCATATCTGGTAGCTGTATCATCTCCAGAGGAGAGCTGCATCCCAAGCATGCTTGCTGGATGATTACAATGTTATTGAAATGTTCATAGGGATTTGGGGTAGTGTGCAGGTAACTTTGTTTTGCTTTTGCTTTATATCTTTTGGCTGATGAATACAGTTGAATGGCAGTTGCTACCACCCAGGAGTAATACGAGTTTGAGCCAAGGACTTAATATTTGTGTGCAAGAAATAGTGACCCAAAATGAGATCCCTCTGTTTCTCCAAACGCATGCACCTTATCATGACTTAATAGAAGAACAGGCCTCATACCTAATGGAAGATGAGCTGTGCATAAGAATAGAGATAGCAGACCTCAAGAGTCTCCCCTAATGCTAACATTTGAATTATAGACATATTACAAGAAACTCATGGGTGCCTTATCAAAGGAAGATACCAAGATTGGAGACCATATGTATGTGCTTGAAGCAGCTATAAATGGTCTGCAAACTGGAACATTTCCCTGGAGGCAAATTACATAGTTGCTCTAAGTGAAATATTTAGACCTGTATTATTAAGTGGAGAATATGAACAATTGTTCTTGTGCTAAATAATCTTTAATCAAGGAAAATCATAGAGAATGTGATCTATTTCTACACAGGTATTTCTTGCAACTGGTTTCTGATACCCCTGAGTGTAATCTAATCTTGGATAGAACGCAACACACCTTTCTCCCCAGAGAACCCCAATGGATGCTGTCATTTCATGTTGTCAATACTGAGGATTAACTTTTTGAAACTAACTGTTCATATTAATGAAAACAGCTCTGCCTGTGTTAGCCTATGGATTTCAAGGAGCTCCTGTCTGTTAGGCATTCATGTCTCCATAGCAGGCTCTGGCAATCTTTTCATCCACTCTGCAAGGCCAACACTCTCAGCAGCTCCCAGGATGCCTCAATCAGGAGAAATTGAGGAACCTGTATGACTCCATGTCTCACAAAGGACTTTCCTTTAGTTTTATGTGCATTAAAGTGCTTTCCACGCTGTCTCTGGATTTGTTCAAGAATCTGTGATGTTCTGCTATACATTTGTTTAATGAATTCCTTGTGAAGACTCATACTCTTACCCCTTTTTCTTCTCTGTGACTATCCCTTCCTTCACTAGGACTATGCACTAAGACCTCCCACTTACTCCTCCTGTGTGGAGAACTTTTGATTTTCTACTCTTTTTACCCTAACTACTGCCCACAGATTCCAATATAAATTGACTGGTTGCCCTCTCACCTTCACCCTCTTTCACATCTAGAGGTTTGCCATGGATAATCTTTCAGAAAAGCCTTCATCAGACTTTTGAATGTACATGACCCTGCCACTCTGTACCATCTATTCTACCTATAATTATTTTAGCATCTGGGTTTGATAACAGGCCGCTGCATGTTAATGAATGGGGAAAGGGATATTTCAACTTGTTATCATTAAGTGATTTACTTCAATGCTGGTTTACTCCATTGCTTATCATTCTAGAAGACCTGCTTCAATCTCTACCCATTAAACAATGCAGAGGTGTAATGCCCCCCTATCCTGTGTCCCAAAATATAAAAGCCCAGCTCATATTACAGAGCAATCCAAGGACAGGTATGACATCATATGCCACTTACCATCAAAAAGAAATGGATTTATTTAAATTATGCCCACTTACTCCATTTCCACCCCTAGAAACCACATTTATATTAAAATGTATTTGGGAGAGAAACAAAATGACATGCAAAATTGCTGCTTAAGTGCCAGCCCACACTCTGATCAATTAAGGTGTCCATAGATGTTGTCTCAATGGTACATCTGCCTAATGTTCCTCTACTACATATTTCCATTTCCCCCCATATTTCTGTTTTACGGGTTGCAAGAATAAGGGCACGTACCTCCACAGTTATTGCTTTTTCACTCAGGATTACAACATATGGAGCAAGCTATTCCAGAGACTAAGACAATGCTTACAGGTTATCCTTTAGCTAAAACCATAAATTTAGCTGTGATTATAAAGCATTCATCTGAAAAGAAAATGAAACATGTGTACCCCAGTGAGTTTTAGTATGGCTAGACACCTGAGATGATGATAAAATACTACTTCTTGTATTTGTGGGGAGCTTATCAGTACTTTCTAGATTCCTTTTTGTCTCTGAAAGGGCTCCTTTTGTGAACTCTGGAGTAATGTGGGAAATATTGTTTCAGTTTTTCTTTATTTTATTCGTGCAAAGAGGTAACAAGCAGTTTTGCACTGCCACGACAGCGGGTGCAAACATAAAAGAAACATGCAGTAACAGTAATGTGGCATAAGGAACATTGCACATTTTTTACATAAACAAAATTAAGTCACTACAATTGTTATGTGATTGTCAGATTACAGGCTATGGATGTCAACATCAGGTACAGGTTTTTAGCTGCTTAATTAGATTTAACCATGCTTAATAAAATTTAACCCTGTCTCATCATGCGGGGCATTTGAGTATCAGGCACAATTTTATTATAACATAAACAGGTTTAACAGTGTAGCTTCCTCTGTAAGTATGTATTTATGTTGTGAACAAGCTTGGTCAGAGCATGGGTTAAGATGGTAGCTCGCGGTTAATACAGGTATACATTGCTATGCAGGTAGATTGTGCATATTTTCATGGTTAATATGCTAGGCTACTGTGATGTTATTAGACACTGATGTGTAGGATCTATGTATAACAAGCTGGTGAAGCGTCAGCGTGTATAAGACTGATATAGCTATAGAAGAGAGAATTTTCGTTGCTAGCTATAGTGTGAGTAAGCCTGTGTGTACAATGGGCTATTTACATTTAGCAGTGTCCATGTGGGGTTGTCAGGGCTCAGACCGTTGTCAGACTTCAGGAGGTGGGCTGATGAATGTGTTGTGCGCCTTCCTCAGCCTATGCCCCGTGCTTGCCTCAGTGGAGAGTCCGTTTCCAGGTCTGTTTTGCCAGTGCCTCTTTCCGGTATGCGGGAACGTGGGTTGCCCTGTTCGCGTTGCGAGCTCTGTGTGCAGCATGACAGGTCTCTGTCTCTTCGGCTCCGGGCTTTGTAGGGAGCTAGTGCCCTCTGTCCGTGGATCCCCCTCCATCAGGAGGCCGGATCGTGGGTCCCCGGGGTTTCCGGCTTGCGGTCTTCCCTGTGGGTGGTTGGACTGTGGCCTGGAGTTTCCTCCAGTTGGGCCCCCGGCCCAGAAGAGGGACAGGCGTCCGCTGCTGTGTGGTAGGTAGGTTCCGTTTCGGTAGGGGCAGGCTGGAGTTCCCGCTTAGCTATGCGGTCCCAGAAGGCTTGGCAAATAGCCTCAAACCGGGCGTCAAAGGCCTCTCTCCAGCTTTGGTCCGTCTGGCTTACTGGGCTGTGCTGGGGTTGCGCTGTGGCGGCCATCTTGAGGGTGCCTCGTGGCTCACCCAGGTTTCCCGGTCAGGCCCCGTGGCAGTAGCTTGTAGTGTGTGCTTCAGTCGCTTAGTGCGGACCGGGATGTCCTCCACCGGTCCAAGGGGGGGAGGGGTAGGAGTTAGGAGGTATGCTGAGCCTGTGTTCTAGTTCTCTAGCGAGGAAAGCGGTCGCCTCTCCTCGGTTCGATCCCCAGTAGGCCTTAGCAGGTTTTTAGGGTTCCTGGCTATTGTTAGGCGAGATTCGGGTGTCAGTCGGTTCCTCCGGGTGTCCCCTCCTCGTTTAGCATCCTCCTGATAGTAGACGTGCCGGTTTTTGGGGGTTCCCACCCTCAAATAAGCAGTTTTGGTCAGGAGCTTGGTTCCTGCACGTCTGATCAGCCTGGAAGCCAGGCTCCGCCCCCGTGGATTTTGCCTTTTTTTTTTGCTGTACTGGAAGAAATCTTTTCATCTCTCCATTATTTCTCCAATTTCCTGCTTCCTCTTAACTTTATGTACTATTTATATTAATTGTTACTATACAGTTCCATGGACTCTTCGTTAGAGCACCTAGGGTTCTCTCTAACATTTCTCCCTATTTATATTCCACTATTGTTTCCACTATATTGTTTTATTCACTATACCTGATTCCCCTTCAGATATATTGAAATGCTCACAAAATGTACAGTATACTTACAGGAGCACTATAAGCATCATAACCACTGTAGCATGCTGTAATGGCTATTGTGTCAGGAGTGCCATCCCAGGGTAACTGGATAAAGAGCATGACTACTTACATGAGGTTAATCAGGTATCTGTCTTCCACGACAGCCAAAAGCTCACTTACCCTGATATGTCCCCAGACACCCCTTGCACCATAACCACTATAATGTGCTGTAGTGGTTATAGCTCTTGGAGTGTTCCTTTAAAATATAGTATATTTACGGATGTCATATTGCCAAGTTCCAAACTGTCAGAAAATGCCCACACAATTTTATAAATAGTAAAGTGCATCTCTACATCATAATATCTTAACTTTTAAGTTCCAATGTGTGACAGAACCATCTGTCTGCTGGATTTTTGCCCGTTCGTCTGTTTGTCCCCGTTCGTATGAATGGCTGGTTTCTATAGCCCAGCCATTCGAATGACTTTTTTTCCCGAACAAAACCGCCGAACGAACGGCCACCCAAGTGAGGAGTGTGCTGCAGGTTAACGAAGTGATCACCATTATAACGTTGTGGTTAACCGCAGACACTTCTCAATTAAACCGAACTCAGGGTGGTCGTCGTTCGTATGTCGACCACGAGGCAGCGGCCATTTTAAATCATGCGAACGCTCAGCGGTGTTTGGCTCTATTTCTATGGAACGGAAAACGGACACTTTTTCTGTCGAACACCGCTGAAACAAGGGAACGCCTGGCTGCCTCCACGAAAGCATGCGAACATCGGCCGTTCGGGAGATTGAGAACACACAAAAGACTTAACCCAGATAGCCCACCCATGGAGTCATTCGTGTACCGAAGGACTGTAAGAACTTTGACTCCATGGCGATTGAACTATGTGTGTGGGATCTGAGCGCTATTCGCCAATAATATGCACTCAGATCCAGGCTATCTGGGGACATGTAATACGAATGGGAAATGTTCAGTCTTCATGTAGTTATGCATTTTTGTGTCTTTTATTATTTCATGTTTAAGATGGCGACTGTCCTTGTCCTGGAGTTAATTGAGTTACTTGGTAATTAACTCCAGGACAGAGGGGAGGGAATCAGAATGCACTGTGGGTAAAATATGTGACTGTGTGTCAGAAATGTCCTGCTATCTGTCTGTACTTTAAGTCTTCCATTTGGTCCCCTAGGGGAGTGTCCACCAGGTGGGAGACCTGCATAAATACGGGCAGGTAGCCCACAGTAAACCCAGATCCTTATTTGACCCTCAATGCGGAGCTTCTGTCTCGTTATTGGGGGGATTTCTTCTTCACGTTTAGAGACTGCTGGATGGAACGAAAGGGGATATTATTGTTCGACGGTTCCTAGCAGTTCGTATATTGCCGTTCGGGAGTTTGGAGCCGTTCGTGGATTTCGATCGGGAGATTGCCGCTTCCCCTGCATTTGGTTCGTGGGTTACAGAGTAAGCGAACAGAGACTGTACTGCAGCCGGGGAAGGTTTACTAAACGGCGGTTTGGCTTAAAGACACGGGAGGTGTCTTAACAATTGGTGGCAAGCGACGGGATGAATCCTACAGCACTGGAGGTCAGCTACAAGAGATGCAGTACGAGGAATTAAGGCGTGCTACACTTAAGGACATATTGGAACGCCGAGGAAGGTCAGCAAGCAATTTAAAGAAACGGGAGATTATTGCTTTGCTAATGGAGATGGATGCAGCAACGGGAATGGAAAGAGTCAACGTGCCCAGTACCTTGGATTTAACACCCGAGGAAATACAATTCAACCGGGCAGTACAAATAAGGCTGGCACATTTTGGCCCCAACCCCTCAGCTGACATCGTGGTTCGTGTGCAGGCAGCAGTTGCAACACAACAGGCAGCCCGGGAAAGAGGAGCTGCAGCAGCAGAGGTACCGTATGACAATAATGTGGTTGCCAGAAAGAAGGTACCTTTTGCTGCATTTAAAAATTTTGTGGAAACAGAGGGAGAGATTGATGGATTTTTGGCAGACTTTGAGAGGCAGTGTGCGCTACATCAGGTACCTGCAGATGAATGGGTCACCATCCTCTCTGGGAAATTATCTGGCCGGGCTAGTGAAGCTTTTCGGGCCATCCCAGAGGAGGAGATCACCAGCTATCGGGCTGTGAAAGAGGCGCTCCTAGCCAGGTATGCAGTGACCCCAGAGGCGTACAGGCGGAGGTTTAGAGAAACCAACAAGCTGGTTGGGGACTCTTATGTGGAATGGGCCTGCAGAGTCCATCGTACCGCAGCCCACTGGATGGCTGGATGCCAAGCGGTAACTGGGGAGGAGGTATTACAAGTGTTCCTGCTGGAGCACTGCTTTGATAGACTACCTGCTGGGGTCCGGGAATGGGTCAGAGACAGAAAACCCTCTACCCTACCCGAGGCTGCCCGTCTGGCAGACGAATACACGGATGCCCGCAAGTTGGATGGTACAGCTGCTAAAGCCCCTGCCAGACTGGAATATCGACCAGCAGTAACACCCGCTCCTGCAGTCTACCAACCCCCAGTACACCGTACCCCAGCTGCACCACCAGCTAACAATTATATGCAACCAGCCCGATTTAATGCCCGGGAGTACTCCCAACCCATCCGGTGCTATGGGTGCAAGCAGTTGGGGCACAAGCGTCCTGAGTGCCCCCTGAACAGTGCCAACCAGGCTCAGTCCTGGAGGAGACCAGTTAACGGAAACCAGCGCCCACCTCAGCCTGCTGCTCACTGCCTAGAGCAGGAGGAATTTTGGGGCATTCTGCACGAGGCAGACCCAGTGCAAGCGGCTCACCAGGATAATCGCCAGCAACATCGGCAAACTGTGAAGCTAAATGGCAGAGTGGTGAATGGGCTGAGAGACACAGGAGCCACGATGACACTGCTCCAAAAGAACTTGGTCTCAGAGCATCAGCACACTGGGGACACTGTGGCAGTAAGGGTAGCAGGGGGTGCCGTGTTTCGCTTACCTGTTGCCCGAGTACATTTGGATTGGGGAGTGGGCGCTAGGCATGTGGATGTGGGGGTGATGAAGGACTTGCCCGCAGATGTTCTTTTGGGAAACGATTTGGCCCCTTTGGTTTCAGCCTATGCTCCGATGGGCCCTGCAGACGTGAACCCAGTGACCACCCGTGCCCAGACCCGTGCTGCCGGAACCAGCCCACTTGCTGACGAGACCCAGGTAAGATCTCCTTCCCCGACTGATACCCCAGATCAGGTCCCCTTAAGCTGGGATTCCCCAGAGGAGTTTGGGAGGGAAACCCGGGCAGATCCGACCCTCCAAAGATACAAGGACAGGGCAGAGGCTGGGGAGGAAGGAATAGATGGGGAACGGTATGAGTGGGTGGGGGACAGGTTATATAGGATCCCTAAACCTTCCCAGAAGAGTGTTGCCTCTCCGCCGAATCGCCAGTTAGTGGTACCTGCAAAGTACCGGCAGGAGATTCTGCGGATAGGGCATGATGTTCCTTTAGCTGGACATCTAGGGTCCCGCCGCACAGCCTATAGGATTTCACAGAACTTCTTTTGGCCAAACTTTAACCAGGCTGTGCGGATGTACTGCAGCACGTGTGACACATGTCAACGGGTAGGAAAGCGGGGGGACCACCCTAAGGCTAGGCTATTATCGATGCCTATTATAGGGGAGCCCTTTGCCCGCATAGCCGTTGACATTGTGGGTCCACTGGCCAGGGCTAGTCCATCCGGTAAGAAGTATGTTCTTACCGTGGTGGACTATGCCACCCGCTATCCAGAGGCAGTAGCGCTGTCTAACATAGAGGCAGAGACGGTTGCTGATGCCCTGGTTAGAATTTTTACTAGGGTCGGGTTCCCTAAGGAGATCCTCTCCGACCAGGGAACCCAATTCACCGCTGTGCTCACCCAGCAACTGTGGAAGGTGTGCGGCATTAAGCCGTTACTTAGCTCACCCTACCACCCACAGACTAACGGTCTCTGCGAGCGCTTTAACGGTACCCTCAAACAGATGCTGAGGACCTTTACAGACACTTGCAGAGACTGGGAGAGATTCCTGCCTCATCTATTATTTTCTTATAGAGAGGTGCCCCAGGAATCTACTGGGTTCTCCCCCTTTGAGCTGCTGTATGGGAGAAGGGTCCGCGGACCCCTAGATCTCATTAGAGGCCACTGGGAGGGGGAGACGGAGCAGGAAGGGACCCCCATAGTGCCATATGTTCTGGAACTCCGGGACCGCATGGAGAAACTGTCCCTGATGGTAAGAGAGAATCTCCAGGCGGCCCAGGGGAGACAGAAGAGATGGTACGATCAGGGTGCCCGACAGCGGGTCTTCCAGGTTGGGCAAAAGGTATTGGTGCTTAAACCTGTGAAGGCCAACAAGATGCAAGCATCTTGGCAGGGCCCGTACAAGGTAGTGGCGCAGATCTGCGACACTACTTACTTGATAGCCAGCTGTGCAGATGAGAGGATCCAGCGGTCCTTTCATGTGAACATGCTGAAAGAGTACCAGGAGAGACCTGAGAACATTGCAGCAGTGTGTGCCCCAGCTGCAGATGATTCTGAGAATTTACCCCTTCCAGATCTATTAGAAAGGGATTCCCAGACTGACCTTACTACCTTGGTACAGCTAGGGGACCGGTTGAACCCCACAGAAAGGGTACAGGCGCAGCAGTTGTTATGGGAGAAGCAGGCGACGTTCTCCCAGGAACCAGGTTATACCACCCTAGCTGTGCATAAGGTAGAGACCCCTGGACAGACCCCGTTACGACAGCCCCCCTACCGTATCCCTGAAGCAGTCCGTGAAGGAATGCGGAAGGAGATACAGGAGATGACCCAACTTGGGGTTATCGAGCACTCCGACAGCCCTTGGGCCTCGCCTGTAGTCCTGGTGCCCAAGAAAGATGGGACCACCCGGTTCTGTGTGGACTACAGGCGACTCAACGAGCGGACCACCACTGACGCCTACCCAATGCCCCGGGTAGACGAATTACTAGATCGTATTGCCAGGGGGCGATATCTGACCACCATAGACCTGTGTAAGGGCTACTGGCAGATCCCCCTGGCCGAGGATGCTATCCCCAAGTCGGCATTTGTCACCCCATTTGGCCTGTACCAATTTAAGGTCATGCCTTTTGGGATGAAAAATGCACCGGCTACCTTCCAACGGATGGTGGATAGACTCCTGGATGGCTTCCAAGAATTTGCCTGTGCATACTTGGACGACATTGCGATCTACAGTGGGTCCTGGGAGGAACACCTGGTACATGTAGGGGTAGTGCTGGATAAGATTAGGGCCGCTGGCCTGACGTTGAAGCCAGAAAAGTGTCATCTAGGTATGGCTGAAGTGCAGTACCTGGGTCACAGAGTGGGGTGTGGGAGCCAGAGACCAGAGCCAGCCAAGGTAGAAGCAGTGGCGAACTGGCCCACACCCACTACTAAGACCCAGGTATTGGCCTTCTTGGGGACGGCAGGGTACTACAGACGTTTTGTCCCTGACTACAGCGCTATCGCTAAGCCCCTGACGGACCTGACGAAGAAGAACTTGCCTAAGCAGGTCCTGTGGTCTCCGGCTTGTGAAGCTGCGTTCCAGGCACTGAAGCAGGCTCTTGTGAATGCCCCTGTTTTGGCTGCCCCAGTCCCTAACAAACGCTTTCTCGTCCATACAGATGCTTCCATGTATGGACTGGGGGCTGTGCTGAGCCAAGTCGGGGAAGATGGAGGAGAGCACCCTGTCGCATATCTCAGCAGAAAGTTGTTACCCAGAGAAGTGAGTTATGCGGCAGTGGAGAAGGAATGTTTGGCCTTGGTCTGGGCACTGAAAAAGTTAAGCCCCTATTTGTATGGGCAAGAGTTTTCCCTTGTGACTGATCACAACCCACTCGTTTGGCTTAACCGGGTCTCAGGAGACAATGGGAGACTGCTGAGATGGAGCTTGGCACTACAGCCTTACAATTTTACCATCAGCTACAGACCCGGTAAGCTAAACGGAAACGCAGATGGGTTGTCACGACAAACAGACGTTTCCATCACCTCGTAGTCCGGTCATCCCCAAGTTGACCCGCCACAGGGTCAAGCCGGGTCTGCCGGAGTGTCCCACAAGGAGGGAGCCGTGTGACAGAACCATCTGTCTGCTGGATTTTTGCCCGTTCGTCTGTTTGTCCCCGTTCGTATGAATGGCTGGTTTCTATAGCCCAGCCATTCGAATGACTCTTTTTCCCGAACAAATCTGCCGAACGAACGGCCACCCAAGTGAGGAGTGTGCTGCAGGTTAACGAAGTGATCACCATTATAACGTTGTGGTTAACCGCAGACACTTCTCAATTAAACCGAACTCAGGGTGGTCGTCGTTCGTATGTCGACCACGAGGCAGCGGCCATTTTAAATCATGCGAACGCTCAGCGGTGTTTGGCTCTATTTCTATGGAACGGAAAACGGACACTTTTTCTGTCGAACACCGCTGAAACAAGGGAACGCCTGGCTGCCTCCACGAAAGCATGCGAACATCGGCCGTTCGGGAGATTGAGAACACACAAAAGACTTAACCCAGATAGCCCACCCATGGAGTCATTCGTGTACCGAAGGACTGTAAGAACTTTGACTCCATGGCGATTGAACTATGTGTGTGGGATCTGAGCGCTATTCGCCAATAATATGCACTCAGATCCAGGCTATCTGGGGACATGTAATACGAATGGGAAATGTTCAGTCTTCATGTAGTTATGCATTTTTGTGTCTTTTATTATTTCATGTTTAAGATGGCGACTGTCCTTGTCCTGGAGTTAATTGAGTTACTTGGTAATTAACTCCAGGACAGAGGGGAGGGAATCAGAATGTACTGTGGGTAAAATATGTGACTGTGTGTCAGAAATGTCCTGCTATCTGTCTGTACTTTAAGTCTTCCATTTGGTCCCCTAGGGGAGTGTCCACCAGGTGGGAGACCTGCATAAATACGGGCAGGTAGCCCACAGTAAACCCAGATCTTATTTGACCCTCAATGCGGAGCTTCTGTCTCGTTATTGGGGGGATTTCTTCTTCACGTTTAGAGACTGCTGGATGGAACGAAAGCCGCTTTGGGGATATTATTGTTCGACGGTTCCTAGCAGTTCGTATATTGCCGTTCGGGAGTTTGGAGCCGTTCGTGGATTTCGATCGGGAGATTGCCGCTTCCCCTGCATTTGGTTCGTGGGTTACAGAGTAAGCGAACAGAGACTGTACTGCAGCCGGGGAAGGTTTACTAAACGGCGGTTTGGCTTAAAGACACGGGAGGTGTCTTAACACAATGTTTAACTGTAAAGTTCCCAGAAATTTGTTGCAAGATATGAGGTAGTTATTGTTACTCTTCTTGTTGTGTTCATAGTCATAGATATTGTGTGTTACATGGATATCCTGAGATAAACTGCATAGTAGTTTATGATGGAAGTCCTATTCTGTGAGAAAATAGTTTTTACAGATAGCTTTATACACAGACTATGTGGCTACCTATAAATGTCAACACTATAGTTATAATTTGAACAAAGAGCAGATTGCTAGGTACTTTGTTTTGAGCAACCATTGGGCTTAAATCTTTTTTTTTTTATTATTTAGTGCTGGATTGCTTTTGTATCAAAGTGAAAATTTCAAATATATTTCTATTCAATATTTTTTTTCTTGTTCAATAAGCCTACAAGAGCTCTATCTGCTGTAAGGCACATAAAATATATCTTAAAACGGGTCAGTATAATCCGTTTGCAGACTGAACTGAGGATTTACAAATAATAACTTTATATATAACATGCTGGGTACCAAATTTTAAGATGCTTTTGTTCTGCAACCTAGTCATAATGAATACTGTACATATTATATATAACAAGGAATGTATTACACTGCTTTACATTGTAATACCTAAATCAATGTGAGTAGCACTGCATAATCTCTAACAGTACACACCCACTAGAGTTAATAGGCTTAGCAAAAAGGATAGATAGATACTTCTTTCACATGTTTTTGAAATTTCAAAAAGAAAATCACACAAAAGAAGCAAAATAATAGGATATCATAAAAATAGAATTATTCCTTGTGTAGTCTTGTACTACTAGGCCTGCAGAATTCAATTGTGAATTCTCATACATTTTCTGTAATCAAAACATGAAAATGAAGTAGAATATTTAACTTTTTTACTTGGTTTTGAGAAAGTATATCTTCATTTCTTGCACAATTACTTCTACTTACTTATGTTATGACTCAATTGGCATATTCAGTATTTTGTATTGCTGCTTAATTGGTAACCTGTATACTTTTTTACTCAAACAAATATTGAAAGTTAAAAAAATTAATTTCTTACCACAGTGGTACTATACAAAATATAAAGACAATTGTGTAAATATCTTGTTGTATGATATCCTTCAAATCTAGTCTCTTAAAGATGAGGTTTTAGAACATAAGACTAGCTAATTAATTAATTTGACCACATCTGAAAATAAACTACTTTAATATAGTTTACAGAGGTGCACATGTATATATAGCAAAATAATATATATATATATAGTTCTCAGTTGCCAGAGAATATAAAATATCCTAGACTAAAAAACATTATTATTTGCATAAATATATTTTAAAATTTATTGTAATTATTGTAAAATATTAGAAACACAATTGGCCTAAATAAACACAATATTTATCATTCTGTATCCATCTATTTTACAAAATCTGCCCATTATGTCAAATTAGAGGTTATATTTTCAATCCCTGTACTGTGCAATTGGTGAATTTATCCATGGATTATACACGTGTCACTGTTCAGTTCCCCTTAAAGGACCACTATAGGCACCCAGACCACGTCAGCTTAATGAAGTGGTCTGGGTGCCAGGTCCAGCTAGGATTAACCCTTTCTTCTATAAACATAGCAGTTTCAGAGAAACTGCTATGTTTACAATGGGGTTAATCCAGCCTCTAGTGACTGTCCCATTGACAGCTGCTAGAGGCGCTTCCGCACTTCTCACTGTGATTTTCAGTTTGCCCCTTAAAAAAAAAAAAAAATCGACAGACGCCTAGTTGTGTTAACATTTTTACACTCATTTAAATAGCATATTCTGTCCTCAACACATTATTATGTTTGACATCGTATTTGCTAGTTTAAATCTGCTATACTACCAGCATATTTGCATGCATTTTATTTAACAATATACACTTTGCATAATAAAAAAGAATGGTATTTGGCAACTGCCTCCATCAAAGAAGTACTTGTTTTTTTTTAAATTTATTTTGTTGCATTATCAGTGTGGAATGTATTTAGGTGAAGTATATTGGATAAATCCATAGATTCTCCACTGCTCTGATATACAGCATACTTAATTCTGTAATTTATGTAATCCTTAAACATCTGTTATTTTTCCATTACAAAGACTGCAAAATTTCTGTAGCATGAAACTCCTTCTCTCTTTGTTTATATGCATGCCTGAACACTATCTTTTAACAGCGTGGTATTTTAAAATGCAAAAGAAATTAAAAAACAAAGCCCTTGAGTAAGCAAGCAAATTTCAGTACACTCCATAACATTATCTACATTAACTAAAATTGTAATTTAAAGTAAAATATACTTAAAGAAATAAGTTAAGAAAATGAGAACAGCTTGTTCATTTTGTTTTTTGTTTTTTTTAATTATTAGCAAAATCCACAGTTACATGTCAGGTGCCATAAAACAAAGCAGGAGCTACAGCATAGTGACTAGTAAAAATAAAAAAATAAAAAAATAAAGTGATTTTTAGCAATGAAATTCAGCAGGTTAAAGATTGCTTTCTTATACTATCTGTTATTACTATAGGGGGGCAGATGTACTTCATAATTAAAGCTGCACCATCACCCCCACCACAGAAAAGAATAGATATAATTTTTTATGAAATACTCATTTGACTGTGTTGTCTCTTAATTTCTGCTCTGCATTACTTTCCTTGATACAAAGCGGAGCCTAAGTACCAATCCTGGTAGCTGGCTGTGGTTGTGTCTATGGAGGAGCCTGCGTTCTCCATAGACATCCGTGCTGTACTCTCATGCATTAACAAGATCTGTGACATAAGCACGGAGGAGGACTAGTACAAACAAGGGGAATAGAGGTAGCGCCAAAATAGTAAAAAAATACTAGAATAAATAAGAAAAAAAAAACAATAAAACAGACCAAAGTAGAATAATAACAATAAAATGTCCAATATAAAGTCCCAATATAAAACTTGCCAGAAGATATAGCCTCAGTTCTGTCAGGGAAATTCTTCTATAAAAGAGCCAGATCAGCCATATATAAAAACAGAGAGAAAAGACTATTGGTGCAGTATTTCCCAGAGAAATGTAATAACAATAAAATAAGTCTTTATGGTCCTTCTCACATTTGTTAGAGCTTAAACCCAGCTCTAGTAGGAATAGCATACAGTGGTACAATCCCCACTTATATGTGAGGAGATGTTGATAGACAGGTATTTAGTCAGTATGAAGACCATAAAAAGTATAAAAGAGACACTAGTACTCACAGTATAAAAGGTACTAGGAGTATAAAATAATGAATGGTTACTCACATTTAATTGAGCAAGCAGACTGCTCAATGTGTATGTATAAGTGGTATAATCCCCACCTAAGATTCTTCATGAGTAGTCCTCACTGGAACAGTAAAATTGGATGGCAGGTAGAAGGTACATATATAAAGTAATAACAACGAATAAAAAAGTAAAATGGCACACTGATAATGGGAAGTAGCCAAATACTTTTATTGATATAAAATAAACAATATAAAATATACACAATGTGTTTCACCAAAATGGTTTTTCAAAGTGGAGGTGAAAACTTTCTTTCTATCTATCATTTTACTTTTTTATTCTTTACTATTTTATATTTCTACCTTCTACCTGGCATTACTGCTCCAGTGAGGACTACTCCTAAAGAATCAATTACATGTGAGTAATCATGCATTATTTTATACTCCTGGTACCTTTTATACAGTGAGCACTATTGTTGTCTCTTTTATACTTTTTATGGTCTTTATACTGACGAAAAACACTTGTCTATCAATATTTCCTTACGTCTCCTATGAGTGGGGATTTTACCACTGTACGCTATTCATACTAGAGCTGGGTTTAAGGTCTAACAAATGTAAGTAGTTTTTTTCTAACCACTGAGGAGGACCATGCTGGTCCAAGATGGCGGCACCCATGAGGGACAGGCAAGTAAACTCACCTTTATCTGCCCCCCTTGGCAACCAGACTCCCAGCACTGATGTCACTGTTGGGGGACTTTGCAAATTTGTCAAAGTCCCCAAACGGTGACAGCGACACTGTAAGTTCTATTCCATAGGCTACAAGAGAATTGCACCCCCATCTCATATGATACTCTGTCTTCTAGTTAAAAAGATCTTATTTATCTTTCTACCTTATCATCAATATTATTGGGTAATTTCAACATATTTTTGTCATAAAATACCTGCAACTAAATATTGCTTCATGCATTGTAGGTAAGTATTTTGAAAATTGGGCAGACTAGATGGGCCACGTGGTTCTTATCTGCCATCACATTCTATGTTCCTTTGCTTCTATGTTTCTATCTGTAGTTGCACAAAGGAACTAAACAAGCTTATATTTTTAAATTTTATGCATCACATTTTGCATTGACTAAAAAGTATGTTTTCACAGTACTTTGAATGGTTTTGAATTAGATTACAAACATGCCTAATTTGTTTGGCTAACTTTTGCTGTAGGGAGTTTTCATACTTGATTGTTTAAGTTTTCCTTTGAATGTATCCTATTCCTGCAGGATTTTTGCTGTAAATTAATCTAGTCTATTGTGTTATAAAATATGAGGATACAATTATACAATGGCAATTTGAAATTGTGCAATTTGAACAACTACATTAAACACACACACACACATTACATATTTAAAGGGATACTATAGTCACCCAGACCACTTCAGCTCAATGAAGTGGTCTGGGTGCCAGGTCCCCCAGGTTTAAACCCATCAGATGTAAACATAGCAGTTTCACAGAAACTGCTACGTTTACATTGCAGGGTTAATCCAACCTCTAGTGGCTGTCTTCCTGACAGCCGTTAGAGGTG
Organism: Pelobates cultripes; assembly: GCA_933207985.1. NCBI lineage: Eukaryota > Metazoa > Chordata > Amphibia > Anura > Pelobatidae > Pelobates > Pelobates cultripes. The sequence continues at coordinate 260,338,342 of OW240914.1, forward strand.
CTTCTGCGACGCTTGATGCAAAATTCGCATCCAGCGTGCAGAATGTCTATAGGAATGCATTGAGAAATGCTCTCCTATGGACTGTTTGAATGCCTGCACGACTCTTGCCGCGCATGCGCATTCTGCTCCACTCGGGAGCTGACGGCGGCAGGGGAGGAGAGGTCACCCGGCACTGGATAAAGGTAAGTGGCTGAAGGGGTTTTAACCCCTTGAGCACCAAGGGAGGGGGACCCTGAAGGTGGGGGGGACCTAAGGATGATATAGTGGCAGGAAAACAAGTTTGTTTTCCTGACACTATAGTGATCCATTAAAATGAGCTTTTATTATAGACTAACTGTTCCTTTAATAATTTGCCCTAAACTTACACAGTGCTATTTATATGAATTTATGATTCAAGCTATGTATAAACCACTGGTTTAACAACAAAAAAAGCTAAATTCTGAACTACTTTGAAAACAATCTAAAACATCCATTCACATCAAGCTTTAGAAAAACAATCCAAAAGAAAGCAAAAATACTTTTAGGTTTAAAAAATGTTTGGTATATTGTATGGACTGTGGATCATGATCAAAAGGCAGATTGAAAAATATATATCACATAAAGGATGAAATTTCAGCTTACGGAAAATGCTGTGTCCACGAATGCAAACTCCAGCGGAGAAGAGCTTGTTTCACTCACCGAGCAGCTGAGCAATTACTGAGATATCTTCTGCAACAAAGGCTTCAAACCAACTGTAGCAACAAAATAATAATAATAAAAAATAAATAAAATATGTATATAGCGGGAAGCATGGTAGCATAATCATATAAATATTTAATGTGTAAAATTGTCTCAACACATAAAAAATTGCAAACCAGATTCAGGTTTATGTTACTATGCGTAATGAAGCTGCATATGTATAATTATACTCTACATTTGTAATGAAAACAGATCAGTCACAAGTTATGATCTCTGAAATAATAGAAGATTAAAATATGAATCTTTTATAATTAGAATGAAATATGGTTACAAGGCTTCCTTTCAAACTGTATTTGAATTAACATGCTTTCACATGCGAATCATTGAGACTCCTCGATCCAGTGACCCTTTTTATGACACCATGCAATCTTCTTCTACTTATGTTTTTAAATATTTTTTTCAGTATTGTATGTCTCACAGCATTATTTCAACATAGTCCCATGCTCAGTTGGGTCCTTGTCACGGCCCCCGGCTCGCCGCCATGTGCGTCCGTGCCCAACCGGCACGACCGCACCTACTCACTGAGCTTACCTGCTCAGTGGCGAGCCAGGAACCGTTCCTCCATGCCGCTCGGGGAAATCCAAGATTGCGTCGACCATGAGGTCACGTCCATCCATGGCTCCAGCCCCCAAAATTATACGAACGCGCGCGTGACATCAAGACATCAACGCACGCGCACATTCTGGGGTCAGAGGTCACCCTCTGACCAATCAGAGCCTAGAGAGGGATATTTAAATCCCTAATTCACCCCAGTACCTTGCCCTGTCGTGGTTTCCTGTTCCTGGTTCCCTAGAGTGCATTTATTTTTGTGAATATTACTTCCTGGTATCCTGATCTTGGCTTTTCCCTGGTTATTCTGAATTCTGGTTCCCCTGATTTGGCTTGTTTAAACGGTTTCTGGGTATTTCTGGCTTCCTTGACCTCGGCTTTCCCTTTGACCATTCTCTATTTCTAGCGTATTAGTCCGGCCATTCTAAGGTCCGGTTTATGCTCTGTCCTTTTATTTCCTTTCCTTTTGTATGTATATGTTTACATAGTTTCTGCGTGTGGGATCACACTAGCAGCCGTGACAGTTCTATAGATCTGCGCATGTTTCAGATTTCTTCTTGGAGTAATTTTTAATTAAAGATACTATTTTTTAAATTTGTTTAGAAACTGAACAATTCTTGCATTTTACTGCAATGACTTTTCCTCTTGAGGTCCATTTAAAAAATCTACTCTATGGATATATGCACTCGCTAACTGGATTTTGCTTTTTTATTATGAGAAGATCAAAGTTGTTTTTCATGATAGAAACATGTAGAAAACATTATATAATATAATTAACCCCTTAAGGATGCTGGATGGAAATTTTCCGTCATTGCAGCACTCCCCTGATTACCACAATCACGGCAATCGTGGGGTTAATCTTCCTGTAGTGTGTCTGCCTGCAGTGATCAAAATACAGATCACAGTATTTCACTGTGATCTAATTTTTTTTAACCCCTAGGGTTACCTTTTTATTTTTAATCCTCAGAGGTTAAATGTATTTAATTAATTAATTTAAATATTTTTAAATATTTATTTATTTAGCTAGGGTGGGTAGAAGTTAGTGGGGAAATTTAGGGATTTATGGTTAGGCTAGGTAGGGGTTAAAAGTAAAAAAAAAACAATTAAAAGTGAAAAAAACTTTTGAAAAGTTTAAACAAAGTTTTAAAATAGTACAATAAGTTGTTAAAAGCTAAATAAAATTTTTTAAAAGTTAAAAAAAACTTTTAAAAAGTAAAAAAAATGTTTTAAAAAGGGGGAAAATGCGTATTACCTCTACACTTGGTACAGGCTAGCGGAAAAATGATCCCACGCTAAGGTTCAAAATATGCCTTTTGAAATACCCTGGGATGTCTTCTTTAAGAAATAGTATGCTTTTATGGGATAGTTGGAATATATAGTCTGCTAAAAAACTCTAAAGTGGGGTAACAACACAGCGTAAAAGTTCAAAGTTTGAAAAAACCTGCAATGGCTGTGTCTGAAATGTGCCCCTTCAACGTCCACATATACCTGGCAAAGGTACATACGGGGGTATAGCTGTACTCAGACAATATAGCTGAGCAACATATAAAGTATTATAAAGCCGTAGCACACATAAGGTTTGCAAAATATACAGTACAAACTCACTGTGTGTCAAAAAGGTAGAAAAAAAATGCTTATTACCACTACATTTGATACAAGCTAACGGAAAAATTATCCCACGCTAAGGTTCAAAATTTGCCTTTTGAAATACCCTTGGGCGTCTTCTTTAAGAAAGAGTATGCCTTTTTTGGGTAGTTGGAAAAAGCAGCCTGCTAACATATTTAAAGATAGAATACGGACCCATTAAAACTCTCCATGTAAATTCACACTTAAAAACCTGAACTTGTGACGTCTCTTTCACAGCACTGTAATTTCACAAAATAGTGTCCAGGTCATACATTGGGCTTATTGTTTTACTCAGAAGAGGTAACTGAGCATACTTAGGGGGGATTTATGACAGTGGCACTTATCAAATTTAAGAAATACCCAGTGAAAATGCAACATGTATGTAAAAAAATTTAAAAAAATTCTCATCACAAAATTTGAAATAAATTGGTGAAAAAATGGTGGCAAGTTAAGGTATAATATATGCCTAATAATATATCCTGGAGTGTCTGCTTTCTCAAATGGAAGGCCTTTGTGGGGTTATTTGAACAGTCAAATGGCTATAATGCCACAAAATCAGACATATGACCATCTATGAAAATTACAACTATAGAAACTGAAATAACATGGTCTCCTATATGGCATTGTAACTTCACAGAATAGGGGCAAAGGTATACAATGGGGGTATTGTTTTACTCAGCAGATGTAGCTGAACACAATATGGGGTTCTGTATAGGGATAGCACACACTAGGTTTATGAAATACACATTACAAAAACCTTGTAATATGTGTATATGCCAAATTAGAGAAAAAAATTAAATTTTACTCCAATATTTAGCAGAGATTGGCGGTGAAATGGCTACGCAAAAAGTGTCAAACTAACCTTAGGTAAATAGCCTATGATGTCTACTTTATATAAATATATACTTTTGTGTGGCAATTTTGTTTCCTGTAATGGGTATTAAACTTCCAAGACAAATATACCAACTTCTAAAATTGTTTCACATTGAAATTTTATTTTAGACCTTGTAGTTTGTGACCTGTAACTTTCAAAATAAACTGAAATCCTACACATATTATACACTTTGTAAATCAAGACATATAAATGAATTGATTTTGAATTACTTTTCCTAAGCGGGAGATATTATACACACATTATTATTGATAAAACTTGGGGAAAAAGCATTTTTTAGTTTTTTCCACATTATTTAACTTTTTTTTGGTAATAAATGAGAATTTATATATGTATATGGCACATCAAATTAAACCCCTTTTTGTTGTCTAAAAAATAGTATATAAAATGTGTTGGTACAATAAATGAAAGAGATGCAAATTCCATTTGAACATAAACAGCAAAAAAAGCAAAAATTGCTTGTGTCCTTAAGGGTATGTCCAGCTTCTAAAGCTGTGTCCTTAAAGGGTTACTATTACTGTAAATGTGATAAATATAAAAAAAAAAACTAACAGAAACAATGTTACTGAATTTGGTAAGTCAGATACGCATTCTGGTGTAGGGGTTACTGTAGCAGGCACACAACTGCTAATTGTGAAAATTACACAAAAATGCATGATTAAGACAGGTGATGTGTTGACTCTAGGTCTTTGTAAAGCCTGAATACAATGTATTTTATGCTGAGAAATATCTTACCACAAGACTCAATTCTTGTTTCAGATTGTACGGCATCAATTATACCAATATGTCAGTCATAAGCAATCATGTATACTTGTGATTATTTGTTTATTTACTCAGTGGGACTGTTAGGTACTATCAACATTTCATGAAAGCGGTTTGACATATGACTGCTGTGTGGCATCCCATACTAGAGATTTCAGTTTCTGCATTCATCAGTTCTTAACACTGTTGTGTTTAGTTTTTCTGAGACTAACTTAATATTCGAATATCGCTGGGGAATCATTGTTAATATGGTTTGCTACAGTTTCTTATATATATAACACTTATATTTCAATAAAAATATAAAAAAAATTAATCTGGCATGCAAGAGCAAACAATGCTGACACAGTAAAGTAATTGGATTTATGGGTCACTCACTGACACTGTCCTGAATATTTTTCACAATTATAAAGGACCACTCTTCCTAACTTATTAATGGACTTCAAATCACACGAAAACACAACTATTGGTGATACCCTAGTGATTAGTTAATTCTACTTCTATATTCACTGCATCACACAGTCATTTTTATCCTTTTCTACTATTTCTATCAGGGTTTTTTTCTAAAGTGAGAATTGCGAGCAGTTCAAAGTGAATTCCAAATTAAACATCGAAATAGCCTACCTGAAAGCAGAATTGACTTGGAAAAAGTTTCAAATTTGGCTATTTTGGCATACATTTTAAAATTAAATTTTGATTTACTTTGAATTGATTGCAGTTCTCACTTTCATAAATAACCATGTAAATTATATAAAATCATTAGGTTTACATTCATTCATGCAGTCATCGTTTAGATGACTGGGCCCCGGCTGCAAGAGGTAAAAATATGAGCTCACTTACCTTGTCTCCCTTGCAGCACTGGTATCTGGTGTGTCACTCCACCTCTTTGGCTGAGATGATCGAGATCGATGATCTCATCCAATCCAATCCATCCAATCCAATGCTTTCCCATATAAAGCATTTGGAGGCTTGTATAAATGGTGGTCTCTTTGAGACCATCTGATTTGTTTAGCAAATTATTTATGTACTGACTTTACACATGCTAAAATGACAAATAGTATAACATGTAAAGTATAATATCTAATATTTGTAAAGTAAAAATAAACTACTTCTATGTAAAACTAACCTCAAGCAACTGGCTGCGAAAGATCATCAAAAACAAATATTATACAAAAAGTATTAATCCTATTGCTGATTATTTTCTTCCATGCATGTTGAAAGTCATAACAATTGGCAATTCTCATTTATGTTTTTTTCACACTGACTTTGCTTTTCATGATGAATATTGATTCATGAAATTCTATTTATATCACACTGCTGCCTGGTGTATGGTACCAAACCTGATCACAGGAGTTCTAATGTGTGAATGTTGCTTAATGGTGAATGCTTGCTAACAGAACATGTTTGCAAAACAAGGGCTTAAAAATGCTGAACAAAGATATTCTGAAAATAGAAAAGTTATAGAAAATACAATTATAAAAGAGCATAAAAATTGCAGTTACATTAAAGCGTTGAGGGGTAAGATTGTTATCTTGAATAATGTGAAATAATTTATATATTTTATTTTATATTTCTCTGAAAAATCAATATAGTTTCCAAAATATATGGAACCATACAGTGTATTTTCAAAAGATTGCAAAATAAAATAGAACACACACTTGTTCAGAAAGTAGAGCAACCAACAAAAACGTTTCATCAGTTTCCATCATGGTTTCTCCAAATTCACAAGTTTTCTACAGAACTGCTGTAAACCTATAAACAGATTTTAACCTGAAAAAGACAATATTAATCCCTTAACAATGTTTGAACATGCTGGCCCCAGACTGCATACAGAGAGAGATCATGGTCCCCTGTTTGATTGTGATTGATCCTGGGCTTTGTCAGCTGCCCAGCACCAATCACAGTGAGACAGCATGCCAGAGCTGAATCATAAGATATTACAAACAGCCAGTTGATGGCAGTTAAATACCACTCTATTGGTTTAAATCCCTCTGCTGATATCAGCACTGACAAGTAGCAGAGGAAATCCTTTAGGGTTAGTGTCATAAGCCACAGTACCAAGCAAGCCTGTCACTTGGTTCCAGGTGTGAAAGGTTAAAAATCATTATTTGTCTCCACTAGACTGAAAATAATGATGTAATTTCCACCACCAAAGCAATGTAAAAATAGGGCTTTCGGTTACCTACCAAGTCAGATAAAAAAAAAACCCTATAAAGCATAATTTGGCAAATATCTATGTAGTCTAAAATACTATAAAATATGTATCTCCAGGTAATATGATTCATTATGCACAAAAATAGTCACAGTGCATAGAAATAGATGATAAATATTATACACTAACTGTTAAAAGTAAAAAAATAGATATTTAACAAGATGTCCTATTTACTCTCTTTGCTAGTATAGTAATTGTATCTCATGTCAACTGGCAGCCAGGCTACCAGGCAAGCACTTTTTGCTAGTTCTTTTACTACAGCTCTGGCCTGTAGGAGATTGCATAGGGTATTTACTTGACTTGTGCCCAAATTGTTAGAGTAGAAACAAAATATTTAATGTGCATTATGTACTCTAAAATGTTGAGCAACAAATTATGGGAATTGTTTTTTTCCATAGTTTCTCCACCATTATAGACACTACCAATATTTTTTACTTGTTACTTTTCATAAATCATATCTATACTGCTGTCAGGTCCCCATTCCCCAGCTTACCTACCTCACGCTCCCGCGCCTTGTCTCCCTCTATCTCCATGAAGATGCCGCGCTGGAGCACGACTCAACGTGCAGTGCTGCCGGCCTGATCACCCACGCCGGCCGCTTACCATCCTCCAGACACTACTGCCTCCCGAACACAGCCACACAGAATCCGGAGCTATGGGGGAATCCTATGGCACACGCGTTCTGAAGAAAAGTTTCTTAAAGAGACAGGAGGCAGAAACCAGAGAAGGGGGTTTGAATGAAGGAGGCGCTAAAGTAAGTGGACTTTCTAAAGTCCACTAACCCTTGACTCTTTGCTCTGTTATACTGGGCTCATTTTGCATTAATACCTTCAGTGCCTGTGTGTTTGACTCCCTAATACTTTATTGTTGCTTGACTCCTGGCTACGATCCTGTGCCACCTGTCATGACCTTTGTCTTTTCTGACCATTCTTCATTCTGACCCTTTTGTACTGTGTTTCTGATTGAGTTACAGCCTTTTCTGTATCTTGGGCTATGTCTCCTAAACCGTGTCCTGACAACTGCCTTATAATATGATTTGCTTTTTATTGACTACTTGTATTATATTTGCATATAAGTGCACCATCTTAAATATGCAAAGTGTTAACATATATTCCTAATTAAGTAAAAAAAAAAAAGTAATTTAATTTTTATATTTATCAAGATTTCTAGTGCAAAATCCACCATTAGTACATTTTTAGTGAATTTTCAGAGCAAGGCTAGTGTAATTGTAACATGAACCCCCACCTTATTCCAGTGTGATATAAAATAACCCTCTATATTAATAGGCCAGAATATAGTCTTGTATTGCAACATTGTGTTATAGTTCACTTACAGAAACCGTTACTTTGGAGACAAAGAATAAAACTAAACAGGTAATTATAGATAATTGCCTAGGACATATAAATTTTAGTCCAAAATAACTGACCTGGACAAATTGTACCACAGAGCTTTTTTTAAATGTATTTTTATTTATCCTATATTTGCTGATAGCAGTTCTCCACAACCCATCACCTAGTTAATAAACTCCATGAGTGGTATGGGAATATATATGTTAAATTAAGAGAAATCATATTAGGCATGTCAGTTTTATTTAGAGTAATTAAATAACAATAATAATAATAATATTAAATTATTCATAAATTTAAGTACTAGCGATAGCATGTGGTGCCTTAAATAGTAGTCATGCCTTACATAAAGGAACATGCTATGCACCAACAAAAGTAAAGTGGAATTGAAGTTTTAATCTCACATTCATGCTTGCTCTCCTTTCTCTACTCTCTTTAGATTTCCAAAAAAAAAAAAAAAAAACCTGCAGCATATAAGGGCACCCCCTGACTAGTTGTTAGTGTATGGCAGTAGGTGCCCTTATCCACCTCTCCTTTTACACTATTTTTTTCAGATTGGGATGTACACAGTATAGCTCAGCCAATGAAAAATCAGTGTGAATTTAGCTGCTGGCTCAACTCTCTACCAGAGACAATTACAATATAAGGCCAAAAGCTATAAAATGCACTTAAGTTGTGTTGGTATCCAGGTGTGCCTTGAGTGGCAATGATTCTTTAGAATACATGTAGTGTTTATGAGAGAAAAAACATATCAAATCTGTTATGATATGATGTAATGTCAGTAACTCTGTCAGTGAAAATAATTATAAATATATCAATTCATAAAAATCAAACTGGATTATTTACTAAAGTCTAATAGTCCATGGTCTAGATTTGTGGAAATCTGTTCAGAGGCATTCAGACTGCAATATCCACACATTGTTATCAATATTTTGCAATGTCTAGAATTTGCTATAATTTCTCCAAGTGACCCAGTATGCTGTCCAGATTTTAGCCAAACTGAATTATGAAAATACACATCCAGATGCTTAAAATATGGATCTGGATTAAAAAATAAAATATCCAAGTTATTTGTTAACTGTCAAATAGCTTAAAAAACCCTTAGTGAAAGAAGGGTTAAGTATGTGATGGCTGGCTCTTGGTCAGTGTATGCCAGTCAGTCTCACTTATGGGTAGAAGTAGGGGGCTCTAAAATACAGTACAAGTGGGGACATGCCCTTGTTTGCTGCCTACACATGGGCATCAGGTTGAGTGATAATAATCTAATGAGAATGGTTGGACATGCAAGCAAATCACCCCCAAGACTCTAGAATCCCCAAATGAATCCCCCCCCCCCTTTTTTGTTGTTGATGAGGTGTATCTAATGACTTGGTAATCTCCATAAAATTGTCCTACTTAATTTTGACTCTAATAATACTGAGGAGAGCCCAATTTACTTAATTGTAAAATAAGTCACACTTTTCTTCTAAATTCTTATTTTTCCAGGCACACACAATTCCAAATGATAAAGCATCATCATCATCATCATCATCATCATCAAGAGAATGATAACTTAACAATAAAACAGAAAAATAAGGAAAAGCATAATGCTAAAAAAAAACTCCCATCCATGTAGGCCTCTTTTTCATTATGTAAAGGCTTTTCCCTCAAATTTCATACTGAATGCTCTGATCTATGGACTCTCACAGAGAAGTCTCCCCAAATAGGTCCATAGGTAACATGTGTATATATTCTATAATTTTGTATATCCAGACACAATTAGTTGTGCAGTATATATTCTTGAAATTATTTGTATCACAAGGGTAACTAAAAATGAGGGCTAACTTTACAGAGATTAAGTTTAGTTATTCTAAGGTATACGTTCAAGTAAGCATGGGCCAAGAATGGGAATATTAAAAAAATCCTACGGATTCAAACTGGTCAGTTGATTTTTGAGGTTCTTTTATTCATTGGGGGGGAGAACTAGGAAATGTTTATAGATTGTCTGTATTAATGTGATGATAAAAAATACTTTCTATTAACAAAGTAGTGTTTGGTAATAGAGTAAATATTGTTTGGTGCTAAATTAATTTAAATCTCAGCAGGTTGTTACTCTGATAGCAAACCTTTCATTAATCGCAGGGGTAGGCAACCTTTGACACTCCAGATGTTATGGAATACTTTTTCTCTTAATTCTTTGCCAGCATTATGACCGCTAGAGCATTATGAGAGATGTAGTCCACAATATCAGGAGTGCCAAAGGTTATCTAAGCCCTGCACTAAGGAATTCCAACAGCTGCATTACCTGTCTGCAAGTTACATGAGCAAATGGCAGGTTCTTCCTACCTTTTGTGGTATAGTCTGGACTATCTGTGCCCTGAGAAGAACACTGACTCGATCTTTCAAGATGTTTTCTTGCCAAAATAATAAAAAAACTCTATATTACCCATGTTCACTTGAGCTAATACCATGAACTGCTTTTAAAAATATAGGACTATTAGATTGCAGGTACCAGATAGATTCACTAGTACATTCAAATAATATAAACCATGTATATTGTGAAGTCATAGAACAGAGTCAGCAGCCATCCCTTATAGCAGATACCCCATTCAGATCCTACATTTAGAAGAGGAGTGGAAAGGGAGGCAATTGCCCCTAGCCACTAGTATAGAGAAGATTTTGGGCTGCTGCTTCCCAGTACAAAAGTAAACTATACGTTTTAACTATAATCTTATATTAATCTCACATTGTGGTTCTTACAGTATTAATATAAAACTTTTGTTATTAAATTTAAAAAAAAGAAGTGGAATTGGCTGGTTTGGTCTGAAATTGAGATATTTATAATTGCTGTCATGCTATACGTAGCCAGTCCTGCCCTGATTCGGAACTTTGCAAACTGAACTTGTGGATTTGTTCCATTAACTTCCATGTTAATAATTACATCTCAGATGGCCCGAATTTCATGATATCTCCAATTTAATTTTTGTAACAGATTTGATGGAAGCTGATATGTCTTTGAAACTTCAGACGAGCACATGAGATAAAAGAGGTTAGGTATACAGCAGGTGAGTGCATACATTTGCAACAACAGGCACAATAAGACATTAACTAAACATAGCAATGGAAAAAAAACTGAATATCAAAAATAACTAGAGTCATTGCAAAAACAAAAATTAAGGAGAAAGTTATATCTTAGGTGACAGATACACTTTAAATAATTCAGGGGCATGTCCATAATAGGTTAATATCTTGAACAAATATTCTGCCGATTTAATGTTTGCTACGTTGCTCGATACCAACAAGAAACGTGTAGTGATTTATAAGGTGTTATTAAAGTGTTAATTAATTATAGCTTATACTATCTGAAACTTCTCAGGAACTACACAATGAATATAATTAAAGAGTTTAATTAAAATCTTTATAAAAACCTTTATAATAAACAGCCAGAATCAGTGTACATAAACGAGAAACTGTCACTAAAATTATTAGAACCAAGATAAAAAAGCAGTGATACCGATCTATTCATTACACCTGTAATGTATTTACTAGTTTAATTTACTAAGTTTAAATCGCATTAAAATCTGTTTACTCTTTAAAAACCTTGCCTGTTTAATACACCTCTAGACACTACACTACAGTCCAGTTCAATGAAAGTGTCACCTTATGAGTGTTATGGCATGTATTCGGTGTGTGTTACAGGATTATAAATGAATGTTGTAGCATGTTTTCAATTGTACTCAATATTTTTTTTAACTAAAAGAGAACAGTTAATAAATAAATAAATAGATGGACTACTGGTAATGTGGATTGAGGAAAACTTTAGGACCTCTATATAGTGTTTGACCAATTCACATGGCTGCCAATGTTAACCAAGGCCATAAATGTCCATATATGCTCCAATATGTCCAGATATGTCTTTATAAGATACCTTGATAATAATATCCATGGAGAAACCACAAATAGATTCCTTTGTGGCCATCCCAGGTTGGTTTCCTGGTGTCTAGCATCTTGGGACACCAGGAAACTGTACACAGCAAGCACAATGCGAGTGTGTCATGAAACATGGTCATCCTGTGCTGAATGATATCATGGCACTAGGAGCATGCACAGAAGCCACCATTAAAGTCTGTGGGAATGTTTGTAGACAAATTATTTGGAACAGTATTAAAGCATTTGAAAAATCTTAATAAATCGAGGCCCAAATTGTAATAACAAACGAGAGGCTAAAATAGCCGAATCGTGACTATAGCCGAGTTAGAGAATTTTACGCTTCTTTTTTCTTTCCCAATTTAATTAACAAACATTCGGAGTTACCTGGAATTTCAAAACTAGTAGATGTCAATCCCCATTTTACTTATGTATCCTTCTTTATCTTTCTTTTTATTATAATGGAGATAAGATACAACAAAAGCAGAATGGAAGATTTCATGGCAATGTTGCATATACTGATCAGCCACAACACTAAAACCACTTGCCTAATACCTAATATTCTTGTGCTGCAAAAATTGATCTCATTTTTCAATGTATGGGCTCCACAAGACCCCTAAAAGTGTACTGTGGCATCTGGCACTAAAACATTAGCAGCAGATCCTTTAAGTCTTGAAAGTTGCAAGATGGGGCCTCCATGGAACTGATTTGTTGTTCCAGCACATCCCACAGATGCTCAATCAGATTGAGGTCTGTGGGACGTGGAGGCCAAAGCAACACATTGAACTCATTGTCATGTTTCTCAAACCATTACTGAACATTTATTCAGTGGGGCAGGGTGCATTACTCTGCTGAAAGAGGCCACTGCCATCATGTAATAAATTTGCCATGAATGGGGTTATGTGGTCTGCAGCAATATCTAGGTAGGTGGTATGTGCCAAAGAAACACCCACATGAATGCCAGGATCCAAGATTTCCCAGCAGAACATTGGCCAAAGCATAACACTGCCTTCTCCTTCTTCCTATAGTGCATCCTGATGCCAACTCTACTTTAGGTAAATGATGCACACGCTACCGGCTATTCACCTGATATAAAAAAAAATGTGATTAATCGGAACAGTAAACCTTCTTCCATTGCTCCATGGTCTAGTTCTGATGCTTATGTCCCCATTGAACATACTTTTGGTGGTGGACAGGGCTAAACAGCCACTCCAACTGATCTGTGGCTATGCAGCCCCATGTGTAGGAAACTGTGATCCACTGTGCATACTGACACCTTTCTATCATGGCCAGCATTAAGATTTTCAGCAATTTGAGCAACAGTAGCTCTTCTGTGTGATTGGACCAGGCGGACTAGCCTTTGCTCCTCTTGTGCATCAATGAACCTTGGGTAAGCATGACCCTGACGCCAGTTCCCTCATTGTCCTTCTTTGCAGCACTTTTGGCAGTTACTAACCACTTCATACCGGGAACACTACACAAAACTTGGTGTTTTGGAGATGCCCTGACTCTATTTTGCCCTTGTCAAAGTTACTCAAATCTTTTTGGTTGTCCATTTTTTTCTGTTTCAACACATGAAATACAAGAACTGACTGTTCATTAATATTACCTAATGCTAATGCTTGCTCTCTTGGTTTCATTTATATATTTGGGAGTCCAGGCCAACTCCTTGGTTGTGCACACCTCCCTGTCACAGGTGCCTCATTCCAGGACCCTATTAAGCCTTGACTTGCAGAGAGTCCCAGTAAGGAAGTATTTCCCAAGTACGAGGATTAATCTCATAAGAGCAAGCATTAGGCTACTAGAGTAGGACCTGCCAAGAATGGGGTACATTGACGTTGTGGCAGGCTTATGTCATATATGATCATATATTATATCTAAACCCCTATTGTATTTTGCCTAGGTGAGGTGTTTTTTTAAAATAAAACTATTACAATCTCTAAGATTTGAAATTATTGTTTAGTGAATAAGCAAGTGCACTGTATTTTGTTTTTTGTGTATACATATATATATATTTGAATTTATTAGAGTACTGACCACTGTGACCATTTTCTTTAAGCCATTATGAAGAATGATAAGCCATAGATGCTGGTAAAAAAAAAAAAAAAAAAAAATCTTAAACCCCCAAGTTGCCACAACATTTTATATAAATAAACATTTATAATCTTTAATAGAATCCATGAAGAAAAAGAATACTTTTGAATAATTCAGATTTTTTTCCATTGTTCACTTAGGTTCAGTGCCTGCAGGTAATATCCAGAGGTCATTCAGAAGATCAGACATGTTTCTAAAGCCTCTTCCTTTTCAGTTTTATTGCTATGTCCTGCATAACTGAAGTTAAATTCCCAATGCACCTTAATCCGTTCCTCACAAATGCAAATTATAATGCTGAACAAATCCATGTTTGCATTCATGAAGGTTTGCTCTTTGACAGTTTTCTATGAATTTTCTGGATTTTCCCATAAACAGCAGATTGCTTTGGTATTTAGATGAATTACTTCTTTGCTCATTCATCCTTTGATCTTTGTGTCCTTTCCATAAACTTTAAAGGGGAAATTTAAGGGGCAAGTGAATGAGAAAAGTTTTTGTAAAGTATTTAATGTAAACCATTGAGACAGCAATCTTCAGAAATGGAAAGAAGGATATTGAGCTGAATGGCAGACAACTTCAATTATTATCTGTTATATATTAGTGTTATTTCCAAAAAGCTATAAAAATCTATTATTAAATAGCTCCTGAGAAATATGAGCAAGTATAAAAGTTCATTATGTCATTCATGCATAATGAATAATCAGTGGAAACATGATATAGCAGAATACAGATAGCATCAAAAGTTAGATAATGCCAACATTATAAATCCCATTTCTCAGCCTGTAGCATTTTATCACATCATAGCAAATACTGCACTCAGTAATGCTACAGTGAGAGACAAAAAGTATTTGATCCCCTGCTGATTTTGAACGTTTGTCCACTGACAAAGAAATGATCAGTCTATAAAAAAAAAAATCCAGAAAAAAGCATTTCGAAAAAGTTATAAGTTGATTTGCATGTCAATGAGTGAAATAAGTATTTGATCCCCTATCAATCATCAAGATTTTTGGTTCCTCGGGAGTGCTCTTAATCTCAGCTCGTTACCTGTATAAAAGACACCTGTCTACAGAAGGAATCAATCAATCTGATTCCAAAACTCTTCACTATGGCCAAGACCAAAGAGCCGTCCAAGGATGTCAGGGGCAAGATTGAAGACGGCACAAGGTTAATATGGGCTACAAGACCTTCACCAAGCAGCTTGGTGAGAAGGTTACAAAAGTTGGTGCGATTATTCGCAAATGGAAGAAACACAAAATAACTATCAGTCACCCTAGGTCTGGTGCTCCTCACCTTGTTGAGATCTCACCTCATGGAGTTTCACTGATCATGAGAACAGTGAGGAATCAGCCCAGAACTACACGGTAGGATCTTGTTAATGATCTCAAGGCAGCTGGGACCATAGTCACCATGAAAACAATTGGTAACACACTACGCTGTGAAGGACTGAAATCCTGCAGTGCCCGCAAGGTCCCCCTGCTCAAGAAAGCACATGTACAAGCCCATCTGAAGTTTGCCAATGAACATCTGAATGATTCAGAGGAGGTCTGTCTTAATTGCGGGGCAAACAGGGCCCAGTTACTCCTGGGGGTCCAAGGCAGCTGCCCCTTGGGCCCCACTGCCCTCAACTACTTATTTCCCCCAATGGGCCCCCGGTGCAGCCTGTGGCTCCACACATTAAGGAGACCCACCAAGTGGCCCATGCACTAAGGGCTACCCAGTGGACATTTGTAAGCAGGCGCCTGGTTGAACTCTTGCCCTTTAATGGCACGACCAGGCCCCCTTGCTTTTTGGCAGCAAGGGAGGAAGTGACTGCCATTGTTCTATCAAATTTTAAACACCATGGGTCACTTCTTCCCAGAGGGAGCCATGCAGGAGACCAGGGAGGCAGAGAGGAGGGGGCTGGGCCAATATTGCCAACAGCAACCCTTAACAGCCTCAGCCACCACTCTGGATACCAGGGAAGCCACCCTTTAGGGTAGAAAACAGGAGGTGGACTTAAAAGTGTAAAGTTTACATGTGTCTATCAGTATGTCTGCCTGTGTGTCAGTATGTCTGTCTGTGTGTGTCAGTATGTCTGCCAGTGTGTGTGTCAATATGTCTGTGTGTGTGTGTGTGTGTCAGTATGTTTGTCAATGTATGTGTCTTTGTGTGTGTCAGCATGTCTGTCAGTGTGTCTGTTTGTCAGTGTAAGTCTGTGTGTGTGTCATTATGTATGTGTGTGTCAGTATGTCTGTCTGTATATGTGTCTGTGTGTCAGTATGTCTGTCAGTGTATGTGTGTGTGTCAGTATGTCTTTCAATATGTATGTCAGTATGTCTGTCAGTGTATGTGTGTGTGTCAGTATGTCTGTCAGTGTATGCATCTGTATGTGTCAGTATGTCTGTCAATGTGTGTGTCAATATGTATTTCTGTGTATGTGTCTGTGTGCCAGTGTGTATGTGTATGTCAGTATGTCTGTCAGTGTATGTGTGTGTGTCAGTATGTCTGTCAGTGTATGCATCTGTATGTGTCAGTATGTCTGTCAATGTGTGTGTCAATATGTATTTCTGTGTATGTGTCTGTGTGCCAGTGTGTATGTGTATGTCAGTATGTCTGTCAGTATATGTCTGTGTCAGCATGTCTGTCAGTGTGTGTGTGTGTATGTATATGTCATTATGTATGTGTGTGTCAGTATGTCTGTCTGTATATGTGTCTGTGTGTCAGTATGTCTGTCAGTGTATGTGTGTGTGTCAGTATGTCTTTCAATATGTATGTCAGTATGTCTGTCAGTGTATGTGTGTGTGTCAGTATGTCTGTCAGTGTATGCATCTGTATGTGTCAGTATGTCTGTCAATGTGTGTGTCAATATGTATTTCTGAATGTCTGTCAATATGTCTGTCAGTTTAAATGTCTGTATGTCTGTGTATCAGTATGTCTGTCGTGCGTGTGTCATTATGTCTGTGTGTGTCTGTGAATATGTCAGTATGTCTGTCTGTGAATATATGTGTGTCAGTATGTCTGTCAGTGTATATGTTTGTGTATTTAAGTATGTAAAAAGGTGTGATTGCATAGCAGGGAAGGGGGTGGGGGGGTAATTCTTTACCCAGGGTCCTATTAATATTATAGACGGCCCTGATTCAGAGGAGAACTGGGTAAAAGTGTTGTGGTCAGATGAGACCAAAATCAATCTCTTTGGCATCAACTCAACTCGCCGTGTTTGTAAGAGGAGAAATGCTGCCTATGATCCCAAGAACATCATCCCCACTGTCAAACATGGAGGTGGAAACATTATGCTTTGGGGGTGTTTTTCTGCTTAGGGGACAGGATAACTGCACCGCATCAAAGGGATGATGGACAGGGCCATGTACAGTTGAATCTTGGGTGAAAACCTCCTTCCCTCAGCCAAGGTATTGAAAATGGGTCATGCATGGGTATTCCAGCATGACAATGACCCCAAACATGTAGCCAAGGCAACAAAGTGGCTCAAGAAGAAGCACGTTAAGGTCCTGGAGTGACCAGACCTTAATCCCATAGAAAATCTGTGGGGGGATCAAATACTTTTTTTCCCCCTCACTGTATCTGCTCTGTACTGTAAATTATTTTAACCAATAGTCGAACTGCAAAATCCTTGTCCAAACAAATGCGTGCTATACCAGTGATTCTGGATTCCTGTTACTAATTCCTGTTACTAATTCCTGTTACTATCTGTTGACATTATAGTTGCGCAGGAACTTTGTTGACTCTAGAGAACCTCGAGCAAATCGCACATCCCCGTGGCAGTGACTTTGCATGCGGATGTCATCCATATCAACTTTCGATGCCAGTTTCTGCGCCTACCACGGTGACCACGGGTAACAGGGAATCAGGGTTCCATTCTGTACAGGGACCCTGAGAAACGGCTACCACATGCAAGGAAGGCAGCAGGCGCGCAAATGACCCACTCCTGACACGGGAAGGTAGTGATGACAAATAACAATACAGAACTCTTTAGAGGTCCTGTAATTGTAATAAGTCCACTTGAAATCCTTTAACTCTGATCAATTGGAGGGAAGTCTGGTGCAGAGCCACTGACCCGTGCGTGCTGTAGCTGAAACTCCACTATCGCCTGCTGCTGCTCACAAAGTCTAATAAGGCGGTGAGCGGGAAGGCCGAAGTTCAACAATATTGTTGAAGTACCTCTTAGCTATTGATCACTGGTTTAAATATAGCAGCTTGTTATCTGGTAGTTTCTACTGTAGAAAATATCAGTCTGTTTTCTATCACTTAAATCTGTGTAACAAGTTTTGTAGGTGTGAAACAATATTACAAGTGACCGATGTAGTAAATTTGAATCAAAGTTCCACTTGGATTTGACTATCAGATATGAAGTGAACACCCTAAATATACTATTTAGCGTAAAAAAAAAAAATGACTTTTTAAAACTCCAATGTAAGCAGCAGATTAGCAGCAAAACAATTAGAATGTTTACAAGTGCGCAGTAAGCACACTATTAGACGCTTCGATTTGACTCTCAGATATGAAGAGCAGGCCACAAAATGTACTATTTAGCAGATTAGCAGCAAAACAATTAGAATGTTTACAAGTGCGCAAAAAGCACACTATTAGACGTTTCGATTTGACTCTCAGATATGAAGAATAGGCCCCAAAATGTACTATTTAGCAGATTAGCAGCTAAACAATTAGAATGTTTACCACTGCGCAGTAAGCGCACTATTTGATGCTTCTATTTGACTCTCAGATACGAAGTGCACCGCAGGCCCCAAAATGTACTATTTAGTGGGTGGGCATAACAAGGTTAATTTATAAAATTAGAAAGTTTTGTAAAATGTTAAAAATAGGACACACTCTTCACACATAAAGCACTTCAGCAAGCTAGGGTGCTTTAGAAGTATGGAGTGGTCTTTTAACCCCTTAGTGACCGCGGACGTATCAGGTCCTTAAAAACGGTCATGATGGCTTCCGTCAGCTCTAATGGTATTGCAGCAATGCCTCGATGTTTAGGCATCACTGCAATACCCCCATCACTGATGGTGGCCCCCCAGAGATCACCGGGTAATCACTCCCCCCCATCAGGCAGGCTTTCAACGCTCTGCCGGTACTGAGTGCCTCGGGGGGTCAAGGCACTCAGTAAATATAACAAAAAAATTAATAACAAAAACAATTTAATTATTTGTGTATTATTAGTTTAAGCAGACTGTGATTGTCTATTGTTGTGACTATAGATGATGATCAGATCACATTTTATGACCAATTTGTGCAGAAATCCATATCATTTCAAAGGGTTCACATACTTTTTCTTGCAACTGTATATATATATATAAAAAAATTATAGAAAATAAATAAAAACGTTAACTTTGGCCAGCGTTTGTGAATAAGTGACTACTACAAAAGACTGGAAATACCCCATGGGTTATCTAAATTTGAAAATGGTATGCCATAATGGTGTTATTTCACATTACTGGGCTACCATATGGACTCAAAAGGCTACACAGACCCAGCAAACCAGTCCGGCCATTTTGAATACCGTGGGTTGTCTACTTTATAAATGGTATGCAATGATGAGGTTAATTTTCATTCCTGGGCTGCTATACAGTCTCAAAGGCAACATAGGCCCAGCAAACCAATCTGGCAAATGTCAATGTGCAAACATGGAAAAGTGGAAAGTACTAAATTTGACCCCTGTAAGTTTGCAAAAACCCATAAATCCTGTTCTTTGGGGACACTGTTGTACTCGGGAGATGTTACATTGGCCGACTTCAAAAATGTCCCAAATAGGACATGGGTGCATGATGACCAGTGAGAAAATTCCAAATTGGAAAACTGGAATGCGAACCCTCCAAATAAGGTCTTTTAGCACCCAGAGAACCAGACACACCTATACATGGGTGGTATCACTGTACTCAGTAGATGTAGTTGAACACATATTGGGGTGTTCTTTGGCAGTAACCCTAAAATTCTCTGTACATGTAATCACAAATTATTAAGTGTTCTTGCATAGCAAGACCACTTATTGTTATCTCACATATATATTATTATTCTTATTATAGCCAAATTTGCCACCCTATCTCCTCCCACAGTTTTTACACTACATAGACAAAAATTTACCAAAACGTGCAGATTGTTCCCGATCGGATTGCTATTACTTTGTGGAACGTTTCGCCGAATGGTTCACGGAATATCGTCGTTCTTGTGGCGAAATTTGTCCCATAGGAATGAATGGCAAAGCTAGAGTGGGAGCTGGCAAATGCTGAAAAATCAGCTATCCCTGCTGCCACTAAACATGTCAACGGCTAAGCCATAGTCCTGATAGTTTTCACAATATAATCATTTGTTTGCAACTAACACCATCCATTGACATTCATTGAAACTTCACTCTACAAAACTCAAATTTGAAGTGCAATTTCTAAACTGCGACTGTGCCTTCATTTTTAATACTTCAGAGACATACTATGCATCAAAATGTAGGTCTGTGCCTTGTGATTCCCACAATATAAAGCTCTTCACTGTAGGATTTATAGTTTTTAAAATAGACAGGGCCTTTTGAACACCTGCTAATGTTTTTATAAATGTATGGTTTAATGTAACTGTGCAACAACGTTGCAATTAAATGTGCTATATAAATGATAACAGTTACTCCGCCCACTCCAGTTGTAGACTACTGGTGGAGGCAAGAACACTTCACACAATTTCCCCAGAAATTTTAGCTTTTCTAGTTATTATTATTATTATTATTATTATTATTATTATTTTCTACTTGGCATAGATTGGTGTTAAAATGGTTGCATGAAAAGAGTCAAAATACCCAAATTTTTACTCCAAGTTTAATACCTTAGGTTGTCTTCTTTTAAAAATATATACATGTGAATGGTTATTCAGGGATTTCTGACAGATATCATTGTTACAATGTAACATGCGTTAATTTTGAAAAAAAAATGGTTTGGAAATAGCAAAGTGCTACTTGTACTTATATCCCTATAACTTTCCAAAAAAAAGCTAAGAACATGTTAACATTGGGAATTTCTAAACTCAGGACAACATTTAGAAAATATTTAGTGTGGGTGTTTTTGGTGGTTGTACATGCATAATACATTTTTGGGGGTAAAAGTTAGAAAAAGTGTTTTTTTTAATTCATATTTTATTATGTTTTTTATAGTAAATTATATGATATGATGAAAATAATGGTATATTTAGAAAGACTATTTAATGGTGAAAAAATGGTATATAATATGTGTGGGTACAGTACATTAGTAAGAGGAAAATTACAACTAAACACAAACACCGCAGAAATGTAAAAAGAGCCCTGGTCCTTAGTGGTAAGAAAATTGAAAAACTGTCTGGTCACTAAGGGGTTAAGCTGATGCAATTGTTCAGAAGAGATGCATCAGTAGACTGCCATACTCATTCTAGAAAAATGCTCCAAAAATCATATGCCTCTCATTCTAGCTGATTGTTTTTATTGTAATCCCACCAACCCCTTATCCAATTCGATTTTTATACTAGTACCTAAATGACTATTACGGCACAATTTAATAACTGGCAATATATACATAAAAACTTTATAATATATATAGTCAACAAAACAGGAAAGAAAACTGTATATAGTTTTATGGTAGTGTGTAAACAATGTATTTTTACCCAACCTTAAAAACATTTCCATGTGTATTCTACAATATGCTATATCTATATCAATATATAAAAATCTTTAAATAAATAAAAATCTAAGCTTTTAGAAGTCTTTCTATATGAGTAACTTTTCATCTTTTTCATTGTCACATTTGTCAAATTTCCTCATTCTACGGTTGTTAGTGCAACCTAAGTAAACAATTCTGTAAGTGATTCATATTTAACAATGCAGTAGGAGGTTAATTATAAAACTGATTTTGTTTCTGAGAATGATACTTAAGTGCATTCCTAGAGACTATGCTACATGCTGGGTCAGAGCTATAGCAATGTATGATTTCAGGTCACAATTATACAATCAAAGGCATTTGTATCATATTCAAACATTGCTTAGTATTTGTTATGCAAATTTCATTGAAAGTAACTCCAATCTTGCTTTTTTCTATTAACTAAAAACTTTGAAAAAAGGTCTGTGAGGTCTTGTTAAACAAGACAAATATTGAATAATCTGTTTTGTTAATGTGTGTGTTTTTATGGAAACTTTCTGCATGCATTTTCTAATCAGAAAAGTGATTAATTTTCACCTCTTCTTAAACGTTATGCTGTACAAATGTTCATTGTTCTTTGTTGACTTTTTTTTAGGGAACCTTTCATTACCATACTCAAAAGACTTTTTGAATTGTAAACTATAGCCCTTGACATACAGGAAAGAATGAAGGTTTAAAGAATGATGATACATGACTTCCATAAATATTCAAATTTAAAATATGAAAAGGAGAATTTGATTTAAATGGGAATGGCATTTGGTAACCTTCAACTGTGCCCTTTCTTATAAATGGAACTTATTGTTTACTGTTAGAGTCCTGTTGATGCATAACATTTAAAAGTACTTTTGTTGTGAGAGAATGATGGTTTATACACTGTTCTAGTTGCATTTGGAACAAAAGTGTACAATAAAATATATTTTTTATAAATTTTTATTGTTTACGTGTTGTGTACACATAATAAGCAAAGGATGACAAGTCTGAGTAGTTGACATCTGTTTAAAGGAGTTGATAACTGATTTGCAAATGTTAGGTCAGAAAAGTCCATTTTAGAAAAAAGTTGAATCTGATAATTTTTCTATTTCTCACTTCAGCCTGTGAATAAGTCTTCTAGTGTTTGCACCGAAACTACCTAAGTGGTTATTTAGATGTATAGACCACTATATAAATAAGAGATTCAACATGAAACAATACTCATTTAAAGGGAAACTGTAGTCACAAGCAAGAACCATTACAACGTAATGTATTGATTTTAGCATCTATAGCCTGTCCTTGCAGGCTCAGCTATGCTTCCTAGTAACATCTCTGGTGGCTGTCACTCAGCCACTAGAAGGACATTCTTCAGATGTTCTTCAAGTTTCTTGCCACTGACTTTGTTGCAAATCAGTTCCAAATGGAACTGCTTTTATTGTGTTCACAGTTTCCTGTTGAATCTTTCATGATGCATTATTAATGGCAAACAAGCCATACATATTCACTGTATTTTACCACCAATGTACACCTATGTATCATTTGAGAAACCACAGAAGGATTCATTGCATGACTGTTCCTTACAGAGTTGTGCCCGTGTTCCTATTCTTGTTCTTGTTACATTCCCATTTTCGGGCATTCTTTCCCTTGGCTTTGTTGATTAGCCTCAATATTTCCTTGCTATTCTCTGACATCTTGAACCATTTCTCATATATATTACTGCGATGCTGTGCAAAAACTAACCCATGAAAGACCAACTACACTACCAAAGTCAAATATATCCAGGGCTGGTGCAATGAAAAATTTGCCGCCCACCTCTATTCACTGCCCACCATGTGACATCCAGGACTGTGTGGCGAAGACCTCTCCTCCAGGAGAGCGTATCAGGAACAGCTCTTAGAAGAGCTAAGTGATTAAAGCTCAAGGGGGTATGCAGGGCATAGCAATCCCCAGTGTGATTATAGTAGTTCCCTCCAATAACGAGACAAGGCTACATATTGGGGGTCAAACAGGAACAGAATGCACTAAGGCTTTATTGCTCTTATATACACACCTTTTCCCACAAGGTTACCACCCATGTGGACCTTGTGGTACACAGAACTCAGAGTTACAGCAACCAATTAAACACATTACACTACAGTTAGACACTCCCAGCCAAGGCACACAAACCCTCCCCTCTGCCTGTGATATAATTACTAAACACAATAGGCTAACTTAATTATCACAGGCAGGAAAATATACAGTTTTACCCAATATTCATAACTTCAAAACTATACATACAATTTCCATAAAACATACATATTCTGAACCAGCATAATCAGTATACAAACATATTCAAAAATCATACAATTTGGTCCAGTGGTTCAAAAGATAGATGGAAGTCCTATTTGACCGACTGCAAGCATCGCTTTCATGCCCAAAACAGTTCCACAGATTTAGGCTGTGCAGCCGGTCTATCTTCTCCAATATCCTGGAGATAATTGGCTTAGGTGGGTGTGGTAAGCCAATTATCTCCAGGTACAGAAAATATCTCTAAGTCCAAAAACTGTTACAAAAACTATATAAAAATACATAACTAATATAATACAATGTTTAACCTATATGTCCAACATATCCCCAGATAGCTTGGATCTGAGCGCCAATATGTCCGAAAAGCACTCAGATCTCACGAATACAGTTGGATCGAAACAATAGCAAGGGCTGATGAGAGACAGTTTCAACTGGTCTGGCAGTGTCCCTGGGACATTGCCCTGCTGAATAACAATGGGACAGGAAAAAGGGGGGGGGGGAGGGGAGAGGCACATTCTCCCATGTAATCAAAGGGGCAGAAACAGTGCAATAAAATCCAATATGCCCAAATAACATTTTTAAAGGGCAAACTCTCCCAGGGGCCATAGTCACAAGGCAAGAGGCTGGCAATTAGTCCTCTCCAGGCACAAGTGACGAAGGGCACTTCGTCACAACACAGTTGCAGGGAAAGCTATTAACAGTTTAATTGACATGATTTCATAAAGAAGTGAGTTTTGATTATCTTTTAAAGGAACTGAGACTGGGTGAGAGACTAACAAAACAGGGAAGGGAGTTCCATAGGAACGGTGCAGCCCTAGAGAAGTCTTGAAAGTTCATGTCAAATGTGCTTATGAAAAAGTAGCAGAAACCATCTGATTGGCACAGCGTGGCATTTTGCTGAGCATACACACTAACCTCCCAATGTTTTTCTATGTGAAAGCATTGCAATAGCTGAGCTCATTGATCTCAATGACCTCTGCCAAAGAGGTGGAGAGGCACACTGGAGACCAATGTTGCAAGAGAGAAAAAAGGTAAGTAAACTCGCCTTTTTAACCCTTGCAGCTGGGGCCTGTCCACCTAAATATTGACTAGGGCACCATAGCGTTAAGAACACATATTCATCCTTTAAAGAATATAGCAGCACAGCTTACATTAGAAGAATATATTGTCAAATAAATTAGAAAACGTTATGTCTTATGATTTCCCTAGAAATCCTTGATTGCATTATGTTCTTAAAATAGACATTTCACTTAATGTAATATATTAGAGAGAGAATCATAAATTCATATACAGTAATTGTAATCTATATCTACATTTTTTGCTTACAACAACAGATACAATTTTAAAAGTCCACTTGTGCATTGGAAATGTTTTGCTGTATTGATTCAGTGCTGGATTGCACATGGGGCAAACATAAAAATTTGTTGAGTTGCAAGAATTATATAAACATTGCCATTAGCAAACTACAATAAAAGTGACATATGTACCACATATAGCACTTAATGTACTTCAATGAATGGAGCAATTAATAATTTCTAAAGGATGATATATAGAGTGAAGTGTCTGTTCATTACAATGTCATTTTTAGCTTGACTTATGACATGCTACAGAACAGAAGGGATTAATCATAACATAGTCTCCCCACTCTGTGTATAAATATACAATTGTTAGCATGACTATACTGCCTGTAACTTCCTGTGAAATATATTCTTAATAATAATAATATTCTTCAAGGGACATTCTAAGCACCAAAATCACTTTATTTTAACAAAGTGATTTTGAGGTATAAATGCAGTTTTGCATTTTGTTTGCATTTGAAACTGTGTCATTTCTAAAAAAAAAAATGGTGCTGTTTACATTTTGCAACTTGATAACCACTTGGACAGGGGAAGCAAAAATAAGACTTTTATGTTCCATGGTGTGCCAATCCTATTTTTTTTAAATGAACTTGCTTGTATGTTGCCATATTCTGCTTGTGTTGTGCATGGGTGCTGCAGTTGCTTTGCAGGACCGCATTTGTGCGAATGTTGACTGTGTATTATTGTGTATGAGCATGAGCAGTTTGTTGTATTTTGTGTGACACATGGGTATGGACTCTGTATCATGTTATGTGTGTGAATGTGGGCTGTGAATGGGGCGGTACTGGGATTGTGTGCGGGTGATATGTATAATTGTGTGTGTGGTGACATGGTTATGTGTGAGGAATGCTTGGAGATGTGGGGGACTGTTTGGGGAGTTATGTGCATATGGGTGGTTTGTCAATGCTGCTGTGTTTGTTGGTGCTGTATGTGTTTGTATGTGGTTTGTTTGTATTATTTGCAAGTGGAGAGGCTTCTTCTGCAGCTGTGTGTGCATTTCTGGCTGTGAGGGTGGCTTCCATGGGATCCAGTGAGAACCATGATGACCATTTACAGATCACAGTTAGGGGCTCCGGTGATTGCTGACAGTTGCTGTCCTCAACTACATTTTCCCCCTTCACAAGTGCTGGAAGGAAATGATTTGAAATCACATCTTCCAAGTGCTGCAATGAGTAAATTGAGGACTGCTCTTCAGTTTGGTTTGCGCTAGCAGATATTTTAAGAAATCCCATTGGAACCTGTGATAGGAAAGCCTCAGATCTCTCCAGCCTGTTTGGTTTTGCCAGTCATGTGTGCCATACAAATGCACATTGAGTGCCATTGATTGCTAACTCCTGCACTATGAGTTTCAAACTAAAACAGATTAAAAATGATCTATTTTATGTCATCATAAGGGTGGATTTAATACTTCTAATAGTGAAGCAATGTGTTTGCAGCAAGTGCTAATATTGATACTTTTGTAAACAGAAAGAAAATCAAATAAAATCAAATAACTCATTGTTTAGGTGCAAAAGTCTAGCCTTCTGTACATTGCACATGTATGCTTTCCACTGAACTTTAACCCATTAAGAACTAAGTAATGTTTATTAAACAGTATCAGCTCCATACAGCACTGCTTTTACCAGCCCTTTATCCTTCCAAGGTAGATAAAATAAGTACCATTAACCTCTTAAGGACACATGATATGTTTGACATGTCATGATTCCCTTTTATTCCAGAAGCTTGGTCCTTAAGGGGTTAAATTGGGGAATAGTAACATCCCCTGGATGTTGGGCAAAAGTAACATCCCCAGGGTGTACTTGGAAACCAGAGTAATCTGAATGTACCTTTCCAAGTTAAATTTTGTTATTATTATTATTATTGTTTTTCAATTTTCTAATATAATAAAGACCAGATTGCCATGATAATATGGACCATTATTGGTAACTAAAGGGACACTCCACAGCCCAAATACAAAATCCCTGTTAAGTAGATATACCCCACATGAAAATTTGCATGCATTTAATAATATATTATCTTATTGGGGATAAATCTAAGATCAGCTTGCAAAACATGCAGTTCAGTTTTTCTGCTGCCTTTGCAATCTCTTTCCCTTTCCAATCACGCCCAGACTTTATGTGACTGTCCAATCAAAGCCCAATGCAGCTCAATGTAAAGTCTTTGAATGTCAGATGCTCTGGATAATTGCTGCCTCTTGAGCTCAGCTGCATTGAGATAATGAAACCAGGAAGTAACATTACCTGTTGTCTGCTTGAAAGCCAAGGGGGTGTTACTGGGTTAATTTATAAAAGTGTAAATTTAAATTGATATCTAAATTTTTTGCAAAATGAAAAAAAGAGGACACGCTCTTCACACATAAAGCTTTTTAGAAAGCTAAAGTTGTTTAGGGATCTGGAGTGGCCCTTTAAGAAGGTTAAATCCCATTGAGTAAATTTACTGGTCCACAGACTAAAGGTTAGAGTGCTAAAATTAACACTAGCCTTCAAATTTAATGTAATATAAAAGTCATATGATGGCAAACCATGTATTATGGTTCTGGAGAAATCATAAGAAACCACAAAACTGAAACCACTAATAATTTATACATGTCTCCAGAAACCCAAAATATTATTAATGTTCTAAAAAAACATGGTTTGCCGTTATGTGCTCTTTATATTTTACATTATTTTAAGTATAGTTTTAGTGTATTAAGGATGAGGAGGCAGAAGGGGGACAAATGAAAAACGTGCACACAATCACTCAGACATTACACCCACAAACAAATAGATAACGGTTCAGCGCTAAATAATCAAATAGAAATTAAGACAAGGAAGGAAGCAGCAACCTATAAATATGAGGCTCCCTCAAAAGACCTCACAGAAAAGGAAATAGACAAAAATTGGTATATAGGTCGCGCTATGGAAACAAATATAAAAAGTAAATAAATAAATAAGTAGTAAAAAGTTTAAAAAGTCCCAAATAATAGATCAACCTGTAGGATGCTTGAGTATATATAGAATCCAATGAGTATCTGAAACTTCTTGTGTTGGAGATGTCTTGGTTCACTTGTTGTTGTGTGGATACATAGAAAAGACAAGAGAAACTCCAATAGTGCAGAATGTCGACAAATGGGCAAGTTGAAATCTGATAGTAGTTAAAGCACTCACCTATTTATGAGCAAAGAAACTTGCTCAAGTATTCTTAGCATTCAGTGGCATCAATCCCCCACTGGTTGGATATAGGTGATGAGATCCTTAAAAGTTCCTCAGTATATAAAAAGATAAAAAAATGTATTTAGTGCTCACTGTATAAGTTAAAAAGCTAAATAAAATGGTAGGATACTCACATATATATGAGCAGGATCTACTGCTCAATATAATGGCGCAGGTGGTACTATCCCCACCTAGGATTCTTGAGTAATAATGTGCTCCAATTCGAATCGGTGACCAGGTAATTAAAAACAATAAAATAAATGAATAAAATGGTAAAAGGTATATACAGGCAGAAAAAGGCCAATATTCCTTTATTTATAATATGTCAATATAAAAAATCTATATAAAAACAGCCATTTGATAAAGCCCTGTGTGGTGAAACGCGTTTTGGCTGTTTTTATATTGATTTTTTATATTGACATATTATAAATATAGGAATATTGGCCTTTTTCTGCCTGTATATACCTTTTACCATTTTATTCATTTATTTTCTTGTTTTTAATTACCTGGTCACCGATTCGAATTGGAGCACGTTATTACTCAAGAATCCTAGGTGGGGATAGTACCACCTGCGCCATTATATTGAGCAGTAGATCCTGCTCATATATATGTGAGTATCCTACCATTTTATTTTGCTTTTTAACTTATACAGTGAGCAATATATATGTTTTTTATCTTTTTATATACCGAGGAACTTTTAAGGATCTCATCACCTATATCCAACCAGTGGGGGATTGACGCCACTGAATGCTAAGAATACTTGAGCAAGTTTGTTTGCTCATAAATAGGTGAGTGCTTTACCTACTATCAGATTTCAACTTGCCCATTTGTCGACATTCTGCACTATTGGAGTTTCTCTTGTCTTTTCTATGTATCCACAGAACAACAAGTGAACCAAGACATCTCCAACACAAGAAGTTTCAGATACTCATAGGACTCTATATATACTCAAGCATCCTACAAGTTGATCTATTATTTGGGACTTTTTAAACTTTTTACTACTTATTTATTTATTTACTTTTTATATTATCCCTTTGTTTCCATAGCGCGACCTATATACCAATTTTTGTCTATTACACACACAAACACAACACTAAGACATTGTTTATGGTCCTGGGCAATCTTAACACAGCTCTGGTTCTAATTTTGGTTTTAAAGGAATGATATGAGAGCAATATGAAAATGTATAACATTGAAGAGAGATATATTTGTTCACTAAACAATGTTCAACTATTCACTAATCACTCATTGTATAAACACAGAATTGTTAAAAAAAAGAGACCTTAAAAGGACACTATAGTCACCAGAACAACTACAGTTTATTGAATTTTTTATGGTTAGTAGAATCATTACCTTCATGTTTACATTACAGCCTAGTGATAACTTCACTGGCCACTCCTCAGATAGCTGTTAGAGATCCTTCCTGGGTCATGGCTACCTAAAATGCATCCAAACATTCAGTGTCTCCTCACTCTGCATGCAGACACTGGACTTTCCTCATAGAGATTCATTGATTCAATTCATCTCTATGAGGAGATGCTGATTGGCCAGGGCTGTGTTTGAATCATGCTGGCTCTGCCCCTGATCTGCCTCTTTGTCAGTCTCAGCCAATCCTATGGGAAAGCACTGTGATTAGATCAGGCTACCACTTCTGATGATGTCAGCAGACTGCTTGTTTTTTTTTTTTGAGGCAAACAGGATGCAGATCTACAGCTTCTGGCTTGAATACAGTAAGATTTTGCTATATTTATGGAGGCATGAGGGGCCGAGGGGAGCTAGATGGTGGTTTTAACACTATAGGGTCAGGAATACATGTTTGTGTTCCTGACCCTATAGTGATCCTTTAAGTATATATGCATCCCATAAAAGGAGGAAGACCGATTTGAGGGATGGCTTGTTTTTCATAAAATATATCTTTCAGACAATAATTCCATGTGGCACTATGCCTTACTCTCACAGTTCTCTAAAAAGAAACACAAAATAAATAGAGTGGAATGACAACATCTACTTCAGCTGTATTAAGAAGACCAGAAAAACAACAAGCAATACAATATATAATTGGGAGAAAATTAACTATACACTATAATTTATGTTATTTGAAATTAAACCATGAAGGTATTTCTGTGGAGGTCACAGTGGACAAGTGAAAGGGCATCAGGGTTTATTAACTAAAGAGCGTATTGTGCAAACTCAACAAGCAAATTGTTAGAATTAGGCTAACTTGACTACTACTACTAAACTAATTTATATAAATGTTGCATTAGTTTAGTATTTGATAGGTCATAGATGGAATAAGAATTAAACAAAGCATTCCACAGACACCTACAGGAACATAATCCGATACCATCGGGATTAGATGGAAAAATAAACATGATGGTCATTACATTTATATTTATATGACAGTAACTGACATGAAAAATTGAGATTATGCTCCACAAAAATGCTAATTATTCTGCCAATTCAGTTCTAAATGTAGAGTAATCACTATGGAACACTTTGGAATGTTCCTGCTGATTCTTCAAATTTCGATCTTTGTCCCATAAATGTTCTTTATGAATAACCCACAATGTATATATGCAGTTTCTGAAACTCAGAGAATTTATTTGGACTCAAGAAGAAGTCTTGAAACTCTCCGTTCGGATGTACTCCACTTGTCAAAAGAATGAAAATGTAATAACATTTTTATTTAAAATAAAATAAGTGCTGCTATTAATATATTCACAAATGCAGCTGCATTTAGTTCCCTTCATATTAGTCTCACTTTAAATGTAACATTAAATGTGAAGTAGTAATTTCAAAACTTTTCAAGCCTTTGCATGGACGCCTTAAAGAAAGACTTTGTATAGCATGTAACATTTGAAACAGCTCATTCAGACATTCAAGACAACTTTTTCCATTGCTGTACAATCTAAAATATGGACTTGAAATAAGAAAAAGAATATGATTATAACATTACAAGGCAATAAGAACTTATAAATTACATTTTAGCATATGTTTGATTGAAAGCACCTTTAATGCTAAGTGTAGCATTTACAAAATAATATGCAGGAGAAATGGACATAATAGGTTATAAAATACCCAGCTGGGTCATTATTTAGTCAATCACAAGCAGCAATGTAAGGTGTTATTTCTATTTATTGTCATTATAAAGGAAAGGGAACAAAACTGTAAATATGTTTCTTTTGCTTTTACTTTTCAATTCTTCTTTACTCAGCATGTTCTCATAATGATTCAACATTTCCTATGTCATTAGCAGACCACTCAGCAAGCAATCTAATCCAACTACCCAGAGGGCCTGGATGCCTGTCCGAAATCTTTTCTGCTGGCCAATAGGTGAGTGATTTATTTTATTGTTCCTGCTAAATGCCTTTGGAAGTATATTTCAAGTACTACCATAAAAGGAAAACCAGTGAACTAAGATATTTTTCTTCTTTTTTAATACACTACTTCCCCCTTTGGAATTATTGGCCTGCAAAAAAATCAGTGATTCTCATTATGATCTTTTACGTTTTAATGCTGTGACATCTGTGGGAAGATTGAGTAGGTAATAACCACAAAGTTATATGTTTCCTGCAATGCTTTTGCCACCGCTTTCATTTATCACAAATGTTTTTATGATCATTTCTTATTTGTAATCCATGTAGTCCATGTGATTGTGTCGTTTCAATTCACAGACATAAATGTTGTCAAATTTTTCATTTATGTCTTGATAGATGATGTATCAAAAACACTGCACATCAAAGCATAATATCCACAAGTTGCTTTAGGGAAATCAATTAATTAAACACGGTTGTGTAGGATGCCCTCTGCAGATAATTAATTGACTTACAACCAGCACATAATTGATTCCACATCCTGCTGGGAATCATGGTACCCATGACATGTTAAAGCATGGATGTTCTGACTATGGTAGATTTCACTGTGCATATTACCATAAAATATTAATTTTGAGACTTGTAAACTTCACAACTATACTTTCTGCTGAATTATTTCTTATTGCAATTATAACAACGAGAAATTATGTAGCATTTCCCCTACATAGGACACAAGCTACATGATTTGATGTGACAGAAAAAATGTTACTTCAACCCTTCTAAACATTTTTTAAAGATTGCATAATTATTCTGACTTCACACCTGAAGTCTTGAGGTCCATTTAGCTGGCTTGAGTGCATGCACATGCTCTGAGCCAGCGAGGGTTTGGTTGGTTGGGTCAGGGAGATAAGAAGGGAGATAAAAAAATGTAACAGAGGATAGAGGGAGACAGAAGGGCTGCAGGGAGGAAGGCTACAGCACGAAAAATTAAGCAGCCCGGATCACGTGTTGGGGATGTAACTAGTACCTGGCACACAAGTGCAAATGGCTCTGGATGTGCACTGTGTCAAGCTACAATGCTGCATGGCCAGACTCCTTATTGCATGATCCTTTCAAAAAGCAGAAGTGGTCATGGATGTTGGAGTAACCCTTTAAGAAAATTTCTGATCAGTCTAGAGTTTTCATAGATATTTCCACTGGAGAAGACAAAATGACCGTTAAGGTGATATAAGTTTGAGTGTCCTGGTTAAAAACTTTCCCTATTTCTAAATGGGTTCTTGTTTTAAACAGTTGTAATTAACTTGATTAATAAAATGGAGTGAGTGGAAATACAGAAAACCAACATTTTCTTCAAGTAGCTTGGATTCCATATTTTTTGCACTTTAAACCTCAAAAAGGCAACTTTCTAGCGGTTTGTCCTTGATACAGAATTGCTATACTACTTAAACAGTCCATGATATGCCGAATGGCTGTTAT
Organism: Pelobates cultripes; assembly: GCA_933207985.1. NCBI lineage: Eukaryota > Metazoa > Chordata > Amphibia > Anura > Pelobatidae > Pelobates > Pelobates cultripes. The sequence goes on from OW240914.1 coordinate 260,371,702, forward strand.
GTAAAAAGAGCATGTTTTGCATAATGTTTCTGTCCCATCAGAAGACCATGCAGTCCTTTTTTTGTCCAACATAAATCGTGTGCATTGCTATAGCTATTGTGTGAAGGCTTAAATATGTATACTAATGTTGCGATATTTAGAAATTTGTTCAATTATGACTATATTTCTCAAGTGGCTAAAACTTGATGTTTAACCCCTTAAGGACACATGACATGTGTGACATGTCATGATTCCCTTTTATTCCAGAAGTTTGGTCCTTAAGGGGTTAAAAAAAGAACCTTTGATCAAGCAACACATCACATGATCATACTCAGCAACTGTAACTTAATGTGAGTGTGTTGTCATGGATCATTGATGAAATAAAGGAAATTCTGGAGCACTGAAAAAGTGCATCGTTGATTGGTATTGCTACATATGGAGCCAAATTGATATTTTATATTTTTCAGATGTACTCTAGAATTGTTGATTCACTAAGGTTGTCTATATCCAAGAGACATGTAGAAATGGGAATCACAGATAAAGTCATACTTCTAATTTGTACAATGGGCATGCAATGTTTTATATTTGATCTACGATGACATGGTGTAGAGTGTTAATTATAAACAAAACTGTGAAAAAAATGTTTCAATAGAGGAAACATTATATGCATTTTGATGTGCATGAAACACTCTCTGGGGATGGTGAATAGAAACTAACATAAATCGAACATAAAAGAAACATAAATCAAAGTAATTTGAAACACATCAATGAAACTGAAAGGTATAACATGAAATAAATAATAAAATAAAATAAATAAGTAAACTTGTTCTTCAAAGTAGCACACTATTATATATACATTCAAGTTCAAGTTTAATGCTTAGCATACCTACAATGTCTTTCTAAGTTTAACTGCAATGTTTTCATTATATTCATGGAGAATCCAGTAGCAAATTGCATGTCAGCAAGTTTGTTAGCTAACAGACAGATGTTCACCTTATTAATGTGAAATGACAAAGTAGTTGATATTTTTTAATTCAATATTATGACAACAGCAGCCTATGCTGTATACCCTGGGGATAGAACCCTTTAATTGCTTTGGCTATTAATCATAAAGGGACATGTCAGCAAACTATTCAGTGCAAAGCAGGGGTGTGAAAATTGTTATGCATTTTGAATTTAAAACTGAAAAAAAAAATGAACTTTTGATAATATTCTTACTTCATTTTTGCATTTTGTACAGTAAGGAACTAATAATTATAAAATCAGTACATGTAATGTGTATATCCTTGTTCAGTAGAGGGTATTACATAATTGCATATTCTATCAATTTCAGAGAATGGAAGTAACATTGAAATAGTCTGCATTCATATTGAAGGTACATAACTACAGTAATACAATCTCAAAATGTAAATAAACTACATACAAACGTAAGTACTGTATTGAAGTAACTATTGTAAGTACAGCCAATATCAACACCTGTATTGTAGATGTGTTCAGATTTTGAACCCATGAGGCAGAGGTAAAAATCTCCATTTCCCACTAACCATTGGTGATTGGAAATTTAGACCAGGTCAGTAGAAATTAACCCCTGGTGAGTATAGCATGGACCTCCAGACTTGCTGTGGCAAGTTATTTTTAAAGCCTGACTTGTAATGTAGTACTTGAAATTTTAAGCCCTGCGTGAGTTATGGTTATGTTTTTCTGAGAACCAATAAGAATTAATTTGTAAATTCCAGCAGACATATTGAATTGTTAAACTACTGAAAAAGGTTCCCAGAGTAATTGTGACACAAAACTGAGACAAAGCGGGAGTGGGGGGAAGACCGCCATGCCGACTAGATGCATGGAGTAGCTCCTTCTGGTATTGGCTACACAAACTGATTTCTTGCATATAACCCTAAACATAAAAGCTGACATCTCCTCATACTGCAACTGTTGATGCCAACGCTACAGACAAATATGGGATATCTGAGATCCTGGGGGGTGACTCAAGTTTTTGGTGTACTTGCGCAAGGGGTGAGGTGGACAGCCCCCACCTTATCTTCTTGCAGATACCAGCACACTGGCTCATCGATGGTATGTGTGGCTGGTCCTGTTCCTCTCCCTTTGAACTGGTGGGGGTGGAAGGGAGCTGATCCTAGCCTGTAGTACATCGCACCCTGACCCCAAAATGGCCACTGAGCATGCACCTTCTCCACTGACCAGACAGCCTTTCAGACAGCCTTGTTAACTCAGCTATGGGCTGCACAGATATACTGCCAGCTTACCTCAGCCGAGAACCCACAGCTGTGGGTGGAAGGCTTTCAGCAACCTGCAAAGCAGTCTCTTGCATTCTGGTCTCACCCTAACAGCAGATTTTCTAGGCTTGGAGCCTGACAGAGGTGACAGAGGATATCTATGTCGCATCAAACCTGGGTCCCCGATGCTGGTTTACTGGAGAGCTGGATCCAAGATGCAGGCTCATTTGAAGACCTGGGGCTGGTGGAGCAGAGGGTGCTGGACTTAACTGAGATTTTGTGTTTCTTATATCAGAACAGGCTGGAGGTTGGAGTGGGATAGGAGACCATAAAGGGGGGATGATTAACAAGTGTGTCCTCACTCACATTTTTTTTTTACTGCAGTATTAGAGTGACATCTTAAGTTTTAACTGTGCGCTCCAGTGACTTTATTACAGTTATGTATCTAGTTTCCTGGCTCCTAGTATGCCTACAGTTCTTTGCTGTGAATGCCAACCAACTTGCAGGCTTATGTGGGGCTTAGGTTTTTTTGCTACCTTCCCTTACTATAAAATGTGCAGTTACATTAATACTATCAGCGATTACACTATTTTACAGCACAGTCTATGTGAGCTACTCAATAGTGCACATGTTTCAGCGACGCAAGCATACCCTAGTATTGTGTGTCATGTTTTTTGCTACTGGCTCTTGTGTTTTTATTTGGCTATGATACAAATATGGTTTCTACTGTGTGTGTCTGCACAACAAAATTAAAGAATTATAAAAAAAAACTGAGACAAAGATTTAATAGAAAGGTTTGGGCTCTGAAATACCAGTTATACAGAATGATGAGATGACCACTTTCTTACTAAAGTAAGGATTATACAACCCAGAAGCATGGGCACCAGTGCGCAAGAGAACCAAAGGGAAAAAAAAGCATAGCTTAGATCATTTTTACAATTTGGCTAATTTGATCATAAATCAAAAATTAATTTGAATTCTCACTTTAGTAAGTAGTCATGTAAATATTTACAGTTGTAAAAGTGCATCACATTACATCCTAACTAGTGCCTAGGTGCTTGAAGAATTGTGCTGTGTAATAGAGGGTATACTTTCTTAGGATTAAACCTTTGCATGTGCTGATGGGATGTGGAATGTCTGTCTGTCTGTGTGACTTTATCATCCCAACTAGCACAAAGATATTTGTGTGTTTACTTGTCAAGTTTAGCTCACTATGTCTTTTCAATAGGTTGTTTGTTACTGATCTTTGTTGCAAATCTGGAAATGGCTAGTCAATAGTGATGTCGCGAACATAAAATTTTCGGTTCGCGAATGGCGAACGCGAACTTCCGCAAATGTTCGCGAACGGGCGAACAGGGCGAACCGCCATAGACTTCAATAGGCAGGCGGATTTTAAAACCCACAGGGACTCTTTCTGGCCACAATAGTGATGGAAAAATTGTTTCAAGGGGACTAACACCTGGACTGTGGCATGCCGGAGGGGGATCCATGGCAAAACTCCCATGGAAAATTACATAGTTGATGCAGAGTCTGGTTTTAATCCATAAAGGGCATAAATCACCTAACATTCCTAAATTGTTTGGAATAACGTGCTTTAAAACATCAGGTATGATGTTGTATCGATCAGGTAGTGTAAGGGTTACACCCGCTTCACAGTGACAGACCAAACTCCCCGTTTAACGCACCGCAAACAACCGCAAACAGTCCATTTGCACAACCGCAAACTCCCCATTTGCACAAGGTTGGATACCAAGCTAGCCATGTCCCGTTCCTTGTCCTCACTGATGTCATTGAAGGTCTCTTCCTCCACCCAGCCACGTACAACACCAAGGGTCCCCAAAAGGTGACAACAAGCCCCCTGGGACGCCTGCTGTGTTTGGTCTTCCACCTCCTCAAAGCCACCTTCCTCCTCTGACTCCTCTTCTTCAGACTCCTCTCTCTGCATTGCCTCTCTCTGCATTATTATAAGGTGTGTTAAGTAGTACTATTCCTATCAGTTTAATCCCTGTTACGTCCCCTATCTAGGGACCTGTATATGGCATCGATTTTAGGAACCGGGAGATGGAAAAAGATGCTTGGTCGGTCCTCCTACTTCAAATTTGGGGCACTGCGCGTGCTATTTCATGTGCCACCAGATAGGAGTGGTGTGTTAAGTAGTACTATTCTTATCAGTTTAATCCCAATGTCACGACTACTAGTGTTGTCCAGCACGCAGAAACTATGTAAACATATACATAGGCAAGAAAAGGAAAATAAAAGGACAGAGCGTAAACCGGACCTTAGAATGGCCGGACTAATACGCTAGAGACAGAGAATGGTCAAAGGGAAAGCCGAGGTCAAGGAAGCCAGAAAATACACAATACCGTTTACATGCCAAGTCAGGGAAACCAGAATTCAGAATATCCAGGGAAAAGCCAAGGTGCTACTGTGACAACAGATATGAGTGGCACTGTGCAGTGGCAGAAGTTGGCAGAGTAGACGCTGTAGGCCTGACACACGCTTGCAGACAAATAACTGCTATTCAATCTATTACAGTCAAAATTGTATTATTTTTTTTTTAAATGTACACTACTGTTACACCAGATATGACTTGCACTGGTGTGACACTGTGCCCTGGCAGGCCCTGAAACGCACACGTGTGAAGGAAACTGACTGCTATTATATTACAGTCCAAAAAGTTTTTTTTTTGTTAAATGCAAGCTATTGTGACACCGGATATGAGTGGTGGCACTGGGCAAGTGGGCACAGTATACGCTGTGAGCCTGACACACACGCTGGCAGACAACTAACTGCTATTCAATCTATTACAGTCAAAATTGTATTTTTTTTTTTTAAATGTACACTACTGTTACACCAGATATGAATTGCACTGGTGTGACACTGTGCCCTGGCAGGCCCTGAAATGCACACGCATGAAGGAAACTGACTGCTATTATATTACAGTCCAAAAAGTTTTGTTTTTTTTAAATGCAAGCTATTGGGACACCAGTGAGTGAGTGGTGGCACTGGGCAGGCCCTGAAACGCACACTTGTGAAGGAAACTGACTTCTATTATATTACAGTCAAAAAAGTTTAGTTTTTTAAAAAAATGCAAGCTATTGGGACACCAGTGAGTGAGTGGTGGCACTGGGCAGGCCCTGAAAGGCACACTCGTGAATGAAACTGACTGCTATTATAGTACAGTCCAAAAAGTTTTGTTTTTTTTAAATGCAAGCTATTGGGACACCAGTGAGTGCGTGGTGGCACTGGGCAGGCCCTGAAATGCACACTCATGAAGGAAACTGACTACTATTATATTACAGTCAAAAAAGTTTTTTTTTTTTTTTTTAAATGCAAGCTATTGTGGCACCCAGAGGCGGCTCTAGACTTTATGAGGCCTTAGGCGAAACTCAAACATGAGGCCCCACTAACAAAAAAGTGCCATATATACACATTGATGCACAGTTTACCTGTGTATCTGCCTGAGAGTGTGTCTGACAGAGAGTATCCTTGTGTGTGAATGTATGTCTCTGTGAGCATGTTTGCATTTTTGTCTGAGACCCTATGTGTATGGGGTAGCTGCTTGAAGTGTGTTGTGTGTATTGGGGGGTGATGGTAAGAAGGAGAGGCAGGTGATGGTGAGAGGCGGGTGATGGTGACAGGGAGGTGATGGTGACAGGGAGGTAATGGTGTGGGGGGTGATGGTAATGTGAGAGTGAGGGGGGGTAATGTGAGAAGGAGGAGGGGGGTAATGTGAAAGGAGGAGGGGTAATGTGAGAAGGAGGAGAGGGTAATGTGAGAAGGAGGAGGGGGTAATGTGAGAAGGATGAGGGGGCAATGTGAGGAGGGGTGATGTGAGATGGAGGAGGTGATGGTGAGGGGGGATTGATGCTGAGGGTGGTGGGCGTGGTGAGGGGGTGATGCTGAGGGTGGTGGGGGTAGTGAGGCTGAGGGTGGTGTGGGGGTGGTGAGGCTGAGGTGGTTGGGGGTAGTGGATGCTGAGGGTGGTGGGGGGTAGTGAGACTGAGGGGGTGGGGTGTGTGAGGCTGGGTGGTGGGGGTAGTGAGGCTGAGGGTGGTTGTGGGGGGGGTAGTGAGGCTGAGGGTGGTTGGGGGTGGTGATGCTGAGTGTGGTTGGGGGGTGATGCTGAGGGTGGTGGGGGTAGTGAGGCTGAGGGTGTTGGGGGTAGTGAGGCTGAGGGTGTGGGGGTTAGTGAGGCTGAGGGTGGTGTGGGGGGTAGTGAGGCTGGGGTGGTGAGGCTGAGGGTGGTGTGGGGGTAGTGAGGCTGAGGGTGGTGAGGCTGGGGGGTGGTGTGGGGGCAGGAGGCTGAGGTGGTGGGTGTTAGTGAGACTGAGGGTTGGGGTGGTGATGCTGAGGGTGGTGGGGGGATGAGGCTGAGGGTGGGGGAGGCTGAGGGTGAGGGCTGGTGGGATGCTGAGGGTGTTGGGGCTAGGTGGTGAGGCTGATGGTGGTGTGGGGGGTAGTGGATGCTGAGGGTGGTGGGGTAGTGAGGCTGAAGGTGTGGGGGGTAGTGAGGCTGAGGGTGGTGGTTGGGGTAGTGAGGCTGAGGGTGGTGAGGCTGGGGGTGGTGTGGGGGGTAGTGAGGCTGAGGGTGGTGATGCTGAGGGGTGGTGTGGGGGGTAGTGGAGGCTGAGGGTGTGGGGGTAGTGGAGGCTGACTGTGTGGGGCTAGTGGGAGGCTGGGAGGGTGTAGGGGAAGTGAGGCTGAGGTGGTGTGGGGGTAGTGAGGCTGGGGTGGTGAGGCTGAGGGTGAGGGTGTGGGGTAGTGAGGCTGAGGGTGTTAGGCTAGTGAGGCTAGTGAGGCTGAGGGTGGTGTGGGGGTAGTGAGTGAGGCTGAGGGTGGTGTGGGGGTAGTGAGGCTGAGGGTGTGGGGGGTAGTGAGGTCAGAGAGATCAGATGAGTCCTTCAGGACTGTAGTGGACACTGAATACACTAGCCTAGCTATCAATTTCACTATCAAATCAGCAGCAGCTACACTGTCCCTCCTCTCACTAAGAATGCAGCTTCACAATGAATGTAAAATGGATGCTGTCCAGGAGGTGGGAGGGTCTGGGAGGGATGGTCTGCTGCTGATTGGCTGGAATATGTCTGCTAACTGTGAGGTACAGGGTCAAAGTTTACTCAATGATGACGAATAAGGGGCGGACCGAACAGCGCATATGTTCGTCATCCGTGGCGATCGCGAACAAGCGATGTTCACCAGGAACTATTCGCCAGCGAACCGTCCGGGACATCACTACTAGGCAACTAAAAATACGATGGAAATTATGGTACATGATACTATAATATCAGTTAAAACCACTAATGGACAGTTCATTATGACTTCAATTTATGTTTCATTTGATAAGCGGTCTTTGAACACACTTGGCTGAAATGTTCGTATTTATCCAAAGTGCGATTTTCCCTTAAAGAGCGTTTTGGATACTTTTGTTTGGTGACACAGTAAAAGTAAGCATTTCCAGGTAAATATATTACCTAAAGGGATACTCTAAGAACAAAGCAACATTAGTTTAATGGAGCAGTTTTGGTTTATGGATCATGCACCTTCAGTCTCATTTACGAAGTCCTCTCCTTGTTATGACTCACATAGCCTGCATGTTAAAAAAAAGTTTCATTTTAATCAGATGTAATTGCACAGTGTGTGGTTGTTTTTTTTAGAAATTTTTATATTCTGCTGTGTTAATTGAACTTTAATCACACCTACTAACAAAGCAGGAGGTAAAAAAACTAACAAACACAATTAAAAAAGCTTGCAAATTTATCTTTTAAAGCAGGGATTATACCGCTGTACGCCTATACTGCTAGAGCTGGCTATAGCTCTTCCAAATCTGAGTGTCTCATCGTTACCTTTTCCTTATATAAAAGACTGTACTCAACAAGCTACACTATCCCTGTCTTTTGTCTTCCATATAATCTATGGTCAAGCTGAATTGAGGACAGTACATCATATCAAGCACTGACTTTTTCATCTTTGAATTATAAAAACTTTTTTTGCACCAGATCTATTTCTGTTTTTGTGCCAAGTAAGTTGTACTATTAGAGTTTACCTATGGCGCAGCCCTTCCCTTTTCTTTTGTTCTTCTTGTTCTCTCCAAAGGGTTTTGAGGGATTCCCTTTGCTGGTGCCGCTGACTACTGTGTTAATTAGCGCTGACCTTCTGTTTTGTATTTTGCATCAGTAGAGAATGCCTGGAGTTCCAAAATCCTCTTGGCCGTGGTGACCACCACCAGTAATACAGTTTTAATAAGTGAGGTGTTGAATAGAGGTATCATTCAGAGGTGCATAGGGAACTTCCGTTAAAGCATTCAGGACTAATGGCAAATCCCATGGAGGAGCTGAGTTCCTGGCTGGAGGGCATAAGTGTAAGGCTGCCTTAAAGAACCTTGAGATGAGAGGGTGAGATGCCAATGAGGTATTACAAAGGGCAGATAGAGCTGAGGACTGCACCTTCAAGGTGCTCAGGCTGAGACCTTTGTCCAGGCCTGCTTGTAGAAATTCCAAAACATGGAGGTGAGTAGGATGTTGTAATGGATCGCCTGGTACCCCGACTGGGTACCTCCATTGACGGATGCTCCTAGTGCTTCTTCAGGGCTCCAAGTACTCCACTTGACACCATAAGCACTGCAGACCCCACAAATCGCCGCAGCTTGGACCTACCCACCCTGGACCTACGACAAGGCTCCAGGTTCCAGTGGGTAAACCTCTCTTTCCCCAGAGAGTGAAGCAGGAACAGGAACAAAGTCTTACAAGAGCTTAGTGATTATTCAAGGGAGTATGAAGAGCATAGCAATCCCTTGTAGCAGGTTCCCCCCAATAAGAGACAGGACTCTAGATTGAGGGTGAAGTAGAACAGAATTTTTATTGCCACAGTCTGGAATACAGTTTTTCAGGCCTGAGGCACACCCCCTGGGCCTGATGGAAAACAGGGACAAAAGGAACAACATATCCAAAAATCACCCAGATCGGTTCAGGGGTTCAGGAATTTCCTGGAAATCTTATTTTTGCCCCACCATGCACATGGTACCATGCCCAAAACAGTTCCATACACTCGACGACAAAACACTGCTGGACAATTTAAGATGGCCGCCGCCACATGTTTGAATCTGTTCCAGTTAAAAGTCCAAGGGGGCAGAAACAATACTTTTGAACATGGGTTATCACAGGGCCCATAGTCCCAGGATAAGAGGCTGGCAAGCAGGCCTCTCCAAAAACCAGTGGCGAGGTCACTGATGTTGAAAATCAAAAGATTTAGTCACTGCCCATTTATGGAAGGTTTCCCAAATCCTGTAATAACAGAAAGATGTGGACTGTTTCCTTGCCGTTAGGAGAATATCAATCACTGCTTTGGATAGGTCCTGGATGAGAAGGGATCTCCTTTCAACAGCCAGACCCCAGGTTCCAGCTGGATGGATTGAGGGGAGTTGCTGGACCCTGGATTAGAAGGTCCAGGGAGATTGGAAGAAGCCAAGGATGGGTCAGAGAGATTTTCAGTAGAAGCGGATACCAAGGTCTCCTGGGCCAGATTGGAATCACCTTCTTTCCTTCTTTCCAGATTTGATTCAGTATCCTGGGAATCAGAGGTAAGGGAGGGAACACATACCCCAGGCTGAAGTTCCAAGGATGGGAAAAGGCATCTTGCCCCAAAGCTAGAGGTTCCTTGGAGAGGGAAAAAAATCTTGCCACCTGAGCATTTCATCTGCTGGCCATCAGGTCTACCTGGGGTATGCCTCACCTCTTCGTCTGAACTTGAAAACTCTGGGATTCAAGCTCCACTCGCCTGGTAGTATGCAAGTTCTGCTGAGGAAATCTGCCAGAATGTTTTCCGTCCCTGGGAGATAGATCACTTTTATCCTTTGATATGAACCTGTGCCCAGGACATCAGAGGAGTTATTTCTTGTAAAAGAAGTTTGCTTCTTGTACCTCCATGGTGATTTATGTAGGCAGCCCCTGCCCTGTTGCCTGTACGTATAGAGAGCCAAGGACTTGTGAGAGCACTGTGGAGTTTCCATATAGCAATGTAAATTGCCCTCAGTTCCCGCAAATTTGAGTGAAGGCATTTCTCTGATGGGTTCCAAGTGCCTTGAATCCATATTGATTCTGTGTGAGCACCCCATTCCGTCATGCTCGCATCTGTAGTTATAACTTGCCAAGGAGGATCTTCTATTGGAAACCCTTTCCATAGATTGTCTTGCTGAAGCCACCATCCCAACTGATCTTTTACAATTTGGGGAATTTTAATAATTTGTTTCCAGTTGTTGCGATAGTTGTTGAACTGACTCAGGAAATTCCACTGGATAGTTCTTGAGTTCTATTGAGCCCAGCGGACTAAACCTATAGTTGAGGATATCAAGCCCAGTATGCTCATGTACTCCTTGGCTGTGATGGAAGTTTTGTGGTCAACTGGGAGAATTTAGCTTTTTAGTCTGCTTATCCTTTCTTGTGATAGGAAGACCTTTGCTTCTACAGTGTTGATATAAGCCCCCAGGAATATTGCTTGTTGAGATTACTTCTTGAGATGGAGTCAGAGCACTCTTCTGTTTGTTGATAATCCAACCATGTTCCTGTAGACAGTTCAGGGCCTGTATGGTCTGACAAGATGCTTCTTGATGAGATGGAGCTACAATTAAAATGTCATTGTGACGGACCGCCTGGCACCCTGACTGTGTACCTCCGTCACTCGCTGCTTCCAAGCACTTGCGAGCACTGTACTGGAACACCATAATCACTGTAAGCCCCATGAGCCGCCGCAGCTTGTTTGGGGTCTCGCCGTCCTCAACCCACCCTGGACCCAAGATCAGAATCCAGCTTCCAGTGGGTAGACCTCTCCTAGTCCAGAGAGCATAGCAGGAACGGCTCTTAGAAGATCTAGTGATTATACTCAGGGGAGTATTGTGATATAGCAATCTCCAGAGTGTATGTAGTTCTCCAATCCCCCAAACATGAGCCAAGACTTCATGAAGGGGTAAATCATTCTGTTTAATGGAAGCCACAGCTGGCCTTTATGCAAGTCCCCAAGCAAGGTGTACGCCCACATGGACCTTGATGGGACAGGGACACAAATCTTACAAACCTATCAGAACAGTAATTAAATGTATGACACTCCGATTACAAGCATACAATCCCTCCACTCTGCCTGTGAGATAATTGAGTCAGCTACTGTATTAACCCAATTATCTCCAGGCAGAAAAAACAGATATTTTGCAAAACCCCAAAAGTACCGCAAAACACAACATATCCCCACATTCCCTGATAGCCCTGATCTGGGTAAACATCATATCCAAAAATCACCCAGATCAGTTCAGGGGTTCAGGTATTTCCTGGAAGTCTTATTTTTTGACCCACCGTGCACATGGTCCCATGCCCAAAACAGTTCCAGAGAATTAAGGCTAATGGTTGGTCTCTCTGTCTGGAGTACAAAAGGACATACTTCACATGAACAGAGCCTTTTAAAGTGCATTGGGCAAGGTATATTGCAGGGCCCATAGTCCTGAGGCAAGAACCAGAAGGCCCCTCCAAGAACACGTGATGAGGTTACTTTTGTCACAGTCCTCTAGGTAGTGAAATATGACTCAGGTGTTTCCTCAGGTGTGCTATAAGGACCACTAGGAGTTTTGAGAAGGTCCTTGGTGCAAGGCCTAAGCCGAAAGGAAGGCCACTGAGTTGGAAGGACTGTCCCATAATATGAAATCGGAGGAACTTGCGATGAAGAGGGTAGATGGGAACGTAGTCATATGCATCCCTCAGCTCTATATTTAGGGCCATATTCCATATCTTCCTCCTCCTATGGACGTTAGCTAATCCCCTTTGTTGATATTGGGAATAATAGTGGATATGGATTCCATCTTGAACGGAATACGCTTCAGGAATAGGTTTACTTTTTTCAGATCTATTATAAGTCTCCATTTCCCTTTGGGTTTGGGGACCAAAAATACTATTGAGTATCTTTCTGTAGGAGAAACCTCTTCTATGACACCTTGAAGAAGTAGTTTTTTGACACCTGAAATCATGGCTTGCCCTTTTTTCCCCAAGGGTATTCTTGAGCTTATGAAAGAGTTGCCGGGAGGAAAGGAGTCGAATTTGATTCTGTAACCTTGATCGAGGATAGACATGACCCAAGAGTCAGATATATTTGTGGCCCAGACAGATAGGAAATGATGAAGTCTTCCTCCTAGGTAGTCTGTATGGGCCTGTAAACCTTCAGACGTTTTTGGAAGGGACTCTAGATCCCCTTCCTCTGGAGGATTTGGAGGAAGATGAAGGCTGGTAGGTTCTCCACAATGCATATCTATTGTACTCTTTACCTGGTCAGTATGACCTATTGTCTCGAAAGGACTTATCACAAAACTCTGGACAAGGTGGTAAGAGCTATGGCTGCATGTGAAGCTGAGCCAAGAGAGAGATAAGCTTTTATTAGGTTGGCATCCAGTCTTTTCTCCATAGGTTCCCGTAGATATGCCATGGAGTCAATGGGAAGCGTAGTACGTTTTGAAATTTTTATTACCGCTGCATCAATTTTTGGGATAGTAGTCCATGTTTTGCAATCATTGGAGGCAAACAGGTAGATCCTAGGATTCTAGTTTTTAGGGTAACTTTTTTCTCTGGTCTTGCCCATTCATTGAGGATCATTTCATTGATAGAACAGGAAACAATTTTTTCAAAGATCTGAGGTCTTCAAAATATTTGTCAGATTCCAAGGATTCAGTTTTTTCTTCCTGTAATTTCAGGGTATTTCTTTTTAGGAAGATGAGTTTTTTGACAGATTTTGAGTCTAAGGATTTAGGGCCATATTCCATATCTTCCTCCTCCTCGTCAGTAAATTCTTTAATGGATTCAAGCTCAGATTCAGATGAGGGAGAAGAGGACTCAGCTTTTTGATCTTTCTTGGAGTTGGTGTGTTTAGAAGAAGCCTTGAAGCCTTCAGCCATGGCTTGGGATATCCAGGTCTTAAGTTCTTCTTGAAGAGAACTATTCCTGGGTTGGTTGTCTGCCACTTCTGTCATACAGGGGAGGCATAGGTTTTTACCCTCTAGAGCAATTTTATTGCAGGCCAAGCAGCGATTAGATTTTTCCTTGTGTTTCCTGGGAGATCTATCCCGGCTCATGCTTGGGCTGCAAGATAAGAAAGGCCATGTAATTAACTATGGGGCCTGTATGGCACTCTTTTATTCCCCTTATGTAGAAAAAAACTTGCCTCACCTATGTTTCTTTGAACCTGAGTGGTGGGAGGCAGAGGGAGAAGACATCTAAAGGAAAAAAGGAGTGAAGAATTGTATTACCTTAATATGATTAAGAATACATTTTGAAAATGGGGATAAATAAATAATTCTTACCTTCAGGTGAGAAAAAAAGACACTGGCAGTACCGAATAACTTTCCAGAAAAGTTTAGGAAGTTAATGAACTAGACACTTTAAGAATCAAATTTTTTTTAAAAATGTCTCTTTAAGTGAGGAAGTTTGCACATACGCAGATCGTTCGAAAGAACGCTGAGCCATTCACGCCTTTTTTCTAGATCAGTTCACGACAATTATGAGAACCGTGGTATAAACAAACTAAAGCTAGCCTGGAGAATCCCTTAGAAAGGAAACGAACAACATAGCATTCGAATGGAAGAAAGAAATGAATGAAACAAAACGAATGAACAGAGAATCGCTTACCACAGGGAAACATGAACAAACTCCCGAACAAAGGAGTCTACCGAACACATGAGTACATGAATTGAGGAGAAGAAAAACTCCCAAATGAAGAAATGAAGGTCTATCTCCCATTAACTCTATGCTCTGTAACAGGAATAAACAAGGCTTCTGATTTTATCAATGGAGCCATAATCCTCAGCATGATATATGGATTACAAGCAGATTCAAATTACTTATTTTGAATCTGACCCAGTTAGTCATGCTCATGCATGCTGTTTACTGGGTCTTTCAGGCACAGAGAGCCTGAACTGTGCATTGGAGACCCATGGCACACATGGGAAGGTGGCCTAAAAAAAAGAAAATTGCTAAATAACATTTTAACCTGTCTGTCCGGTTAAAGACAGGAAAAAAGACTGAGGTATGGAAGGAGGAGGGACCTTTTATGCCTTCAGTCTCTTTCTCTCTTTTTTTATTAGTTAATCCTGTCCTGATCTGGTTAGGGGCGGAGCTACCCATAGGTGATGCTACCATGATTAGCCAGGAATATTTTTTTATTATTATTTTAAGAGAGTCACGTGACGATTTGGGAGGAATCTTTCTAAACATACAAGGGGAAATAAAAAATAAAAAAATGTCTTCACTTGTGTTTTTATTGCTAATTACAGAAGGTATTCAAATTGTTTAGACATGTTCAATATACCAAAGCCCACAAAAAAAATCCCACTGTGACAACACCCATAAGACATCTGTTTTAGACTGGTAGCAGACAATCACAACACAAAAACAGCACACACACTATTAAAACACATACATAGGTATGTATGAGTGCTTGGTTATTAGTGTGTATATGAATGTATGTGTATTATTTTACTATTAAGTACACAAAGAAAGGAACATTTTCTCTTGTCCTAGTTATTAAATAAACAACAATACTACATTTAAATAATTTCACATACTAAGCTGTTTTTCTTACATTCCAACACTTCAGTAACAATGATTATGCAGATTTGAAACATTTATTTTAATCATATTCTCAATTTTTGTATAAAATTAACCAAGATATTTTGGAACAAAATCAAAACACCCCTATTGTTATTTATATTTTATCAGAATTATTATGTGATTGCTGGTGGAAAAGGGAGTGGGCACATGTAAATGAAAGGTATTTAGCCATACCTTGAGGAAAAAAAAAATTTGTAACTGTATGGAGAAGTAAATGGTATAAGATAAATTAAAGTTATATTTAATTATATCAATCATTATATATTTAACCCATTTTTCGGGCCAGCCTGGAGCATTTAATAGACTCGTGCTATCAAATGGAGCAAGATGATGGGATTTAGTAGCTTTACTTATGAAAATTTTAAACTTAAACATGTCAGTACACAAAGAAAATTATGATTTATCTAATTTTTTTCAGTAAATCACTGTACTTTTAAAATCAATTCACTGTATCTATTAGCAGTTAAAAAAACACTGTATAGTAGAAAATCACCAATCAATATGTCAAGCCCCGAGATCCATAGGAAATCTTAATATTTTTTGTTTCATTGACATCATTGCTGGATGCTGATACATTTTAAAAGACGACAGTTAACCTTCAGATTATTCTAGGGCATGAGGCTTTCTTATATTTTTGGTTTGTTAATGCCCTACAAATCATACGAGTATAAATCCTCTAAAGCAGGATTACTTGCTTCCATTCAGTTTAATCTTGAAATCTCTGAAGCAGGTTTCTTTAGTGACTACGGTGTGCTTTCAAAGAGTGGAGCTTGCTCTGTTGGTTCATCAATACTTGTAATATTATCAAATGTGAAGATAATCCCTTTCTCCTTCACAGGCTTCAATAGAGAGTTAGGTCATTTCATCATTTGCATAGTAGCACATTACACACTAATTAAAGATTTACATTTCATTGCAGGTTAACATATTCATATGTTACAATACATATATTGTAATTATTTCCTGTACTCCCTGAAAAGCTAATTAATCCTGTACATAAAAAAAACAAACATTGACAATTAAAAGAGAAGTATTTATGTTTTGTTAGTATAAGTATACAAATACTTCTCTTTTATACATATATATATATATATATATATATATATATATATATATATATATATATATATATATATTAAAGCACTCACAGGTTTTGCCATTGCCGCTACAAAAATCAGTGTTACATCAAATGGACTGACGTTTTGACATTTAAAGTATTTTTCAAGATTTGTTTAATTCTATTTAATTACATGTTTCATTATATATATATATATGTGTGTATGTGTGTGTGTGTTTTAATGACTGTATTTGTCATTAAAGATGTTAATTCTTTACAATAAAGAGTTCATCTAGGAGAACGACCTTAAGTAGCCTCCATAGACACATGTTGTTTGTTGGGTGTGTTAATATGCAGTATGTTGATATAAATTGTGTTATTACACATTTAAGTTGAAAAGAAAATCCATTGACCAGATTAGATAGAATGTAATATGAGCAAGGAGTATATTACACCTGCTATTCATGCCAAACATAAAAGAAAGCACATGCAATTTACATAATTGTGTTTAAATAGTCTTAACTCGTGTAGTACAAATTTCTGTTAAATGTGGAAGCCAATTTGCATTAAATCCTATTTTTTGGCTGTTGCTCTCTTGGAATAAGGATTTCCATGGCTTAGTGTGCAGTTGTTATTGCCTCCATCTATCTGGCAGATTAGTTTGCCATGTAGCGAGACAATTGATGCTTTTAATAATTAGCTAATGCTGATTAAAATGCATTAGGGTATGAATTGTTTGGCATCATTAACTAACCTTAAGGCTCACCTGAAAAAGTGATGTCATGGTAGACATTTAAAAAATTTTTTTTATCAAACTTTGTCCTTAAGTGCTATAGTCTACGCTTATACAAAATCTCATACGTTGTCCTTATCAAAAATGAATTATGATAAAATAAAATATAATCACACACACAAATATACACAAGCACACACACACATATGCCTTTTCAAGCCAAAGTTAATGATTTTAAGAATACCTTATTAAAGCATGATAATATATGCAGCGACTAATGGCGTGGCATATCAATCAAACATTTTTTCAAGATGTAACTTGCATGTGGATGCATGTAAAAAGACGTAACATAATAAAATGGAGATTCGAAGCAAACATATGTATTGCATGGTTAGTGACATTGTGCAAAAATAATGGTCTGACAGAGGTTATTCTGGTCCCTTGGTACTTATCAAGGACTCAGCAACCAGTATTGAGAATCAGTGATTTAAAGCCAGACCAAGAGGAAGTGATATTATTAGTGCATACTACATGCTTCCCCACCAGAGGCACTCTGCTCACCTACATGCCACTACTGAACACATGTATAACACCCCCCTCCTGCCGAAGATAAACCAGAAGTGGAGAACTAAAAACCTCTCCACACACTCTGAGACATTCCACACAAAATACTCAGGTACATTCAGACTCCCCTACACACAAAACAGTCAGACTGCTCCACACACAAAATTTAGCCAATGTACACCACACTCAGTCTCACCACACATTCCGCTCTTAATCCCCCCCACACTTACAACACCAAGCCACCACACACATCCAAAAACAAAGCCCAGAACTCTAGAAGGAGCCCCAATCTGATTCCTGCTTAGGGCACTGAACAATCTCAATGTGGCTCTGAAAGCAACACTCTAAAGTAAAAATATAGATATACCTGTTTTTACCCTTAGAGTGTGGTTTTTTTAAGTTAGATTCAGGGCCTATTTTTATTAAATTTAAACAAAACAACACAAAACCCGCAATCCAGAGTCAAGTTTTTTCACTCCCAGCAGCCTGATCTCTCTGCTGTGCATGATAATGCTGATCATAAAGCCTTTTGATTTTTGACATTTCTTGTGGTTGTGGTACTTAGAGAAGAGTTACTTTTATTCATTGTCAATAAGGCACATAATCTCTGGCAAAACCAGTACATACATTCCTAGTGTTGAATTGATTTGGACAAATTTGGGAATGCCAAAGTTAAAAGTTAGGAAAGCTTTGAATGATTGGGTGGAAATAGCTTTCATAGATAAAAATCTATTTGGTGATTGAAGCATTTGGTTGATGCATTTGTGGCAATCACTGTGCGTGCACTAATTTTCTCCAAACAGAAAAGCACTTATGATAGTTTCCCTGGGGTGGAGATGACTTGATAATGGAGAAAAGGTGAAGACATCTTTATTTTTATTTTAAGTATGGGGTGGGACTTACCATTTAGAGCATTAAAGGAACACTCCAAATGTTAACAATGAATATTGGTTTTAACGTTGGAGTGTTCCTTTAAGACAAGACACTTTGGACACTTTTTTTTTTATACATTTTGCAACTTTTCCTAAATTTTTAAATAATACACAAACTGTTTAAAAGGGCCTTGTGAATCAACAGTTATGCATAAAGGACAACAATCATTTCAAATATTTCGTTTTTCTAATGTAATAATCCTCTCATAAAGTTTTAAAAAGGAAATTGATTTATTTTTAAATGATGTCTATCTAAATAAAAAATAGAAAAACTAATTCCTACCTTTAGTAAACGACGGGATCCTTTAACCAAATACATGCACCTTTGGTCAGCCAGCTTTTCAAAACCAACAATTAGTCTATATAGTCTTTAATGCTTCTGTGCAGAGGGTGAACTAGGGAAGACCATAGAGACTACCTAAAAGTTTTTAAACACTGTCTGACCCAAGATCCTGTCATATACTAAAGGTAGGGATGAGCTTTTCTCATTTGTTTCACATGTACTTCATTTAAAAAAAAAAAAAACGATTTTCTTTCAAAACTTGAAGAGAGGATTATTATATTAGAAAAAAATATATTTCCTTTCAAAGTTTGATGAAAGGATTATTATATTAAAAATCAGTTTTGAGGTAACAGGTATCCTTTAAATGCAAAATCATTCGCTGTGAATTTCATATCTAGATATTTGATGGGTTTTTTTCTGCATTTGTCACAATAACATTTGTTTGTAAATGTAAAATGAACTGTTTGTTAGACCACATATCCAGCATTGCTCTGGTTGTATCAAGTGATAAGGGAAAGGATTAAAGTGTTCATGAACTCTATATAAACAGAGTAAATTGTGATGACAGAATGCCCATTTCAAAGGCATATAGCAGGTGGTCACTGCAAAGAAGCTGTGATAGGAAGATTATTCTTAATCTCTTTTGAAAAACCAATGTCAGTACTTTCTGTGATGCAGTACATAAAAACACTCCTGGAACTGTTGATGGAAAACAAAGCAAAATGCATTTGTTTGCAGTCTGGATATTAAAACCCTTTAGTACTCAGAGGTTCATTGTTTTGATGAGCTTACAGATCTGTGCTTAGTAAAATTGCTAAGAAGATTCAAACATGAAAAGTGAGAACGGAGATATACAGTGGTTTCATATTTCTGTTCTATTGTACAAATAACAGCGGATTTGCAAAGCTAGTTATAAGTAATCAGATTAATAATTCAAAGGATATTTGGGATCCAGTACACAAACATTAACAAATAACATTACAAAATAATTCATTATTACAACATATGTATGAAAAAGTGTCAGTTAGAAATGTGTTTGACTTTAGGTTGACTGACTGTTGGTCCAAATTCAGCATCACCAAAGCTCCATATAGAGGTATAAAAAAATGATTAGTGCAATGGCCAAAAATGTTCATTTGATTTGGTGTACGGAGTTCTGTCTCTAGCACTAAAAAAAAGAGATGACTGATTAATGTTGAATTTATTCACAGATCAAGGGGGAAAGAAATAAGGAACTGTATACAAATCCAAATATAGATTTATTCACTGCTCCTCTTCATTTTCCCTCTATTGGTTCCTGTTTCTGGCTTGATCTGTGAACCAAATAGCAGAGCAATTCACAAAATATATATACATAACATTTATTTTATATTTTGCAGTGCACTATTTTGCCCATTTTTGCACCCTCTTTTGTTTGTCTAAATCATTTTAATGAATATTTTTCATGAACAATATTCAGACAAGCCGAACAGTCAACTGAACAAGTAGTGGAGGTTTCATTTTCAGAAAAGATGGTGGCATAACCAAATGTATCTCCCGTGCAAGTCTAGTGTCAACTAAGAAATGTCCTGCACATAAAAATGGATACACAATACACATTAGGTGGATTGCATGTGCATGTACCGACAATGACACCACACTAGTTACAACCATCCAATATAAAAAATAGATGCAGTAAGTTGTAGGAAAATGGTCTATGTATTGCCTGCTGATGTGTCCAGCACACACTCTCATACAAAAGAAAAATAAAGATAAAAAATTATTTTAATATACAACATATTAATTTTCATAGAAGTCACGTTCGCACAACACAAAACTATATTTTCCAAAAGGTCAATTTTACTCGGTTTTTTTTCCGTTAGGTAACAAGCAATGATAAAAAAAATGTGTAATCAATCAAAGATATACTAAAATCATTGAAACAGCAAAAAAAAAAAAAATTGCTCATCAGAAAATAAACCTTTCCAACTGTTAATTAACTAGCAAGTATCAAGAAATCATCCAATATCTTTCTAGTGAGATCAACAGAGACAACATATACTCCATAAGCATTGTTTTTTAACACAAAAGATATACATTAAACTATATACATTAAACTACTCAATGATTCAGTTGCATACCAGTTAAGATGGCAAGCAAATTATTACATTTTTAAGTAAAAACAATAGGATTACAGAACAGATTTATACTACACTATTCAAATACTTGAAAATGTAACTTTTTTGGAAAAAAACAAGTAAGAGACCATAAAATGGTTTGCCAACATACTTTCGCAATTTTTATTTGTAATAGAAAAACTGCTATTTTCCTAGAAGCATTGAAATATGTCACATGTTGGCAAAGTGAATATGATATAATGTAATAGTCATATTTTATTTTTTCACACATATGAATGTTTCTAATTAAATTCAATGTGTCATTATTTCAGACACATATTATACAACATATGGCAGAAGTCACATAGTTTAATAGATAGTCTGATTGTTTTTATTACAAATTATACTATCTCATAATCATAATCACGGTTCACAAAATTGTCATCATATATTTATGTGTGTATATATATATATATATAAAGAGAGAGAGCACTCACAAGACTTCTTAATATATATGCTCTTTCTTTTATTGAAGCAGACAATGTGCAAAAAAGATTGTTTCATTCCTTTAATGAACTTTTATCAATATATATAAAAATATATACATTGTTGAATTTTGGAGCCAAAAGAGCAAGTAATTTTACCTTATCCAGCTTGTGAAGTGTCTCTGAAGCCTGAAAAGACTGTGTAACACCCTAATTCTAAGACAAGGTACCAAAGGAAATTTGTACTTTTGTCACTATATATATATATATATATATATAGTGAGGGAAAAAAGTAGTTGATCACCTGCTGTTTTGAACATTTGCCCACTGACAAAGAAATGATCAGTCTATAATTTTAATGGTAGGTGTATTTTAACAGTGAGAGACAAAATAACAAAAGAAAATCCAGAAAAATGCATGTCAAAAAAGTTAGAAATTGATTTGCATGTCAATAAGTGAAATAAGTATTTGATCCCCTATCAATCACTCTCTTAAAGGGAGTGCTCCTAATCTCAGATCGTTACCTGTATAAAAGACACCTGTCCACAGAAGCAATCAATCAATTTGATTCCAAACTCTCCACCATGGCCAAGACCAAACAGCTGTCCAATGATGTCAGGGACAAGATTGTAGATCTACACAAGGCTGCAATGGGCTTCAAGACCATCATCAAGCAGCTTGATAAGAAGGTGACAACAGTTGGTGCAATTATTCGCAAATGGAAGAAACACAAAATAACTGTCAGTCTCCCTCGGTCTGATTCTCCATGCAAGATCTCACCTCATGGAGTTTCAATGATCATGAGGACAGTGAGGATTCAGCCCAGAACTACACAGGAGGATATTGTTAATGATCTCAAGGCAGCTGGTACTGTAGTCACCAAGAAAACAATTGGTAACACAATACGCCGTGAAAGATTTCATTCCTGCAGCGCCCACAAGGTCCCTCTGCTCAAGAAATCACATGTACAGGCCTGTCTGAAGTTTGCCAATGAACATCAGAGGAGAACTGGGTGAAAGTGTTGACCAAAATCGAGTTCTTTGGCATCAACTCAACTCGCCATGTTTGGAGGAGGAGGAATGCTGCATATGACCCTAAGAACACCATCCCCACCGTGAAACATGGAGGTGGAAACATTATGCTTTGGGGGTGTTTTTCTGCTAAGGGGACAGGACAACTGCCCCGCATCAATGGGATGATGGACGGAGGCCATTTACCATCAAATCTTGGGTTAAATCCTCCTTCCCTCAGCCAGGGCATTGAAAATTGGTCATGGATGGGAATTCCAGCATGACAATGACTCAAAACACATAGCCAAGGCAACAAAGGAGTGGTTCAAGAAGAAACAGATTAATGTCCTGGAGTGGCCTAGCCAGTCTCCAGACCTTAATGTCATAGAAAATCTGTGGAGGGAGCTGAAGGTTTGAGTTGCCAAATGTCAGCCTCGAAAATGAATGACTTGGAGAGGATCTGAAAAGAGGAGTGGGACAAATCCCTCCTGAGATCTGTGCAAACCTGGTGGCCAACTACAAGAAATTTTTTACCTCTGTGATTGCCAGCAAGGGTTTTGCCACCAAGTACTAAGTTGAAGGGGTCAAATACTTATTTCACTCATTGACATGCAAATCATATTATAACTTTTTTGACATATTTCTGGATTTTCTTTTGTTATTCTATCTTTCACTATTAAACTACACCTACACTTACCATTAAAATAATAGACCGATTTCTTTGTCAGTGGGTAAACATTCAAAATCAGCAGGGGAAAACATACTTTTTTTTCCTCACTGTATATCTAAATATACACATAAATATATATAATCATTAGAAACAACATCAAAACCACCTGCCTAATATCATATAGTTCCCCCTCATGTTGCTAAAACTGTTCTTGCATTGAAGCATAGACTCCACAAGACCTCTGAACATGTCCTGTAGTATCTGGCACCAAGACATTGGCAGCAGGTTCTAAAAATTGCGAGGTGGGGCCTCAATGGATTTGGTTTGTTGTTCCAGCACATCCCACAGATCGTCAATCAAATTGATATCTGGGGGATTTGGAGGCCAAAGCAACACCTTGAACTCTTTGTCATGTTCCTCAAGACATCCCTGAACAATATTTGAGTGTAGCAGGGTGCATTATTCTGCTTAAGGAGGCTACTTCCATCAGGGAACACCATTGCCATGAAGGTGTGCGTGTGGTGTTGAGCATTCTCTAGGTATGTGGTACATATCAAAGCATCATACACATGAATGCCAGGACCAAATATTTCCCAACAGAACATTGCCCAGAGCATAACACATCCTCTGTTGCCCTGCCTTCTTCCAATAGTGCATCCTGCTGTTATCTCTTCCACAGTTAAATGATGCACATATACCTGGCCATTTACCTGATCTAAAAGGAAACGTGATTATCAGTCCAAGCAACCTTCTTCCATTGCTCTGTCATCCAGTTCTGATGCTCATACCCTATTTAAATTACATTTGGTGGTAAACAGGGGTCATCGTGGGCACTGTAAGTAGTCTGAGGCTACACAGCCCCATACGCAGCAAACATTGATGCACTGTGCATTCTGACACCTTTCAGTCATGGCCACCATTAAGATTTCAATTTGGCCTACAGTAGCCCTGTGTGTGATTAAACCATATGGGCTAGCCTTTGCTCCTCATTTGCCTCAATGAGCCTTGGGTACCCATGACCCTGATGGTTTTTTTTTGTTGCTCCACTTTTGTTAGGTACTAACCACTGTATACTGGGAATACCCCACTTGCCAGTTTGTAGATGCTCTGACCCTGTTGTCTAACCATCACTATTTGGCCCTTGTTAAAGTGACTCAGATCTTTTTACTTTCCAATTTTCTCCTACATCCAACATATGAAATTCAAGAACTGACTATTCGCTTGCTTCTTGACAGATGCCATTGTAATAATATCATCAATGTTCACTTCGCCTGTCAGAGGTGTGATGAACCGCCTGGCACCCCGACTGGGTGCCTCCGCCAATCAATGCTTCCTAGCTGATGCTGAGGACCATAAGCACCGCACTGGACACCATCAGCACTGTAGCCCCCATTTCCGCCACAGCTTGGCTGGGGTCTCGTCGTCCCTTCCCACCCTGGACCAGCTCCTGGATCCAGCTCTCAGTGGGAAGGCCTCTCCTCCAAGAGAGTACAGCTGTGAAGCTCTTATAAGAGCTAGTGGTTATAGTAGTATAGCTGTTCCCTACAATCACGAGACAAGGCTGTGTGTTGAGGGTGAAGAGGAACTGATTTTAATGGTACCACACTTGACCTTATATGACAATCCACATGCAAAGGGTACACTCACATGGACCTTGTGCGGAACTGAGTGATAATATTCACAGACCAATAAGAACAGTATTCCAATGCACGACACTCCCACACATAGCATACAATCTGCCTGCCTGGGAGATAATTGAGTTAGATACTGAATTAACCCAACTATCTCCAGGCAGAAAAAAACACACATTTCTATAAAGTCCCAAAAGTTCCCCAAAACACATAATATCTCCACAAATGTCACATCCCCTGATAGCCCTGATCTGGGTTACCAACATATCCAAAAATCACCCAGATCAGTTCACGGGCTCAGGAATGGTACTGATGGTACTTTCGCCACAAGTGGTTTTAATGATATGGCCAGTATATATATATATATATATATATATATATATATACCAAAATACCAGAGTTTTGCAGTATGCAATGATACCTTTTTTATTGGACTAACATATATTTCAAAGACAAGCTTTCAAGATTTTTCCTCTCTTCCTCAGGTCTGAAGCAATACTGAGGTATACTGTTATTATGTTAGTCCAATAAAACAGGTATCATTGCATACTGCAATACTCTGGTATTTTGGCATCTTGTCTACTGGACTAATATGGCTAATCCAGTCAACACTATCTATCTATCTATCTCTCTCTCTCTCTCTCTCTCTCTCTCTCTCTCTCTCTCTCTCTCTCTCTCTATATATATATATATATATATATATATATATATATATACATTATACAAATATTTATATTTATTATATTTATTTGTTTCACTACTCCTCGTATGCTCTTTATCTATGATGTATGTATGTATGTATGTAAGCATGTATGGAGAAGGGACGTAGAACTTGTGTGGACTGGCTGGCTATAAAGTAGTTAACATAAAGTTGATTTAAATAACTGCTCCTGCTGCCTCTATCTCTCTAACAACCCGACATCCTTCTGCCATCATGTGGCAGTGTGAAACATTCTCTTTTCTGATACAGTCACTGCACTCTGTCCTTTTCTGTACACCTAGTATTAAGCTTCAAGTTTGCAAGAAGGAAGGAAGAGGAAAGGCAAAAGCCCTGAACAGGGAGAATTCAAAGTTTATAAATAGTGAGAAAGAGAAGTCTTGAGCCACAGGGCTTGTAAAATAGACAATAGTCTTGGTGGGAAGATGGAAGAGAGAGATTGACATATGTTATGTGAATTCTTAAAGAATCCTGCAATTGTCCCCCCCAGTACCACCTCCACCGGACAGGTAAGGCTGTTATTGTGCTTTCTATTAAAAAGATTCTGTAATATGACCCATTATATTTGTCAGCACCAGGCCCAATGGTCTCATAATCCAGCCATGGAGGGGGCTGTACGCCATTGACTCATCAAGATCTGTTTCACACAATTAATCCCTATTTTATTTTAGAAAAAAATAGTTATCAATTGCATTTATTTTTATTGCTAAATAATTACATTTGCTAAATAGAATAAAAATATGATATATGCAAAAGTTTCCCAAAGTTATTTAATTAGATACATTTGCTATGTTGATTCAGACTATCAAGTTATGGTAAATACTCATACATTTAATACATCCTGCTTTGCTGGTGTCTGCTTGTAAATACATTTTATATAGTGAATATATAGAAATTCACTTACATCTGCATATAAAAAAATAATTCTTTCCCATCTTTATAAAATATGTATTTTGATTATAATCCAAAAGTTAAAGATGAGTGACCATTGAGTCTGGACTAAGATTTGAGAATCTCAACCCTTTCATTGACTTGTGTTCCAAGCATTGGTAACGTTGAGAGTCCACTGACAAACAAGTAATAATAATAGTAATACAATGTTATTTGCTGCTAAAAAATAATAATTTAAAATATAGAAGAGCTTTATTTGTCTTGTAAAAATGTTTTGTTGTCATTGGCTTTTTGTAGACTCTTCTTTACATTTCATTTTTTAATCTACTTAAATATTGTCTATTGGAAAACCAAAGGTTTAATAACATATTTAACGTATGTCTATAATGTGACCACCATAAAATGGTACCACTATAATTCCTTTCTTGATGACAAAAAAGCTATTATTAGACCAAGTGCTCTAATGATGTGGGGATCAGCAGTGTACCCCATGGAGTAACCCTATATTTTTGCACCCCTTAACCTGCCACTCACAGTTCTAGCAATCTTTAAATACATTCCAACCATATACCTAAATATTCTTAATCTTCTAGTAGTGTCATTTGAATCCGCATTGTGATTCACACGTAACTCTTTTTAACACAATGTCATATCAGCATTACTCAAATGAGGCTTAACATCAAAACTATCTGTTCTAACAATATTTTAAATGCATGCAAGGGGCAATTGACTGCAATGCAGCATAAAACAATGGATGATTAATTAAAGGTTAATTTTTTGTATTCTTCACACAGAAATGCATTGGTGCATAATAAAGGTAACTTGAAAAAACTAAATCCAGAAAATGTTACATTAATCACTAGTGATGTCCCGAACGGTTCACCGAACGGGTTCGCTGCGGACTCATCATTGAGTAAACTTTGACCCTGTACCTCACAGTCAGCAGACACATTCCAGCCAATCAGCAGCAGACCCTCCCTCCCAGACCCTCCCACCTCCTGGACAGCATCCATTTTGAAGCTGCATTCTTAGTGAGCTGTCCAGGAGGTGGGAGGGTGTGGGAGGGAGGGTCTGTTGCTGATTGGCTGGAATGTGTCTGCTGACTGTGAGGTACAGGGTCAAAGTTTACTCAATGATGAGTCCGCGGCAAACCGTTCGCGAACCGTTTGGCGAAGCGTTCGGGACATCACTATTAATCACCAAATAATATTGCTGACTTTGTGCTTGTGCAATACTCTAACTATCCTTTAATAATTTCCTGAAAAATTAATGGAATACTGTCTAATTAGCGCACCAAAGAAAATCTAAATATCTATTTTACATCCACTTAGGTTGAAATACCTTGCTGTTTAACACTGTCACTTTTACAAATGCAAAGTGTATTCTTAACCAACAGCATTGATGCTAGTGTAAATAAATAACCAACGGGAACCAATTTTAAATAGAAATTATACAACCATCCTGTCATAAAGTCAACCCATATGTATTTAGTGCATTTAAAATAAACCAAGCAGGTTTACCCAGAATCACTTAAGAACCGGTTAAAGGGATAGAATACAAACCTACATTCCTAATGCTATAGTGCCCTATTTGCAGTTTGTTACGGTTCTCTTCCTTGGTTTATTAAAAAAAACCTGAAAAAAGGTTGGGTTTTTTTACCGTTACTTCTCTTGTAAAGCTCCCTTGACACTGCCCGCCACTGTGTCTCCTGCTACATCATTAGATTCTTAAACCCATGACCAATCCAATGCTCATCAATGCTCATCATAGATGAATCCACGTTTCCTTACAGGAAAGCATTCAATTCAATGATGGCCTTCCGTGTCATATGGCAGAGTTTTACTTTACAGGGGACTTAATGAATAGCCTCACTACAGTCTAAACACTAAACAGGTGGGGAGAGGTTGCTTTTCTTGTACTACCAGTCTAGAGTAGTTTCAGAAGGAGAACAATTGCTGGTGCAGCACTTCTGAACAAGGTCAGGCCCAGCGGGCCTGTCAGTGTGTGTATCTATGTGTGTGTCAATGTGTATCTGTTTGTGTGTGTCAATGTGTATGTATATCAGTGTAAGTATAGATGCATATGTGCAGACATTCAAATGCGAACACTACATGCAAACACACCCTTGCAATCAAATGCAAACACATGCAAAAACACTACTGCAGTTAAATGCCAAAGTTATATATACATATACCCTTTCATTCAAACTCCAATACTACACACATATGTACACCCTCCTTTAAAAATTACATACAAACACACCCTTCCAATCAATGCAAGTATTACAAACACTCCCCTGTGTTAAAATTTCAAAGTTATATACACACATCTTGTGATGAACTAAACCTTGTCACAGGTTCTTGGAGGGGCCTGCTGGCTAGTCTCTTGCCTAAGGACTATGGGCCCTGCAATTTACCTTGCCCAATGCACTTTAAAAGGCTCTGTTCATGTGAGTTATGTACTTTTGTACTCCAGACAGAGAGGCCGACCATTACCCCTGATTCCCTGGAACTGTTTTGGGCATAGGACCATGTGCACTGTCGGTCAAAAATAAGACTTCCAGGAAATTCCTGAACTGATTTGGGTGATTTGTGGATATGTTGGTCACCCAGATCAGGGCTATCAGGGGATGTAACTTTGTGAGGGGTTTGTGTGTTTTAAGGTGTTTTGGGGGGTTTGTAAAAATGTAATTTTTTTTTTTAATTGAAGATAATTGGATTAGATTAGTACAGTTCCTGATGCAATTATCTCCCAGGCATAGAGGAGGGGTTATCTGATTTTGTATGGGAGTGTCGTGGACCTGAGAGACAATGTGATTGTGTATTTATTTCTACTGTGGTTTATTCTCAGGCCCAGGGGGGAGTGCCACTTGCATGGGGACTGTCATAAAAGGCCAGTTGTGGATACCATTAAACTGAGATTTGTTTTACCTTTCATGAAGTCTAGGCTCATGTTTGGGGGATTGGAGAGCTATATTCACACTCTAGGGATTGTATTATCACTATATATACAACAGTTGCTCTTAAAAGAGCAGCCTGCTTCGCTCTCTGGACTAGGAGAGGTCTACCCACTTAAAGCTGGATCCTGGTGTTGGGTCCAGGGTGGGTGGAGGACAGCGACACCCCAACAAGGCTGCAGTGGTTTGTGGGGTTTATGGTGGTTATGGTGTTCCAGTGCAGTGCTTATGGTGCTCGCAAGTACTTGGAAGCTTGCCAGGCAGTCCATCACAACCTTAATGCAAACACTAATACTACACACAAAAGTACTCCTGCATTTAAAAGTAAACACTAGATACAAAAAAAACCCTGCATTCAAAGGCAACGATTACATTGAAGTAACCCTCTGCATTCCAATGGCAATGTTATAAACAAATACACACACATACTCCATACAAAAACATGCTTATATTTAAAAGCACAAATGCTGCTCACAAATACAACCCTGCAAGGATAGGCAAATGGTAAATTCACATCTGGCATAGCATCATGGAAGTTGTAAGACATATGGACATCTATATTTTGGCCACCCTTGAGCTAGAAGGGTACCCAAAGCAATTTTTTCACCAGGCCCTATTTTACATTGGTTAAGCCACTGAGTAGTGTTTCTATTTTCTCACATCTAAATAATATGGATCTTTTGGAACAAGATTTAATAGATATAATGATAGAAAACTTTTTAAAAGCTAGTCAAAATCTCTAGGTTCCTGGAATTAGGATGCCCAGTTCATCTGGTACTAACTATCTTTACCAAAATCATAGCCTTTACAAAATTATATGTAGGTATCCCTTAATCACTTTAAAATATAATGATTAAGGGTTGACTTTTTATGGAGAAAAATGTGACACTGGAACTAGTATGCCCATACTCTCCCTCAAGTGTCTCCGTGACTCATAGTGAGTGACAGAAATAGAAGTTATAAATGATACTGTTTTTAAATTCCTCTCACTCACTGTTATGGAGAGTGAGGGCAAAGCTCTATAGGTAATAAAAAGGATAACATGTTTTCTAAAGTTGATATTGATGGGTGTGGATTAGGCAGATTATTTTTCCTTATGCTTCCTAATCTAATTCCTGGCAGGGAAGCTTGGATCACAGATACAGCATTAATAATGCTATTTTCACCCATTCATTTGTATCACTCCGGAAAATGCAAGGGAGGGAATGATGGTGACTGCCTCGGCCCATTTTTCATAAAAAAATCTTTAAGATAAAAAC
Organism: Pelobates cultripes; assembly: GCA_933207985.1. Lineage (NCBI taxonomy): Eukaryota > Metazoa > Chordata > Amphibia > Anura > Pelobatidae > Pelobates > Pelobates cultripes. Next base: position 260,401,838 of record OW240914.1, read on the forward strand.
CTTTTATAGGAAAAATCCCTCATGCACATGTGTTCATACTTATAAAGTACCAAATCAAAACATAGAAATGTTTTCTTTATTAAATGAAATAAGTCAAGGTACCTCTAGTCAGTTTGGTATCATTTTATATTGTAGATTATGTTATGAGTTTCAAGTCACTGATTAAAAGGCTTATTTCCACCATTTACTATAACAATTAGATTATTTAGCATGTAATAAACGTGCAATGCCAGAGGATGTCTCAGCATGGTTTTACAACGTGCTAAAAACATTACTTAAGTTGTCTTGTGAAGGCATAATAAAACAAAAGATTTAAATTCTTAAGAAAGGTTTTCTTTATATGTTGTGGTGTTAAAAATGAACAAGGGATATTTTGTCAAGCTTATTATCAATATATAGCTCTAAAAATCCCCTGCTGATGGCTTATCAAGTATACAATTGACACAATATTGGCTGTACTTCCAGACAAAATTAAATCAGTATACATTGCCCTATTGCAACAAAACCAACTGTGACTTTCTAATGAATTTACATGACTGGCAAGCATGGTTTTACATGTGAGATTTAAATCTAATGATGTTAATGTATGCTGTTAAAAATATGGGCCATACGTGTACATTTACAAATCTGGCATTCAGATTTTGATATGTATCATATGTACTAAGCTGTAGGATGTAGTCAAAGTGCGTGTGTGTGTGTCTGTGTCTGTGTGTATAGATAGATAGATAGATATATCTTGATTCCACACAGTGCTCTAGGCTAATCATAATGAAATAGTCCAATAATCACATCAAACAGATCAACTGTTATGCCCTCTAGTATTCCCAAAACTGACGTCAGTGTGGTTCACAAGACTGTCCAGAACTGGCATTTGCAGGTTGTAACAATGTTTATGATCTCTCAAATGTTCGCTAATATACCATAGAGTGATTTTTAAATTTATGTTTCAAATGCAACTGGCAATATACATTAACACATTGATCTCCAGAGAGGCCCCTTGACATCGAACCCTATTTTGATAATAATATATCTATAAACATGTTAATAGAACTTATTAAAACTATATGAATTAAGGAGTAGCAATATTGCTGTTATCTTTAGATATACTGTCACAACAGCCGCATCGTTAACTCTAATTTACTATTATTGTTAATTTCTTAAGATCCAAATGCTTTGGTGTAAACATAAAAAAAAATGAAAAGTATGATCACATACAGTAAATAAAATATCATTATGTTTGCCTATGTTAGGTGTTTAATCCCTTAAGGACCAAGCTTCTGGAATAAAAGGGAATCATGACATGTCACACATGTCATGTGTCCTTAAGGGGTTAAGAAAAAAAACAAAACAAAACTATTACTCCCTTCTGCAAGCTTTGAAATTGCTGTTTAGTGAATGACTGAGTGTGCTATTATTATGGGTTTAATAAGTTCACGCTTTTAAGTACTGATGGTTTATATTGCCCTTAAAAAAAGACTCTCTGTGAATCTTGCCCCCCCACCCCCAAAAAATGAGGCTATTTCTTCTCATCTCATCTAACTATCTTATTTCTCACTTTGATCTCAACTGTCTGGCTGATGTTAGTGTGAAAAGGGGAATTCAACAGCTCAATGTGTTAAGCACAAATTGAATTTTCATGGTGCATAGTATCCTAATTAAAGCAACTCTTGATTTTGAGATCTACTTTTTTTTATTTATTATTCTGTAGTGCTTTACAATATTATGTGGGGGAAATTTAAACAATAAATGAGACAATTACAAAAAACTTACAGGAACAATAGGTTGAAGTCTACAGTCTAGAGGAGTTGGGGTATAAAACACAATAGGACAGAAGAATAGCAGTCAAACAATTTGGGAGTGAAGCAGAGCTGGAGGAGAGAGTACATTGCTGCCCTTTAGGAGAGAGCAAGGAATAAGTTGGGGAGTAAAGCTTGCTCTGGGAGGCCATAAGCTTTCTTTAAGAGATGGGTTTTAAGGCACTTCTTAAATGACTAAAGACTAGGGGAGAGTCTGATGGTGTTAGGCAGGCTACTCCAAATAAAGGGAGCTCCAAAAGTCCTGCAAGCGTGAGTTGACCGTACGGGTGTGAGCAGTGGACAGGAGAAGGTGATGGACAGAGCGGAGAGAACGAGAAGCGGCATACCTATAGATCAGAGAAGATATATAAGAGGTGCTAGAATTGTTCAATGCTTTATAGGTATGGATGAGTACTTTGAATTGACTCAGATACAGAAATCCAATGTAAGACTGACAGTGAGGTGTGGTGTGAAAGGATGTCTCTTGGGTACTTCTCTCTACAAGAGCCAACAACAAAGACAATTTGAGAGAGCAGGAAAGTGCAATTGGTGATCTTCTCTTGACAGCCTGTCACAACAGCCTGTAGATAATCATTGAGGACAATGATGCTCTATGGAGGAATCGTAGCATGAGCACTGCGCATGCACCTATGTTCCCCAATTCTCCTCTCCTTATTATCCAGGATGATGTAACCTGAGGAAGAGATTGTGGCAGTGCTGAGGAAGACTCATCACTGGAGAAAAGGTGATCAATATTTTTAATTTTTATTTTAATTTATTTTGTGACACATGGAGGGGCTAAATAACAAGGGGCATCAGGACTTTATCAGGACATAGTCATATAACATTTGAGGTAATATGATTATTATATTTAAATATATTTATTAGCTTTTTTTAGTTTTGTGCATGCTAGTATAAAGTAAGACTGAGATTCCAGCTGATGTCTTAAATGAATATGCTGATACTATTCTGCATACTATTATTTTATAATAGTATAATAGTTACTGTAGTTATAGTTACTGTAATTGCAATTCTGATTATGGACTAGGATATAAATGTGTGATGGAATCCAATCATTTTATTTTATTGTTATCCTGATTGTTAGTATATATCATATATCTCATAAAACCTATAACTGTAAATGTGCATATTTCATATATTTACATTCTTTAGCAATTTCAAATACATTTCACTTCTATTTTAAACAAAACTCAACTGTAATTTATTGCAAAATCACATTTAGTTTTAGTTTGTTTTGTTTCTAAGACAATGAATGCACTTGACATAAACACACAACATATGTAGCCTAGATTGGAAAATAGACATCCTTGACAATTATCTGATACAAATAATTGTGGCTGGTATATGAGAGCAGAGTGGGTATTATGTAGTGCAGGAGCTTTGGTGATTCAGTATTTATCTTTGTAGGCAAATCCTATGCTAAACAAAATAAAGACCAAAGATAACTGTAACTAGAAATGATGCTATGAAAGAGCTGAAATAAAAATGGTTACATTAAATTATTTTCAATTGCAATATAAGCATAATAGAAGTCAACAAAGTGCAGTGCATTAAACTCTTTTATTGTATCTGTTCCTATTCTGATTAAATATTTAAATCCAAATCAATGTAAGGTAGAGATTGCTAGTTGTATATAAAAAGACATTTAAAAAGAGTATTGAAAGCAGATATTTTATTTCAGTGAAGTATGTTACATTACAACTGGTATAGTAACCAAAACAATAATGCATTTTGTGAATAATACAGACAGGGTTATATTCTAGTTATATAGCAGAATAGAGATGTGTCCATCGAGTTAAGCTTTTCTAACATCTGGTTTAAACAGCTTTTTATTTTGCAACAAATTAGGAAAAAACCTTCTTGACCCTAGAATTGAAATCAGAAATTTAACTGGATCAGGAAGCTATTACTCCACTAATTACAAATTACATCCCTGAATATTATGTTTTTGCAAGTGTTTATCCAATTTTTGTTTAAACATCTGTATAGACCCTGCCAAAGCCACCTCATCAGGCAAATAATTCTGCATCCTTATTGTTCTTATTTTACCTTTTCTTTTGCCTTACACAAAATCCAATTTCTTCCAAGCTAAATGCATGATTTTATGTCCTATCTATAATATTGTTTATGAATAGATTTCCAGACAAAAGTTTGTATTTGCCCCTAATATATTTCTATAATGCCATTATATATTCAAGGCACAGTTTTTCCAAACTAAAGAGATATAAATTTGGTAACCTTTCTTCATAGATAAAATGCCCCCCTCTGCGTTTTGTCTAGTGTTATAATAACCATCTTTAGAACATATGCCCAAAATTGCACAACATATTCAAGGTGTTGTCTTCCCTGAGATTTTTAAAAATCAACAAATTATATTTTCATCCCAAGAATTCCAAGAACTAATGCCCTTATTTATGACAACATCTTATTGACCTTAGCAACTGGCGATTGTCATTGCACATTGTTGACTAGCTTTTTGTCTATAACAATTCCCAAATCCATCTTGAGTATTGTTATATCTGATTTACTACCATTTAAGGTGTAAGTTGTTTCTGCATTCTTTACACAAAAGTGCATAACTTTGCATTTTCGACATTATAATTAATCTGCCATTTGAGAGCCCTGTCCCCCAATCTATTTAAATCCCTCTGCAACAAAGCAATAGCCTGCTCACATTGTATTGCTTTACAGAGATTTGTGTCAACTGCAAATACTGAAACCTTTATATTTATAAATATAGGAGTGGTCCCAGAACAAATCCCTGATGAACACTACTTACCACTTTTGCCCAGCTTCAACATTTATCATAAATGGCACCTTTTTGTACTCTGTCTTTAAGCCAATGTTCTACCCAATAACAATAATTTTAATCTATAACAATTTGCTTTAGTCTGAACATTAAACTATTGTGAGGAATAGTATCAACACTTTGGCAAAATCGAAGTAGATCACATCCACTGCAGCACCCTGATTTATACTTCTACTTAATTTGTAGAATGCAATTAGGTTTATGTGACACTTAGGTTTCATAAAATCATGCTGATTATTGCTATTAACAATGTTCTTCCCAATGAATTCCTAAAACTAATTCCTTAATGACTCTTCTAATACTTCCCCAGCCACAGAAGTTAAGCACACAGGTCTATAACAGGGTGTGATATGTTGAGAATTATAAGTGAATTAAACAATTAAGGTGTGACAAATTCCCCTTTCCAAGCGAGTTTGCCACAAGTTCCTGGAGGAGTCTGCTTACCAGCCTCCTGCCCACAGACTATGGGCCCTGTAATATACACTGAAAAAGTCTCTGTTTGTGTATTTGGACCATATGGTTCAGGAACCGAACAGCTGCATGAACCGAGACCACCCTGGAGCTTGTTAAGCCTAATTGCTACTTTGTAGCAATTTCCACCACAGTGTTCTAAGTGTACATCTGACTAGCTGCATTTGCTATGGAGGACCACAAGGTGGTGGCCAGCTTGTTCGCATGAACAGAGGCAGCGGTGTTTGATTGTCAAGTTCATGGAACTATTTTGGAACATTGAAACTCCCGAACAACACTGGACTTCCATGATCGCCTGTGTTCGGTTTTATAACACTTAGGAAGACAATGTTCGGTGGAACAAGGAGAACAAGCTCCAGGGTAAGACTCTTGAATATGTTCAGCAGTTTGTTGGGTTTTTAAACTACCGAACTAGACCCTGATTCTCTGGAACTGTTTTGGGCAGGAGCCTCATGTGTGGTCAGTAAATCATGACTTCCATGGAAATCCCGAACCCCTGAACCAATCTGGGTGATTTTTGGATATGTTGGTCCCTCAGGGGATATGACTTTGTGGGGTTTCCATGTGTTTTAGGGGTGTTGGGGATAAAATCAGCCCGGGCCCTTTGATGGATGTTTGCCAAATCTATTTATCAGAGCTCTGGAAATTGGAAATGAAAAGCAGAGACGTGTTCAATAACCAATTCAAATTTTATTCATACGTCAGTTATATTTATACCCCGTTTTCATGGGTATGAGCATAAAGGCGTGACAATGACGTATATTGTTTTGCACAAGTTATAAGCAGCTGTTTCTTTTTATATATTACGTTATAGAACGCACGTATATTTGATTAAAAACAGATATTTACAAATGCCAAATCTTGGACAATTAACAAGAACATTTCAAAATCAGTATGGTCATTCTCGTAAATTATATTAGATAAATTCTTCCTAGAATCAAAGATACAATTCCAAGTTTAAATTACTTTTGGGGTATTATAAAATGTATGTGTTCTGTGCCTGGAGATAATAGAGTTTAGTACAGTTCATGACTCAATTATTTTCCAGACACAGGGGAAGGATTATCTTGTTTTATGTGGGAGTGTCCTGGACCTGAGAGCCAATGTAATCATGTGTATGTTTTCACTGTCGTCTACTCTCAGGTGTAGCCGGAAACCCCTTGCATGGGGACCTGCATATAAGGCCAGTTGTGGCTGCCATCAAACAGATTTATTTTACCCTTCATGAAGCCTAGGCTCATGTTTGGGGGATTGAGAGCTATATTCACACTCTGGGGATTGCTATACTCCTTATACTCCCTGGAATTATAATCATTAGTTCTTGTAAGAGCTATCTTGCTTTGCTCTCTGGACTAGGAGAGTTCTACCTACCCATCTACTGAATCCTGGTCTTGGGTCCAGGGTGGGTAGAGGACAGCGAGACCCCAACCAAGCTGTGGCGGTTTGTGGGGTGTATGGTGGTTATGGTGTCAAGCGCAGTGTTTATGGCATTTAAGGATTACTAGGAAGCAGCGATTGATGGAGGTACCTGGTCGGGGTGCCAGGCAGTCTGTCACATAAGGTTTATTTTTAAATATTTTACACTAAAATAGATTTCTTTCTAATTTGGCTATTTTGGTCTACATTTTTAAATTCACTTTAAATTCATTTTGAATTTATTGTAATTCTTACTAAATAACCATGAGAGAGTTTTCTAACATCAAAATTTTAATCTAGTTCTCTAGTTATTCCACATTTAAGATACAAACCGCTAGACCAAAGAGTAAGATTATTCATCTATTAGTCCTAAACATGTATACGTCTAAATTGACATGGACAGCTGAGCTTACATTCTAAATAAAATCTGAATTAAAAGCACAATTTAAAAACAGAGGCCATACTTATAGTCTATTGTTTGACAGTTATCTATATGTTGATGAGACCATAATGATGTCTTTGCAATCACATTCTCACCTATCCAATGTTTTACAATACTTTTGACGTTCTAACATCTGCCTTATATCAAGCAAGCAAGCTTAAACGATCACAATCACATCAGATATATTGACACATGCATGGAGCTATTTTTATATTATCAAATTCATCAACCAAAAGAACTAGACAAATAGCTTATTTTTAAACAATTTAATAAATACCCCAAACGTTAACAAACTTAACAAGGCACTTGAGCAAACAAAAATGTCAAACATCTCTGCACCATATTTCTTTTGAAATAATTCTTATTTCAATTAATATTTCTTGTTTGAAAAATTTATGGAAATGATGCTCAAACAAGCCCTGTGATAATAGCAATATAACTTAGCAAAACTGCTAATTGCACAACAAATACCCATGTCAACTATATCCAAAATGCCCACTTTAAACATGCTCACTACAGAGATTAGAATGTTGATTTAGAACACAAGTTGATGCTGCATGTCACCTGTTATCATCACTACAAAGAAGTAATAGTAATTAATTTTGTATGTATTGTCAACCTCACAATATCAGCATATCAATCCTGAGATCATATAATTGACTACAAAGACCACAATTACGCCTGATTTTAAATTGATAATGAACTTTAACTTCAGCAGCATAACCGGTAGGGAATGGATTTAAAATGCTTGAATTGTGATCACGATGAAACAAAAAAAATACCAGTCAAGGTAAAACAAGTTATAAAACAATTTATTTTCAGTGTATATAGGATAAGGGATGATTTTATTATGGTTAGCACATTGTCCCTTTTTCTACAACGTATTTGTTTATGTTTATTGCTGTTAGATAACTCTTTAGGTGCTGAAAAAAGGGCTAAGTATACCATTCTGGCAGTCAAAGGATTACAATCACGCTATCTGGAATTTAATGTTCTCTAGCATTTATTCTTTGTTTAAAACAATGGACCATACAAATCCCAGAATAGGTATTGTTTTGGTTGGTTGAATATGGACGTTTGGACATTTATGCAGAAGTCATGAAATGTTAATCTTTGCCCTAGAGAGCCATCCAAGAACAGTTCATTAAAAACACTTTGACATTAACTTCAGACAGTATTTTGCAAGTATTCTCTGCAAAAGCTAGTTAACTCCTTCCTTTGCAACTCAAATAATATATTGGCTAACATTCATTTACAACTGTAGAGCAATGCTAAGTGAAATTTGGATCATAAATTCTGCATTTACCTTTTTTTTCCTATAGCATTGGTTTTACCATACAGACAAAAACAAGTATCTACCAGGTTGCCATTCTGCAGAGAGACTGCAAATGCTAGTTTGAGATTCCCTTTTACACACTGTGCAGACACCTTTGTAAGACAAACTTTATTTGTACATTTAAAGCAGTGGATGCAGAAGCGAGGTACTGATTACACTTTTGCATATAACTGCACTATGCATCTGCATACACATCTGCAAAGATGTAGAGAAGACAATGGAGAGGGACACAATCTGTAATTACTTTGTATACCTCATGGTGAAAAAAACTAGTTCAGGGGCAAAATGTAAATAGGTAAGTGGTGCTGTATGGACATAAATACCCAATAAATACATGGATGTGACAGGCAATTGTTCATGTGTTAATTGCTTTCACCTGGGCAAAGATTTCTACCTATTAAACATACTACATTTGGTGTTTCATTAATGGTAAAAAGAAGTTCAGAAACATGTATATGATATAATGGGTTAGAAGATGAGGGTTTTTTTTTTTTACTGCTTTAGCACACTTTAGTGATATCCCTCTTAATCTAAGAATATTGGCTGTATTTGCATATTGTATATATATATATATATATATCTATCAGTAAATTAATATGTTTGTGCTTTATTCCCTAGGCAATGCTTTACAAATCATCTGAATGCAGATTTTCAAATACATTGCAGAACATATTACAAACATGCAAGGCAAGCATTATGTGCAGTTACATGAACATTCCAAACACATAAAGCACTTTGGCCTGCTATTTTAAAAAAGAGTCAATTCCTAAAGTAATCGGCACTTTTATAAATTAATCTTGTTACATCTCCCCAGCTGTCAATCAGACAGTTGGTCCTACTACTTCTTCATAGTTACAAGATCTGAAATAATTGCAAGCCAAGGTTTCATATACCCAAAAGAATACACCAAACAATACAAATTACATGCATATTTCCTGTGGGAGTATATATATTAGATTGGTTTTTTTTTAATGGATTGTTAAATTTTAATGCGGGAATTAATAGTTATTACCATGGATGCAGTAGCTGTTGCAAAACTACAACTGTTATAGGCCTCAATTTAATGTTTTTGGATAAGCTTTTCAAATGGTCACAATTTGGTAGATAAGTCATTTGGAAATTATGTACTAACATATTGTGCTCATTTGAAAAGCGTATCCAAAAATATTAAATCAGGGCCATAGTCAGTGGCATGTTATACGTGTTATCTTGTAGTTAGTGATGTCCCAAATTGTTCGCCGAACGGTTCGTGAACGGTTCGCCACAAATGGTTCGCCAAGGACTCATCATTGAGTAAACTTTGACTCTGTACCTCACAGTCAGCAGACACATTCCAGCCAATCAGCAGCAGACCCTCCCTCCCACCTCCTGGACAGCATCCATTATGAAGCTGCATTCTTAGTGAGCTGTCCAGGAGGTGGGAGGGTCTGGGAGGGAACACTATAGGCACCCTGAACACTTCATCTCAACAATGTTCTGCAGGGACTGCAATGTTTTCTTTGCATGGTTAACCTGCCTCAAGTTGTTGTCAATATGACAGTCACCAGAGGCACTTCTGTAAATTAGCAGAGTAAATCTCCACTAGTTCAATGACATAGTCTCAAAGAGACAATATGATTTTCACAGCTCTGTATTTTGCCATGCATTTGTACTAGCCTCCCAATGTTTTCTTATGGGAAATCATTGGATTGGCTGAGATTATCAATCTCTATTATCTCAGCAAAAGAGTTTTCTTGCAGAGACCAGCATGGTGAGTGAGAAAATGTATCTAAAATAGTTTTTTTAAACCCTGGCAGAACTGGCCCAGTCACCTTGATGGTATTTAGGGTTCTATAGCATTAGGTATACATATTTGTGTTCCATCTAAATTGCCACATGACATATTTTGTGATGCATGTTGTGATAACATACCCTGGAAATCAGCTGTTACAAGTAAGTTCAGAAAGTCAGCCCTACTGGGATTAGCTAGCCCAAGCTATTTCTTGATGCTTCAGTGCGACATATAATAGAAATATTAGTATGGAGGTTCCCTGAAGGCAAGTATGTATGGGGACAGATCGTTATGCCTATCACTGTGAAACAGCTTAGTGCCCTCAATTAATTACAGTACACCTTGCAGTCATGGCGTTTATGGGGTGTACTTGCCATTACTGTAGAGTCTTACTGATGCTTCCACACATCATAGCACTGATATGGCAATCCCAGCAGTCATATGATATGATTCATATATAGTATAGGGCTATTCCAACTAGGGGAGTAAAAATATAACATAGTGCAACACTGTGTGTAATAATATTGCATATAAAATTAAGTGCCAAGTGATCACTCACACTTTGACATCAAATGAAGTGCCTTCAGAAATATATTGGTGTGTGTCTTCTTACTTCAATGCTGAGTAGATGTTAATCTCATACAAAAGATAGAAAAATGCAAAAAAATGAAATAACTATGTAAATAAAGTGCAAAAAGCAGCATTTATTACTTACATCAAAGTAAATAATAGCAGATGATGAGAAATATGTTCAATAGTAGTCCAACGCGTTTCGTCCCTATCAGGGACTTCCTCAGGGACAATCTTTTACAAAGTGCTGGCTACAATGCTGGATCAGCTGTCATTTGACTATTACAGGACACCAGGTGTAAAGGCTGCTTAAGATTATATACGGTTAAATTTAGATAGAAGTTGAGTTAGATATATCATCAATGTTTGATTCTGTTCTCATAAATCTGTTATTGTCTGGCATAATATACTTGTTTTTCTTGCAGGCAGTGCTGGGAGGAAGTGGAAACCTACATCTCCCCTCACTTCTTCCCTGTCTCTGTTAGCTTCTTCCTTTCTTCCATTCTTTTACAGTTAATATATACATATTTAAATCCCCTCCCATATCTAACCACCACTCCTTCATTCCCTCCCCTCTGTCAGGATTAATAAGTGATCAAGACTACGCATAACGTATAACCGGACCTTAGAATGGCCGGACTTAACATATCCAAGAGTAGTCAGAATACTTGCCGAGGTCAGGAAAACAGAACGTGACACAACGATGAGGGAAAGCCAAAAGTCAAGGATGCCAGAAACCAGGGAAGTCAAATGAAGCCAAAGTCAAATACCAGGAATACAACGATCAGAAATTCTCTCTTGGATAACCAGCTAAGGGAGCCCACGAAAAGGCGCTGATCAAAAGGTAAGATGGGTTTACATAACCCTCCTAAAGCTGTAATTGGGTGTGTGAGACCTCTGACCCCCAAAACGTGCATGAACGTCTATGATCTGGGCAAAGGCTATTTCCTTATTTAAATCAGGAATCGCAGCGGCGTGTGTCTCCAGTAACGCCGCATATGCTGGGAACCACGATGGAAGGAGGTCGGCTTTTGATCTGCCATGGGTAAGTTAAGTGGTTGTTATTATTTCAGTGCGGCCACGCTGACATAAACCTGTGGCACCGTGACAACCTTTCAGCTCAGAGTGCATGTACGCACTCTGAGGTGGTGACAACAGTCCAATCAAATGCTTCTTTTTGAGAAGTATTTCATCAGACCTCCTGAGAGAGGCAGTGACATCAGATGGAGTCGTGGAAACCAGCACTCGTCACTGGATTCCAGATAAGTTGTTTCTTTCCTTTATAGGTTTAGAAGGGGGGCTTAATTACTAATGCTCAATAAGATATGCTATATTAAAAAAAAAAAAACAATAAAAAAAAACACATTTTGTGTAAAGTGCTGGTATAACCCTTTAAATGAAAAGTATCATAATTGTGTAACAGGTTTTTTTGGCTTGTTTTTTTATTTATTTTTTATTAAATGTTGATTTGCAATAGCATTCAATAATACATTGTCAATTGTAATACAAGACATATGAACAGTAGTTGTATAGTACAGTATTGAATGGTAACATGAGTGCAATAATTATAGACAGGTTGTAGTCTTCTGGAAGGATGTCCGTTGTCTAAAGTAACATGTAGAGTAACACTATCAAGAATATCAACAAGAGGTCTGAAAATCTAATCATAATAAGTATCGTCTTATGGTATCAGCTTAGTGTGTACAATTTCGTGGCGGTGATGCTACTATTGTCGGTGGCATATATACCATATGTGTTGTTAGCCATAAGTAAAGGGGAGAAGGGTAACCAGGTTATGCATCCGGGGTGCCTGCAGTATTATTGGAGCGAATAAAGGACTGCCAGGTTCCCCAAATGTCTGTATACCTAGTACAGATGGGGGGTTCAGCTCGTTTCCATTGAGCTGGATGAGCAGGTGCGCTGCTGTGAGAAGGAACAATTTACTCTTTGGCACACATAGGGGCAGTAGGAGGAACATCATGCATTCCGGATCATGCAGGAACTGCGTGTTGGTAACGGATTAGATTAACGTGTATATGCATTTCCAGAAGTTAATAAGCATTGCCACCATATATGTGAGGTGTGAGCATCAGAAAGGTGGCAGCGCCAGCAATGGCCGTCAGATTGAGGGTAGTGTTTATGAATTTTCACTGGTGTTTAGTGCCATCACGTTATGCGTTTGTAGTTGATTTTTCGTGTATTTAGGTTCATAGTGGATTTGCTTTGCTACACTGAGAGGGAGATTGGCATCTCTGTCACCCATTTGAAAATGCATGATGGGATAGTCTGCTCTTGTGGTACTTGAATGAGGTTGTGCATTTTGGAAAGTAGCTTCCTCTTCAAGGGATGGGTCGAACAAAGCTGTTCACACTGGGTCAGGCCCTGGTTTCCTGCTGTAATAGGTTATTACAGTGGACAAATTGGGTCAATTGGTTATCTTGAAGGTATTGTGTGCCTGTGGGCTCCAGGGTTTTAAGAATTGTTATAAGTGCTTTAATCCCCTTGTCATCAGAGATCGACTGTAGTGTGAGGTTCTGTAGCGGAGTCATAGTCCCTGTAAGATCTACCTGAATCCCCCTCCCTAAATAGAGTTTTATGCGAAAAAGGATTAAGGGGGGAGGGCTTGGGAGAGATATTCCCAGTCTGTCTCATGCGCGACCATATGTGTAAAGCGGTGGCAATGGTTAGGTGGTCTTTATAGTGTAATATCAATGGTGGTCTTTATAGTGTAATGTCATGCTACAGGATTGTGTGTAGGGGAAGCGAGAAGAATGAGGCCTCAATTTTGACCCATTGATGTGTGCCCACTCATAAATTCTGGTTAGATGTACTGCTTTGTGGTAGAAATCCACATTGGAGAGTCCTAGACCACGCTCCGAGCGACTTCTGCACAGGAAGGAGTATGCTAGGCGTGGTTGTCAATAGGACCATAGAAAGGTTATCATCTTCCTAGTGTCAGTGACAAAATGTGAGGGTAGCGAAATCGGCAGGGCCTGTAACAAATATAATAATCTTGGCAGTACATTCTTTTTGAGAATGTTAAGTCTGCAGAACCAACCATATTGAGGCCTATGGCAGGATTTCAGATCCCTTGAAATCATGTCTAAAAGTGGAGGGAAATTAACTTCATAGAGGCGATTGAGTTGGGTGGGCAGTTTGACCCCAGGTATTTAATGGCTGTGGCGTTCCATGTAAATGGGAAGTTCTGTCGAAGTGCCATGTCTAGTGCTGCAGATATGAAGAGAGGGAGGAGTTCACATTTAGATAAAACTGGAAATGCTATTGTACAGTGACATCTCCTCCATGATAAATGGGAGGGAAAGTTACGGGTCTGATACTGTAAAGAGGAGAACATCTGCAAACACAGAGATTTTGTACTCTTCACCTCCCACCCTCAAGCCCCGAATGTGTGGGTTATCCCTGAAACCCTGGAAGAAAGGTGCAAGCACTAGAATGAAAATAAGAGGTGACAGAGGGCACCACTGTCTTGTGCCATTTGAGATCCTGTCTGGGTGGAAGAGCTGTCCTTTAATGCGCAGGCGGGCAATAGGAGCGGAGTATATTGCTTTCAGCCATCCAATAAGGCCCAAAGCCTAAATGTTGCATTGTGGCCAGCATCAGGGACCAGTCCCCCCTGTCGTATGCCTTTTCAGCGTCTATGGAGAGCAGTGCGCTACGGTATTTGGATCGTTTCGCCAGGTACATCAAATTGATGATTTTTGTGGTGTTATTTTTTTGCTTCCCTGCCTGGCATGAAACCCGATTAGTCAGGGTGGACTAGCACCGGGAGCAGAAGCTTAAGTCTATTGGCCAGAATCTTAGTGAAGAGCTTGATATCTATGTTGATAAGTGAAATTGATCTATAACTACCACAGTTTGTTACGTCTTTACGTGTTTTGGGTAGCTTTTTAAATAGTCACACTTTGGTAGATAAGTCATCTGAAAATAATTTTCTAACATATTGTGCTTATTTGAAAACTTATTCAAAAATATTAAATCAAGTCCATAGTCAGTGGCCATATTGTGGCCTCAACAGCAGCTGCTATAGTTTTGGAGATTGAAGCAGAGAGTTGAAGGACCCTACGAAGGGTAGAGACAATTCAGGAGTGAATATTTTATATTATTTGGCTGTGTAGACGTCCGGGCTAGGGCTCTTGCCTAGGGGAAGTTTGGTTGCCAATTTAAATTTGTCTATTGTAATGTGCCGTTCTAAGGATTCCACCATGTTTCTCGGAACGTTCGTTATGATTCGGGTCAAGAGAAAATCGTGTATCTCTGCTGGGGAAGGTGGGGAATCTCTGATGTTGTACAGCTTTGTGTAAAACTCATGAAATGCAGCCATGATATCCAGAATTAGTTGTGATTGCTTGTCGTTTGCTAACTTAATGGTGGGTATGAATGTGTGTCGTTTACGTTGCTGTAGTTATTGCGCCAAAATGTGGCCGCTTTTCCCTCCCTGGGTGTAATATGTGTGTATAGTCAGCAACAGCCTACGCTTCATGTGTAAGGTTAGAATAGCGGTCAGGTCCGACCTTAGGGTGGTCAGTGACTTGTACATGTTCAGTGATTTATCAGATCTGTGTGTTTAATTTCTTGTAGTATGTGTGCAGTGCATTCCTCCCTCTTGTGTTTGTGTACTGAAGCAATTTTTATGAGTAGCCCTCGCAACACCAATTTATGTGCTTCCCAAGTGATGGTCTGCGCAATGTCTGGTTGGGAGTTTTCTGCAAAGTAGTGTGCTATGGCGCAATATTTGTGCTATCATTAAGGAGGAGGTCATTTAACTTTAACTGCGGAGATGAGGGCGGGAGGGAGGGGAGAGCAAAGGGAAGAGACAGGGGTGCATGAGCAGGCTTGAATTGAGCAGGCTTGATTTAAATGTAGAAAGCAATGAGGCAGGAAGAGCATGTCAATGCAAGTGTATGTACCCTGAGAGTAAAAGGAATAATCTTTTCCCATGGGGTGTAGTGCCCACCAGCTACCATGCAGTTGTAAGAGTGCGTTCAAGGAATGCGCTAGAGGAGGAAAATGTGTCAATGATGACATTTAGGTCCCCTCCCATAATAAGTATATCGTCTTGGAACTGTTCCATCTTAGTAAGTATTTGACGCAGAGCTGGGCATTCTTATTTGGGAGATAAATGTTGTCCAACGTGATGGTCATATTGCCTATCTTCCCCCTCATGAATAGGAAACTACCCGTATCATCTGTGAGTGTGTCCTGTGGGGTGAAAGGGACTTGTGCACTGTACAGAGTAGCCACTCCACTTGTTTCAATTTGGTGTAGTTACTGAAGTAACCTGTAGGAAATTTACAGTCTCGCAGCCTGGGTGCAGAGTCCTTACAGACGTGTGTTTCTTAAACAAAACAAAAAAATGTCTGCCCCCAGTCTGCGGAAATCTGCCAAGGCCAAGGATCTTTTCTCTGGAGTGTTTAGGCCTCATGCATTGAATGATATAATCTTTATCTTAGACATAGTGGTCTGCAGTCCCAACACCTATAAATTGTCTAACCTCAAGCGTGTATCAGTATTGGTACAGTTAGTAGTCTACAATTCAGAGAACAGAATGCGTGACCTTCACGCTCAATAATTATGAAGGTATGTGTGATTGTCACCTCAATTCTGGCACCTACGGATTCTATTCGAGGGTATGCGGGGGCCCGATAGTGGCTTACCACCTCCGGTATCTGCTGTTGATCCGCCTCCAGATGAGGTCCCACCATACGGCGCCTATTCCACCACAAAGTGATTGGGGATTGGGGAGGTATAAAGGAGGGGTGGTGACATGGAAGAAGTAAGGAATGTGGGAGGTTGGGCAAAGAACGAGGGGACTGGCTTAGGTAAGGGTTAGGATTGAAGAAGGTAGAATCGTGAAAGCGATTCCTCGAAAAGTAATTAAGCCTGTCTGCAATAGACAGGTTTGTGTAGCAGAGGCGTGGTACATGTCAAACTCGATGGATGCACCCATCTCTACTTTCTTTTTAAATCTGTAGGAGACTTCTAATTGTATAGGTAGCGAGGACCCTCCTTGGTTCAAGCCAAGCATGGAGGGCATGGATGGACGTACAATACATTGCCTAGGTCGCACCAACTATAGGAGGGGCCCGTCTAGGGTGGCAATGGGCTAGGGGGGAGGAGGTGCTCTCCGCACCGGTCTCACATGGTAGAGGTGTGAGACATCAGTTACGTAACAGTAAAACAAGAGCTAAAGCCTAATAAACTGAACTTGGTCTAATAAACTGAAATCCCAGTAACATATGACCTATACAGTTGTCTCTCTGCCGCCATCCTGGCATACTATAGTACTAAAATGTCCAACTGGAGAAAACTATTTTCATAGTCTTTTTATTTCTTTGATTATTATTATTTTTATTTAATTTTTTTGCTTTTTTTGGGGGGGGGGGTTGTTTTTTGTATTTTCCTGTTTGTTACAGTCTTTCCTCTTTACGTGGGTCAGTCCTGAATATATATGGTAGCATTAGTCTCACAAAAGTGCCGATCCGATGGGTAAGGACCCTGGCAAAGTACATCCACAATTCAAGTTATAATCCATAGGTGAGGCTTTATTTTAGTTTGTATTCCAAGTGTGTTTGTGCGGTGATCGGTCCCTGGGTACCTCTGTTACGTGATGCGGTCTTAGTCCTGACTGTCTGGAGGTGAGCTAGTCTGTGGCTCTGTTATCCTTTTCTTTGAAGGGTTGTTCCATCGCTGTCTTTGAGGGAGCTGTGAAAGTCCCGATGTCAATTGAGGGGAGTACCAATCCTTTATGTGTTTTTCAGGCAGGTTCAAGCCCTGAGGAAGGGCTGAACTTCAGCGTGGGTGGTGATGGTATGATTCAATCCTCCCTGCAAGATGATTAAGGCAAATGGGAATCCACACCGGTATTTAAGGCAATGTTGTCTAAGTAGATCTGTAACAGGTTTTAAGGCCATCCTGGCCTGCGTGAGCCATGAGAGGACAGGATATATCTGGATCTGGTCCAGTGGAACAGTAGGGGTTGGGAGCTCTCAGTATGCTTTCTTTGATCTTAAATAGTGAATACGTAAAATGATGTCGCAAGGTGCTTCAAAGGCCGAGCCCCTGGGGCAAAGCAATCTGTGGGCTCGACCAATTTCATTGTGATTATTACTGAGGTTGTCCAGTTTGCAGATTAAAGAGCTCTGTTAGGAGTAAAGGTAAGTCTTCCTCAGATTTCTCTGGCAGACTTACCACCTGAAGATTATTTAGGTGACTTATGTTATCAAGGTCATCTAAGGAGTGCTGCAGGTATGTCATATATTGTGCATGGGCGTCTAGCGTTTTGATCACATATTGGCTCTGTACCTGAGTTGTTTCCCATTCCTCCTCCAGCTCCTCTGCCCTGCGGCCTATTTGTGTGAGCTCGGACCCCAGGGCACCCATCTTCAATTGGAAGGACGACTCCAGTTTGCAGAGCATTTTAGCAAGGTTCCCTTATAGAGCACTCAGAGGGTGCTGGGCTCAGAGGAGTGCAGTCTGATTGGGCACCATCTTGGACTCGACGGTCTCAGTCTCGCGGTCTAAATTATCTTTGAAAAATGTTGTTAAAGTGCCAAATTTTCCAAATTTTCCAGCCGGGGTCTTCCCAAGCTGTTGTGTGGGTTGTTATGCTTCTTGGGATTCCCAATTTTTGCGGGTTTTCTCTGCTTAGCATGAATGTGCCTCTCGAGTCTGTGGGAACTGAGCTAGTGCACAGCCATTCAGCTCCACGGTCAGCCACACCAATTGTATAACAGTTTTATGTGACTTCTATTAAAGTCTCAGCAGGCCACACTCTGCAAATTTATATTTGAATGCACTTAACGAAGAAGAGTTAAATTATTGTGGAACAAACACATGCAGAAATGGCAAAAAGGCAAAGTCACAAACTCATGGAATTTTAGAAAAGATATCGTCAGGAATGGGTTAAATGTTCACATTCCAGTTACTTTCAAACCAAAGCCTAGTAACCTGGCTTAAAGAAACTGTGAACAGAAGGAGTGTACCAGCTATACCTAGGTTTTTATATTGTCTTTTAATTTTTACTCACTCGTGTGTTTATTTTCATTGAAGCTATTTGATTTGAAAATGAAGGTGCTTCAAAACCTATTTTCCTATGATCTCACTGCTTTGCATGAATGTAACATTGACAAAACACTGTTCTGCATGGGTTTTCCAGATTTCTAGAAATGTATTTTCACTACAGGTGGCTATACATGTAGCTGTTTATCTAAACATGAGTCATATTACTAATCAGCTTTATTCTAAATAATGATCGGAACACTTATTATGTTATGCCTAGTTTTAATCCAAATAGTGAATTTACAGCTTTGTGGGGAGGAGGTTTCTTTCTTTTTCAACAGATTTTGCAGTAATCTTTGCACTAAAAAGTGTGTTTCACTGATAAAACAAAACAATAGCATACGGACTAAAATCTTGTTAGCATTAGTCTGAGACATTACACCCAAGAGTCTCAGTAGCTAGGGAAAGAATGAAGTTAAACAAATATTTAGATTAATATTGCGTTGTTGATTTATAGAAAATATTTATCAGAATTGTGAGTTTTCAGGTAACATCATCCATCAGCTTTTGTTACAATCATTAGTAATGTCAACTAGCACTTCAATTTCCAACAGCGTGGCAGGTTAAACGTAAGAGAGAGATATTTTAAGAAAGGTTGGATGACAAGATTAACATTAACCTTAGGATTGCAAGTATTCACCAGTGAAAACATTAACATTTATGTAAACTGACACATATGAAACAGAAACCTAAAATCTGTGTGACTATGCGTACAGATAAATAAAATGGCACTTAGTGTTAGACTCACTCTAAAATTATCAATCATAACAACAAGGCCCAAGTTGACAGTGAAGCTACACAGCTACTGCTCATCACATTGACTGTTTTGGGGTTTACTATAAAGATGAAAATAGACATATTGACAGTCCAGTTGAGTATAATTGGTACTCAGCATGCCAATTACCACCACTGGCTGCCAGTATACAACATGCCTTAGGCTAACTGAGGCTCTGGCTTCTATTTACCAACCATTGTACAATTGTATCTTTGTTCTATTTTAATGCTTTACATTTACAATTTTCAAGAGCTGTGATTTTTATTTGACAAAATTAAGTTTTGAATTAAATGCTATATGCCAAGAATACTGACATTCTCATATAAACTCATTTATTTAATGCAATATATTAGTTGCTACAGGGATGGAAAAAAGACAAGAGATGCCTCTCTGAATAAAAGCATATGCTATTCATCCAAAGTTTGCACTTATCTCACTGTTAAGCACCAAAATGCATGCAGATGTAGTTTATTATGTTAGGTGAGTGGTAGCACAGAAGGAATTCTTAGGACAATATATTTTCTTTAGGATAGTGATACACTTTGCATAAGAATTGAGGGAATAATTGAATACTTGCTTGTATGTATAGGAGATGATAAAGAGAATTTAGTTACTTAATGTTCGGATTGCAAATATTGTATAAACATCAGACAGATTTGATTACATCCAGGATCTAGTAAGGTACACTGGATGCACTGCATGCACATCTCATGAAAGTGGTTATAGTGTATGGAGTGCCCTGATGCTGTTCTACCATTTAGCATTAAATCATTTTTTAATGTTTTAATGTTAAACAAGAGTCCCCAGTAGCCCATACCCTCTGTGCTGCTTGTGCTAATGAGGAAGTATTGGTCTGAGAAGCAATGGGTGGCTGTAATTGGTTGAGATTATTAGCAGACCATTTTCAGCCTATCACATCTCCTATGGCTAGTATAAATTGGAATGGGAAGTGTGTAATCTCTGCCATTGCCATACCTCCAGCAATGGTCAGACTGTGGGGGGCCAAGGATCATTATTTAGTGTTAAACTGCTTGAAAAATGTTTAAAACGTTATGCAGAGACTGTGCCAGAGGACTCCAAGTACTATGGTCAATTCAATGAGATGAAATTGTTTTAGTGCTTACCTTGTCCTTTCTGGGATCCTTCTGGGATAAATAAATTGAGCTGCATTGGCAAAATTAATATACCACCTATCATTGAAGTTATGCCTGAAGGCATGCTCTAAACAATTTATAAATTGATACTATAATACCTATGATTAAAATTATTAGAAGCTGGGATCAAGCTTTAATTACTGAAGTATCAAATGCATGTACCACCTTCATTACAATGAAGGTATATTTCAATGAGAGAACTTTTCTTTCACTTGTCAACAGCTTTGAAACTGAGCAGTTGAGATAAGTCAATTGATTTCTCTATGGTGTGACATTCTAAGTGAATTTATGGTTATTCTGCTAAAAAAATAAGATGTAATTGAAACAAAGAACAGTTGAAATTTTTTTTAATTATGATCACGCTTGGTTTTTATTTAAATAGTATTTGAACAAATTAATATTACCTAATAGCATAGGCTTCCAGATAAATACTAACAATGTTAGTCCATCAAGAGTCCATCAGAACCAACAAATATAAAAATATATCACTTTCTTATATTATATAACTATTAAAAATAACAACATTGTGAGGTTGTAGTTCATAAAACACAGATGTTTTATTTATATATCTCCATCATTCTGACATCCTTTAATTAGCAGTCGATGTTTATTGCAAAAAAAAAGTATGCATGTGTTTGTTGACTAATAATCTTTAAATGGTTATTATTTGCATCTTCCATGAGTTAATTACTTGTGTCACACATTCTTATATATTTTGTTTAGCCCATCATGGTTTATTCCCTGCATTATGACCATCTTAAAATATTTATATATATATAAAAAAAATATATATAGTGTGTTATGTTATTTAGATTTATGATGATGTTTACTTTAAGATACTATACAGAATACAGTTTTTATATTGGAATTTGACCAACCATCATTTGACCAGATATAATAGAATCAGGATGTCTTTTATGCTATTTTGCATATTCACTCTATTTTTGGCATTTTTTTTCATTATTCTGAAATGAAATAAGATAACATAGATTCTTGTTAGCATCCATATAACCTGGGGGTTACTTGAGTGATGACCTTAGTATTGTTAAAATATTCTATGCATGGTTTCAAGCAGCAGGGCATTATGGTTCTGGTAATAGAGTTATAATATACAGACAGAATTTGCTTCTGTAAAACAGCAGGGATGAACCGTTCATGTTTACATTAAAAAATAAAATAAAAAATACTTGATCATCAATTTATTTCAGAGATTCATTAAAATCCACAAAATTGCACTGGGATGTTTACAGAAATGTTAAAAGGCTATGTTACTAAAATTTCTTCTGTTGATGTAAATTAAGGCTATATATCTTCAGAAGGATGGACATGGTTCTACATTGAAAGAGCTAGATTTGTCATTATAGAGGTCTGACACTTTATGCCAAGAAATTATTTAATGTCTGTAGAATAGAATGCGAAAAGCCTAGGTTTTAGGAGCATAGCAGATTTTAATACAGCTTCAATATGTACTGTATCAATTTTAATTGGCTATAACTAATTTTAACCACTTGTAAAAGAACATATATGTTTAATTATAGTTTATCAGCAGATGCGTATGTTAATAAAGTCCAGATTAAGTAAGAGATAAGCATTAGGTACACAGGAAACTATATTTAGAAACCTGATACATTATAGTTTAAATTATATATTAAAAAAAAGAAGCTATTCAAGCAACATACATTTTCAGTGTAGAAACAATTTCACCATTTAAAATGATAGACTAGAAGATTTGTTTTTTTGCAAACTACAATTCTTCTAAATTCTAAAGGTCAAATTCCTGAATTCTGTGCCTAAATGTAGCCAATGGTAAACCAAATGAAATGTGCATGGCTGAGCATGTTCATTATGATTCGAGTTTTGGAATTCTGCCTGTGGTGTCCCCCCAAAAAAGAGATGATTGCTAGATGATTGAAGCCTAGGGACAGTCACTAAATGTTGATTTTTATTCACAGAAGTGAGAATTGGGGGAGGGGAGCGGGAGTATTTCAAGAGTTGTTTTTATACATGTGTTAATGAAATTAAAATGCTGTTCACATGTCTTTGTAGTTATCCCAGTATGGAGGGATGAATGTTGTTTTTTTTAGTTTTTTTTCATCATGAGTAATGTTTGAACCATGGGATCTGGAAAGGTTTAATTATTGCAAGAGACAACTGGATACAATGACCAGCGAGCTGTGCATTATAATATTCCCTTTTTTTTCTTCCTCTTTTCTTTTCTTCTCTTCTTTCCCTCTCTCTCTCTCTTTCTTCAGGATGGCAGGATGATATTTGATATTTGAACTCTTTTCTCCTCTCTTTATAATATTAACATATAAATTTGTTCTAGCAAGAACTGGAGCGAGATAATTGGAGCTCTTGAACTATGTATACTTAGTGAAGTATTTTATCGTTGTATATATGTATGCATATGTAAGTTTGCTGCGGTTGCGGAACTGACCTACGGGTATATGTGTATAAGGTGATATCGATAAACGCTTAAGGCCTCAATACACCATGTAAAAGGGGACTCCTGTACGATACACTGTTAAAAGACCACTATAGGCACCCAGACCCTTCTGCTTAATGACGTGGTGAGGGTGCCAGTTCCATCTAGGATTAACCCTGTCTGCTGTAAACATAGCAGTTTCAGAGAAACTGCTATGTTTACAAATGGGTTAATCCAGCCTCTAGTGGCTGTTTCATTGATTTTCACAGTGAGAAGACACCAGCGTTGATAGGAAAGCATTGAGAATGCTTTCCTGTGGA
>OW240914.1:260425322-260481376 GCA_933207985.1 Pelobates cultripes
GGTCACCGTATCCACTGTTAGCGTAACACACCCGCTTTAAGGACACTGACTTCTATTCAATATATAACAGTGAAAAAAGTGTTTTGTTTTTTTAAATCCAAGCTTTGTGTCACCAGATCTAAGTGGTGGCAATGGTCACCGTATCCACTTTTAGCGTAACACACCCGCTTTAAGGACACTGACTGCTATTCAATCTATAACAGTGAAAAAAGTGTTTTTTGTTTTTAAATACAAGCTTTGTGTCACAGATCTAAGTGGTGGCACTGGTCACCGTATCCACTGTTAGCGTAACACACCCGCTTTAAGGACACTGACTGCTATTCAATCTATAACAGCGAAAAAAGTTTTTTGTTTTTAAATCCAAGCTATTGTGACACCAGATATAAGTGGTGGCACTGGTCACCGTATCCACTGTTAGCGTAACACACCCGCTTTAAGGACACTGACTGCTATTCAATCTATAACAGTGAAAAAAAGTGTTTGTTTTTTTTTAAATACAAGCTTTGTGTCACCAGATCTAAGTGGTGGCAATTGTCACCGTATCCACTGTTAGCGTAACACACCCGCTTTAAGGACACTGACTGCTATTCAATCTATAACAGTGAAAAAGTGTTTTGTTTTTTTAAATCCAAGCTTTGTGTCACCAGATCTAAGTGGTGGCACTGGTCACCGTATCCACTGTTAGCGTAACACACCCGCTTTAAGGACACTGACTGCTATTCAATCTATAACAGTGAAAAAAGTGTTTTGTTTTTTTAAATCCAAGCTTTGTGTCACCAGATCTAATTGGTGGCACTTGTCAGCGTATCCACTGTTAGCGTAACACACCCGCTTTAAGGACACTGACTGCTATTCAATCTATAACAGTAAAAAAAGTTTTTTGTTTTTAAATCCAAGCTATTGTGACACCAGATGTAATTGGTGGCACTGACTGGGGAAATGGGCACAGTATGCACTGTGAGCCTGACACAGAAGCTGGCAGCAGTGGCAGACAACTGACTGCTATTCAATCTATAACAGTGAAAAAAGTTTTTTGTTTTTAAATCCAAGCTATTGTGACACCAGATGTAAGTGGTGGCACTGACTGGGGAAATGGGCACAGTATGCACTGTGAGCCTGACACAGAAGCTGGCAGCAGTGGCAGACAACTAAGTGCAATTACATTACATAGAAAAAATAAATTAAAAAAAAGCATACCCTTATCCCTAACCTAGCTATGCTTTTCCCTATCTTATGAACAGCAGCTACACTTTCCCTCCTCTTACTAAGCATGCAGCTTGAGAATGAATCTAAAATGGATGCCTTCCAGGAGGTGGGAGGGTCTGCTAGGGAGGGTGTGCTGCTAATTGGCTGGAATGTGTCTGCTGACTGTGAGGTACAGGGTCAAAGTTTACTCAATGATGATGAATAGGGGGCGGGTCGAACCGCGCATATGTTCGCCCGCCGTGGCGAACGCGAACATGCTATGTTCGCCAGGAGCCATTCGCCAGCGAACCGTTCGGTACATCACTATTTCTCATGCACTCAGATGAATTAATTAAATTCTGTTCATAAAACAATAATAAAAAAAAAAAACAATGAACCCATCACTTGAGTTTTTTTTTATCATTTTAAATATTCTTATTTAGTTATAGATTTCATCAGCGGCACCCATCACATTTTTTTTTAAACTATTCTCTCCTTTAAGAAATGCATATTACTATTTTAGATTGATTTATGAATTCTAACATTGGACTTATGATAATACCTTTTTTACCTTTGTGATTTTTTGATTAGAGAAATGACAGCTGTCTATTTTAAATACATTTTTTATCATAAAGTGTATGTTTGAATGAAATATTTATCAGTTGGAGAAAATTCTAATGTTATAATGACCTTGTGAAATGAACATGGATATAATTATAATAAGTTACATTCAAAAACTCGTAAGATCCTGTACATTTTCTTTTTTATTATTTTGACATCTTTTTTTCTTGAACATCTGTATTTCTCTAAGACGTACTTTTTTAACAATAAAACTGTGAAAATAATATTCCTCTTAAATTAATTATCACAGTATATTATTTTTTGTAAATATATTTATAGAGAGCAGGCAAACATAAATATGAAACATATGTTAATTATGTATGCATTTTATTAATATTCCTCCACATTACTTCATTTTTTCAGGGGTTAAGCTAAGTTTATGGTTCCATCAATGCTAACCTGGGGCCAGGACATTTGTTCCTCACTTAGTACCTAAATATTTCTACAGAGATGCACAACTGGCACCAAAATAATAAGAAATTAAGTTTGTAATCTTTCTTGGCAAGCTTTCTTGGCAAGTCCGTAATCTTTCTTGTTCAAGCCTGACACTGACTTGAATTAGTTAAACTATTGTAAGGTCACTAACAATGGATATATAAGGGCAGTTTCAATTTGACAAAAATATTGCAGAATTCAATGCTCACTAAACTTCTCCTACTACTAACATGCTGATAGAAGATCTGTGGAGCCACTTGATTTCTCTCTGTACAGTGAAACAATGCATGCACTGACCTAAGGAATACAGAAAGGCAAAGCATACAGAAGGTATAAGGCAAAACCTATAATGTTCAGGATGACAATGCTTTTACAGAGTTATTCACTAAAGTATCCTGGCTTAAATATGAAATTCACTTTGCAATCTAATTTTTTGTAAATAACTCTGTCAGTGACTGATATTGTATATGGTGAAACAATGCATAATGTAAATTAATACTGCATTAAGGAAAATCCATCCTTAATGCAGAGCCACTCCTCTAGCTGTACTAAAATTAGTTATACGTGAACTAGACGTAAAATACTGGTCCTCTCATTGTATTCAATGTATTAATGATTTATTTTGATCGCACATGCAAGTTTGGTTTAAAAAATTAGCGAACATTTTGGGATTTCTGACCAGGATCTGAATTCTAGAAAACTGGAATTGTCAAATTTAGAAAGGGTTTACATCTCAGATCCTGGCTGGAAACAAACCATCTCCATGTGCCATGTATTTTTTGCAGCAAAGTAAGCATAACATTGCCATATATGACAAAGTGGGAGAGTGATCTGGGTGAGGTACTCACAGTGGAAGACTAGCATGCTTCACTACTTGCATTGAAGATATCACACACTGTATACGTCATATAGAAACTCAACTAAAATGTATTTATCAATGGTACTTTTCTCCATTTAAATTGTTCAGATTACATCTTTCCACAACTAATTTATGTTAGAGTGCAGACAGACAGGTACATTGTATCACATTTTTTAGTCATGCCTGAAATTATCAAATTATTGGCAAGTAATTTTTTAATTGATGCTATCCATCACAGAGTTTCCTGTTGACTTAACTCCTGGTTTGTGCCTACTTAAACGTTTCCCAGATAACTTAGCAGTACACACAAAAATAATGTTAGACCATCTCCTTATCTCAGCTACAACAAAAATCTAATACTATTCCCTCTGTCACATGAGTTTATTATTTGAGCATAAGCGTTGTGAACTCGCTTTCCGTATTCCATCAGCTACTAATGTACTCCTCAGACACGACTAGTGTGAATGGGAAAAAGCTTTGAGGAGTAAGTGCAAGCAGTGGTGTATTTTGGATTTGTGCTGCCCTAGGCATGACTAAATTCGGGCACCCCCAAAATCTAAATTTGCCCCCCTAATTTGTGTTAAGGCCATTTTTTTTGACTGACAGACACATGTCCTCATTGATACTACACTGATATACACTCACTGACAGTTACACAGTCATTGGCACACACATACAGTCATTGGCACACACTGTTTAACCAACACACACTTTCACTGACAGACACACACTGACACACTCACTCACTGACAGGCACACACTCTTAGATACACATAAATGACATACACACACTGACACACTCACAGACACATACTGACAGCTACACTCACTCACTCACTCACTCACTCACAGTATGGTGGACAGCCCCAGAACACAAGGCAAACAAGGCATTTGTCTGGGAATTTGGGGTGGCATTTTTTGGCACCCCCACTGAAAGTGCCACCCTAGGCAAATGCCTTGTTTGCCTAGTGGTATATATATCCCTGAGTAAAAGCGTGACAATGTTCTCCACTTGACGGAAAATTATTTAACACTTATATTTGATTTATTACTTAATATATGACACTTACACAAATGCATAATACATAAATAATTAAAAATTGTATTCATACGCAAATTTTTGTATCAAACTTAATTATGTAATGTTGGATGTGGATGCAAAATTTATTAATTAATTTTTTCTCCTGTTTTATACTTTTGTTTATTTTTTTCTATTTATTTTTTTCTCTTCCTGTTTTTTCTATAATAAAGATTCTCTCACTATGTCAGTATACATATGTTACACATTATTGATTGTTGACATGTTGACAAATAAATACAACTTTTTGTTATTATTATTTTTAAAATAATAAAACATATTTTAAAATAAAGTTTAACCCCTTAAGGACACAACTTCTGGAATAAAAGGGAATCATGACGGAATATTTCCGTCATGTGGCCTTAAGGGGTTAAACATCAGATATCACTTTACAGAAAGAATTTAGGAAGGCTGGGAGGTGTTACTAGGCAGCATAAGCAAAATGATTGAGCAGTGAGTCATGCATGGACATGATCTATACAGCAAAACTGCCTTAAAAAGCAAAGGTTGTTTCAGTGACTATAGTGTCCCTTAAACTATTAAACTTACAGTAATTATTATAGTTATATCATTATAATTATACAAAAATCTCACACACCAACACATTTTACTCTTCCTAATGTTCTCACTCCATAAAAACATGTAGACATACACTTAAATATATTTAAATGGATTTTTCTTGTTTTATCCCTCCATCTTAATTTGTCCTTCCATCACATTTATTTTTTTCCATTTTCCCGCCCTTACCCACATCAAGATACAGTCTCTTTTACATTCCATAACTCTTTAATAGAATTGAGCAGACACCTGGAAGTTCGGGTCCGGTGGGTTTGGCCGAACTTTGACCCCGAACTTGACCCTGAACCCCATTGAAGTCAATGGGGACCTGAGCTTTGGGCCACAAAAATGCCTCTAAAAAACTCCTGGAAAGAGCTAGAGAGCTGCAAAAGCAAGTAAAATGGGGGTAATTGTTTTGTTTTTTTTAATTGGGGTAGCCCCCAAAATATTTGCACAAATTAAAAAAAGAAACATTTGCGGCCTGCGGTGCATTTCTAGCAGTCCTGATGCATGGAGAAATGCTCAACTCCTGATGCATGGAGAAAAGGCCTTTACAAGCCTCTGCTAATGTGTACCTAGTTTATATTAAGTGACCCATAGGTTGAGGAGGTGGTGACTGTGGCGGTGTAGGTGGAAGCAGCAGTGGAGGAGGAGGATGAGGTAGCCAACACTGTTTTTTTTTATATATATATATATATATATATATATATATATATTTTTTAATTGTGGTAGCCCACAAAATATTGTGACATACAAAAAAATAAACATTTGCGGCCTGCGGTGCATTTCTTGTAGTCCTGATGCCTGGAGAAATTCTCAACTCCTGATGCATGGAGAAAAGGCCTTCACAAGCCTCTGCTAATGTGCACCTAGTTTATACTAAGTGACCCATAGGTTGAGAAGGCGGTGAACATGGCGGTGGAGGAGGAGGATGAGGTAGCCAACACTGTTTTTATATATAAATATATGAATATATTTTAATTGGGGTAGCCCCCGAAATATTTGGACATATAAAAAAGACAACTCTGTTCTGCAGAGTAGCTGTTGACATTATAGTTGTGCAGGCACTTTGTTGACTCTAGAGAACCTTGGGCCAATCACACATCCCCATGGTGGCGAATTTGCATGCGGATGTCATCCATATCAACCTTCGATGACAGATTCTGTGCCTACCATGGTGACCATGGGTAACGGGGAATCAGGGTTCCATTCCGTACAGGGACCCTGAGAAATGGCTACCACATGCAAGGAAGGCAGCAAGTGCGCAAATGACCCACTCCCGACGCGAGAAGGTAGTGACGACAAATAACAATACAGGACTCTTTAGAGGCCCTTCAATTGTAATGAGTTCACTTGAAATCCTTTAACTCTGATCAATTGGAGGGAAGTCTGGTGCAGAGCCACTGACCCGTGCGTGCTGCAGCTGAATCTCCACTATCGCCTGCTGCTGCTCGCACAGTCTCATGAGGCGGTGAGCGGGAAGGCAGAAGTTACGCTGCAGCGCAGGCAGGCGAACAGCAGCAGGGTGAGAATGCCAAAAGCGCACACAGCCGTTACAGTGAATGTCACATCCTGTTCCAAGTTGCGGATCAGTCTGGTGATGGCTTCTGGTATCCAGTACTCTTTTTACTGAAGCTGCACCAGGGGGCGTGCGGTTACCCTACAACAGACCCAGCTAATCCATTCCACACTGTGACTCCTAACTTCAACATCAAGCATACTAGGTCCCGGTCGTCCGACCGCCACCCAGACAGTGTCTGGGCCTGGTCACCGGACTGCCCACCTGACTGTGAAACTACGAATGGATCATTAAAACCAAGGCAGTGAGTAAGCGCTAAATAACACAATAGAGCAGCAACCCTATAAGGGATTCCCTCAAAAACCCTTAGACTTAACACCAAGAAAAAAAAAAAGTAAGGGCTGCGCTGAATAAAACTCTGTGTAAAACAAATAGTCCAAATAAAATAAATGGATAAAAAAGAAAGTCTTATCTCGAGGCGTCTGTTGAGGTAGTATTTTATAATAATACTTGGTCCAAAACAATTGTCCTTATTGGTATCTTCCTTATGGATCAGCTCGTATGCAAAAGATAAAGGATAAATAAAGAGCCAAATAGTGTAGTATGTTCAACAATGGAGAAGATAAAAATTTAAAAATCTAGAATGCAAACTCACATTTAAAAGAGCTGTAACCCGCTCTGGTGTAGAAGGCGTACAGCGGTTTAATCCCCGCTTATGGGATATAAGTAGAGTTTCCTTTGCCTATTTCCTCCGTCCTTGGTATGGTAAACACTCGTTAAAAAAGAAACAGCCAATGGTGTTCTCTGGATAAGAGACTTTAGGATAAAATAAGGTAATAAAAATGGGTACTCACAAGGTGGGAGCAGATCAACTGCTCCTTGTAGTTAGCATTCGTGGTATAATCCCCACCTAGGATTACTTGGAGTCCAGGTACAATAAAAAGATGCCAGGTAAATAATGAATGTGTGTTAAAAGATAAGTGGTACAATAAAAGTTACCAAATATACTTTAATATTAAAATTACACATTATAATAACCATAAACGCGTTTCGTCAACACGGCATAATCAATCTGGGGTAAGAACCTGATACCTGGCATGAAATGGTTTATATAACAACTTTAACCCTTTAAAATTGGCGCCAAAATGTGAGCAGCCAATCAACAGTGAGCAAAGACATAAAAGTATTAAAACAATATAAAATCAGAAAAATTGATAATGCATACAATAACTTGCACAGTATAAACATTATTACATAAATAAATGCTAAAAACGAGGGTTCTAGCTTGATTTATGAAACTTTTTATGCGCGGTCATGTGACCGGCAAACAACCGCATGGAAATATGGGAATTGTGGTATAGACGCCGGCGCGCACTGCGCAGCCGCCGGCATCTATGTAGAGGGTGTGGAGAGGGATGTCAGCTCGCATGCTAATTGCGGCTGACGTCAGTGGAAGGGGTGGAGTAAGGGATGACGGTGGCACGCACATGATTGCGTCCGTCGTCATGGGGGGAGTGTAAACAAAGACGATGGCAAGCACACATATTCTGTGGGTTATTGCATTTTTAAGATGTAGACTTATTGTATCACACTAGCCATGCACAGGTAGGTTGTCTGGCACGTTGTTTTGGTGTTTGGGTTTTAACTTTGTAGTTGTGTCTTTACACAATATAGAAATATATATTAATGCTTCTCTATATGAAGCGATCACAATAACACTTATTTTTCACTTTAAAAAAAAAAATCAGGCTACACAAAAATTGGTCATTCACAATATGACATCTGAAACGCACATGAAAGGATGCTGTTTAATTTAAAAAAAAAAGAACACACTACATGAAGGTCCTGTTCACTAGAGTGTGTAGTCATGAATGTAACCAGTAAAACTTTGTTGTTTACAGCCACTGGTTGGCCCATACATATTTTAAAACTTGTTTAATTTTGTTGTAGCATGACTTGTAGATATGAAGAGCAGGCCCCAAAATGTACTATTTAGCAGATTAGCACCCAGAAATTTAGAATTTTTACAAGTGCGCTGTAAGCACACTATTAGACGCCTCAATTTGACTCTCAGATATGAAGAGCAGGCCCCAAAATGTACTATTTAGCAGATTAACACCCAGAAAATAAGAATGTTTACCACTGCGCTGTAAGCACACTATTAGACCCTTCGATTTGACTCTCAGATATGAAGTGCACCCCACTAATGTACTTTTTAGTACCCAAATAATTTTAAGTTTTAAAACTGCAATGTGACAACAGTATTTGACGCTTCTATTTGACTCTCAGAAATGAAGTGCACCCCACTAATGTATTTTTTAGCACCCAAAAATTTTAAGTTTTAAAACTGCAATGTGACAGCAGTATTTGATGATTTTATTTGACTCTCAGATATGAAGTGCACCCCACTAATGTACTACCCCACTAACGTACTATTTAGCAGCAAAACAAATTTACTTTTTAAAACTCTGATGTAACCGCAGTATTTGAAGCTTCTATTTGACTCTCAGATATGAAGTGCACCCCACCCCACAAGTTTGCAGAATTCTGTCCCTATCAGCGGCAGCATACTCTCCCTACACTAATAAGACCACATGTGCGTGCGGCGCTACGCGACTCCAGCTTATATATAGAGGCTGGGTCACACTGGCCAATCACAGCCATGCCACTAGTAGGCATGGCTGTGATGGCTTCTAAGTGCACATGAGTCAAACGCTTGTTGATTGGCAGCCCTGAAGCCTTTGAAAACGCGCCATTAAATCGCCAAACACCAAACTCTAACCCGAACATACAGTGATATGTCCGTGTTTGGGTCCAGGGTCCAAAAAAGCTAATGTTCGGTACGAACCCGAACTTTACAGTCCGGGTTTGCTCAACTCTACTCTGTAACCCTTCCCTCTTTTATTGCAAATAAATATATTGCATTTTTTTTTTATTATCATTACATTATTTTTAGTTTATGCTATTAATTTTAATCCATATTTAAATTTTAACTTCTTCTATTTATTATACTAGAAGAGGAAAATGAGGAGATTAAAAAAGAGATTAGTTGTAGAGCATATTTACAGAATAGAAAATAAAAGTAGGGATGGCAGCTGGAGTATAGAATATAGGATGAGAGTTATCCATATGTGGATATAGGGTCTAGATTAGTGCCAGGTGACAAGGTGAGTAGGGAGAAAATGTATCTCTATTCTCTGTGGAATACATTGACCAAAATATTGAAGAGCAATGCATACACCATGATTACTTCTCTTAAAGGGACACTCCACTGCCCAAAAATATATAATTATAATATAAAGCACTGTAAGGATATTACCTACAATTAAAACATGCATGGATTTAATAATGTGTTTTATAATTGGATGTATATCTAAAAACAGCTTGCAAAAGCTCCAGCTGTCAGGTATGCTGCCTTTGCAAGCACCCCCCCTCTTCCCTAGACTTTTTGTGGCTAAGTTGATGCTCAATGAGAAATATTTGCAAGGCAGTTGCCTTGATCATTTCCTGTCTCTTGAGTTTAGCTAATTTACTGGGAACAGGACCAGTTGTCTGATTGACAACCAGGGGGTGTATAAAAGTGCAAATTTTTGGGGGAGTGGAGCCTGAACTCTAAGCTGATCGGACATATGCTGTGTGAGCTCCCGCTCAGCAGACTGACTTTTTGGGGAAAACCCCCGGTAATTCTAAAGCGACAGATGCCACACCAGGCTAGATACACTGGGAAAGCAGTGACAAAATGGCAGATGCCTCTCCAAAGAGCCCACGGTACCGTAAACCGAAGCAGCACATAAAGGCCTGCAGATAGCTAGGAGAGAGAAGGGCAACTGACTTCCCCACCGACTAGTACATCCAGCAGACCCACTCTTTGGACTGGTGGGGGTCATCCCAGTCCCCGCTTGCCAGCAACCCATAGTCCCTCTGCGAACAGAGCGACATACCAGTCTGAGAGACGACTCTGCATAATTAAAATGGCGAGCGCACATGGGCCTGAGACTCAACACCTGCCACAGCAACACATTAATCCTCCCGACCTTGGTGGCTGTACAACAACCTCGATAGAGGCAATCTTTCCAAAATTCTGGGCCAAGCTACAGGAACACATGGAAACCCCCACCTACCTGCGGAGACCACAAGGAAGGATCAGAAGATGCAGCGGGGAGAGCACACGCCAGCGTCATCCACAATATGCCCTCCGGGACTGAGGGTCAACAAGAAACACCACCCACACAAGAAGAGGGCTGCCAAACAGAACAGGAAGACCATCAAGACATCACGCACTCCCCGTCGCGGACAGGTCCGGGACTCCCAGAGCACCAGTGTCCATGGCCTAGAGGTGTCAGCCCCTACTAAAACTCAGGAAAGGAGGAGTGCCACCCCTGAAGGCTGCCTTACTGCCTTCCACAGCGAACTTTGCAAGATCACTAAGAGCCTGACTGCTACAAGCATCATGGATTGTATGTTGCATGGGGGGAGGGGGATTGCAGCTAGATTAGGCTCAGAGGACCATAGCTACCATGGCATAGCGCACAACACAATAGGTGTGGTCTAAACTAGTCATTAAAAATAGGTAGATCCCCCGGTGAAGAGGTGCCCAATACATGCTCCTTTAAGCAATACATTAACTCCTGGCGGACCATAATCCCTAGAAATAAGCATCCAGTTAGTTATTTTAGACCAGTCTGCTTTAACCATACTAAAATATCATAGTCTGACGTCAGGTAGCATAGACTGGGTACCACTATGCCATATGATCGCACATGCCACACATGACCACACATGCCTGTTTTTCCAGACGGCTATACGTAGACACCAGGTTACCAGCGGTAATATTACTAATAGAAATGTCAGTCAAAATAGCGTGATATATTTCTTGTTTCCCCTTTTTTAAACAATAGTGCAGTACCATTTTAAGGAATGACCCTACCTGTGTTACACTATGCCTAAGCTTGTTCAAATAGCAACGTTAACTTTTAATTTGCCTAACATGTACCTTAAGCGTGAACTTTAAGCCATACTACGTAGAAAAGCTTGTATCTTATCCTATGTTTTGACAATATCTCATACCTAAAATGCCCGATTATCTTGTCTATTTTCATCTTACTTTAAAAAAATATGCACAGTATTTTCCATGCCATGTTATATACTGATATTTAATGGTTTCCTGCAGCTATTGTGGTGTATCAAGCCAGATTATATTTCATACACAAAAAAAAAAGAATAAAAAAAAGAAAGTTCTAATTATTGCTGAAATTTGCACTTTTGTAAAATTGAATGAGAGGACACACTCTTCACACATAATGCTTTTTAGCAAGCTAAAGTGCTTTAGGGGTCTGGAGTGGCCCTTGAAACATTATATTTTTTAAAATAATTGACAATTTATTTTTAATACTAGCAATTCTTTTTTATTTTTAGATTTTTATTTTAAGCATACACATTACACATGATTAACATGTTAACTGCATTTTTTGAAAGTTCATTTTGCATTGAATTTAACTTGCAATTCAGGAAATAAATAGATTAAAACAGAACAGGAAACTGTCAGAGTTACAATCTAATTGGTTAACAAGCAGAAACTTATTTTTCTGTAAATATTTACATTTATTACAGCTCCACCTACTGTCTAGTCTGCCAAACTTTAATAACATATGATAAATTATCTTTCTACTTCCAGAACTTCTTCTGGTACGTGTTTATCGTAATATGATATTAAGCTTGTTCTCTGATTGTCAGTGGTATTGAACTTTGAAAATGTGTTTTGCTTGCATTGACATGAGAGCTTTGACTGATACTTCTGAGCCTTTTGCAAAGTTATAATTTTTTCTACAGCTATCCTTTCCAATTTTCTGGCTTTTTATGTAGGTTATTTTGAAATATTCTCCCAAGCATTCATTTCATGCATTCCACATATTTTCGAGCTATATGATATCACAGTGGTATTCCTTTTGTTCCTTGAGCTGCATTTATTCATTTCAAATTCAAGTTTTTTTTATTTTTTATTTTTTTGACTCCTTTTCATCGCTTTGTCTGGATCATGTGCTTGGTCAGCAGTCCCTTATTCATTTAGGTTCAGGAATGCAAAATATAGTTACTGAATTTATGAAAGTCTACACTGTGTCTTATTGTTATTTAAACTTTGAGTTTAGAATTCTAAATTCTTTAAAATGATCATGGTAGCCACTAGAATGCATATTATGTCTCTGTTCTCCAAACTAAACCATTTTTATCATGTGTAATGTAAACCTAATGAATTAATATAGTAGCTTGAATGCAGATATGTTGTCTGTTTCCTCTGTCAGTTTAAAACATTTTTGATAAAGGCTAAGGTTTACATTTAGCTGATAGTATGCTTCTGGTGGCTGTCAGACAGACATTTTTGAAAATTTTTACATTTGGCATCATTATAATATCTGTGTCTTTTGATGCCAAATGTAATAATCTTCAAGAGAAGCTTTGGATTCATTGCTTTGTGTGAGATTGCCACACATGCACCATAGTTCTTCAGTACTTCTCTGTGAGAAGCATCTAAAGCATCTAGAGACTATCATGACTGTATTTTCCTGGTAGGATCAGACTTTTGAGAAGAGAGTGTCTTGGCTTGGGATTACAGGTAAATTTGATATATTGTGAATGTTACTTACCACCTACCTAGAGTTTGTTGCAGACCATGAACAACGCTTCATGACAATGATGTTCCATAATGGCAATGGTACGATCAGGATTTTTCGGCAGGATAATATACCCTGCTACTCTGCAAAAATTGTTCAGGAATGCTTTGAGGAACATGACAAAGAGTTCAAGGTGTTGTCTTGGCCACCAAATTCTGCATATCTCAATCCAATTGAGCACCTGTGAAATGTGCTGGAAAAACAAATCTGATCCATGGAGACCCACTTCACAATCTACATTGCTTAAAGATGTCAGATACCACAGGACATTTTCAGGGGTCTTGTGTAATTCATGCCTCAATGAAACAGAGCTGTAGGGGACCTAAACAATACAAGGCAAGTGTGTGTTTGGCTTTTTTTTTAGCTTGTTTGTTTATTCTTTTTTTAAGTAATCTGTTGAAAGTTTATTTAATAATATTTGCAGCATATGTGCGGCAATATGTGCAGCAATCTCACACAGAAGCGATGAATCCAAAGCTTCTCTTAAAGATTATCACATTTGGCATTAAAAAAAACCTCCATGATCATGATGCCAAATGTGAACATTTTCAAAAATGTCTGTCCTGACAGCCACCAGAAGCATATTATCAGCTAAATTTATTACAAAATACAAAAAACAAGAACATACCAATAATAATAACAAGCGAGTCAACATTACAACATTAAAAGACATTAAATTATTTGATTAATAAACATTTATCAATATAAACATAAACATTTCCACACATAATACCATACCTACTGCATACAAAACTAGCATTAAGGAGGTTTGGGATCAGGAGAACAAATATCAAACATTTTGACACATCAGGAGTCTTTTGTTAGTAATGTAGCTTAACCAAGAGGCCCATATCTCATTATATAATGATATATTCTCATTCATTAAATAAAAATATCCTTCCATTTAATTTAAAATTTAAATGGTGATTTCTGCCCATGAAGGAACTTTATATCTTCACCATTCTCTTGCAATATTTGATTGAATAGCGAGCAATATCTTAATAGCCAAAATTAGAGCATTTTTAGTTCCTTTTTGGATTTCCATATGGAAGTTTTTTTTCTTTTAAATATATATATATATTTGAGTTGTTTCATATAAATTTTTCCTGCAACTTTATGCTATCCCACCAGATGTGATAATGTGACCCTAGCTTGATTAAATCTCCAG
Source organism: Pelobates cultripes (assembly GCA_933207985.1). Taxonomy (NCBI): domain Eukaryota; kingdom Metazoa; phylum Chordata; class Amphibia; order Anura; family Pelobatidae; genus Pelobates; species Pelobates cultripes. The sequence continues at coordinate 260,439,414 of OW240914.1, forward strand.
CATTGGTCAGAGGTCTTTCTATAAAACTTAACAATACAGGAGGGAACTGGATATCATCTATGAAGTATTTTATAATAAGTTTCTTCTAAGTCAAATACATGAACACTTTATCTAACCATGTTCCACCATTTACAGCAACTCTAAGTCGAAGGAGTGATCTTTAAATCATATCCCCATTTTGTAATCGAAGAGGTTGCTGCTATATATTGATGACTGGAAAAAAAAAAAAAAAATATATATATATATATATTCCATTTTGTACAGGATAAAGTCTGGAATATCCTGAGAGGAAGCTGCTTTTACTATTACAATACGTCATTGCTTTTGTACAGTTGTTTATAGAGGTGTGAGCTTTACACACTCTTGCTTTTCTGTCACATATATTGATGAATAACAATTAGCTTTTTAACACAAAAAATCCATCTAGCTGCATATTCTTTACCAATAAAATCATCTAATAAAATATTTAATTCTAAGATAAGAGAAAATGTATCTATTAGGAAGCAAATATTTTGACTGAATTTCATTTAATGTAAGAATATTGCGATTAAATCTGATATCTGCTAAAGTCTTCATTGGTCCATCCATCCAGATAAATCAGTATCCTGTAAATAATATTTTAGAACCATGATTGGAGTAGCAGTCGAAAGGTAATTTTGAATTCCAAATCTTGATATAATCACTACCCCATTCTTTACTGTATTTTCTGAATTAACTAAAGAAGGTTTGACCCAAAATAATTGGGATTTACATCTCCAGTCAGAGAAACCTCACATTTAAAATAGCTTCTATTTTTAACCTCTTTAAGATCCCAGCCTAGGATATGTGTGAACATAGAAGCGTCATGTAGTATCCTCAAGTCCAGAAAACCAAATCCAATTTGACAGTAATCTCTTTTAATTATATTTTGGTTTATTCTAGGCTTTTTGCCCTTCCATGAGAAGGAGAGCAGCAGGAGGATTTAGGAAGGTGGTTTTACTGTTGCAGATAAGCAGTGTATATATTTATTTATTAATTTTGAATATGATTTCAAAATGATTTTGGTCATGGATGGGCAACGTTCAGCACTCCAGAAGTTGTGACCTATCAATGCTTGGCCAGTATTTTGGCTGTAAGAGCATTATTTTAGATATATTTCATATTTGGAGTGCTGAAGGTTTCCATCTCTGGTTTAGGTCTTGATTAATTAATGTTCTGTCCATGCTAAATTAATTGCTCATTAGGTTAATTCTTTCTCATTTAATTTAATTCAAAGAGAAATAGCCTTACATAAAATAATTATAATGCAAAAGGTACAACAACAAAATATTTAAAAGAGAGAAAACATCAGCTACTTATCATTAATTGGATAGAGGGTAACGCTTGTAACAAAATCCTTGGAATATAAAATCATTATCAAGATAATTAACAAAAACTGCAATAGTGATTTAAATGGAAAAATCCTCTGTTATTTAAATGTGCATGGGTAATCTGAATAAGAATATAGTTAACTTTGTTTTTCTTTTTATCTATTTGAACTGATGAAAACTGTAGCCATTGCTGCTGCTCAAGAGTAGTGGGGATTTGTGCAAAGAACGCATTTCCCTGTAAAATAAGAAAGAAAAAATTGAACCTTTGAGAACAAGGAGAAAAAAAACCCACCCCTCCTGAAACTACCCCCATTTAACAAATGGTTGAAAAAAATTACAACATATGCAAACAATAAACGTAACATCAATAAATGAGACCAAAAAGTAAATAACCAGAACAAAACATGAAACCAAAACATTTTCTCAAAAATATTTAACAATGCTAACAACTACACAGGCTTTCACAGAAGGCATACATGTAGGAAGCAATCCTTAAAGTAGAATGAAGAGTTTACCTCAATAAGTTTACATGCAAAATGAAAAACAGGAATGGTGTATTCAGTAGTGCAAGTCTATACACGTTTCAGCTTAAAATGACTTCTTCAGGGTTTGTTCATAGGAACTGAAATGACTGAAATATGACTAAAACTAAAATGACTTTTTAGTCAAAAGACTATGACTAAAACTAAATTACAATTTGCCGCCAAAATTAAACTGGTGGGTAAGACACATGGGGGAGTGAGGAGAGGAAATCAGACACATGGGTCTTTGGGGGATTGAGACACATGGAAGGGCTGGGGGAATGAGACACATTGGGGCAAGGGATGAGGCAAAAGAGACAGAGGCTTTAACTAAACCCATTAGATTTTAGTTGTGTTGACTAAAATCTACTGGAGATTTAGTCGACTAAAATCTACTGGATATACAGTCAACTAAAACTAGACTAAACAATTCAAATGACTAAAATGCAATTAAAACTAAAATGGCATTTTAGTCAAAAGACTATGACTAAAACTAAATTGAAATTTGACATCAAAATTAACACTGATATATACTGTGAGAAAATTTGATTTGGCCAAACCATTTGTTCTGAAAAAAAAATAAAGTTTGGTCGGTTTGCCTTGGTAGAATATTGGTAATGTAAATGTGATTCAAGAAAACAAATTAAATTAACTGCATGGTATATTACAGTGGTAGTACACTGATAGGAGCTTTTTCACACCATTTGGCTTAAATAAGAAAAAATAACGTACAGAGGGAAAAAGAATGAGAGCAGTAAAAAAAAAATATATGTATATATTATTAAAGTATTAAATATATAATATAAAATTAGATTATTTTTTACTGCTCCTTCTTTGTTCCATTATTGGTCCATTCTAATTTTTTTTAAATATATTTGTTTATAGTTTAATGCTTTTTTATAACACATAGGACAATGCACATCATAAAGTAAAATGACAGACAATATATACATAATTCACATACAGATGTAGGTATGGTCACTATGCATAGCATGAAACCATACTGCCATGTCATTCCAACAAAAAAACGCTGCGGTTGAGGGACCTTATACTACATTAACTTAGTCTATTCATGGTGCTAAGTTAAGTAACAGCTCTTTTAAGCCTCTATATTATAAGATGATAACAATTTCTATAAGCTCTCTATAGATGGTTGCATATCTATGACCTGGGTGGTAATTATATAGATATATACTTTTTTCCTTTTCCAATTGAAAAAGCAATTATTTTTTTTTTTAAGAAGTTCTTTCATTGGGACTATTACTTGCTTCCAGTGCTTAGCAATTAATATATTAGCTGCCAAGATACTGTGGATGATCAAAATACCGAATGTTTTAACTCCTAACGTACAGTTTAAATTTAATAGTGCGATTTCTGTTTTTTTAGTCAGTGATATACTGAAAATATATTTTATGGTTTTAAATACTAAATCACAGAATTGTGCTATTCTAGAACAGCTCCACCAAATGTGGTACATGGTGCCATCTTGTTGAAACCATCTCCAACATACTGAGGAGTTTGAGGGAGAGATCTTAGAGAGCCTTGTTGGGACCATGTACCATCTGTACATGTCTCAAGGATATTGAGGCATTGCATGTGTTTTTTAAGTTTTATACGTGAAGAATTACAGGCCTTATATTGTATAGAAATAGCTAGATCCTTTTCCTATTGCTTCACTGCTGATTATTTAATTATAAGCATTTTAATACTTAATAATTCCATTGCTTTAGAATTAGATAATTTTTTACTTGTTTTCTTAAGTAACTTAACTATGTTGTTGTTTAACTTTAACAGGTGTTCTTTAAGAAAACCTTGAACTCGGAGATATTTGAATCTCTCTTGGTGGGAGAAATCCAATTTCTGTTACAATTTATCAAAGAGCAATAGATGGAAATTCTCACATAATTCTCTTATTGTATATTCTTTTTGTTTGGTCCAATTACGTAAGTCAATATCAGGCATTAACAGATCTAGAATTCTGAGATTTGAATCATCATAGGCCTTATTAGCATTTTTTAACTCTTTCAGCATTGCCACTCCTTCAGAGTTTATGAAAGTATTAATGAATTCTCTGTGAGGTTAGTGGATCTCTTATTTCCTACATCATCACAACAGGAAAGCCAGGTTATCAATGCCTATTCTGCTTGCTTCCAACTTATACAAAGATTGATCTTTTAAATCGTTAACTTGTAATTAATGAATGTGAATGATCATGTTCGCCTGATAGGTATTTCAAATTATTGGATAGCCTATTCCTCCTGGTAGTCTCTTTTAGACAAAATCTGGGTATTTATTTGAGGTATTTTGCCTCTCCAGATGTAACATTGAAGCTTGATTGGATGATATCTAGTCATTGTTTTGGAATTGCCAGGGGAAGCATTCGGAATATATATGCCCACTTGGGGAGGATATATGCGTTAATGGTGTTAATTCTCCCCCACCAAGGAATTTTCATAATATCTCCACTCCCTTAGTAACATGTAAGTATGTTTGATAAGTCTTAAAAAATTAACTTCCATTGTTACTCTAGGATCTGCAGTGATATCAATACCCAAATATCATATTGCCTTTGATGACCAAATTAAGTCATAATTCTTTTTAAGCCTCTTTAGGTTGTTGGCTTCAAAGTTTTTGATAAGAACCAAGGTTTTAATCATGTTCAATTTATAATTCAATACTATACTGTATCTCTTAAATTCCTGTATAAGGTGGGGTAGGGACATATTTGGTTCTGTTACTGAGCTAAGAATGTCATCGGCATATAGGCATATCTTTAGTTCACTGTCTTTTAATGTAACCCCTTTAATCAAAGGGTTGTTTCTTATATTCATTGCTAGGGGTTCTATAGACAGGATGTATAACAAAGGGAACAATGGGCACCCCTGCCTAGTTCCATTAGATATATTGAACCAATCAGTACAAAAATCCTGTCCCATTAGCAGAGCCAAAGGAGACAAATACAGTGTTCCAATTGCATCTGCAATACAGCTTGTAAGGCCGAAACATACCAAAACCTTCCTCAAATATCCCCATCCGACCCTGTCGAAGGCCTTGTCTGCATTCACCGACAGGGTCAGAAGGGGAACGCCTCCATTCTGTGCCCAATCCAATATGTCAACCACTCTTCTTGTGTTATTGCATTACTGTCTAACAAGTAGGAAACCTATCTGGTCAGGGTGAATAACTGTGGGCAAGATCTTTTTAAGTCTTTCTGATAAAATAGAGGCATATATTTTCATATCTATATTAACTAAATATATTGGATGGTAGTTTGATAAGTCAGTATGAATTTTGTCTTGTTTTAGAATGGGGATTATGTTCACTCTTAATAAGTATTTTGATGCAGTACCCTTAACTGCCAGTTCATTAAAAGTTGCCGTCAAAGGTAAGAGAATGCTTTTCTGAAATAGTTTATAGAACATATTCGTATAGCTATCTGGCCCCAGAGCCGTACTATGTTCTAATTTACTAATTGCGTACGGGACCTCGGTCTGGTTAATCTGCTGCTCCAGTGATACATTCGGAACATGAGACTTATTTAAATAATTGTCTATTTGTGAAGACGTTGGGTTATTCGCCAAATTGTAAATATTTTCATAGAAATTTTTAAACACATTACCTATTTCTTCTTACCATCTTTAATTATTTTATAGATTTTGTTGTCTATTTTTGTTTTATTTAGTTTGTTTGTAAAAAAAACTTATCTACTCTATTATTCCTATAATAAAATTAGTTTTTTAACCTTCTTAAATTGGGTTCTATTCTTTCAGATATTTTTGAATTTATCATTTCTGGATAGGTTTTGTTTTTCTCTTTCCATCGAAAAACTGGTTTTATTTTGAGCAGCAAGATTATAAAACTGAATATATAAATCTGACAAATTAGGTCCACTGTTCTTTCTTTCCTGACTTGTTATTTTAATCCAATAACCTCTCATTACTGTTTTAAAGGTACTCCAGAGACATTCACATGAAATCTCCTTTGATAAATTTTCTTTAAAAAAGTATTCAGACATTTTATTAATATGCTCCATGTTTTCTTTGGATTTTTATAAGGCATCACTTAATCTCCATGGGGGGGAGCATTTCTGATACATATCCTTTATATCTACTATCATCACATTATGGTGCTGGATGAAAGAGTCTCCAGCAGTCAAATAGCTAATTTTTTTTTTTACAAAATCTACTCATTGTGGCTGCTTGTTTAACAATTTTTTTATTAATAGATTGGTTAGAGCTCATGTTTTTATTCATGTACGGGGCCAATACGCAATTAAAATCTCCGGCAATCAATAATATGCCTTTGCGTATTGTCTCTACCTTTTCCAGAATTTTTGTCAGAGTTTTAGACAGAGTTTTATTAGGTAAGTAGATATTTACCATCATATAGTACTGCCCATTTATTTGACCTACTAAAATAACAAACCTTCCTTCTTTAACAAGTTTTTGAGACTGGCAAAGAAATGTAACATTTTTCAAAAAAATTATAGCAACTCCACATTTCTTTTTTTTTCTAATGAAGCATAATAAGTTGTAGGGAATTTACTATACTTCCAAATTCTATTATTCCTCTTAATCCAATGGGTCTCCTGTGGGTCTCCTATATGCGCCTTCTCTCTTAAAGGACCACTATAGTGCCAGGAAAACAAACTAATTTTCCTGGCACTATAGTGCCCTGAGGGTGCCCCCACCCTCAGGGTCCCACTCCTGCCGGGCTGAAGGGGGAGGAAGGGAAGGGAAGGAAGCAATCACCTTTCTCCAGTGCCGGGATCCCTCGGCGCTGGGGACTCTCCTCCTTCGGTCGTCATTGACTGAATGCACATGCGCTGCAAAAGCCGCGCGCGCATTCAGCCAGTCCATAGGAAAACATTCTTAATGCTTTCCTATGGACGCTGGTGTCTTCTCACTGAGAAAATCACAGTGAGAAGCGCGGAAGCGCCTCTAGTGGCTGTCAATGAAACAGCCACTAGATCCACTGAAACTGCTATGTTTACAGCAGACAGGGTTAATCTTAAACGGAACTGGCACCCAGACCACTTCATTAAGCTGAAGTGGTCTGGGTGCCTATAGTGGTTTTTTAACAGTGTATCGTACAGGAGTCCACTTTTACATGGTGTATTGAAGCCTTAAGCGTTTATCGATATCACCTTAACCATGCATCCACATACCCGTAGGTCAGTTCCGCAACCACAGTGAACTTACATATACATACATATATAAAACAATAAAATACTTCACTAAGTATCCATAGATCGAGAGCTCCAATTATCTCGCTCCAGTTCTTGCTAGAACAATTTTATATGTTAATATTATAAAGAGAGGAGAAAAGAGTTCAAATATCAAATATCATCCTGCCATCCTGAAGAAAAAGAGAGAGAGAGGGAAAGAAGAGAAGAAAAGAAAAGAGGAAGAAAAAAAAAGGGAATATTATAATGCACAGCTCGCTGGTCATTATATCCAGTTGACTCTTGCAATAATTAAACCTTTTCAGATCCCATGGTTCAAACATTATTCATGATGAAAAAAAACAAACAAAAAACAACATCCATCCCTCCATACTGGGATAACCATAAAGACATGTGAACAGCATTTTAATTTCATTAACACATGTATAAAAACAACTCTTGAAATACTCCCGCTCCCCTCCCCCAATTCTCACTTCTGTGAATAAAATCAACATTTAGTGACTGTCCCTAGGCTTCAATCATCTAGCAATCATCTAGCAATCATCTCTTTTTTGGGGGGACACCACAGGCAGAATTCCAAAACTTGAATCATAATGAACATGCTCAGCCATGCACATTTCATTTGGTTTACCATTGGCTACATTTAGGCACAGAATTCAGGAATTTGGCTTTAGAATTTAGAAGAATTGTAGTTTGCAAAAAAATAAATCTTCTAGTCTATCCCTTAATGCATGTTTTTTTTAAAATGATGAAATTGTCTCTACACTGAAAATGTATGTTGCTTAAATAGCTTCTTTTTTTAACATATAATTTAAACTATAATGTATCAGGTTTCTAAATATAGTTTCCTGTGTACCTAATGCTTATCTCTTACTTATCTTATTGGACTTTATTAACATACGCATCTGTTGATGGACTATAATTAAACATACATGTTCTTTTACAAGTGGTTAAAATTAGTTATAGCCAATTAAAATTGATACAGTACATATTGAAAGCTGCATTAAAATCTGCTATGCTCCTAAAACCTAGGCTTTTCGCATTCTATTCTACCGACATTAAATAATTTCTTGGCATAAAGTGTCAGACCTCTATAATGACAAATCTAGCTCTTTCAATGTAGAACCATGTCCATCCTTCTGAAGATATATAGCCTTAATTCACATCAACAGAAGAAATTTTAGTAACATAGCCTTTTAACATTTCTGTAAATATCCCAGTGCAATTTTGTGGATTTTAATGAATCTCTGAAATAAATTGATGATCAAGTATTTTTTATTTTATTTTTTAATGTAAACATGAACGGTTCATCCCTGCTGTTTTACAGAAGCAAATTGTGTCTGTATATTATAACTCTATTACCAGAACCATAATGCCCTGCTGCTTGAAACCATGCATAGAATATTTTAGCAATACTAAGGTCATCACTCAAGTAACCCTCAGGTTATATGGATGCTAAGAAGAATCTCTGTTATCTTATTTCATTTCAGAATAATGAAAAAAAATGCCAAAAATAGAGCGAATATGCAAAATAGAATAAAAGACATGATTCTATTATATCTGGTCAAATGATGGTTGGTCAAATTCCAATATAAAAACTGTATTCTGTATAGTATCTTAAAGTAAACATCATCATAAATCTAAATAACATAACACACTATATATATATATATATATATATATATATATATATGTATATATATATATATATAATTTTATATATATAAATATTTTAAGATGGTCATAATACAGGGAATAAACCATGATGGGCTAAACAAAATATATAAGAATGTGTGACACAAGTAATTAACTCATGGAAGATGCAAATAATAACCATTTAAAGATTATTAGTCAACAAACACATGCATAATTTTTTTTTGCAATAAACATCGACTGCTAATTAAAGGATGTCAGAATGATGGAGATATATTAATAAAACTTCTTTGTTTTATGAACTACAACCTCACAATGTTGTTATTTTTAATAGTTATATAATATAAGAAAGTGTTAAATATTTTTAAAATGTGAATTTCCTATTTGTTGGTTCTGATGGACTCTTGATGGACTAACATTGTTAGTATTTATCTGGAAGCCTATGCTATTAGGTAATATTCATTTGTTTAAATACTATTTAAATAAAAACCAAGAGTGATCATAATTAATTTTATTTTTTTTTCAACTGTTCTTTGTTTCACTTCCATCTTATTTTTTTTAGCAGAATAACCATAAATTCACTTAGAATGTCATACTATAGAGAAATAAATTGACTTATCTCAACTGCTCAGTTTCAAAGCTGTTGACAAGTGAAAGAAAAGTTCTCTCACTGAAATATGCCTTCATTGCAATGAAGGTGGTACATGCATTTGATACTTCAGTAATTAAAGCTTGATCCCAGCTTCTAATAATTTTAATCATAGGTATTATAATATCAATTTATAAATTGTTTAGAGCATGCCTTCGGGCATAACCTCAATGATAGGTGGTATATTAATTTTGCCAATGCAGCTCAATTTATTTATCCCAGAAGGATCCCAGAAAGGACAAGGTAAGCAGTAAAACAATTTCATCTCATTGAATTGACCATAGTACTTGGAGTCCTCTGGCACAGTCTCTGCATAAAGTGTTAAACATTTTTCAAGCAGTTTAACACTAAATAATGATCCCTGGCCCCCCACAGTCTGACCATTACTGGAGGTATGGCAATGGCAGAGATTACACACTTCCCATTCCAATTTATACTAACCATAGGAGATGTGATAGGCTGAAAACGGTCTGCTAATAATCTCAACCAATTACAGCCACCCATTGCTTCTCAGACCAATGCTTCCTCATTAGCACAAGCAGCACAGAGGGTATGGGCTACTGGGGACTCTTGTTTAACATTAAAACATTAAAAAATGATTTAATGCTAAATGGTAGAACAGCATCAGGGCACTCCATACACTTTCATGAGATGTGCATGCAGTGCATACAGTGTACCTTGCTAGATCCTGGATGTAATCGAACCTGTCTGATGTTTATACAATATTTGCAATCTGAACATTAAGTAACTAAATTATCTTTATCATCTCCTATACATACAAGCAAGTATTCAATTCTTCCCTCAATTCTTATGCAAGGTGTAACACTATCCTAAAGAAAATATATTGTCCTAAGAATTCCTTCTGTGCTACCACTCACCTAACATAATAAACTACATCTGCATGCATTTTGGTGCTTAACAGTGAGATAAGTGCAAACTTTGGATGAATAGCATATGCTTTTATTCAGAGAGGCATCTCTCGTCTTTTTTCCGTCCCTGTAGCAACTAATATATTGCATTAAATAAATGAGTTTATATGAGAATGTCAGTATTCTTGGCATGTAGCATTTCATTCAAAACTTAATTTTGTCAAATAAAAATCACAGCTCCTGAAAATTGTAAATGTAAAGCATTAAAATAGAACAAAGACACAATTGTACAATGGTTGGTAAATAGAAGCCAGAGCCTCAGTTAGCCTAAGGCATGTTGTATACTGGCAGCCAGTGGTGGTAATTGGCATGCTGAGTACCAATTATACTCAACTGGACTGTCACTATGTCTATTTTCATCTTTATAGTAAACCCCAAAATAGTCAATGTGATGAGCAGTAGCTGTGTAGCTTCACTGTCAACTTGGGCCTTGTTGTTATGATTGATAATTTTAGAGTGAGCCTAACACTAAGTGCCATTTTATTTATCTGTACGCATAGTCACACAGATTTTAGGTTTCTGTTTCATATGTGTCAGTTTACATAAATGTTAATGTTTTCACTGGTGAATACTTGCAATCCTAAAGTTAATGTTAATCTTGTCATCAAACCTTTCTTAAAATATCTCTCTCTTACGTTTAACCTGCCACGCTGTTGGAAATTGAAGTGCTAGTTGACATTACTAATGTGCATGATTGTAACAAAAGCTGATGGATGATGTTACCTGAAAATTCACAATTCCGATAAATATTTTCTATAAATCAACAACTCAATATTAATCTAAATATTTGTTTAATTTCATTATTTCCTTAGCTACTGAGACTCTTTGGTGTAATGTCTCAGACTAATGCTAACAAGATTTTAGTCCGTACGCTATTGTTTTGTTTTATCGGTGAAACACACTTTTTAGTGCAAAGTTTACTGCAAAATCAGTTGAAAAAGAAAGAAACCTCCTCCCCACAAAGCTGTAAATTCACTATTTGGATTAAAACTAGGCATAACACATAATAAGTGTTCCGATCATTATTTAGAATAAAGCTGATTAGTAATATGACTCATGTTTAGATAAACAGCTACATGTATAGCCACCTGTAGTGAAAATACATTTCTAGAAATCTGGAAGACCCATGCAGGACAGTGTTTTGTCAATGTTACATGCATGCAAAGCAGTGAGATCATAGGAAAATTGTTTTTGAAGCACCATCATTTTCAAATCAAATAGCTCCAATGAAAATAAACACACATGAGTGAGTAAAAATTAAAAGCCTTCTGTTCACAGTTTCTTCAAGCCAGGTTACTAGGCTTTGGTTTGAAAGTAACTGGAATGTGAACATTTAACCCATTCCTGACGATATCTTTTCCAAAATTCCATGAGTTTGTGTCTTTGCCTTTTTGCCATTTCTGCATGTGTTTGTTCCACAATAATTTAACTCTTCTTCGTTAAGTGCATTCAAATATAAATTTGCAGAGTGTGGCCTGCTGAGACTTTAATAGAAGTCACATAAAACTGTTATACAATTGGGTGTGGCCGAACGTGGAGCTAAATGGCAGTGCACTAGCTCAGTTCCCACAGACTCGAGAGGCACATCCATGCTAAGCGGAGAAAACCTGCAAAAATTGGGAATCCCAAGAAGCATAACAAACCACACAAGAGCTCGAGAAGACCCCTGATGGAAAATTTGGCACTTTAACAAAATTTTTCAAAGATAATTCAGACCGCGAAACTGAGACTGTCGAGTCCAAGATGGTGCCCAATCAGACTGCACTCCTCTGAGCCCAGCTCCCTCTGAGTGCTCTATAAGGGAACCTTCCATCAAAAGCCAACCTGGCTAAAATGCTCTGCAAACTGGAGTCAGCCTTCCAATTGAAGATGGATGCCTTAAGGTCCGAGCTCACGCAAATATGCCGCAGGGTGGACGAGCTGGAGGAGGAACGGGAAACAACTCAGGTACAGAGCCAATATGTGACCAAAACGCTAGACGCCCATGCACAATATATGACATACCTAGCACTCCTTAGATGACCTCGATAACATAAATCACCTAAATAATCTTCAGGTGGAAAGTCTGCCAGAGAAATCTGAGGAAGACTTACCTTTACTCTGCAAAGCTCTTTAATATGCAAACTGGACAACCTCAGTAATACTCACAATGAAATTGATCCAGCCCACAGATCGCTTTGACCCAGGGGCTCGGCCTTTGAAGCACCTTGCAACATCATTTTACGTATTCACTATTTAAGGTCAAAGAAAGCATACTGAGAGCTCCCAAACCCTACTGTTCCACTGGACCAGATCCAGATATATCCTGTCCTCTCATGGCTCACGCAGGCCAGGAGGGCCTTAAAACCTGTTACAGATCTACTTAGATAACATTGCCTTAAATACCGGTGTGGATTCCCATTTGCCTTAATCATCTGCAAGGGAGGATTGAATCATATCATCACCACCCTCGCTGAAGTTCAGCCCTTCCTCAGGGCTTGAACCTGCCTGAAAAACACATAAAGGATTGGTACTCCCCTCAATTGACATCGGGACATTCACTCAAAGACAGTGATGGAACAACCCTTCAAAGAAAAGGATAACAGAGCCACAGACTTGCTCACCTCCAGACAGTCAGGACTAAGACCGCATCACGTAACAGCAACAGAGGTACCCAGGGACTGATCACCGCACAAACACACTTGGAATACAAACTAAAATAAAGCCTCACCTATGGATTGTAATCCTTGAACTGTGGATGTACTTTGCCAGGGTCCTTACCCATCGGATCGTCACTTTTGTGAGACTAATGCTACCATATATATTCAGAACCGACCCACAAAAAGAGGAAAGACTGTAACAAACAGGAAAACAAAAAAACAACCCCCCAAAAAAGTGAAAAAAAAAATGATAATAATCAAAGAAATAAAAAGACTATGAAAATATTTTTCTCCAGTTGAACATTTTAGTACTATAGTATGCCAGGATGGCAGCAGAGAGACAACTGTACAGGTCATATGAATGCGGGAAGACCCGCTCCAATATGTTAAGTTTTTAAGCCACTGTCATGGTACAATGCTATTGTTATTGTAATAACTGGCTGTGTTTTTCTTTAGTTGAATAAGTCTTTTATGTATATATATATATATATATAGATATTTCTTCTTATCTTCAGTTGATTGATATATATACGTCTTTTGTATATATAGTCTTGGGCCAAATGCTCGCCACAATAATATATGTCTATATTATTGAAAATTAGTAATACGCAATCTGACGTTCTTTATAAAAAATGAGTATTTATTCTACATTCAACAGGAAACAGTTATATATACTTAACAGATGGTAATTCTTAACGATGTTACAGAGAGTCGTCTTGACATCAGAGAGGAGAGCAAACGGATCGTAGCAGGAAGAGACCCGTAATCCTTTGTCCTTGACTCTATATACCCCAAATTACGTCATAATGTTTAGTTTAGACCCTGCCATATAAGGAAGTTCCCTATATAAAGACCGCCTCAAATCTCTTATACAGCAAATTCCAGAGACCTCATGTTACAGAATAGCCAACACCATCTGTTCTGTTTAACCCATTAGACAGCCACACCTTAATATGTATTTGAATAGGAACATACAGAATATGCAATATTCTACAGTTATGTTACTGGGATTTCAGTTTATTAGACCAAGTTCAGTTTATTAGGCCTTAGCTCTTGTTTTACTATTACGTAACTGATGTCTCACACCTCTACCGTGTGAGACCAGTGTGGAGAGCACCTCCCCCCTAGCCCATTGCCTCCCCCCTAGCCCATAGCTATAGTCTCCAGGCCAATGGGGGAACCCAGATAGTCACAGGGAGGGACAGTGCACTTCCTATAGTTGGTCCAACCTAGGCAATGTATTGTACGTCCATCCATGCCCTCCATGCTAGGCTTGAACCAAGGAGGGTCCTCGCTACCTATACAAGTAGAAGTCTCCTACAGATTTAAAAAGAAAGAAGAGATGGGTGCATCCATCGAGTTTGACATATACCACGCCTCTGCTACACAAACCTGTCTATTGCACTAAGATACGCTTAATTACTTTTCGAGGAATCGCTTTCACGATTCTACCTTCTTCAATCCTAACCCTTACCTAAGCCAGTCCCCTCCTTCTTTGCCCAACCTCCCAAATTCCTTACTTCTTCCATGTCACCACTCCTCCTTTATACCTCCCGAGCCCCAATCACTTTGTGGTGGAATAGGCACAGTTTGGTGGGACCTCAGCTGGAGGCGGACCAACAGCAGATACCGGAGTTAGTAAGCCACTATCGGGGCCCCAGCATACCCTCGAATAGAATCCGTAGGTGCCGGATTTGAGGTGACAATCACACATACCTTCATAATTATTGAGCGTGAAGGTCACACGTTCTGTTCTCTGAATTGTAGACTACTAACTGTACCAATACTGATACACGCTTGAGGTTAGACAATTTATAGGTGTTGGGACTGCAGACCACTATGTCTAAGATAAAGATTATATCATTCAATGCATGAGGCCTAAACACTCCAGAGAAAAGATCCTTGGCCTTGGTAGATTTCCGCAGACTGGGGGCAGACTTTTTTTTTGCTTAAGAAATACAAGTCTGTAAGGACTCTGCACCCAGGCTGCGAGACTGTAAATATCCTACAGGTTACTTCAGTAACTACACCAAATTGAAACAAGTGGAGTGGCTACTCTGTACAGTGCACAAGTCCCTTTCACCCCACAGGACACACTCACAGATGATATGGGTAGTTTTCTATTCATGAGGGGGAAGATAGGCAACATGACCATCACGTTGACAACATTTATCTCCCAAATAAGAAGCAATGCCCAGCTCTGCGTCAAATACTTACTAAGATGGAACAGTTCCAAGACAATATACTTATTATGGGAGGGGATCTAAATGTCATCATGGACGGCGCCCTTGACACATCTTCCTCCTCTAGCGCATACATTGAACGCACTCTTACAAGAGGCCCAATTGCATGGTAGCTGGAGGGCACTACACCCCACGGGAAAAGATTATTCCTTTTACTCTCCATCTCAAGGTAGATACACTTGCATTGACATGCTCTTCCTGCCTCATTGCTTTCTACACTTAATTCAAGCCTGCTCAATTCAAGCCTGCTCATGCACCCCTGTCTCTTCCCATTGCTCTCCCCTCCCTCCCGCCCTCATCTCCACAGTGAAAGTTAAATGACCTCCTCCTTAATGATAGCACAAATATTGCACCATAGCACACTACTTCGCAGAAAACTCCCAACCAGACATTGCACAGACCATCACCTGGAAAGCACATAAATTGGTGTTGCGAGGGCTACTCATAAAAATTGCTTCAGCCCACAAACACAAGAGGGAGGAATGCACTGCACACATACTACAAAAAATTAAACACCCAGATCTGATAAATCACTGAACATGTACAAGTCACTGACCGACCAAAGGTCGGACCTGACCGCAATTCTAACCTTACGCATGAAGCGTAGGCTGTTGCTGACTAAACACATATATTACACCCAGGGAAGGAAAAGTGGCCACCTTTTGGCGCAATAACTACAGCAACATAAACAACACACATTCATACCCACCATTAAGCTAGCAAACGGCAAGCAATCACAACTAATTCTGGATATCATGGCTGCATTTCATGAGTTTTACACAAAGCTGTACAACATCAGAGATTCCCCACTTTCCCCAGCAGAGATACACGATTTTCTCTTGACCCGAATCACAACAAACGTTCCGAAAAACATGGTGGAATCCTTAGAACGGCCCATTACAATAGACAAATTTAAATTGGCAACCAAACTTCCCCTAGGCAAGAGCCCTAGCCCGGATGCCTATACAGCCAAATACGGTGAACAGTTCGCTAACTAACTACAAGATAACACGTATAACATGCCACTGACTATGGCCCTGATTTAATATTTTTGGATACGCTTTTCAAATGAGCACAATATGTTAGTACATAATTTCCAAATGACTTATCTACCAAATTGTGACCATTTGAAAAGCTTATCCAAAACCATTAAATTGAGGCCTATAACAGTTGTAGTTTTGCAAAAGCTACTGCATCCATGGTAATTACTATTAATTCCCGCATTAAAATTTAACAATCCATAAAAAAAAAAAAAATCTAATATATATACTCCCACAGGAAATATGCATGTAATTTGTATTGTGTGGTGTATTCTTTTGGGTATATGAAACCTTGTCTTGCAATTATTTCAGATCTTGTAACTATGAAGAAGTAGTAGGACCAACTGTCTGATTGACAGCTGGGGAGATGTAACAAGATTAATTTATAAAAGTGCTGATTACTTTAGGAATTGACTCTTTTTTAAAATAGCAGGGCCTCTTTGCCCAGGTGAAAGCAATTAACAAATGAACAATTGCCTGTCACATCCATGTATTTATTGGGTATTTATGTCCATAGAGCACCACTTACCTATTTACATTTTGCCCCTGAACTAGTTTTTATCGTACATTAAAAAATGCGTTCTTCTACTAGGAATTCACCCTGAGGTATACAAAGTAATTGAAGATTATGCTAGCGCAGTGTACTAATAATCTTAATTTTAACAATGACAGGAGGCGAGTATTTGCATTAACTTTCTTTACTAGCTCCACAGCAGCAAAGAAAAAAACCATTAAAGAAAGAACCAATCAGAGCAAAACAGAGGATATATAAGTCCCAGCGTAGCCAACCATTTCCTCTTGACTACTGCGACATCACAAGATCCAAATGTGGTAATAAGTCCGTTGTAACTTTATTCCAACTGTCATAACGAAATCCAACATGGTCATAACAATGGCCTCTTCAGCCTTCCCATCTTCCCTGTGGCTTGTCAAACTGAAAAGAGAGAGAGACTAGTATCAGTGATACGGGGATGACCAAAGAAAACCAATTGTCTGTTATGAATCAACTAGTCAATAAAGATATCTTAAAATCCCACCATACCAACTAGTTCAATAGCCCTATAACAAATATAACAGCATAATATGTAATTCAAGTGAGTAAGTCCAGATAAAGAACCAATCTACTCCCACCAACAACTTACCTCCATCTGGGCGGGAACTTCTAGGAGAATGAAAGGGTGGGAAATACTCGCCTCCTGTCATTATTAAAATTAAGATTATTAGTACACTGCGCTAGCATAATCTTAAATTTTATAACATGACAGGAGGCTTCGTATTTGCAGTTTTAACGCTTAGGTAGAAGAGCGAAAGCGGCATTGGACGACGGGCGAAAATAGAAGGTCCGAAAGGTAGATTCCCGGGACCAATCTGCCATGTGTAGGATATCCGCCAGAGAGGCGCCTGCTAAAAAGGCAGACGATGCCGCTGCCCCTCGAACGGAGTGTGCGCCAAATGAGGCATCTACCCCGGCTAGAGCGAGAATCCATCTGACCCATCTGGCCAATGTGATGACCGAGACCGGGCCGTGTGGATTCACATATGATACCAAAAGTTGTCGTTTGGACGGTGAGTGCAAGCCTTCCGTTGCCGACACGTAGGCTCGGAGGGCCCGGACCACGCATAGTTGGGGATCCGAATTGAAAAACGGATAGAACACTGAAGTTGTATTGGATTTATTATGCTGTGATATGTGAAGCGTGACTCCTTCGGGGCCAATGGAGAAGGCGTCCTTATCGAAAGTCCGAACGTCAGCCACTCTCCGGAAGGACACCATGCACAACAGGAAGGTGAACTTCGCCATCAGTTGTTTCAATGAGAGCTGTTCGTTGGGAGGCCAGTTCCTGATAAAACGAAGGACTATCTCCACATCCCAGAGATGTTGATATTTAGGTGCTGGAGGTCTCCTTAGTTTGATACCCCGTAGCAGCCGGCATATTAGCGGATCCTGTCTGACTGCCCTTCATTGAAACGGCACGTGTGCTGCCGAGATAGCTGATCTCATGACATTTATGGTGCGGTACGACTTCCCTTCTTCGAATAGGGCTGAGAGAAAATTCATGACATCGGAAACAGGGGCTGTAAAGGGATCCAAGTCCCATCCCACGCACCAACTGCGGATAGATAGCTTCTCCATGTTCCTGGGGCCCAGGAATCCCAGAGGAGGTCTTTAGCCGTTGACGATAATTCGTCGGTCCGCCAGGTTCCCCTGAAAGAGTCCAGGCCACTAAGGTCAGACGGCCGTCTGACACCATCGGATGTGCGTTTCTTGCCGGGTCCCTGAGTAACATGTCGTCGTTCGGTAGGAGGATCGGGTCCTGATAAGACAGTTCGAGAAGGTCCGGGAACCAGGGCTGACTCGGCCAGAGGGTGTCAGCAGGGTTAGTCGGACCCTCCGTCTTTGAAGATGATTGAGAACTCTGGCAATCATGGCGAATGGGGGAAAGGCATATGCTCCCTGTTGTGGCCAGTGCTGAGTGAATGCATCTACCGCTGTACAATCCGGGTCCGGTAGCCAGCTGTAGAATTGCGGGACCTGCCGGTTGTTTCGTGAGGCAAAGAGATCCAGTAGAAAGGGTCCCTTCTGGTCCTGCAGATGTGCGAATATCCGCGGATCCAGTTGCCAGTCGTCTCCCCCGGCAGGTGTCCTGTCCGTAGTGTGATATTGCGCGGGAGGCAGTAGTCGAAGCTTTCCTTCGTCAGATGCACCAGGGTTCTCGATCGGGTGCCCCCCAGGCGGTTGATGTACCGCGGATACATTGTCCATTCTTAATAGTATACAGCAATTGGACTGCCCTTTTGTAAGGCTGCAGATAGCAAAGGAGCCCGCTAGGAGTTCGAGGCAATTGATATGCATCGACAATTCCTGTGGTGTCCACGTGCCCCCTGTGGACGTTTCTCCATCCGTGGCGCCCCATCCCACGTGGCTCGCGTCCGACTCCAGGATGAAGTCCGGTTGACTGCCGAAGATGACCCGACCATTCCAGGCCTGCATGCAGTGGAGCCACCACTGGAGTTCTTGGTATACTTCTTCCGACAGCAGGACCGGTTGGTTGTATGTGGGGTTTTGGCGGAGGAGGCTGGCCTCGACAACCTCGTCCTTTGTCAGAACCCCTTTGGTAGTAGGGGAATGGTTGTTTGGCTCCGCTGTCCTGGTAACCTTGTTGAGGGAAGAATTGGTGTTGGAAGCCCATACGGGGGCCTGAAGGCCAGAAACGGCTGGCGGCACGGCCCCGCTGCCGACCAGCCCTGGAAAAAACACCCTTTGCGGAGGTACCTCGGAAGACCTTATGCATGGACGTGCGGGCCCTATTCAAGGAGGTAAAGACGTTTACGTGCTTATTTAGTTCCTTCATAAAAGCTTCACCAAAGAGCTTGCCCTGTGCCTGTGGGCCCAATTCTTTGACCCCTAGGTCAACCTAGAGACGAAAGCACTTTTTCGATACGAAAAAGTGCTGCCCGGCGCCGCTCCGTAGAGAGGGCTGCATTCGTATTACCGAGGAAACAAAAGCCCCTCTGGGCCCACTCTCGGATATCATGTGCCCATGCTCGCACCATGTCTGCCGTGAAGGAGTCCGCTCTGGCGTATGCTTCGTCCGCCAGGTACATAACTCGGGCCAAAGGGCCCATTGTGTCTAGGAGTTTATCCTGAGCTCCTTTAAAACTCTTCTCAATCCCCCTCCGTGGGTCGCGGCCCCCTTGTTCCATAGAGGTCAGCATAAGCTGATCAAATTCCGGCGTATAGGCCACTTTATCTGGCAGGGTTGGTCTCGGACACTCTGCCCGCATCCTCTTACGGATATGCTTTTCCAAAGGTTTCCTAATCCAGAAATGCATGAAGCGGAGGAGATGATCCGGAGGGGCCCACTCACCTGATCGAGGGTGGCGAATCTTACTGGGATCAAACATTCTCTGGCCAGTGGAGTCCAGGAATATCTCCTGCTCCTGCGTGGCTGTGGCGGGGGTTCCGCATCTCCTTTCTGCTGGGGCTCACCCAGAAATGTCTCAGTGACGTAGGCGTTGGAGCCCCAACCACCTTCAGAGTCAGAGTCGGAGGTTTCAGCCTGCCACTCATCCAGAACGGAGAGAGAGTGGGGCACGTCTTGCTCCTCATCTGAGGAGGCCTCCCCAGCGTACACGGGAAGTATCTGAGTAGTGCGTTTATCGCGCTTCATAGGGGCCTTGCCTTTGAAGGCGGCTCTCCTGGAACCTTCGCCCTTCCAGTGGAGTTTTGCCGGGCATTTCTTCTCTCTAGTGGAGTCATCCAACTCATCGGAGTCTTCGTGAGCCTGGTGTGGGTTGTTAGACAGCGCGTTAGATTCAGCGGGGGCAGGAGCCGCTTTAGCTAGCACTTTCTCCAGAGACGCAGCTACCGCTGCGTTCATCATTGCTTGAAGGTCACTGGTATTAATTGTGTCCTCCATGATGTTGGGCACTAACACATACTAACAGGCACAGGTATAGGTATGAGAGATGAGGGACCGTACGGGAGGGACTCAGGTTAAATAACGCTCAGCGGCGTGGGACTGGACTCCTAATCGCTGGGGCTCACCCAGGGTCACAGGGAACTGCTTTAACAGTTCCCGCTATGCAGCACTCAATGGGGGCTCACCCCTAGCCAGGATATTGGGTTAAACCCTACTGGCAGTCCCACCCCCCAGGGGCAATGACACCAACCTGTGAAGGTCCCAAACGACTTCCACCTCAGCAGTAGAAAAAACGAGCTTTCAGAGCAAGAGCCTTGTCCTGATAGGTGTTACACTCCACAAAACTAATTACCCACAAAATGGGCGCATGGATCTCGCGAGACTAACGGGCGCAAAGCCCGCGAAAATGGAGCCCTTTAAGCGTTCGGCAGTTTAGACGTGAATTTGGCGGTTCGCCTGGCTAAACCGCCGAACGCAAATGTTAAACGATCTGTGAACGGACCCGCGAACAGACTGAATTCTCTTTAGCAATTTGGGAAACTGTCCGTTCGCGCAACACATGCGTTTGCGGCAGCAAACCCCGCGAATGGCTTAGAGGGCGCGAGCAGTCCCAGACCGCCCGAATGCTAGGCGCCCTGTGGGAATGAGCGTCCCTCCTGTTCGCGCTACCAGAGCGCGATCAGAGCGCAACGGTCGGGAAGAAGGTGGTGAGCGTAGCCACCGGTAGAATAAGAGGGAAGGGGGGGACGGACGGACGGTCTAGCCTGACACCAACCCCTTAAAGCAGGGAGAGGAGAGCGCTGGGAGTGGCTGTCCCGTACTCCCAGGACAGCCTCAGCCCAGTACCCTGCCCCAAAGTGAGTACAGCTCCCCTGACAGGGCAGGGTAGACCCACTCAGGTCCCCCTGGCACCAAAGCAGAGAAAACAATAGAAAAATACAATCGAAAATACAATAGAAATACAATAGAAAAAACTACCAGGTACAATTAAAGTAAAACAGACATCAATAACATCTTAAAGAAACCTGACAGGAATCTTAAAGAAATCAGTACTCTGACCTGACTTGTGATGGAGCAGCAAAGAAAGAGGAAATGGTTGGCTACGCTGGGACTTATATATCCTCTGTTTTGCTCTGATTGGTTCTTTCTTTAATGTTTTTTTTCTTTGCTGCTGTGGAGCTAGTAAAGAAAGTTAATGCAAATACAAAGCCTCCTGTCATGTTATAAAATTACAGATTTTGTCCCTCTCCATTGTCTTCTCTACATCTTTGCAGATACATAGTGCAGTTGTATGCAAAAGTGTAATCAGTACCTCGCTTCTGCACCCACTGCTTTAAATGTACAGATAAAGTTTGTCTTACAAAGGTGTCTGCACAGTGTGTAAAAGGGAATCTCAAACTAGCATTTGCAGTCTCTCTGCAGAATGGCAACCTGGTAGATACTTGTTTTTGTCTGTATGGTAAAACCAATGCTATAGAAAAAAAAAGGTAAATGCAGAATTTATGATCCAAATTTCACTTAGCATTGCTCTGCAGTTGTAAATGAATGTTAGCTAGTATATTATTTGAGTTGCAAAGGAAGGAGTTAACTGGCTTTTGCAGAGAATACTTGCAAAATACTGTCTGAAGTTAATGTCAAAGTGTTTTTAATGAACTGTTCTTGGATGGCTCTCTAGGGCAAAGATTAACATTTCATGACTTCTGCATAAATGTCCAAACGTCCATATTCAACCAACCAAAACAATACCTATTCTGGGATTTGTATGGTCCATTGTTTTAAACAAAGAATAAATGCTAGAGAACATTAAATTCCAGATAGCGTGATTGTAATCCTTTGACTGCCAGAATGGCATACTTAGCCCTTTTTTCAGCACCTAAAGAGTTATCTAACAGCAATAAACATAAACAAATAAGTTGTAGAAAAAGGGACAATGTGCTAACCATCATAAAATCACCCCTTATCCTATATACCCTGAAAATATATTGTTTTATAACTTGTTTGAACTTGGCTGGTATTTTTTTTGTTTCATCATGATCACAATTCAAGCATTTTAAATCCATTCTCTACCGGTTATGCTGCTGAAGTTAGAGTTCATTATCAATTTTAAATCAGGCGTAATTGTGGTCTTTGTAGTCAATTATATGATCTCAGGATTGATATGCTGATATTGTGAGGTTGACAATACATACAAAATTAATTACTATTACTTCTTTGTAGTGATGATAACAGGTGACATGCAGCATCAACTTGTGTTCTAAATCAACATTCTAATCTCTGTAGTGAGCATGTTCAAAGTGGGCATTTTGGATATAGTTGACATGGGTATTTGTTGTGCAATTAGCAGTTTTGCTAAGTTATATTGCTATTATCACAGGGCTTGTTTGAGCATCATTTCCATTAATTTTTCAAACAAGAAATATGAATTGAAATAAGAATTATTTCAAAAGAAATATGGTGCAGAGATGTTTGTAATTTTTGTTTGCTCAAGTGCCTTGTTAAGTTTGTTAACGTTTGGGGCATTTATTAAATTGTTTGAAAATAAGCTATTTGTCTAGTCCTTTTGGTTGATGAATTTGATAATATAAAAATAGCTCCATGCATGTGTCAATAGATCTGATGTGATTGTGATCGTTTAAGCTTGCTTGCTTGATATAAGGCAGATGTTAGAATGTCAAAAGTATTGTAAAACATTGGATAGGCGAGAATGTGATTGCAAAGACATCATTATGGTCTCATCAACAGCCCTTAACATATAGATAACTGTCAAACAATAGACTATAAGTATGGCCTCTATTTTTAAATTGTGCTTTTAATTCAGATTTTATTTAGAATGTAAGCTCAGCTGTCCATGTCAATTTAGACATATACATGTTTAGGACTTATAGATGAATAATCTTACTCTTTGGTCTAGCGGTTTGTATCTTAAATGTGGAATAACTAGAGAACTAGATTACAATTTTGATGTTAGAAAACTCTCTCATGGTTATTTAGTAAGAATTACAATAAATTCAAAATGAATTTAAAGTGAATTTAAAAATGTAGACCAAAATAGCCAAATTAGAAAGAAATCTATTTTAGTGTAAAATATTTAAAAATAAACCTTATGTGACGGACTGCCTGGCACCCCGACCAGGTACCTCCATCAATCGCTGCTTCCTAGTAATCCTTAAATGCCATAAACACTGCGCTTGACACCATAACCACCATAAACCCCACAAACTGCCACAGCTTGGTTGGGGTCTCGCTGTCCTCTACCCACCCTGGACCGAAGACCAGGATTCAGTAGATGGGTAGGTAGAACTCTCCTAGTCCAGAGAGCAAAGCAAGATAGCTCTTACAAGAACTAGTGATTATGATCCCAGGGAGTATAAGGAGTATAGCAATCCCCAGAGTGTGAATATAGTTCTCAATCCCCCAAACATGAGCCTAGGCTTCATGAAGGGTAAAATAAATCTGTTTGATGGCAGCCACAACTGGCCTTATACGCAGGTCCCCATGCAAGGGGTTTCCGGCTACACCTGAGAGTAGACGACAGTGAAAACATACACATGATTACATTGGCTCTCAGGTCCAGGACACTCCCACATAAAACAAGATAATCCTTCCCCTGTGTCTGGAAAATAATTGAGTCATGAACTGTACTAAACTCTATTATCTCCAGGCACAGAACACATACATTTTACAATACCCCAAAAGTACCCCTTGTAGATACAAATATCCATCTCACTATCTATCCTAGCTGTTCATATAAGGGTTAATTTAAAATTGGAATTGTATCTTTGATTCTGGGAAGAATTTATCTAATATCATTTACGAGAATGACCATACTGATTTCGAAATGTTCTTGTTAATTGTCCAAGATTTGGCATTTGTAAATATCTGTTTTTTTATCAAATATACGTACGTTATATAACGTAATATATAAAAAGAAACAGCTGCTTATAACTTGTGCAAAACAATATACGTCATTGTCACGCCTTTATGCTCATACCCATGAAAACGGGGTATAAATATAACTGACGTATGAATAAAATTTGAATTGGTTATTGAACACGTCTCTGCTTTTCATTTCCAATTTCCAGAGCTCTGATAAATAGATTTGGCAAACATCCATCAAAGGGCCCGGGCTGATTTTATCCCCAACACCCCTAAAACACATGGAAACCCCACAAAGTCATATCCCCTGAGGGACCAACATATCCAAAAATCACCCAGATTGGTTCAGGGGTTCGGGATTTCCATGGAAGTCATAATTTACTGACCACACATGAGGCTCCTGCCCAAAACAGTTCCAGAGAATCAGGGTCTAGTTCGGTAGTTTAAAAACCCAACAAACTGCTGAACATATTCAAGAGTCTTACTCTGGAGCTTGTTCTCCTTGTTCCACCGAACATTGTCTTCCTAAGTGTTATAAAACCGAACACAGGCGATCATGGAAGTCCAGTGTTGTTCGGGAGTTTCAGTGTCCGAAAATAGTTCCATGAACTTGACAATCAAACACCGCTGGCTCTGTTCATGCGAACAAACTGGCCACCACCTTGTGGTCCTCCATAGGAAATGCAGCTAGTCAGATGAACACTTAGAACACTGCGGTACAAAGTAGCAATTAGGCTTAACAAGCTCCAGGGTGGTCTTGGTTCACGCAGCTGTTCGGTTCCTGAGCCATATGGTCCAAATACACAAACAGAGACTTTTTCAGTGTATATTACAGGGCCCATAGTCTGTGGGCAGGAGGCTGGTAAGCAGACTCCTCCAGGAACTTGTGGCAAACTCGCTTGGAAAGGGGAATTTGTCACACCTTAATTGTTTAATTCACTTATAATTCCCAACATATCGCACCCTGTTATAGACCTGTGTGCTTAACTTCTGTGGCTGGGGAAGTATTAGAAGAGTCATTAAGGAATTAGTTTTAGGAATTCATTGGGAAGAACATTGTTAATAGCAATAATCAGCATGATTTTATGAAACCTAAGTGTCACACAAACCTAATTGCATTCTACAAATTAAGTAGAAGTATAAATCAGGGTGCTGAAGTGGATGTGATCTACTTCGATTTTGCCAAAGTGTTGATACTGTTCCTCACAATAGTTTAATGTTCAAACTAAAACAAATTGTTATAGATTAAAATTATTGTTATTGGGTAGAACATTGGCTTAAAGACAGAGTACAAAAAGGTGCCATTTATGATAAATGTTGAAGCTGGGCAAAAGTGGTAAGTAGTGTTCATCAGGGATTTGTTCTGGGACCACTCCTATGTTTATAAATATAAAGGTTTCAGTATTTGCAGTTGACACAAATCTCTGTAAAGCAATACAATGTGAGCAGGCTATTGCTTTGTTGCAGAGGGATTTAAATAGATTGGGGACGGGGATCTCAAATGGCAGATTAATTATAATGTCGAAAAATGCAAAGTTATGCACTTTGGTGTAAAGAATGCAGAAACAACTTACACCTTAAATGGTAGTAAATCAGATATAACAATACTCAAGATGGATTTGGGAATTGTTATAGACAAAAAGCTAGTCAACAATGTGCAATGACAATCGGCAGTTGCTAAGGTCAATAAGATGTTGTCATAAATAAGGGCATTAGTTCTTGGAATTCTTGGGATGAAAATATAATTTGTTGATTTTTAACCCCTTAAGGACACAACTTCTGGAATAACATGGTATCATGATGGAATATTTCCGTCTTGTGTCCTTAAGGGGTTAAAAATCTCAGGGAAGACAACACCTTGAATATGTTGTGCAATTTTGGGCATCTGTTCTAAAGATGGTTATTATAACACTAGACAAAATGCAGAGGGGGGCATTTTATCTATGAAGAAAGGTTACCAAATTTATATCTCTTTAGTTTGGAAAAACTGTGCCTTGAATTTATAATGGCATTATAGAAATATATTAGGGGCAAATACAAACTTTTGTCTGGAAATCTATTCATAAACAATATTATAGATAGGTCATAAAATCATGCATTTAGCTTGGAAGAAATTGGATTTTGTGTAAGGCAAAAGAAAAGGTAAAATAAGAACAATAAGGATGCAGAATTATTTGCCTGATGAGGTGGCTTTGGCAGGGTCTATACAGATGTTTAAACAAAAATTGGATAAACACTTGCAAAAACATAATATTCAGGGATGTAATTTGTAATTAGTGGAGTAATAGCTTCCTGATCCAGTTAGATTTCTGACTTCAATTCTAGGGTCAAGAAGGTTTTTTCCTAATTTTTTGCAAAATAAAAAGCTGTTTAAACCAGATGTTAGAAAAGCTTAACTCGATGGACACATCTCAATTCTGCTATATAACTAGATAACCCTGTCTGTATTATTCACAAAATGCATTATTGTTTTGGTTACTATACCAGTTGTAATGTAACATGCTTCACTGAAATAAAATATCTGCTTTCAATACTCTTTTCAAATGCCTTTTTATATACAACTAGCAATCTCTACCTTACATTGATTTGGATTTAAATATTTAATCAGAATAGGAACAGATACAATAAAAGAGTTTAATGCACTGCACTTTGTTGACTTCTATTATGCTTATATTGCAATTGAAAATAATTTAATGTAACCATTTTTATTTCAGCTCTTTCATAGCATCATTTCTAGTTACAGTTATCTTTGGTCTTTATTTTGTTTAGCATAGGATTTGCCTACAAAGATAAATACTGAATCACCAAAGCTCCTGCACTACATAATACCCACTCTGCTCTCATATACCGGCCACAATTATTTGTATCAGATAATTGTCAAGGATGTTGTGTGTTTATGTCAATGCATTCATTGTCTTAGAAACAAAACAAACTAAAACTAAATGTGATTTTGCAATAAATTACAGTTGAGTTTTGTTTAAAATAGAAGTGAAATGTATTTGAAATTGCTAAAGAATGTAAATATATGAAATATGCACATGTACAGTTATAGGTTTTATGAGATATATGATATATACTAACAATCAGGATAACAATAAAATAAAATGATTGGATTCCATCACACATTTTTATCCTAGTCCATAATCAGAATTGCAATTACAGTAACTATAACTACAGTAACTATTATACTATTATAAAATAATAGTATGCAGAATAGTATCAGCATATTCATTTAAGACATCAGCTGGAATCTCAGTCTTACTTTATACTAGCATGCACAAAACTAAAAAAAGCTAATAAATATATTTAAATATAATAATCATATTACCTCAAATGTTATATGACTATGTCCTGATAAAGTCCTGATGCCCCTTGTTATTTAGCCCCTCCATGTGTCACAAAATAAATTAAAATAAAAATTAAAAATATTGATCACCTTTTCTCCAGTGATGAGTCTTCCTCAGCACTGCCACAATCTCTTCCTCAGGTTACATCATCCTGGATAATAAGGAAAGGAGAATTGGGGAACATAGGTGCATGCGCAGTGCTCATGCTACGATTCCTCCATAGAGCATCATTGTCCTCAATGATTATCTACAGGCTGTTGTGACAGGCTGCCAAGAGAAGATCACCAATTGCACTTCCCTGCTCTCTCAAATTGTCTTTGTTGTTGGCTCTTATAGAGAGAAGTACCCAAGAGACGTCCTCTCACACCGCACCTCTCTGTCAGTCTTACATTGGATTTCTGTATCTGAGTCAATTCAAAGTACTCATCCATACCTATAAAGCATTAAACAATTCTAGCACCTCTTATATATCTTCTCTGATCTATAGGTATTCACACCCGTACGGTCAACTCACGCTTGCAGGACTTGTGGAGCTCCCTTTATTTGGAGTAGCCTGCCTACCACCATCAGACTCTCCCCTAGTTTTTAGTCATTTAAGAAGTGCCTTAAAACCCATCTCTTAAAGAAAGCTTATGGCCTCCCAGAGCAAGATTTACTTCACAAACCTATTCCTTGCTCTCTCCTAAAGGGCAGCAATGTACTCTCTCCTCCAGCTCTGCTTCACTCCCAAATTGTTTGACTGCTATTCTTCTGTCCTATTGTGTTTTATACCCCAACTCCTCTAGACTGTAGACTTCAACCTATTGTTCCTGTAAGTTTTTTGTAATTGTCTCATTTATTGTTTAAATTTCCCCCACATAATATTGTAAAGCACTACAGAATAATAAATAATAAAGTAGATCTCAAAATCAAGAGTTGCTTTAATTTAGGATACTATGCACCATGAAAATTCAATTTGTGCTTAACACATTGAGCTGTTGAATTCCCCTTTTCACACTAACATCAGCCAGATAGTTGAGATCAAAGTGAGAAATAAGATAGTTAGACGAGATGAGAAGAAATAGCCTCATTTTTTGGGGGTGGGGGGGCAAGATTCTCAGAGAGTCTTTTTTTTAAGGGCGATATAAACCATCAGTACTTAAAAGCGTGAACTTATTAAACCCATAATAATAGCACACTCAGTCATTCACTAAACAGCAATTTCAAAGCTTGCAGAAGGGAGTAATAGTTTTGTTTTGTTTTTTTTTCTTAACCCCTTAAGGACACATGACATGTGCGACATGTCATGATTCCCTTTTATTCCAGAAGCTTGGTCCTTAAGGGGTTAAACACCTAACATAGGCAAACATAATGATATTTTATTTACTGTATGTGATCATACTTTTCATTTTTTTTTATGTTTACACCAAAGCATTTGGATCTTAAGAAATTAACAATAATAGTAAATTAGAGTTAAGGATGCGGCTGTTGTGACAGTATATCTAAAGATAACAGCAATATTGCTACTCCTTAATTCATATAGTTTTAATAAGTTCTATTAACATGTTTATAGATATATTATTATCAAAATAGGGTTCGATGTCAAGGGGCCTCTCTGGAGATCAATGTGTTAATGTATATTGCCAGTTGCATTTGAAACATAAATTTAAAAATCACTCTATGGTATATTAGCGAACATTTGAGAGATCATAAACATTGTTACAACCTGCAAATGCCAGTTCTGGACAGTCTTGTGAACCACACTGACGTCAGTTTTGGGAATACTAGAGGGCATAACAGTTGATCTGTTTGATGTGATTATTGGACTATTTCATTATGATTAGCCTAGAGCACTGTGTGGAATCAAGATATATCTATCTATCTATCTATACACACAGACACAGACACAGACACACACACACGCACTTTGACTACATCCTACAGCTTAGTACATATGATACATATCAAAATCTGAATGCCAGATTTGTAAATGTACACGTATGGCCCATATTTTTAACAGCATACATTAACATCATTAGATTTAAATCTCACATGTAAAACCATGCTTGCCAGTCATGTAAATTCATTAGAAAGTCACAGTTGGTTTTGTTGCAATAGGGCAATGTATACTGATTTAATTTTGTCTGGAAGTACAGCCAATATTGAGTCAATTGTATACTTGATAAGCCATCAGCAGGGGATTTTTAGAGCTATATATTGATAATAAGCTTGACAAAATATCCCTTGTTCATTTTTAACACCACAACATATAAAGAAAACCTTTCTTAAGAATTTAAATCTTTTGTTTTATTATGCCTTCACAAGACAACTTAAGTAATGTTTTTAGCACGTTGTAAAACCATGCTGAGACATCCTCTGGCATTGCACGTTTATTACATGCTAAATAATCTAATTGTTATAGTAAATGGTGGAAATAAGCCTTTTAATCAGTGACTTGAAACTCATAACATAATCTACAATATAAAATGATACCAAACTGACTAGAGGTACCTTGACTTATTTCATTTAATAAAGAAAACATTTCTAGGTTTTGATTTGGTACTTTATAAGTATGAACACATGTGCATGAGAGATTTTTCCTATAAAAGGTTTTTATCTTAAAGATTTTTTTATGAAAAATGGGCTGAGGCAGTCACCATCATTCCCTCCCTTGCATTTCCCGGAGTGATACAAATGAATGGGTGAAAATAGCATTATTAATGCTGTATCTGTAATCCAAGCTTCCCTGCCAGGAATTAGATTAGGAAGCATAAGGAAAAATAATCTGCCTAATCCACACCCATCAATATCAACTTTAGAAAACATGTTATCCTTTTTATTACCTATAGAGCTTTGCCCTCACTCTCCATAACAGTGAGTGAGAGGAATTTAAAAACAGTATCATTTATAACTTCTATTTCTGTTACTCACTATGAGTCACGGAGACACTTGAGGGAGAGTATGGGCATACTAGTTCCAGTGTCACATTTTTCTCCATAAAAAGTCAACCCGTAATCATTATATTTTAAAGTGATTAAGGGATACCTACATATAATTTTGTAAAGGCTATGATTTCGGTAAAGATAGTTAGTACCAGATGAACTGGGCATCCTAATTCCAGGAACCTAGAGATTTTTGAGAATTGGGTACCCTTCTAGCTCAAGGGTGGCCAAAATATAGATGTCCATATGTCTTACAACTTCCATGATGCTATGCCAGATGTGAATCTACCATTTGCCTATCCTTGCAGGGTTGTATTTGTGAGCAGCATTTGTGCTTTTAAATATAAGCATGTTTTTGTATGGAGTATGTGTGTGTATTTGTTTATAACATTGCCATTGGAATGCAGAGGGTTACTTCAATGTAATCTTTGCCTTTGAATGCAGGGTTTTTTTTTGTATCTAGTGTTTACTTTTAAATGCAGGTGTACTTTTGTGTGTAGTATTAGTGTTTGCATTAAGGTTGTGATGGACTGCCTGGCAAGCTTCCAAGTACTTGCGAGCACCATAAGCACTGCACTGGAACACCATAACCACCATAAACCCCACAAACCACTACAGCTTGGTTGGGGTGTCGCTGTCCTCCACCCACCCTGGACCCAACACCAGGATCCAGCTTTAAGTGGGTAGACCTCTCCTAGTCCAGAGAGTGAAGCAGGCTGCTCTTTTAAAAGCAACTGTTGTATATATAGTGATAATACAATCCCTATAGTGTGAATATAGCTCTCCAATCCCCCAAACATGAGCCTAGACTTCATGAAAGGTAAAACAAATCTCAGTTTAATGGTATCCACAACTGGCCTTTTATGACAGTCCCCATGCAAGTGGCACTCCCCCCCTGGGCCTGAGAATAAACCACAGTAGAAATAAATACACAATCGCATTGTCTCTCAGGTCCACGACACTCCCATACAAAATCAGATAACCCCTCCTCTATGCCTGGGAGATAATTGCATCAGGAACTGTACTAATCTAATCCAATTATCTTCAATTAAAAAAAAATGACATTTTTACAAACCCCCCAAAACACCTTAAAACACACAAACCCCTCACAAAGTTACATCCCCTGATAGCCCTGATCTGGGTGACCAACATATCCAAAAATCACCCAAATCAGTTCAGGAATTTCCTGGAAGTCTTATTTTTGACCGACAGTGCACATGGTCCTATGCCCAAAACAGTTCCATTGAATCAGGGGTAACGGTCGGCCTCTCTTTCTGGAGTACAAAAGTACATAACTCACATGAACAGAGCCTTTTAAAGTGCATTGGGCAAGGTAAATTGCAGGGCCCATAGTCCTTAGGCAAGAGACTAGCCAGCAGGCCCCTCCAAGAACCTGTGACGAGGTTTAGTTCATCACAAGGTGTGTGTATATAACTTTGACATTTTAACACAGGGGAGTGTTTGTAATACTTGCATTGATTGGAAGGGTGTGTTTGTATGTAATGTTAGCTTTTAAAGGAGGGTGTACATATGTGTGTAGTATTGGAGTTTGAATGAAAGGGTATATGTATATATAACTTTGGCATTTAACTGCAGTAGTGTTTTTGCATGTGTTTGCATTTGATTGCAAGGGTGTGTTTGCATGTAATGTTCACATTTGAATGTCTGCACATATGCATCTATACTTACACTGATATACATACACATTGACACACACAAACAGATACACATTGACACACACATAGATACACACACTGACAGGCCCGCTGGGCCTGACCTTGTTCAGAAGTGCTGCACCAGCAATCGTTCTCCTTCTGAAACTACTCTAGACTGGTAGTACAAGAAAAGCAACCTCTCCCCACCTGTTTAGTGTTTAGACTGTAGTGAGGCTATTCATTAAGTCCCCTGTAAAGTAAAACTCTGCCATATGACACGGAAGGCCATCATTGAATTGAATGCTTTCCTGTAAGGAAACGTGGATTCATCTATGATGAGCATTGATGAGCATTGGATTGGTCATGGGTTTAAGAATCTAATGATGTAGCAGGAGACACAGTGGCGGGCAGTGTCAAGGGAGCTTTACAAGAGAAGTAACGGTAAAAAAAAACCCAACCTTTTTTCAGGTTTTTTTTTTAATAAACCAAGGAAGAGAACCGTAACAAACTGCAAATAGGGCACTATAGCATTAGGAATGTTGGTTTGTATTCTATCCCTTTAACCGGTTCTTAAGTGATTCTGGGTAAACCTGCTTGGTTTATTTTAAATGCACTAAATACATATGGGTTGACTTTATGACAGGATGGTTGTATAATTTCTATTTAAAATTGGTTCCCGTTGGTTATTTATTTAGACTAGCATCAATGCTGTTGGTTAAGAATACACTTTGCATTTGTAAAAGTGACAGTGTTAAACAGCAAGGTATTTCAACCTAAGTGGATGTAAAATAGATATTTAGATTTTCTTTGGTGCGCTAATTAGACAGTATTCCATTAATTTTTCAGGAAATTATTAAAGGATAGTTAGAGTATTGCACAAGCACAAAGTCAGCAATATTATTTGGTGATTAATAGTGATGTCCCGAACGGTTCGCCAAACGGTTCGCGAACGGTTCGCCACGGACTCATCATTGAGTAAACTTTGACCCTGTACCTCACAGTCAGCAGACACATTCCAGCCAATCAGCAACAGACCCTCCCTCCCACACCCTCCCACCTCCTGGACAGCTCACTAAGAATGCAGCTTCAAAATGGATGCTGTCCAGGAGGTGGGAGGGTCTGGGAGGGAGGGTCGGCTGCTGATTGGCTGGAATGTGTCTGCTGACTGTGAGATACAGGGTCAAAGTTTACTCAATGATGAGTCCGCAGCGAACCCGTTCGGTGAACCGTTCGGGACATCACTAGTGATGTAACATTTTCTGGATTTTGTTTTTTCAAGTTACCTTTATTATGCACCAATGCATTTCTGTGTGAAGATTACAAAAAAATAACCTTTAATTAATCATCCATTGTTTTATGCTGCATTGCAGTCAATTGCCCCTTGCATGCATTTAAAATATTGTTGTTAGAACAGATAGTTTTGATGTTAAGCCTCATTTGAGTAATGCTGATATGACATTGTGTTAAAAAGAGTTACGTGTGAATCACAATGCGGATTCAAATGACACTACTAGAAGATTAAGAATATTTAGGTATATGGTTGGAATGTATTTAAAGATTGTAAGAACTGTGAGTGGCAGGTTAAGGGGTGCAAAAATATAGGGTTACTCCATGGGGTACACTGCTGATCCCCACATCATTAGAGCACTTGGTCTAATAATAGCTTTTTTGTCATCAAGAAAGGAATTATAGTGGTACCATTTTATGGTGGTCACATTATAGACATACGTTAAATATGTTATTAAACCTTTGGTTTTCCAATAGACAATATTTAAGTAGATTAAAAAATGAAATGTAAAGAAGAGTCTACAAAAAGCCAATGACAACAAAACATTTTTACAAGACAAATAAAGCTCTTCTATATTTTAAATTATTATTTTTTAGCAGCAAATAACATTGTATTACTATGATTATTACTTGTTTGTCAGTGGACTCTCAACGTTACCAATGCTTGGAACACAAGTCAATGAAAGGGTTGAGATTCTCAAATCTTAGTCCAGACTCAATGGTCACTCATCTTTAACTTTTGGATTATAATCAAAATACATATTTTATAAAGATGGGAAAGAATTATTTTTTTATATGCAGATGTAAGTGAATTTCTATGCAGTGACTGTAGTGAATTTCTATATATTCACTATATAAAATGTATTTACAAGTAGACACCAGCAAAGCAGGATGTATTAAATGTATGAGTATTTACCATAACTTGATAGTCTGAATCAACATAGCAAATGTATCTAATTAAATAACTTTGGGAAACTTTTGCATATATCATATTTTTATTCTATTTAGCAAATGTAATTATTTAGCAATAAAAATAAATGCAATTGATAACAATTTTTTTCTAAAATAAAATAGGGATTAATTGTGTGAAACAGATCTTGATGAGTCAATGGCGTACAGCCCCCTCCATGGCTGGATTATGAGACCATTGGGCCTGGTGCTGACAAATATAATGGGTCATATTACAGAATCTTTTTAATAGAAAGCACAAAAACAGCCTTACCTGTCCGGTGGAGGTGGTACTGGGGGGGACAATTGCAGGATTCTTTAAGAATACACATAACGTATGTCAATCTCTCTCTTCCATCTTCCCACCAAGACTATTGTCTATTTTACAATCCCTGTGGCTCAAGACTCCTCTTTCTCACTTTTTATAAACTTTGAATTCTCCCTGTTCAGGGCTTTTGCCTCTCCTCTTCCTTCCTTCTTGCAAACTTGAAGCTTAATACTAGGTGTACAGAAAAGGACAGAGTGCAGTGACTGTATCAGAAAAGAGAATGTTTCACACTGCCACATGATGGCAGAAGGATGTCGGGTTGTTAGAGAGATAGAGGGAGCAGGAGCAGTTATTTAAATCAACTTTATGTTAACTACTTTATAGCCAGCCAGTCCACACAAGTTCTACGTCCCTTCTCCATACATGCTTACATACATACATACATACATCATAGATAAAGAGCATACGAGGAGTAGTGAAACAAATAAATACATTTTTATCATCTCTATATAAGTTTCCTATTTCAGCTATTCAAAAACAGCTGAATGCATCCAAATGTATTTATTTGATTAATATTAATATCCATTGATAAAGAACATGGTAATTACATTGTTATTTCTAAGTCTTTCCTAACCCTTAGTCATCATGATGCAACCTCTAACTCCCTCAATCCTAAAATTATAATGCAACCTTACATCCACCTCACCCCCAAAGTCTTGTCTTGCCTTGTCATCACAGTTTCTTCTAGTAAGGAAATTCTCCTTGCTATTTAGTTTCATTTCACTTTAGCTATTTTCACTTTTCACTTTGTGTGTATGTATGTAAAATATAAATATTTGTATAATGTATATATATATATATATATATATATATATATATATAGAGAGAGAGAGAGAGAGAGAGAGAGAGAGATAGATAGATAGATAGATAGATAGATAGTGTTGATTGGATTAGCCATATTAGTCCAGTAGACAAGATGCCAAAATACCAGAGTATTGCAGTATGCAATGATACCTGTTTTATTGGACTAACATAATAACAGTATACCTCAGTATTGCTTCAGACCTGAGGAAGAGAGGAAAAATCTTGAAAGCTTGTCTTTGAAATATATGTTAGTCCAATAAAAAAGGTATCATTGCATACTGCAAAACTCTGGTATTTTGGTATATATATATATATATATATATATACTGGCCATATCATTAAAACCACTTGTGGCGAAAGTACCCTCACCATTGGGTTTTGGAGGAGCCTATTTGCCAGCCTCCTACCCTGTGACTATGGCCCCTGTGTTAAACCCTGGTTTAAAATACTGTGTGTTTCTTTTTGGACTTGTATGGCCACATTTCGAACTCCCAAATGGTTGAAGTGGTTCGAAGCAGCATTCGAACACGTGGCAGCGGCCATCTTAAGCCACAAGTACAATGAGCAGTGTGTGGTCATCGGGTTCATGGAACTCAAATCGGACGCGCGATGGCACGAACACTGCTAAAGATTTACCTTCCATGGATGTTCGGCTATTCGAACGGGAGTCGAACAGCGTTCGGTAAGAATAAACTCCTAATCAAGAGACATACACTGACTCTACTCACGATCGGCTATGTTCGGTATTTTGAACTTTATTATGAATTCCAAAAATAGAGCGCACAGCCTCATTCTCTGGAACTGTATTAGGCATGAGACCATGCTTGTGGTCGGTCAAAATGTGACTTCCATAGAATTCCTGAGCCCGTGAACTGATCTGGGTGATTTTTGGATATGTTGGTAACCCAGATCAGGGCTATCAGGGGATGTGACATTTGTGGAGATATTATGTGTTTTGGGGAACTTTTGGGACTTTATAGAAATGTGTGTTTTTTTCTGCCTGGAGATAGTTGGGTTAATACAGTATCTAACTCAATTATCTCCCAGGCAGGCAGATTGTATGCTATGTGTGGGAGTGTCGTGCATTGGAATACTGTTCTTATTGGTCTGTGAATATTATCACTCAGTTCCGCACAAGGTCCATGTGAGTGTACCCTTTGCATGTGGATTGTCATATAAGGTCAAGTGTGGTACCATTAAAATCAGTTCCTCTTCACCCTCAACACACAGCCTTGTTTTGTGATTGTAGGGAACAGCTATACTACTATAACCACTAGCTCTTATAAGAGCTTCACAGCTGTACTCTCTTGGAGGAGAGGCCTTCCCACTGAGAGCTGGATCCAGGAGCTGGTCCAGGGTGGGAAGGGACGACGAGACCCCAGCCAAGCTGCGGCGGCAATGGGGGCTACAGTGCTGATGGTGTCCGGTGCGGTGCTTATGGTCCTCAGCATCAGCTAGGAAGCATTGATTGGCGGAGGCACCCAGTCGGGGTGCCAGGCGGTTCATCACACCTCTGACAGGCGAAGTGAACATTGATGAGATTATTACAATGGCATCTGTCAAGAAGCAAGCGAATAGTCAGTTCTTGAATTTCATATGTTGGATGTAGGAGAAAATTGGAAAGCAACAAGATCTGAGTCACCTTAACAAGGGCCAAATAGTGATGGTTAGACAACAGGGTCAGAGCATCTACAAACTGGCAAGTGGGGTATTCCCAGTATGCAGTGGTTAGTACCTAACAAAAGTGGAGCAACAAAAAAAAACCATCAGGGTCATGGGTACCCAAGGCTCATTGAGGCAAATGAGGAGCAAAGGCTAGCCCATATGGTTTAATCACACACAGGGCTACTGTAGGCCAAATTGAAATCTTAATGGTGGCCATGACTGAAAGGTGTCAGAACGCACAGTGCATCAATGTTTGCTGCGTATGGGGCTGTGTAGCCTCAGACTACTTACAGTGCCCACGATGATCCCTATTTACCCCCAAATGTATTTAAAAAGGGTATGAGCATCAGAACTGGATGACAGAGCAATGGAAGAAGGTTGCTTGGACTGATAATCACGTTTCCTTTTAGATCAGGTAAATGGCCAGGTATATGTGCATCATTTAACTGTGGAAGAGATAACAGCAGGATGCACTATTGGAAGAAGGCAGGGCAACAGAGGATGTGTTATGCTCTGGGCAATGTTCTGTTGGGAAATATTTGGTCCTGGCATTCATGTGTATGATGCTTTGATATGTACCACATACCTCGAGAATGCTCAACACCACACGCACACCTTCATGGCAATGGTGTTCCCTGATGGAAGTAGCCTCCTTAAGCAGAATAATGCACCCTGCTACACTCAAATATTGTTCAGGGATGTCTTGAGGAACATGACAAAAGAGTTCAAGGTGTTGCTTTGGCCTCCAAATCCCCCAGATATCAGTTTGATTGACGATCTATGGGATGTGCTGGAACAACAAACCAAATCCATCGAGGCCCCACCTCGCAATTTTTAGAACCTGCTGCCAATGTCTTGGTGCCAGATACTACAGGACATGTTCAGAGGTCTTGTGGAGTCTATGCTTCAATGCAAGAACAGTTTTAGCAGCATGAGGGGGAACTAGATGATATTAGGCAGGTGGTTTTGATGTTGTGGCTAATGATTATATATATTTATGTGTATATTTAGATATACAGTGAGGAAAAAAAAGTATGTTTTCCCCTGCTGATTTTGAATGTTTACCCACTGACAAAGAAATTGGTCTATTATTTTAATGGTAAGTGTAGGTGTAGTTTAATAGTGAAAGATAGAATAACAAAAGAAAATCCAGAAATATGTCAAAAAAGTTATAATATGATTTGCATGTCAATGAGTGAAATAAGTATTTGACCCCTTCAACTTAGTACTTGGTGGCAAAACCCTTGCTGGCAATCACAGAGGTCAAACATTTCTTGTAGTTGGCCACCAGGTTTGCACAGATCTCAGGAGGGATTTGTCCCACTCCTCTTTTCAGATCCTCTCCAAGTCATTCATTTTCGA
This sequence comes from Pelobates cultripes, assembly GCA_933207985.1. Taxonomy (NCBI): domain Eukaryota; kingdom Metazoa; phylum Chordata; class Amphibia; order Anura; family Pelobatidae; genus Pelobates; species Pelobates cultripes. The sequence goes on from OW240914.1 coordinate 260,478,239, forward strand.
GGCTGACATTTGACAACTCAAACCTTCAGCTCCCTCCACAGATATTCTATGACATTAAGGTCTGGAGACTGGCTAGGCCACTCCAGGACATTAATCTGTTTCTTCTTGAACCACTCCTTTGTTGCCTTGGCTATGTGTTTTGAGTCATTGTCATGCTGGAATTCCCATCCATGACCAATTTTCAATGCCCTGGCTGAGGGAAGGATGATTTAACCCAAGATTTGATGGTAAATGGCCTCCGTCCATCATCCCATTGATGCGGGGCAGTTGTCCTGTCCCCTTAGCAGAAAAACACCCCCAAAGCATAATGTTTCCACCTCCATGTTTCACGGTGGGGATGGTGTTCTTAGGGTCATATGCAGCATTCCTCCTCCTCCAAACATGGCGAGTTGAGTTGATGCCAAAGAACTCGATTTTGGTCAACACTTTCACCCAGTTCTCCTCTGATGTTCATTGGCAAACTTCAGACAGGCCTGTACATGTGCTTTCTTGAGCAGAGGGACCTTGTGGGCGCTGCAGGAATGAAATCTTTCACGGCGTATTGTGTTACCAATTGTTTTCTTGGTGACTACAGTACCAGCTGCCTTGAGATCATTAACAATATCCTCCCGTGTAGTTCTGGGCTGAATCCTCATTGTCCTCATGATCATTAAAACTCCATGAGGTGAGATCTTGCATGGAGAATCAGACCGAGGGAGACTGACAGTTATTTTGTGTTTCTTCCATTTGCGAATAATTGCACCAACTGTTGTCACCTTCTTATCAAGCTGCTTGATGATGGTCTTGAAGCCCATTGCAGCCTTGTGTAGATCTACAATCTTGTCCCTGACATCATTGGACAGCTGTTTGGTCTTGGCCATGGTGGAGAGTTTGGAATCAAATTGATTGATTGCTTCTGTGGACAGGTGTCTTTTATACAGGTAACGAGCTGAGATTAGGAGCACTCCCTTTAAGAGAGTGATTGATAGGGGATCAAATACTTATTTCACTTATTGACATGCAAATCAATTTCTAACTTTTTTGACATGCATTTTTCCGGATTTTCTTTTGTTATTTTGTCTCTCACTGTTAAAATACACCTACCATTAAAATTATAGACTGATCATTTCTTTGTCAGTGGGCAAATGTTCAAAACAGCAGGTGATCAACTACTTTTTTCCCTCACTAGATATATATATATATATATATAGTGACAAAAGTACACATTTCCTTTGGTACCTTGTCCTAGAATTAGGGTGTTACACAGTCTTTTCAGGCTTCAGAGACACTTCACAAGCTGGATAAGGTAAAATTACTTGCTCTTTTGGCTCCAAAATTCAACAATGTATATATTTTTATATATATTGATAAAAGTTCATTAAAGGAATGAAACAATCTTTTTTGCACATTGTCTGCTTCAATAAAAGAAAGAGCATATATATTAAGAAGTCTTGTGAGTGCTCTCTCTCGTTATATATATATATATATATATATATATAGACACATAAATATATGATGACAATTTTGTGAACCGTAATTATGATTATGAGATAGTATAATTTGTAATAAAAACAATCAGACTATCTATTAAACTATGTGACTTCTGCCATATGTTGTATAATATGTGTCTGAAATAATGACACATTGAATTTAATTAGAAACATTCATATGTGTGAAAAAATAAAATATGACTATTACATTATATCATATTCACTTTGCCAACATGTGACATATTTCAATGCTTCTAGGAAAATAGCAGTTTTTCTATTACAAATAAAAATTGCAAAAGTATGTTGGCAAACCATTTTATGGTCTCTTACTTGTTTTTTTCCAAAAAAGTTACATTTTCAAGTATTTGAATAGTGTAGTATAAATCTGTTCTGTAATCCTATTGTTTTTACTTAAAAATGTAATAATTTGCTTGCCATCTTAACTGGTATGCAACTGAATCATTGAGTAGTTTAATGTATATAGTTTAATGTATATCTTTTGTGTTAAAAAACAATGCTTATGGAGTATATGTTGTCTCTGTTGATCTCACTAGAAAGATATTGGACGATTTCTTGATACTTGCTAGTTAATTAACAGTTGGAAAGGTTTATTTTCTGATGAGCAATTTTTTTTGCTGTTTCAATGATTTTAGTATATCTTTGATTGATTACACATTTTTTTATCAGTGCTTGTTACCTAACGAAAAAAAAAACGAGTAAAATTGACCTTTTGGAAAATATAGTTTTGTGTTGTGCGAACGTGACTTCTATGAAAATTAATATGTTGTATATTAAAATAATTTTTTATCTTTATTTTTCTTTTGTATGAGAGTGTGTGCTGGACACATCAGCAGGCAATACATTTCCTACAACTTACTGCATCTATTTTTTATATTGGATGGTTGTAACTAGTGTGGTGTCATTGTCGGTACATGCACATGCAATCCACCTAATGTTTATTATGTATCCATTTTTATGTGCAAGACATTTCTTAGTTGACACTAGACTTGCACGGGAGATACATTTGGTTATGCCACCATCTTTTCTGAAAATGAAACCTCCACTACTTGTTCAGTTGACTGTTCGGCTTGTCTGAATATTGTTCATGAAAAATATTCATTAAAATGATTTAGACAAACAAAAGAGGGTGCAAAAATGGGCAAAATAGTGCACTGCAAAATATAAAATAAATGTTATGTATATATATTTTGTGAATTGCTCTGCTATTTGGTTCACAGATCAAGCCAGAAACAGGAACCAATAGAGGGAAAATGAAGAGGAGCAGTGAATAAATCTATATTTAGATTTGTATACAGTTCCTTATTCTTCCCCCCCTTGATCTGTGAATAAATTCAACATTAATCAGTCATCTCTTTTTTTTAGTGCTAGAGACAGAACTCCGTACACCAAATCAAATGAACATTTTTGGCCATTGCACTAATCATTTTTTTATACCTCTATATGGAGCTTTGGTGATGCTGAATTTGGACCAACAGTCAGTCAACCTAAAGTCAAACACATTTCTAACTGACACTTTTTCATACATATGTTGTAATAATGAATTATTTTGTAATGTTATTTGTTAATGTTTGTGTACTGGATCCCAAATATCCTTTGAATTATTAATCTGATTACTTATAACTAGCTTTGCAAATCCGCTGTTATTTGT
>OW240914.1:260481747-260550785 GCA_933207985.1 Pelobates cultripes
GCATGCGTTGGATTTAGGAGAAGGAGGAGCTTTGACCCAGCACTAAGAGATATCGGCGCTGGGATCAGGGAGGGGGAGGGAGAGGGAGAGATAGGGCCAGGAATACAGCTTTTTATTCCTGGCACTATAGTATCCCTTTTACCAAGAACCAGATTCCATTCCAATTGAAGACTACTTATTTTTGCATAAAATATAATGGATGAAGTTTAATCTCCCTAGTGATCAGGCAGATAACATCATGCTCAACCTATTATTATCAATAAGACATAGGGAGTGAAAATCTAATTTTACAAACAATTAAGAACAGTTTATCAAAGTAAATGTGCAAATTGTTAACATTAGATGTTTGGAGAGTTGGGTTGAAGTAAAAGTTAAACAGTATACTAATTTTCATATAACAACTACACAAAACCATACATTTTCATCTGCACAACATATGAAATATGATAAATAGTATGTAGGAAACCACTTTTATGTTTCATTAATGTTAAAGGACTGAAAATGTGAAAGCTTGTGGGAGTAAGTAAAAAGAGAGGAGGTAGCAGAGAAAGGACAATGAAATGGGAAGATAACCAGGACCAGATGTAGAATCAACTCAGTTTAAATGAACACTCCAAGTACCATAACTAATAGATCACACTGGAGTGGCTATGGAACCAGGCATATACTATCACCTCCCCAATAGAAGTAGTCATATAATTTTAGGTGCCATGCGCCGCTCCCTTCCTCTTAGAACCTAAGCTAAACCTGGTGAAGTAGGGTTTAGGATTTGGCAGGGAGTGCTCAGTTAACGCGGTCAGTACGTTGTAGTGGTTATGGAGCTTGGAGTATTCCAAGGCAGCCAGTAGGTCAGGGAAACAGATGCCATTCAACTGATGAGAGGCAAAGGGGAAAGAAAGCTCACCTGAAGAACCTGGCCATACTCTAAGTTATTCTAGCACATTAACCATTTACAAAAGAAAATGCCAGCAATACCAGCAATTTAGAAGATTGCCTTTATATAAATTGAAGATTCTGTCAGAAAAACATGATAAAGCATTGATATCATAAAGAAGGTGCTAGTAGTAGCCCAACCCACCACATTAGTAACAAAAAGTGGTATATTCATCTGAGGAAGATGTACTTCAGATGTTTTGGACTATATCTCCCATGATGCTGTGCCAGTATTATGGCAGTAAGAGCATTGTAGACGATGTAGTTCACAACATCTGGAGTGATGAAGGTGGCCTAAACCTCATCTAAGGGATACAATTATTCCAGGGGTATTCAACAGCATGGTTGGTGTATCTGACAAATTGAGAATTCAGCAACTTGATAAGTTATCAAATTACATACCCCTTGAATTAAATCTATTAATCTTTAAAAGAAACACAGTAAACAGCTTTCACTAAATGTATTTAATTACATCGATTATAATCTTTTATGAAAATACTGTGTCAGACATTTTTTTTCTCAGTGATCTCCTTAATTATTTTATGGCCAGTTAGACATATTCAGTGTGTCTTTTTCATTACTTTGTGAGTCATAGAATTAAACATAAGAACACACTATACCCACGCAGATACTTTATGTTTATGGTCATGGTCATGTAGCCTAGTAATGTGTTGCTGTGGTAACTTTTAACTGCCATAGAAACATTGTCAACTGTTTAGCTGTTCGTGTGTAGTAATTCTCTCTGAAAACAAAGTTAGTTAAGTAAGTGTTATTAAAATATGTTTGTTTTGAAAATGATGATGCCATGCATGTAACTTCCTTGTTTTTAATAGCTATATGTTTAAGTTTCAATTGAAACCAATACTGGCTGTAACATAGCATGTAGAAGGCCTAGTATACTGAAGTTACTTCATGTCTCCCAACTGTTCTGATTTGGCACAACAGTCCCAATTTTTGGGTCCTGTCCCTCCTTAGTTGCCTGCTGTCCTGCTTTTCGGGACACCAGGGAACCGTCCCCAACAATCATAGCATGCACACATCATAAGACACACTAATGCAATGTTCAGAGCACAAGGACCTTGCAGTGAGTACTGAAGTACTGCTCCCTGCATGGCCTGCCCTCAGTTGGCTGATCTGCATGATAGACAGGCAGCCTGGGGAGTATTCACACCTTTTAGCTCAAACCTATTGCAAACCTGTGACGTGTCAATCACACCATGATTTTAGCAACTGGAACATGGCTTCAGGCCATGAAGGATACATACTTGACCTTGATAATCCCTCAAAGACTCTGTAGGAAGATGAGGAGCACTCACATCAACTGCAACAGAGTGTATTTTCTAAATCGTCCTCCCTCTCATATTCTGGATCTCCACAGTCTGAATGGAGACAGGTGCGGATTGTGAGCCCAGTCTCGGGGTAGGCAGTGCAAGATTATTCAATTGCAAAGTCAATAAAAAAAATATTAATAATGTATGTTACTTTTATTGCTGCTTGTCTCTGTAATGCAATATGCATTGTACAGAGATATTGTGTAGATTGTTAGTTTGTGTGTATATGTAAGTGCATGTGGAGAGTTTGGTGTGTGAGTGTTAATGCATGAGTGCCAGGGTGTACATAGGGCATATAATGGGTATTTGGCACCTGTCATTCACTCGGACTTGTAAACTCACACACAATTATACTCTCAAACACACAATTACACCCTAAGCACATGCCCCCACACATAAAACATTCAAAAACACACATCAACCACACACATGATTATACCCTCAGAAACACATACACCTTACATGCTCACTGACAAAAACATCCTTAAACACACACAGACATAAACACATGTTTAAAAAAAAAATGTTTTTGGGGGGGTCCACTCAGGGTTCTGTCCAAAATTTAATTTTCATATATATTTTAATCAAAATATTATGCAAACTGATACATTTTTCCATTTGATTTTATGTAAGGTTGCAAATATCCCCATTCTGTATGTTTTACTTTTCCTCAAATATTTTGCTTATCCTTACGCTCTACAAGAATAAATGAGAAAGAAGTGTAAATATTCTCAATTATATAAACACTATTCTTATTTGAATTCTTACAGAATGTCCAATACAATTAATCATACACGATAGTAATAAAACTCTATGATTTCAGTTGTGGGGTTTATTTATCAATTTATTTATTTTTTACCTTACAGCCGCTCAGACTTCTGTACGTTGCTGAGAAGCATGTTTAGAGAGAGGTCCCCTGGGGATTCATGATTTCTAGAAATTTAAAATTAATTTACAGATTGTCTGCAATTGATTAGGCAATGTGCAGACATGACAGCCTACTACAATAGCTGCCGGAGGGATCTCCTGCAGTGATGCATGCTACCCAATTTAAAATGTCCAAAATTTGGACGGTATGACTTGTGACAGCAAAACACAGAAACAGAAAAATATAAGTAGAATTTAACAGATAGAGCAAAATGTATTAGACTCAAGTGCAATGCTGTCAATGAAAGTTTAAAGATGAAGAAATGGAAGGATCAATCAATTAAAGTCAAACTTAGCACCACATGGGTACAGATTTATTTAATCCCTTGATGATGATGATGATAGCACATGCTATTATGCCAATACAAAACTGGGATTTAACACCATTAGACATCTGGGACTACTGTCAGCTGGGGCCATAAATATGGCCCCTGAAAAACAGGGACTATGCAGCACTTACAGTGAACTGCACACAGGGTATTTAAATTTGGTGGCTGGAACTTGGTGTGATCAGGGTATCAATTCCACCATGCGAAGTGGTTAACTTTGATATTGCTATTTTTGCTATTGTTGTATGGAAAAATATATTCAGACTAGGTATTCACTAGTCATCTATGAACACGGATCAAACTAGTAGTTGATTTGTGGTGGGTCATTTTTCTAAATCAGTTTTTTTTTTCATAATTGAAGTTTATTGTTTTATATTCAAATAATACAGCAACATTACAGCAGTAAAAAGTCCACATAGTATTCAGTTACAGTTATAAGTACACACAGCCATACATTCAATAAAAGTCGGGTACAGCTTGCAATGAGATACAGGTATATATGCATGTATAAGCACAGTGCTCATTAGCAGAAAAGCTCTGGGCAAGAGGTGGGCTCGTTACCACATGTGTTAGCTAAGTTAGAGACCTCTCTTATACTTTAGTCTAAAGATGTTTTGAAGACTCGAAGAGCATGTTTAGAGAGAGGTCCCCTGGGGATTCATGATTTCTAGAAATTTAAAATTAATTTACAGATTGTCTGCAATTGATTAGGCAATGTGCAGACATGACAGCCTACTACAATAGCTGCCGGAGGGATCTCCTGCAGTGATGCATGCTACCCAATTTAAAATGTCCAAAATTTGGACGGTATGACTTGTGACAGCAAAACACAGAAACAGAAAAATATAAGTAGAATTTAACAGATAGAGCAAAATGTATTAGACTCAAGTGCAATGCTGTCAATGAAAGTTTAAAGATGAAGAAATGGAAGGATCAATCAATTAAAGTCAAACTTAGCACCACATGGGTACAGATTTATTTAATCCCTTGATGATGATGATGATAGCACATGCTATTATGCCAATACAAAACTGGGATTTAACACCATTAGACATCTGGGACTACTGTCAGATGGGGCCATAAATATGGCCCCTGAAAAACAGGGACTATGCAGCACTTACAGTGAACTGCACACAGGGTATTTAAATTTGGTGGCTGGAACTTGGTGTGATCAGGGTATCAATTCCACCATGCGAAGTGGTTAACTTTGATATTGCTATTTTTGCTATTGTTGTATGGAAAAATATATTCAGACTAGGTATTCACTAGTCATCTATGAACACGGATCAAACTAGTAGTTGATTTGTGGTGGGTCATTTTTCTAAATCAGTTTTTTTTTTCATAATTGAAGTTTATTGTTTTATATTCAAATAATACAGCAACATTACAGCAGTAAAAAGTCCACATAGTATTCAGTTACAGTTATAAGTACACACAGCCATACATTCAATAAAAGTCGGGTACAGCTTGCAATGAGATACAGGTATATATGCATGTATAAGCACAGTGCTCATTAGCAGAAAAGCTCTGGGCAAGAGGTGGGCTCGTTACCACATGTGTTAGCTAAGTTAGAGACCTCTCTTATACTTTAGTCTAAAGATGTTTTGAAGACTCGAAGAGCATGTTTAGAGAGAGGTCCCCTGGGGATTCATGATTTCTAGAAATTTAAAATTAATTTACAGATTGTCTGCAATTGATTAGGCAATGTGCAGACATGACAGCCTACTACAATAGCTGCTGGAGGGTTCTCCTGCAGTGATGCATGCTACCCAATTTAAAATGTCCAAAATTTGGACGGTATGACTTGTGACAATGCATCTGGAGAGTCTGGCTATGTCTTGTCGACTGTAGCCTATGTTTGCCCCCTGCACCACCTAGAGGAACCTTATCATGCCCCTATTTTCTTTTTTTTTTTGTATTTACAGAGTTGAGCTAAGCTAACCACTCAACCTGGACTGGGAGTTGATGAGTAAAGTGCCTCCCATGGTTCCCAAATTCTTTTTTTTAATTTTTTTATTTTAGGTTCTGGGAGAGAATAGACATACCCTCATATGCGTAATTAAGGTTTATTTTATCTAACAGCATTATTTCCATGGGACACAAGTTTTATTTCCAATTTAAAGCAATAAAGGCTCTTGCCGCAAGGGCAATGTGCAAAACCAAGGCCTTTTCATGGAAGGTAAGTTGAGGTGGAAACTCCAGCTATAGATATGCCCCTGGCTCTAATGGGATCTTCAAGTCAAGTGATGCAACCAATTTTGCCACTGTGGCCCAGAGTGCTTTTTTAACTCCCTGCAGTCCCGCCAAACATGGAGCATGGTGCCTTTGTCCAAGCCACATTGCCAACATACTGCCGATACGGTTTTATATATGTGATTTAGTTTGTCAGTCGTGAGGTACCAGTGGTATATAAGCTTGCGGTGAGCTTCTATATGCAAGAAGCATCTGGTAGTGCCTTGTAATGCATTTAATGTCTTGGTCCACCTCTCCTGTGGAACCATCTTATGTCACCTTGTTATGTCACAAAATCCATGGGGGTCTTAGTCCTGGGGGTCATTTGGGCCTTATAACAACTGTAATGGAGTTTGGGCCTCAGTGGAGTTGTCCAGCAAGAGGCCAACAAATGCTGAGTTTTCCTCTTGTAATATTTAGTGTCATCCTTATTATAATCCACATGTTCTAGTAGTACACTTTTAATTTGCAGATAAAGACATTTAAATTTGGATGTCAGTTGGTATGTTTCCTGTAGGGTTGTGACAGAAACCAGTGATCCCCCAGATATTAGTTGTGATAAGCTCCTAACTTCCCAATTTTTCCAGTGGCGTATAGACATCCATGGGGAATTAGCTCTCAGAGCATCTATTGGCAGTAGCCGATGGAATTTAAAAGATGATTGTAGCTTATTGTGAAATGCATCCCAGGCAGTAATTGTTGCTTGTGTAGATGGGTATGGGGGGGAGGGAGTTAGTTTTGGGAGGGATGTTTTGGGATGGGTGATCGTTAAAATTATATTGTCTGCGAATAACGTTAATTTATGAGTCTGCTCACCAATTGATATCCCATCTATATCTGGGAATTTCCGAATGAGCTGAGCCAATGGTTCCAAACACAGAATAAACAAAAGAGGGGACAGGGGGCAACCTTGCCTGGTCCCATTGGTTATATAAATAGGACGGGATATAAAACCAGCGTTGAAGGTGCTAGCCATTATGAATAATTTCGGGAGTCCAAACCTTCCCAGCACCTCTGTCATGTATTCCCAATTAAGCCTGTCTAAGGCCTTCTCCGCATCCAGCGCTAAGAGAAGACCCTCGCTCGATTCCTTATTGATATGGTGGATCACATTCAAGAGATGCCTGGAATTATCTGAACCCTGCAGCCCTTTAATAAAGCCTGACTGATTGTGATGAATGAGTTTCAGTAGACGCGAGCTAAGTCTGTCCGCCAGGACTTTGGCATATAGCTTTGTATCTGTATTCTGAAGGGAAATCACTCTGAAGTTTGAGCAAATGGTTGTTTTTTTGCTGGGCTTTGTCAAAGTGACTAAATGGGCATTTCTTTAGGGAGGGATCCAATTTGAAAGCGTTGATTAAATTAGTCTATTAAGTGGGAGTCCAATTGATTTTGGAAGGTTTTGTAATAAGTGGCTGGCAGGCCATCAGGCCCTGGGCTTTGATGTGTCTGTGTAGTTCGTTCAGTGTAATAGGTTTTGTGAGGTTGTGCATTTCCAAGTCCTGGAGTCTGGGCAGATGAGTTGAGTCTAGAAAGATATTTATCTATTGTAGCATTGGGACATATGTGGAGGAGTCATCCTTTAGGTTATACAGCGAGCTATAGTATTTGGCGAATTCCTGGACAATATGGTCTGGGTTCATAATTTTGTTGCCTTGTGTCGTGTGTATATATGCTATCTTTGCGGACATTTCCCGTTTTTTTAATTAGGAGGCTAGGAGAGCTCCAGCCCTGTTGCAGTGCTCAAAGTAGTGCTGCTTAAATCTGCAAAGCGAAAATAGTTTTTGGCTATTTCTAGTTCTGATATTTGGCGCTTGATTTCTTAATGTCTATTGCTTGTTGGAGTGAGAGTGAGGGGCTGATATATTCATTGATGATAGTTCCACTAATCTTTTTGTAAGGTCTAGGTAGGCTTTAAGTCTCTGTGCTTTGGCTTGGCTTGCTTGCTTAATTAGTACCCCACTTACATAAGACTTATGCGCTAACTATAGTGATTTTGGATCAGTGCCTGGTACCTCATTAGTTACAAAATACAGCGTTCTGTTCTTTACGAATATCTGCAAGTATTTCTGGGTTTGTGAGGAGGTGCTCGTTCATGCGCCAAGAGCCCTTGCCTTTAGTGGGAAATTGTTCCCCCAATTGCATCGTGATCAGTGCATGGTCCGACCATGAGGTAAGGCCCACCTTAGTCTCATTTACCTTTGTCACCATCAAGTTATGATGAAATTGGTCTATCCAGAAGTATGAAGTAAGAAATTGATCTATCCAGAAGTATGAATTGTGAGCAAGAGAGTGGAATGTATAGTCCCTCTCCTTAGGGTGTGTTACCCTCCATGGATCTCTGTATCCATATGTCAAAAGGATTTGATCCAATTTTTGTGTTGTTGAGCGTCTGCGGAGTGTCGTGGAGTAAGCCACATTCCCTGAGGATGTAATGTCCATAAGAGCCGTAACAGATATGGCCTCTGTGAAAACTTGGTAAACTTAATAAAAAAAATTGGGGCGGAGCCTGGCTGCTCAGCCGAGCAGACGCATGCAGCTTGAGCTCCTGCAATTAATCAAAGAAAAAAGCAGTTGGGACTGCGGCGGTCTGTTGGGACTTGGACGTGGGAGAGGCGGCCGATCTCCCGGAGTTCGGGCCCTGCACATGGAACCGCCGCACTCCTGTACCCCCCCCAGACTGGAGGGGGGTTATCCCGGACCACCTATGGCAGAGGGTGGAGCACACATAGAGACTCAGAGGGCAGAGACACCAAACAGCGCGAACCTTGTGGTGAGGCCAAGATGGCCGCCATGCAGGAAGCCCAGCAAAGCAACCCCAACACTCACTGGAGGGCCCTGTTTTAAGCCAAGTTTGATGCCATATGCCACAAAATCTGGCACTGCATCTGTGACGAGACCAATCTCACCACATTGCATTGGAGAAGCCTGGTTGCTCGCCTGTTGCCTTTGGATTATGGCCCCATGTTAAAAGGCTTGATTTTCCCCTGCAAAGACATGAAAGCCGGGTCATTTGGTGCTTGCCCTGTTTGAGCGGTGATACCCCAGATAGCTATGTCATTGAGCCCATTCGTATAATGAAAGACTATGGGAAAGACTTTGGCTCCATGGCAATTGAACTGTATGTGTGTGCTCTGAGCGCCATTCAGTAATAATGTGCGCTCAGATCTGAGCTATCTGGGGATATGTTTGTTATGTGTTTTATCGTCTTTTGCTGCCATGTGTTCAATGGAGTTTTGCCTCTGTCTTTGGAGATAATTGGATTACTTCCCAATTATCTCCAGGATAGAAGACTCTGTGGAACTGGTTTTGGGCAGAAAAGCCATGCTTCCTTTGGTCACAAAGGACTACGATCTATATTTTGAACCACTGGACCAATTTGGATGATTTTGACATATTTTTGTATTTGGAGTATGCTGATTCTGAATATGTAAGTTTATGTGAATGTGATGCATACTTTTCAAATTATGAATAATGTGGAAAAATTGTATTTCTCTGCTTGTTATAATTACATTTCCCATTGTGTAAGGTAATTGTATCACAGGCAGAGGGGAGGATTTTGTGTGGGAGTGTCTGAGTGTATTGTATGTGTTTTTTTTGGTTGTGTTCCAAAACCCTGTGGGTGGTACTAATGTGTAAGAATGTGTACATAAACACAATAAACCCACAGCTCTGACTGTTCACTGCTTGACCCTCAACACGGAGCTTTGTCTCGTTGTTGGGGGGATTTATTGTATGCTGTTCCAGTTTGACTGCTAGGAGTGTAAACCTATTCGTATAGTTTTTCCTATTCGGCTGTTTACAGCATTCATATGGTTTCCTGTTCAGCGCATTGGTGTTCTGCAGTAGCTGTGCCTATGCATCTGAAAGGGGAATATCGCCTAAACGGTTTTTAACCTCTTGTCGGCAAAATGGTCTGTTACAGCATCAACCAGAGAACAGCCTGCATGTACATCGAACGGGGAAAACACCCGAAGAAGCACCAGACAGCCGATACTTCCACCCAGGGAGTAACCAACAACCACAATAAGTGGAGAGTGGGGCGGAAGCAGAAGGTGGCATGCTCAGGCACATCATGCAAAGCCAAGTCTATTCCTCATCCTACAGGCCATCCTGGGCCGAAGGCCAACCGGGGCGTATCCGGGCACCCGACAAAGGGAAGACCCAGCCTCCATGAGTTACCGAGTCTGTGGATCATGGGTGCGTGCCTTCTTCATGACCCGGGGCTGGAGGGCGGCCTCCCAACACCTGCACCACACCGTTCATCAAATGCATGATACCCTCAAATGCATGATACCCCCACCCCCCGTGCATGTTTAATTCTCACTACAAAAAAAATGAGGTATCGTTTATATGGGAAATGTTATTCTATGATGTGATCTCTTTAATGTGTATTTATACTTGCACGTTTCCCTTCTTTTTACTTCTGTATCCCAACTTATTTGCCTTAATAAAAGAAAGATTGAAAAAAAAACCTGAAAATTTGTTTTTATTTTCTTATTGGTTTTATAGATTTTTTTTTAATTTTGTGGTATTTGTAGGTGTTGCTCAGATTAGCTGAGATGTTATACAGATATAGAGAAGTGAGAGTACGTAAAGAGAAGTAGATAGAACTTAGAAATGTGATACTACACCAAGTCAGTGACCAAACTTGCAGGTTAATAGAGAGCGCAGAGATGATGTCCCAGAGCGATGAATTGGTTCACTTTGCTGCAGCAATTCTTTGCCAGTCCCCTGTTATGCGGGTTCAGGTTGTCGCTAGGTCTTTGGTGGGTGAAGTTCCTGCTTGCTGCAGGATATACCATTGTGGTAGCAGTTTGTGTCCCTCTTCGGGCGTTGAAATCACTTTGTCAGAGCCATTCCTCTGGATGATGCGTCAAGGGGGAAATCCCCATTTGTAAGGAATCTGTGCCTCTCTCAGTGCCTTGGTGATGGTGCCAAAGGATCTTCTCTTGGCCAAGGTGGCTGGGGATAGGTCTGTGAAGACTTGTATGCCAGCATATCTGCCCATCAGCTGCTCCAGGTCTCGCTTGCATCAGCCTCTCCTTAGTAGTGAAAAAGTGGACACAGACAATAGTGTCCCGTGGGACTGCAGCAGGTAGGTTTTTTCGCTTCATCAGCCTGTGGGACCTATCTAACTCCAATGCCTGGGCCTAGGCGTGAGGTTACAAAGCTCGAAATAGCTGGTGGAGGTATTCCTTTAAATGTGGTGCTTTTATATGCTCTGATATGCCCCGCAGGTGGATGTTATTCCTGCGGGCCCTATCTTCAAGGTCAGTGACCTTCGTATCCATTATTTGTAATTTTGTGGAAAATCTCGTGTAGGCATCAGCCAGCGTGTTATAGGCCTCCATGATCTCCTCTTTTTTATCTTCTAGGTGGGCAGTACGCTCACCTATGGCTTACACGTCCCTTCTGATATCAACAGCTATGACCTTATGGTAGTCTTCAACTCATCCAGCCATGGCCAGATTAAGAGCCCAGTGGGCCTGGTGCTGAGAATTATGACGGGCCTAATTACAGAATCATATCGACCAAAAACAGTAAAACACTCCCAAGCGTCATGTATCTGATGGAGATGGTGCTGGAGAGAAAGAAAACAGCAGCTATAAGAAAACACATACCCTAGGCTAATCTCTCTCTAATTTATGTTTTCATCTTTCAAGTAAATCCATAACCCCTAACAGCAGTGTCCAGTCAAGCAGGAAGTCAATGGGCATGGTAAAAGGGTGTGCCACTGACACAAATCACGTAACCTGCCAAAAGGGGCGAACATGCCTAAAAAGAGGACATGTCTGCTCAAAGAATTAGAAGGCCAGCCTGACATGAATGCATGTCAGGCTGCCTGCCAATCATGCAGCTGGCCAACTAAGGGAATACTATGCAGACAGCACCCTGAGCTTGGCATAAATGCATCTAATGATGCGCTCACTCAACGCTTTCTAAGACCTGTCCCCTAGCACTCGCTGGTCCACTTGTCTCCTTACCATCTTACTAGCAGGCAGAAGCTCCTGGTATATGGTCTGGGACAGAGAAAAGCTGTATGTAGTGAATGTAGAAGAAAGGAAACATGCCACAGTGTTAGAGAGACCAAAGTCAGCATTACCTTAAAGGATCACTATAGGGTCAGGAACACAAACAAGAATTCATGACCCTATAGTGTTAACATCACCATCTAGCCCCCCTGGGCCCCTCATGCCTCCATAAATATAGCAAAATCTTACTATATTCAAGCCTGAAGCTGTAACTCTGCATGCTGTTAGACTCATAAAAACAAGCAGTCTGCTGACATCATTAGAAATGGAGGCCTGATCCAATCACAGTGCTTCCCCATAGGATTGGCTGAGACTGACAAAGAGGCAGATCAGGGTCAGAGCCAGCATGATTCAAACACAGCCATGTCCAATCAGCATCTCCTTATATAGATGAATTTAATTCATGAATGTCTATTAGGAAAGTTCAGTGTCTGCATGCAGAGGGAGGAGACACTGAATGTTTGGATGCATGTTAGGCAGCCATGACCCAGGAAGGATCTCTAACAGTCATCTAAGGAGTGGCCAGTGAAGTTATCACTAGGATGTAATGTAAAGACTGCATTTTCTCTGAAAAGATAGTGTTTACGGCAAAAAGCCTGACGGTAATGATTCTACTCACCAGAACAAATTCAATAAGCTGTAGTTGTTCTGGTGACTATAGTGTCTCTTTAACTATATTCATTGTCAGCCAGTTCCGCACAAGTTTTGTTCCCATACATCCCTCTTAAGTTTCCATACTTGGAAAAAACATTCCGGCCTTACTAATTTGCATAATTAAATATGTGTGGGTGACATCACATGATGTAAATCACAAGGAGTGACATAAGAGAAAATGCTATAAAATCACCAAAAAACTACTTAGTTTAAATCTGCTGTATAGATGGATTCCTCCCAGTGCCCTCATGACTCAGTGCCCCATGTGTCGATTACTCCAGGTCTCAGTGTTCCTATGTATCAGTGTCTCAGTGCCCCATGTCTCCCAGTGTCCCCTAGTGTTGTGTCCCCAGGTCTCCCAGTGATCCTATGTATCAGTGTCTCAATGACCCATGTCTCCCTGTGTCCCCATGTATCCCTGGGTCCCCATGTCACTAGGACACTTGGAAGATGGGGAGACCTGGGGACACGGGGAGACCTAGGGACACAGAGACACCAGTGACACTGGGAGACTAGGGGACTCTGGCTGGGACATGGGGACAATGGGAAAATAGGGGACACTTGAAGACATGGGGACACAGACACCAGGGACAAAGACACTAGAGACACTGGCTGGGGGACATGGGGACATTGAGACATGGGGGCACTGGGAGACATGGGGACACAGACACCAGGGCCACAGACACTAGAGACACTTGCTTGGGGACATTGTGACACTTGAGGCACTGGGAGACATGGAGGCACTAGGATACATGGGGACAGTGAGACACTGGCAGACTGGGGGCACTGGGAGACTAGGGGTCACTGGGACATCAGGGACACTGGCTGGGAGACATGGGGACACTGTGTCCCCATGTGTCTGTGTCGTAATGTCTCCCAATGTCCCTTAGTGTCTCAGTGTATGTCTCCTTGCAGCCTTCCCCCCCCCATCCCTTACTTCCCTGAGCTGTAGGCTGTCTCTGCAGGGTGGGAGTGGCTGTCTGGACTCTCTGTAACTGCACCCTTGCAGATCAGTGAGTATAGATAGGCAGGGAGGGATATGCTGGAACTTCCTATCCCTGCCTGTCTCCACATACAGCGACCCCTACTGGCCAGTGCTGGTATTGCAGAGTAATCTCTTGTTTATACTGAGAAAAATACCAGCATTTGTATTGCCAGTATCACTGCAATATTTGCACCAGCCAGGCATCCTCAAATACTGGCTGTGCCAATAAAATAAAAGCCAGGTGGAATCCCTAAGAGTAGTGTGTGAAAAAAAAATGTAAAAAAAAAATATATATATATATTTTTTTTAAATCAATGGGCCTATTCCATGGGCCTGGGCCTGGAGCTGCAGCTCCATCAGCCCCTATGTTAATCCGGCCCTGCATCCAGCAGCTTGTGTAGTGTGCTGTCAGCAGCTGGCATCTCTGTAGCCTGGGAGATCAAGCTCAGATCACTGCGGCCTGATTTAATGTGCCCTGATTCTGAGGTAGTAGAGTGTGCTTCACCTGCACCATCTTAGGCGTGCTTGCTCGATGGAGAAAGGCTGAAATTTGTGGCGATGGGGTTTTGTGCTTCGTTTTCATGCCGATTTACTTGGCATCTCATTGAGAGACGAATGTGGTGTAGTCTGAGGCTAATTTATTCACCAATTGTGTGGAATCAAGCTATATTTGGCCATTGCCAATGGAGCTCTCGTACTTCATTCTTCATTCAAGTCTTGGCCACGCCCCCTTCTATATCAGTTATTACACATTGGGGGCACCTAATATATAACATTGATGAAATATCTTTAAAAACGGCAAGTGGCAGAATTGAGTTTAGATTGGCAAGCAATTTTATGTAAAATAAAAAAATAAAAAGGAGCTTACATCCACAAAGTTAAGTTATCTGTATTATTTTTATCACTTCTGTAGCGCACCCTTCCTTTTATGTGTTATTTTCTGTTACATCCACAAAGTACTATATTGAGAGATGGAATATAGCAACCTTTTCATCCCCAAAAATAGGGTACCAGAAAAGGAGACCATAATAATCCTGTTTGGTGATGTTTTGGTCACTATCGCTGGAAGCATAAGACTGACACTTTATGTAGGTCCCCGGATGACTCTTAGGTTTAAGTCACCCTGTGCCCATTACAGGTGCAGGGTGTTGTGACAGTAGCAGTCACTGTACAAATGATAACTCTGCAGCGCCCTCTGCCGACTGAATACTAATGTGCATAATGCTGGTTTGCAAATTATTTAAACCAAATAAGTAGTTGAATGTATATATTATTGCTTTTTATTGTGTTTGAAAAAGTTACTTGTATTATTTATTTAATGTATTAATTATACTAGCTTGTTCTCCAGTGTTCTGTATATTTGTATTGTAAATGGTTTTTACCACATGTTTAAGGACAAGACACCAAAGGGTTGTCATTTTGAACTGAGTGTTCTTTCTGGTTTGTTCAGGGATTCCAGTTGCACAATTTTTGAACCTGCTTGTTGGCTGCACCTGTCCTTGGTCACGGGGACAAACTAAGTAAGAGCTAGTGCCTTTGTAAAGAGACAAGTTGGAAGCAGCACAGGCAGTGAACCCATACCTGCCTGGGAGAAACTAGATGGGCAGAGGGATACTTGCTTGAGAGACAGAGGTGTGGGCAGTGACATTTTACCTAACTGGGAGAAGCAGGAGAGGCAGAGGGATTTATACCTTCCTTGGAAGATAAGTTCTTCCAAAGGCCAGACCAGCTGTACGTGCTGACAGGGTATGTGCAGTGCTGTCTTCAAACGAGATTCCAGGATGGCAGTTGTTTCAGATCAAGAGACCTTGGTTGTGGCATGTCCATGGTACTCATGCCCATGTGAGTGGCACCTGTTGCAGTATGGGAATTTATACTCCACGGGTGATTTGATTGTGTCAACCCTCACCCAGTGGGTGTGTCACATCTACCTCTCCCTATAACAACATTGCAGTTCATGGCTGTTAGTTCATGATGTTAGTTGAGCTATTGTATATGTTTTTGTTCTAATAATTATATAACTATATAGTGTTTCTCTGTGTACCATTCCCTTACTTATCTCTAACCTTGAACCACTGCTGCCCAGGCAAACTGTTTTTCCTGCTGTCTGCTATGAAGCAAAACATGTCAGCCACGATGCATAGCAAAGGCTTTTAATGTTAATTTAGGACACTTAAAAAAAAAAAGATGAAAATAGTCTGGTATAATGAAAATAATGAGATTTTCTACTGTTTTCAATCAACTCTCTTGGGATGACCTCCCGTTTTCAAGAGTAATTTAAAAGTGCAGATTTTTTTTTTTTTTTAAATACATTCTTTATTTATTTTTTTTACATGTTTTAAAGACGTACATTACTTACATTATTATGCCATGGAATTATTATGTTAATTACTATATTTCAAATATATAGACCTGCTTCGTCTTCCATTTTTGGGGCAGAATGAAATAAGTTAATCTATTTGCATACATATATACGTGCATACATACATAAATACATATAAACATTTTCCTCACACAGCCATGGTTATATCTACATTTTATTTAATAGATTTTATTCAGGGCTCTCAACTTTAAATAACTTATTTCGGTCTTATTTATTAATAAATGATAACCATTGTTTTTAATCAATGTGTTGCCTTATTACCAGAATTCAGAATGATACCTTCTTCCATCTTCAATTCATATGTTATTTGATTTTTAATATGAAGCCAAGTAGGTATATCTTGATTTCTCCATTTCCTCGCTAATGAGATTTTGGCTGCAATCAAAATATATATAATTAAATATTTAGATGTTTTATTCATTGTGGGTCATGTGAGATGTAAAATAAATGACTCTAACTCAAAGTTTTTCTGTGGGAGTTCTAGATTTACAAGGAGATTTCTAATAATTTCTCAAAATGTTTTTACTTTATCATATTCCCACCATATATGGGGCAAAGAGCCTTCGAAGTGATCTCATCTCCAACAGATATTACTAATAGAGGGATACATTTTATTCAGTTTTGTAGGTACCATATACCATCTTTGGATGATTTTATACTGGGTTTCTAGAGATTTAGACAAGGTACATTTTGTTAAGTTCTAACACTATTTTATATCAATCATTGATTTCAAAAGTTCTACCTATATATTTCTCCCAAATTTGAAAAGCATTTAACTTATTGTCTATTTCTTTGGTTGTGTCTATTAATCCTATAGACACGATTTTTGTAATATTATGATCCTTGTTAGGACTTCCTGGAGTTGTTTTTCTCATTCCAAAGGGTTCCCAATAATATTTTGAATAATACAGTTTTTGACTCTTAAATATAAGAAGACATCTTTTTGACTTAGATTATAGTCTTGGACAATAAAATAAAATTATTTAATTTGTCCATCCTTAAACAACGCTTCAACTTTAGTTATTCCTTTTTCTATCCATTCTTTAAGGTTGATATCCTGTATTTTATATTTGAAAACTTTAAACGATGTGGGCAATTTTTTTTTTTTTAAATTTTAAACTATTTTTATTGAGAAACTTCCTCCAAAACCTCTCTACAATTAAATTTAAATTTATAATTCTTCTATTCTTATTGTCTATCCACAATATACAGTTTAGATCAATATTATCTGATGCTTCAATTTTATACCATGCTTCAGAAAAAAACTCTTGATTACACCATTTCTTTAAATGAAGAATCACAGATGCATCATGCTATCTTTTAACAAGAGGCAGATTAATACCTCCTTTTGTTATATTCCTTGACAGAATGGATGCTGCAAAACTAGCTCTTTTTGAAAACCATATATAACCATTGAAAACAGTTTGTACTTCTTTCAGTCACTTTTGGGGAAACGTTAAGGGTACCATCCTAAATAAATACGTCCATTTGGGAAGTATGTAGGATATTATTACATTTAGTCTACCCCACCACAATAATTCATTGTATGTGCATTTTGTTAAGATTTTCTCTAGTTTAAGCTAATAGATTTCAGAAATTATAATCTAATTTAAGTTTGTTTACTTTCTTATCAATATTTAATGGCATAGCTGATGTTTTTGAAATATTTAATTTATAATTAGAGAGACTGATAAATATTTGTATCGCTTCTAGTAGAGCAGCAAAATAATTATCTACTGTTACAAACTGCCATTTGTAACTGTTATTTTATTTGACAAATTGCCCTGCTTCCCTGTGTTATGGAGAAGCCTAATTGCCAGCCTTCTGCCCCATGACTATGGACCTAGTGTGTATGGCGATTTGACTGTATTTGTGGGATCTGAGCGCTGTTTGGATATATTGAGCGCTCAGATCCAAGCCATCTGGGGATAGGTTGAATGTGGGGGTTCTGTTCAGTTCAATAGGAGTTATGTATTTTTGTGTCTTTTTGTGTCTTTTGCTAACATGTGGTTAATGGAGTCTGCCTCTATCCCTGGATAATTGGATTACTTTCCCCATTGTCCAGGATAGAGGCCTCTGTAAAACCGGTTTGGGCCAGAAACCATGCTGCCAGCCAGGCCCCAAAAGACACTTTTGCTAACTTTTGAATGCCTTGTCTGATTTGTGCCATTTTTTAATATGTTGCTCCCCTTAATGGATTGATTCCAAATATGTAATTTTTATGAAGATTGGATGTGTAGTTTGGAAGTTATAGTACATGTATAAAAACTGTATTTTTACTGCCTGTGTTTAATTATGTTAACCCATTGTGTGCCATAATTAGATCACAGGCAGAGGGGAGGATTTTTGTGTGTAATTGCTGGGAGTGTTTCTGTAATGTACGTTTATGATTGGTTATTCTGTAAACCCCTGTGGGTGGTCCTATCTCAGGGAAACCTGCATAAAAGAAGGCCCTTTGGTGCCAAGTAAACAGATCTTCTTGACCCTCAATACGTAGCCTTGTCTCGTTATTGGAGGGAACTGCTATATCACACTGGGGATTGCTATGCTCTGCATACTCCCCTGAGCTTTTAATCACTTAGCTCTTTTAAGAGCTGTTCCTGTTACGCTCTCCTGGAGGAGAGGTCTTCCCCACACGGTCCTGGAGGACAGAAGCTGATCCAGGGTGGAAGGAAGACGGCGAGACTCCAGTTAAGCTACGGCGGTTGTGGAGTCTGCGGTGGTTGTGGTGTCTGCTGTAGTGTTTGGAGTCCTCAGGAAGCGCTAGGAGCATCCATCAACGGAGGGTACTTGGTCAGAGTACAGGGAGCTCCGTTACATCTACATTGTTTATTATTATGACTATATGATCCGCAGAAGATAAGAGATTTAAATAATTCATGGTTTATAGAAGTACCAGTTATATTTGTATTGCCTCTTATCAGTTATAAAACATGTTCTAAAGTTAGAACATATAAGATAGGGGACAGAGGACATCCTTGACATGTCCAGTTATATTAAACCAGGAGGATTTTATTCCTGAGTCTATTATTCTAGCCTTAGGTATAGTATATAAGGGCAATCATTTTATTTATAAAACAATCTCCAAATCCATATGAGTGCAGCATTTCAGGCATAAATTGCCAACAGACCCTATCAAATGCTTTTTCGGCATCCAAAAATAGGACCAGTTGGAGTATGGAATCTCTTTTTGACATATCTAAAGAGTCTATAAGTCTTCTCATATTTTAAGTTGAAGATCTTGAAGCTACAAATCCTACCTGGTCTCTATGGACTTATAATATATCTTAATCTAGTAGCCAGAATGCAGAGTAGATCTTAATATCCACATTTATAAGTGAAATGGAACAATAGTTGTCTATTTCTGTTGGAGTCTTACTTTGTTTGAGGATTGGAACTACATTTGCTTGTAGCATTTCTTCTGGTATACTATCCAATAGTCCTATTTTATTAAATATTGTTACCAGATATGGACTAATAATGTTTTTTGGTAATTTTATCAAATAAAATTAGAGAAACCATTGGGTCCTGGTGCCTTATTGTTTTTAAGCTTATTAATGGCCAAATTAACTTCTTCCAGAGTTATAAGAGTATTTATAAAATTTATTTGGTCTCCTGATAATTAAATTTTTTTTAAATGTCTAAGATATTCTTTAAGATATGTCTTATCTATGTTTACTGGAATATTATAGAGTTATGTTATAGATAAAAATCCTTAAATGCCTCCCCTATCTGAATTGGATTATAATATCTTAGGCTAAACAAAGGGGGATGTTGGAGATGTTCACATACATAAGGTACATTAATGGTGGAATTGATAAAAAAAAAATTCAACAATTATCATTGATAGAAAGTGTATTATCTAAACTATTGAGGGGAAACATTAAGTTGGAACAACAAACATGGCTTTTTCACTTAGATCTCCCCGCAATAAGTAAACCAAATAAATATTTAGTTATAAATATTTTGCTGGCAATCAAAATATGTATGGTAAGAGACTTATCAAGACTCCAGAGTGCTCTCTACTAGGTATATGTGTATAATATGTTTCTAACAAGATAGTATTTTATTTTTTGGCAATTTCAATTTTTTTTTTTACCTTTTCTAGGGTCAAATTTTCTCTATTATTTCTGGATAAATTATATAGTTTAACATACAAGTCTTCGATAGAGGGAGCTTCCTTTCTATTTTTTTGCTTTCATTTTTATTAAATATCCTCTAATCATAGACTTGTAGGCACACCATAATATTGTAACATATCATCTGTTTCATTTACCTTAAAATAGCATTGAGCCATCTTATTTATATACTCTTTCTTTTTTTATGATATTAATAAACTATTGTCCATTTTCCAGTCTGGTCTAGTAAATGTGTCTAACTGATCTTTAATTTCCATTATCACTCCGTTATGATCTGACCATGTTAATTCTCTTATATATATGTTTTTAATTTGTTGAATAAGGGGTGTTTTTCCTAAAAAAAAATCTATTCGGGAATACGAATAATGTACCCGAGAGAAATGTGTAAAATTTTTCTCATCAGGATGTATAGTTCTCCATAAATCATATAGGTTATATTCTCCCAAGAGTGACTGAAAGCGTCTGGTTTGATTTTTAAATTCGTTAGACAATACCCTTTTCCCTAGATATTTCTTATCCATTTTCTCATCTTGTACCATTATTAATAAACTTTAGGTAATATTTTGCAATGTATTGCATATATTCCTTAGGAGACCAACTGGACCTTTATTAGATGAATATAGATTTACCAAAGTATGCAAGACCTCATTTATTTTACAAATCAATATAATATATCTGGCATCATAATCAATCTCTTGGTAGATATTCTCAAAATTTATGTAATCAGATATTAAAATTGTGAGTCCTTTCTTTTTAACTAAAGAGGAGTCTATAATATTAGAGTACACCTTTATTGAGGTATTTTCCTTAGTTTCTTTAGTCCAATGGATCTCCTGCAGGAATGCCACATCCACATGTTCCTAAAAGCACAGGTCTTAATGCATATTTTATATCTAGTTTTATGTAATTTAAGAATAATGAAAACATATTTTGCGAAACACAAAAAATCTATACTCGAAGGTATTATGGTATATTTAAACACTGCACATTCACACTATATTATATGTTCTCTTTTTTCACTTCAATACACTTGTACAAAAGAGGGCCAGATATATATTTTTTTATTAATTACTGTGAATTACAAAACCATGTTATAAGATACATTAGTACACAGCAGGTTTCAGGACTAAATAGATGCTCTTTACCAGTGTAAATAAATTCCAACATTAATTTTGATTCTAAAAGAATGACAACAGCAGACCTATTGGTGAGTTTTAATGGTTGAAGAATATCATTTAAAGGGACAAACAGTAAAAAAAAAGTATTGATAGTTTTGAGTTCCATTTTAAAAAGTAAATTATCAGTTTCAGTGCTTCAGAAACAGCATTTCATTTCTGCAGATATTTTATGGTCATATCTCGCATCTATAAAGGCATATGAAATACAATATCTTCTTTTCTAAAGCAGTTGGAGATGATGTTTGCTTCATAACGTGATGCACAATTCTGCTTTTAAAAAATGCAAATTTCAGCTTTGCTCCAAAAGATTGATACAGAGGACTCACTAGGTCAAAATAAGTCTTATGGCTAAACATTTGGTAAACCTATATTCTAACTACTTTGTGCAAAGATCCAGAAAAATAGGTTTAAAATAGCAGGTTATTTCTATGCAAATGTTGGCTACAAATCACTCTCTTTGTTTGCCTTTCTTACTATCTTTGTCTAATTTATGCAAGGTAAATTGATTATATGGACCACTAAGTCAAATAATACAAAGCTTAAAAACATTATAGTTGCTTCTGTTCTACAATTTGCTGTTTTCCTGAATTACATAACCTTGACTTGATAAATATTTTTTCCTATGTTAATTGTAAAAGACGAACAACATCCACATTTCCACTGAAGGCTAATAGTAATTTTGTCATCTGTAACAATGCTTCCTGTTGCATTGTGAAATTTAAAATTATTACACTGAGTAGTTCTGGTGTCAAAACATTCATGAGATGTCATCACTATTCTAAAGAACAAATCTTAGGTGTTTTAAAGAGTCTTACAAAAGAAGTGAATTTCTGTTTTGATTATACTGTGAGCAATCAGACTGACAGCTAATAATAATGTACATGGACATTTAGCTGATTTCTAACACTCAAACATTCCAGATTTACTTTAAAATTCATCCTTTTTGTCAGTGATAATGTAAGTCCTGTCATCCTACTCTTGACACTGTAAAACCTCAGTGCTATTGAAAGTCAAGTTTAAAGAGAATATATTTGACTACATCAAAATGTTGCATGAATCCTAAACCTAGATTTTATGTTATAACTCCATTGTACATTGAAGTTACATTTGTGACAGAATCATATTATTATATGGAGTTTTATGAGACTTGCATATTCCTTGACTTTTTTGTGATTTATACTTGGAATAAAATTAATGTTTTTATTCCACATGAACATGTGTCATTAAACTAGAGGCTGTTTTGACTTGAAGGAACATGCCACACACCTAAAAAACTTTAGCTTGCTGGAGCGCTTTATATGTGAAGAGTGTGCCCTCTTTTTTCAATTTCCAAAAAGCCTATTTTAGTTGAAATTTGTATTTTTATAAATTAACCTTATGACACCCCCTTGGTTGTCAATCAGACAACTGTCACTCTGCAGACTTCTCAATGAGCTGCATTGAGCTGATTGGACAGCTACATGTTGGGGAAGAAGGGGAGGGCTTGTAAATGCAGCAGACAAGAGATCTGCAGATTTTGCAAGCTGTTTTAGATATGTCCCAATAGAAAATGCATAATTAAATGCATGAATGTTTCCACTAGGCTGATATTTCTTTTGTATTTGGGCAGCAGCATGTCCCTTTAATTTGTCAGAAAAAGTGTATGCAACACAAGACGTATAAGAGTTAAAAGTATCTGTAGAGAAAGAATACTGAAGAAATAAAAGAAGGGGAAACAAAACAGAAGGGGAAAATGTCCTATCATTCCTAGTAGGTTATTAAGGTAAAACAATATATTTCTAAAAATGCAAAACAATTTATGCAATCACAATATTAGTAAGTTTATGCTCTAAAATTAAGAGCAGTAAAGGATCGAATAAAGCATGTTACATAGTTACATAGTTACATAGCTGAAAAGAGACTTGGGTCCATCAAGTTCAGCCTTCCTCACATTTGTTTTTTTGCTGCTGTCATAATTAAATGTTCATCCTAGAAGTTGTTTACTGCTCTAACTTTATGTGTGGGATCAGAACCTTCTTATCTCCCTAGGTATTAAATGAGACTCTTCTATCTATTTATTTTCTGTGTTTGCTTGTTTAACTCTCATATGCGAGGATCATTTAAAAAAAAAAAAAAAAGATTTTGATAGTTTAAATTAAGTATCTAGTGATAGATTTTCCATTCTGAGGTCATACCAAATTTTGACATCGACTTAGATGAATGAATTAATATACTAATATACTCGCTAGAACTTTAGACAAGTCTCTTACACTATGTGTAAACTGTAATATGCTTTGTGTGATCATGCATATCTATTTAGTCTTCCTGGTCCAGATTATCAGGTTACTCATACTTTTTGGAGTAATGTGGTCGGTCAAAGTAAGAGGTAGATGTTCTATGTAAGTATACAAGGGAGATCAATCCTTTTATCTTGTAAGGAAATTTGCAATATGTTTCATAAAAGGTTTAATCCACCTCTCGGTGCTCATAGAGATATGTGAGGAAGGAGCTGATATTCGATTAAAGCATACCGATTTTCACATAAAAATACATGTAAAATAATTTAGATAATTTTAAGATGAGTAAAATCACATTTTATGGTTTTATGAAGTTAACAAGTCTAATAGCTGAGGAATCACATTTACAGAGCAAGATTCTGGATAAAAATGCTTTGAGGAGATATGTTTTATGTACATATAGTTCTACTATATCTAATTGCTGTCATGGAGATCAGATCCCAATGTCCTTATAAATGCAGGATGTGTTTACCTTTTGCTATATTCCAAAATGCTTAATGTGATACAATGTGATGTATTATAAAGTAGAAGACTGAATGCACTTCCAGGTTTACCTAAATCATAAAATAGGAGACAATATAGTGGTACAAGCTATTTATTTATCTTTACAATCTCTAATTTTAACTTAAAGGAACATTCCGAGCACCATAACAAACGTATCTAAATAAAGATGTTATGATGCCAGGAAGCCCCCAGGCACACTCTTACCTTAAGGGATTAAGCCATTCTCAACTGTTTATCCCCAAAGTATACTTCCGATCCTCAGGTCCCCCTGGTGGCATCCGGCTTTTAAATCTTAGTTTCAGGAAACACGGAGTGCCACTGAGCAGGGGCACCGCTGATTGGCTTAGAGTGGTCTGCTGAAGCTCTGAGACAATCAGTGACTCCCCATTCATAAAACTGGCTTGAAAAGATATGTAAATTTTTCAAGACAGTTTTATGAATTAGGAGTCACTGATTGGCTGAGAGCTTTAGCTGACTGCTCCAAGCCAATCAGCGGTGCCCCTGTCTGACAGCATTTTGCACTTCCGTGGAAGGGGAAATTTGAAACATGGATGGGTTGGATTGGAAATGAAACACACAGGGTCTGGGGGATGAGGAGCTTGGGGGGGAATGAGACGCACGTGGGTAAAGAAAACACATGGGGGGTGTCTAGAGCAATTTTCGCACTAGGGCCTACTGGTTTCTAGTTATGCCTCTGATCCGAACTGTAGTTTTAAATCCAGCACTGTAGCACCTTCATGCAAAATAGGAATTAGATATCTTATGTGCTAACAATCTAAAAATTATGTCAGGATCGACTGGGCAGTGTCAAATACCTTAATGCAGAAAATAGAGTAGACTTTTTAATGTATCTTTCATAATACTTTAATGCATTATGTTATATATACACACTTGCATCATATTTGTGCTATGCTCGTGTACACACATATCCTATAAGTATTTAGCAGTTTGTTAAAGTGTCTGCTTTTAATTGACATCACTACAGTCTGGTAATCAACCATAAAATTATGGAACCATTTTCCTGCAGTATTCAATATGAGGATGCATACTCTGTTGATTCTTCGGACATTTATTCAATATTTGATCCCTGCTGGATAAAAAATAAAATGTCAAAGTCAAAAAATTCTTCTATGAGTTAGCCAAAAAGATAAGACATGTGGTTAAAAACTTAATTAAAGTAACTCTTGTCTAAGGTGTGCTCATCTAATTAATCTACATATAATGACTATTTTTGTAAGTCACCAAAATGTCTTCTAATACTGATCATTAATGATTGATTATTATGTCATTGTCTTTGCAGAAATTGCTGCCAATATAAGTTCTACTGAGGCAGAAGATCATTAGGAATGTTAAATTGCACAAAGCTATGATGTTCTCAGAATACAATTGGCAAAGCAAGCTAAAAATTTGTCAATTCTACACCACATGAAACCATTGCTTGATTGTAAATCCTTGCCTTTGCCAAATATAACTTGCCTTTTTTATCTAACATCCAGTAAGATGTGATGTTTTATTTTTTTACTTAAATAACTAAAACTACAAATGTATAAATTGAAAGTCCTTGATTTAATATAATTGGATAAGCTTTTATTTGCAAAATATTAAATCCTTTTACAAGTTTATCCAAAAATATTAAGTAATTTGGAAAGCTTATCCAAAAGTATAAAATTTAAGCCAATATACTATAAATAATAAAATCCGTCTTAGAAAATGTAAAGGGACAGTCCAGACCCCTAAAGCCCTTTAGCTTGCTAAAAAGCTTTATGTGTGAGGAGTGTGTCCTATTTTTAATTTTACAAAAAGTTCAGATTTCAATAGAAATTTACACTTTTATGAATTAACATGGTTACCCCCTCCACGGCTTTCAAGCAGAGAACAGGTCTTGTTAATTCCTGGTTTGGTTAGCTCCTTGGAGTTAAAATGATTATTTAGTGCAAGGAATACAAAGTTGTATTCCATAAACTTTCATTCCCTCTGGCACCCCCCCATCCCACTCCCCCACCCCCTGGGCACTGCAAGTGACCCTTTAGTCACTTACCCAATGCCAGCACTGGTCTGTTTTGGCACTGGGTCGGTGCTCTGTCTCCTCCAACATCACCCGATAGGGGGGGCTATTGTGCACGCATGGTTAGAGCGGCAAGCACATTAGGCCCTCCCCAAAGGAAAGCATTGCTGATTTTAGATATTTTTAGATATATCCCCAATATGAAAATGCACAATAAAATGCATGCAAGTTTTCATTTGGTGTATATCTACTAAAATGTGCTTTTAATGTATTTGTATTTGGGCAGTGGAGTATCTAATGTTAAAAGGGAATAATAACAATGGATAAACAGTGATACTTCACGTCAATTCACCCATAGCAAGGCAGCACTAAACACCCAAATGAATAAGTGAAAATGTTAAATGTTAAATGTAATTGAAAACTTAGGAGGATACGCATAAAATTTGTCAGATTTGCTTTCACGTTTGCATGAAATTTCTTATGTATAAAACTAAAATTCCATCCATGTAATTTGTGTATCCACCACTTTTTATTTCACTGAGATTGTTTTACTTGTTTCATAGCTGAAGATTTTACCTTTGACTGCACTCTCAAAATAAGACACATGATTAAAGGGTTACTCTAAGTACTATGACCACTACTCTAAGCACCATAACCAATTCAGTTTTTGAAGTGGCCATGGTGCCTTGAGTCTGTATGTGCAGCATTTTGCTAGAATACACTGCACATTCAGAAATTAACCCCTTTGCAGTGTCATTAGCCGGTCCATAAGTAACTTTTAGCCTAGCTAATATTAATTCTGTGAACAATTGGCATCTGACATTAGTACTCACAACATGCTGGTACTAGACACTCCATAGTGGTAGGTGCTTCCCACTGCTGACCCTGTCCACCCATCAGTTTTCACCCCCTTTCCAGGACAAGATTTATAGTATTCACAATTAATCAAAGAAGAAGGAGGATCACCTAAACGGACCTAACAGTGACACAACTTTCAAAAAGGGGAGGATCGCCTAAACGGATCCGAAAGTGAAATAAACCAGAGCTGAGTTTACAGCTCCCCGTTTGTGAGTTCATTCATATATTTATACTTATGATCATTCTGTAATATGCCATCTACACCATATGCGATTATTTTCCTTTTAGGCATTTATCTGAAGATTTTCAATATATTCCTCAGAGACTGTTAAAAAGTGACTATTTACTACTACAAGCGCTACATTCTTTCCTTTTTTAAGTACTTTGTTGTTTGAGGTGTTGAAAAGCACCATATGAATGTTTAGCAGCTAGTTTGAAGGTATTTATAACAAATTGTGTATATTTTAATTATATGTAATAAGCGCTGGTTCCTATCTATCAAATTTGTGTATATCTTTTCCACTCATCAGTTTGTCCTCCATATCCTGCCTGACATCAGGTAATGAGAATCAGGCTTTAACTGTGGGTGGTAACGTGTAAGGGATTACTCTAACAAAAAACAGTCTTTTATGAAAACAATGTTTTTTGATTGGAATAACACTTTCATATTATTAAGAGAAAAAAATAAGCAATCACTTAAAAAAGACACATTTGGTTATATGACCCACTAACAAACCGAAGTACTAGTGGATATTTCGACTCTATCTACCTCACTGGTAAATTGGAATGTATAATGCTTATGTAATGTTAAATTCCTCGACCAAAGCTTACTTAGCAGCAAATACCCAAGTCCCTTGTATCATGTTTATCCCTTGATCTCTCATGCTTTTATGTGGAATTATGAACAAACTGAATTACGGTGTAATGTGTTGAGTATCTATGGCATGTACTAATGTGCCCATTATTATTACTGCTTTCACTTGTCGACACTATGTTTTTCAATATGTAAATTAAATTTGTATATCTTATGTACTGATTGTATTGGTTGCATTACCTATACTGTTTAGTATCTACTATGTATAGCTTTGCAGAGCTTGTTTTCATCCTCCCCTCTTTCTTTTCTGTATCCCCAATTGTTGTTCTTGTCAATGAAAAATTTCAATAAAAAGCAGACATTGAAAAAAGAAGACACATTTGCAATGTGAAGGTTTTTTTTAGTCATTAAACAAAAATAAAGTTCAGGAAAGCTTTTTACTTGTCACAGAAAACTGTTACTCTGACTGGAGAAAAAATAAAACACACTTGCACCTCTTTTTTAACATCAGCAGTGCTATTATTTAAAATTGTGTGAGGGGCAAATAAGGCCGTATAGGAAGCATAGCAAGAGGAGCATAGTAAAGGGGGAAATAAGTCAGTTGAGGTGTGCTGGAACAGAGGTCGCGGCACGCCTGTCATAAAAAAGGGCCCACCCATGAGATGTAATGAAAAATATAGATAGAGGAAGTGGAGGGTGGGGACAAGCGAATCGCTATAATCACGTACGGGATGGAGGAAGGTGAGTAGGAGGGTTTAAGTAGTGTAACAAGCCCCTCCCACAACTGCAGGCCAAGCCTTTGCATTTGTGTGAGGGGCAAATAAGGCCGTATAGGAAGCATAGCAAGAGGAGCATAGTAAAGGGGGAAATAAGTCGGTTGAGGTGTGCCGGACACAAGGTCGCGGCAGGCCTGTAATAAAAGAGGGCAAAAAGTTAAAACATCCCAGAAACGTAGAACAACCAGCAACTGATAAGAAAACCTTAATTGCCTAGCTATATAGTAAAGCCGGTCGAAAACTTGGCGGTACGTGGTACATATGGGAGAATATGCTGAGAGCTTCCATTGACCTAGAGATTAAAGATATACAGACCAAAGTGAACTAGATTGAGGCCATAGATGCCACCCTATCCTAGAGGGGTGACCAGAATAGTAGAACTGATTAAATCTGGCCCCAAGATCAATGCACCAAAGAATGTCGGAGTGTAAGGACTGGCCCCAAGTAGTGAGATCTGTGATAGTGAGGCTTGATTAGAAAGAGAGAGTAAATAGGTGCCCATTTCCTTGTGGTTGATGCAAAAGAAGGCAAAAAACCCGGTTTGAAGCACTGCCAATTTTGCAACAAGCTAGGGGAAAAAATTCCTTCTTGACCCCAGAATGGTAATCAGATTTATCCTTGGATCAAGCAGTTATTACCCTACATTGAAGGCTGGTGTCTGGTTCGTAAGGACAGGCATCTAATAGGTCTGATAGTGATTGAACTAATTGGTTGCGGACGGGATATCTGCAAGATTTGAAATTCCTGGGAGCCGGAAATGCCTTGAGTATGGTACTAAACTGGTATGAGGACATGAAACTGAGTATGAATGGTAAACCTGTAACAGCATGTGAAGTTGTAATAGGTAGAGTTGATGCAAGTTAGAGGTGGCAAAAGAAGCGAAAACCAAATGCAGACAACCTAGCAAAAAGACAGTAACAGTATACGCGAAAAGGAGCCGCAAAACAGAAGGCCCTAATATATGTACCGCGAGTGTTAATAGAAAGAACCAGACGAGAAAGATGACGACCAAGAGCTAACAAGGCTGGTAGTCCACGAGCAGACCGCAATACGCAGGGGACGGCAGCGGCTACGGGAGAGGCCGAAGGCAGAGCCAAGAGGAATGCGTAGAGGAGGCACAGGAGAGATCGTATGAAAAAGGTGCAGGAAGTCTGGCTCGGATCCAGACAGAGCGGCAGACGCCAATTACCCAAATTGCCAATCTGAAACCGACCGAAAGGCTGCTAGGGAGGGAATAATTCGACTTGCGAGAAACACAACGAAGTGAGGAAGAGACCAGGACACGAGAGGGAGTAGCCGAAACTCCACAGCGCGATGAGTACCAGACCTAGCCAGAGAGCCAGGCGGAAAAAGTAGCACGCCAGCGCCAAGCTTAAAAAAGAGACGAAAAACAGCGCATAAGCTACCCAATGTGTGTGTGTGCGTGAGTGTGAGCTGGCAAAAAAGGCGAAACAATTAAAACTAGGTTTGGTGACAGGTGAGGCCCTACTAGATGCCAAGTGGCGTGAGAGGCTCTATCTATGCATTGGCGCGAGGGGATAACATGGCCACTGAACGTTGTGGCGGGGTGGCGGCCTCTCGGTGACAGTTAACCATAAGATAGACTGGGAGTGACAGGTGAGGCCCTCTCTATGCCACAATGCGAGGCGACTAACTATGAGTTGGCCCGAGGGGCATAGTACCTCCGAGTATGCGGATGGGTGTTGGCCTCGCGGGACCACTAACCTAAGGCGAAGAAGGCAGGGGGAATTACCACTAGTGGACACCTAGGACCCTGACAGCCAACCACATCTAACTAAGAGGGGAGGGAAGGTATCGTGAGAGAGGACGAATATGATGAATGTGTATCGAAAATGTGAGGGTGAAACGAGGAAGTACCGCAGGGCCGACCGTAACTGGAATGTAGAGTAAGCACGTCAGAGTCCAGGCGGTCAGGCCGAATGGAGCATGCCGGCAATGGGTAATGGGTAATAGAATTCGTGTAGGTGTAAAGCCCTCGGGGTTCACAAGACCGGGTGTAAGCATGTGTGTGTGTGTGTGTGTGTGTGCGTGTGAGTGCTGGCATACTAGCTAAGCCAAAGGTGAAACGATTAAAACTAGGTTTGGTGACAGGTGAGGCCCTGCTAGATGCCAAGTGGCGGGAGAGGTTCTATCTATGTGTTGGCACGAGGGGATAACGTGGCCACTGAACGTTGTGGCGGGGTGACAGCCTCTCAGTGACAATTAACCATAAGATAGACTGGGAGTGACAGGTGAGGCCTTCTCTATGCGACTAACTATGATTTGGCCCGAGGGGTGTAGTACCTCCGAGTATGAGGATGGGTGTGGGCCTCGCGGGACCACTAACCTAAGGCGTAGAAGCCGGGGGGAAATTACCACTAGTGGGCACCTAGGACCATTACAGCCAGCAACAGCTAACTAAGAGGGGCTAGGTAAGGAGTGAGAGAGTGGATGCCCGTGTGATGAAGATGGGGGTGGTATGAGGAGGAATCATAAAGCAGACTGTAATGCTCCTTCTGGAAAATAATGGAGCATGGGTATAGCGGGCAGACTTGGCCCAGCCAAGCAGGGAAACGAAAACCCGAGGTGAATACGCGGGTCACACCCCGTAACGGGACTGAAAACCGCTTGGCAACAGCAATTACGTAGCTTAAGACTGCGCATGACACAGCAGAAAAAGGAAACACAAAAAAAAATTTTGTTTTGTTTTACCTGGCACAACAAACCTAAATCGGCTGCAGGTTATTGATATAACTCTATATTATTCCAGGGGAAGTTGCCATGTAGAAGCACACTAGATCTGTACCTGCAGAGGTTCTAGGCAAAAACACTGCACCTGCAATAGTGATAGCACATAGAAACAAAACACATAATGTCACCCAGCTAAAAGTCCCTGATTAAGTCGACTTATAACCATGGTACCTACCCGTATCCAGAACTGCACACAACACACGTGTGTGGCCACATGGATACCCGGCCGCCGGTGAGTACAGATGTGCACGTGCGACAGCGTCGCAGGGGGTGAGGGAATGCTCAAGAAAAAAGGGAAGAGGAGTCACCGCAAGAGCCTGTTTCCAACCCGGGCGGTCAGAGTGATGCCCGCATCCAGTCTCCCCATCAACAATTGCCACTAGCCTCGCACCTGCACAAATAATACTCTGGCCTCCCCCACACCAGAGAGCACTGCGGTGCACAACACGATCCGCACACCCAGCCTGGTCCGCTGCACACTGGGCAGTAGAAAATAAAACTGGGGTCGGAGCCTGCCCCGGATGGACAACAGAGGCTCGGAGCGCCAGGGACAACCGGAGATCCGGAGCAGAGCCCAGGAGGACCGCAGACAATGAGCAGCAGGGGAACAGCAGGCCAGGCAAAGGAGCTTCAAGGACAAGGTAAGTGGAGAAATGGAGCGACCAGAAATAATGACAAGCGATTCGCTATAATCACGTACGGGACGGAGGAAGGTGAGTAGGGGGGTTTAAGTAGTGTAACAAGCCCCTCCCACAACTGCAGGCAAGCCTTTGCATTTACGAAAAGGATGTGCAGGTCAAAGGGTTGTTAAGGGCAGAGGCAGGTATAATATGGCGTGTGTGATTTTTGTAGATTGCACCGAAGCTACAGTATCTCACAAAAGTAAATATTTTATTATGTCTTTTCATGTGGTAACACTGAAAATATGACACTCTGCTACAATGTAAAGTAGTAAATGTATAGCCTGTATAACAGTGTACATTTGCTGTCCCCTCAAAATAACTCAACACACAGCCATTAATGTCTAAAAGTGAGTACACCCCTAAGTGGAAATGTCCAAATTGGGCCCAATAAGCCATTTTCCCTCCCCAGTGTCATGTGACTTGTTAGTGTTACAAGGTTTCAGGTGTGAATGGGGAGCAGGTGTGTTAAAGGACCGCTATAATGCCAGGAAAACATACTCGTTTTCCTGGCACTATAGTGCCCTGAGGGTGCCCCCACCCTCAGGGTCCCACTCTCATGGCACTGAAGGGGGAGGAAGGGGTTAATCCTCTTCTTCCGTCACTGGCTGAATGCGCATGTGTGGCAAGAGCCGCGTGCGCATTCAGCCAGTCTCATAGGAAAGCATTCTCAATGGTTTCCTATGGACGCTGGTGTCTTCTCACTGTGAAAATCACAGTGGGAAGCATGGAAGCGCCTCTAGCGGCTGTCAATGAGACAGCCACTGGAGGCTGGATTAATCCATAGGTAAACATAGCAGTTTCTCTGAAACTGCTATGTTTACAGCACAAAGGGTTAAACCTAGATGGACCTGGCACCCAGACCACTTCATTAAGCTGAAGTGGTCTGGATGCCTATAGTGGTCCTTTAAATTTGGTGTTATCGCTCTCACACTCTCTCATACTGGTCACTGAAAGTTCAACATGGCACCTCATGGCAAAGAACTCTCTGAGGATCCTAAAAAAAAGAATTCTTGCTCTACATAAAGATGGCCTAGGCTATAAGAAGATTGTCAAGAGACAACATGGGTTTACTTCAGGGAGATCATGCCAAACTAATATTATTGATTTTTTGACTGGGTAACTAAAATAATAGATCAGGGTGGTGCAGTAGACATTGCTTACCTAGATTTCAGTAAGGATTTTTACACTGTTGCACATAGAAAGCTTATCAATAAACTGCAATCTTTAAGTTTGGATTCCAATATTGTTGAATGGGTAAGGCAGTGGCTGAGTGACAGGCAACAGAGGGTTGTAGTCAATGAAGTATATTCGAAGCATGGTCTTGTCACCAGTGGGGTACCTCAGGGATCTGCACTTGGACCCATTCTCTTTAATATTTAGTGATATTGCAGAAGGTCTTGATGGTAAGGTATGTCTTTTTGCTGATGATATTAAGATTTGTAACAGGGTTTGATGTTCCAGGAGGGATAAGCCACATGGCAAATGATTTAGGTAAACAAGAAAAATGGTCAGAGTTCTGGCAGCTGACATTTAATGTGGATAAGTGCAAGATAATGGTTCATGGATTGCAGGATAAAACTTACAAAAAAAGATTAAAGGATCTTAACATGTATAGCTTGGAGGAAAGACAAGACAGGGGGCATATGATAGAAACTTTTTAATGCATAAAAAGAATCAACACAGTAAAGAAGGAGACTATATTTAAAAGAAGAAAAACTACCACAACAAGAGGACAGTCTTAAATTAGAGGGGCAAAGGTTTAAAAATATCAAGAAGTATTACTTTACTGAGAGGGTAGTGGATGCATGGAATAGTCTTCCAGCTGAACTGGTAGCTGTTAACACAGTGAAGGAGTTTAGGAAGCATGCGTGGGATAGATATATGGCTATCCTAGCCATAAGATAAGGCCAGGGACTAATTAAAGTATTTAGAAAATTAGACAGACTAAATGGGCCTAATGGTTCTTATGTGCCATCACATTTTGTGTTTCTTTGTAAGAAATATAGTGCAGATGGTAATTATAGGTGACACGTTTTGGGTAATGATTCAGATTCACACAAGAGTTACAACCAAAATATATGGTTCATTTTTTACACAATTGTGCTCTTTTAGGCCTCACCACACATTGCTTATGTGAATTTTCACTCTTAAAATGAAAAACAAGGGTACAAGATGTGCAATATGCAATGGTAAAATATATAGGTGAGATGATTGGTAAGGGTCTGACTCAGAGGTTGTAGGCAATTTGTAGGTTGATACTCCCCAAACAGGTAACCTTGAATCAAGTGCTAAACAAGTATTTAATTACAATTCGCATAAACACAAAAAATTTTTTAAAAAGTGCACACGACAAAAGTGCAATTTAATAGTCCTGCCAAGATGCGTTTTTCTTGATTAGCTTTCATAATGGTCCAGTTAAGTATCTACTTTTAAACCATTGCATACCATAACCATATAGTGTATTATAGTGTATTATAGTAATAAGGAGCTGTGCAGTGTAGATGGGACAGCTGCCTAGGATTAATCCAGGCAACAGCTATTTCTTCTGTCATTATTAAATTGAAAAA
This sequence comes from Pelobates cultripes, assembly GCA_933207985.1. Taxonomy (NCBI): domain Eukaryota; kingdom Metazoa; phylum Chordata; class Amphibia; order Anura; family Pelobatidae; genus Pelobates; species Pelobates cultripes. The sequence continues at coordinate 260,516,108 of OW240914.1, forward strand.
AAAGTCTGGATCACTCAATTTGATCCTTAAGTATAAATGTCAGTGAAATATTATATAAAATATACCTGTTGCATGCCTCTCAATAGTCCATATGTTCCCTACTGTTACGCTTTTGGGGACACCTGGGAACTGTCCCCAACAATCAAAGCATGAGTGCATTGTAAATTGCTCTATATTCATGGCACTAGGATCCTGCAGAGAGGACCATAGGCGTGCACACGGGGTGTGCCGGGTGTGCCTGGGCACACCCTAATCCCCGTGGCACGCCTATGGTTTGAGTCCTGCAGGAACAGCGTTCCTGCACTTTTTTTGAGCAGGAATGCTGTTCCTGCAGGCACTCAGCGCCCCACTCACCTCTTGCCCCTGTCATGGGGGGGCAAGAGGTGATGGATTCCCACGCCCCACTCAGCGCGCGGCGTGGGAGCTCTCTGCTGTCGGCTCTCTGCTCCCTCTCGCCGCGCGCTGATGCCGGGAGCCGGAATATGACGTCATATTCCGGCTCCCAGCTCCAGCAGACAGCCCGCGCGGCGAGAGGGAGCAGACAGCATACAGCAGAGAGCTCCCACGCCGCGCGCTGACCTGCAGAGAGGCGCCCGCCCCCACTGGACCCCAGGGAAAAGTCCACCAGCACTCCAGGTAGGAGGCTGGGTGGACATTGTTTTTTAAAATTAAAATATAATAATTTGTGTGTGTGTGAGTATGTGTGTGTGTGTGTGTGAGTATGTGTGTGTCTGTGAGTATGTGTGTGTGTCAGTGTGTGTGTGTGTCTATAAGTATGTGTGTGTGTCTGTGAGTATGTGTGTGTGTCTGTGAGTATGTGTGTGTGTGTGTGTCTGTGAGTGTGTGTGTCTGTGAGTGTGTGTGTGTCTGTGAGTGTGTGTGTGTGTGTGTTTCTGTGAGTATGTGTGTGTGTGTGTGTGTGTGAGTGTGTGTCTGTGAGTATGTATGTGCTGCGGCAACGCTCAGATCTCGCGAGAGTTAACTCTAGCCCCGCAGGCAAGAGTTCACTCTCCACTGGACCACCAGGGATGGCACATGGCAGCAAGGATTTACTAATCTGCCAAATCCCTCCAAACATACAGCACACACACATACAGCACCTACACACATACAGCTCACACACACACAGTACACTAACCGCACCCTCACAAACACACAAAGCACCTTTAAAAAAAACACAACACCCTCACACACAGCACACTAACAGCACCCTCACAAACAGCACCCTCACAGGACAAACATACACACACAAACACCCTCACACACAAACAGCACAGTCACAAACACGCACCCTCACACACACATCACACTAACAGCACACAGCACACAGCACACTAACAGCACACACAGCAGTGTGTGTGTGTGTGTGTTTATATATATATATATATATATATATATATAGATACATACACACACACGCGCGTGGCGTGTGTTTGTGCTTTAGGGTGCACACCCTAATGCAATAGGCTGCGCACGCCTATGGAGAGGACTGAACCTGCAGGTTTAGCCCTCAGTTGAAAGACTAAAATGATTGACTAGTCAGCCTAGTGTGTACACAAGCATGACCTGCTAGTAATGTGCGCAGATATAGTTGACATGAAGAAATAAAGTTATTTTCTTTTTCATTTAATTAAGGGAAGTCTATTTTATTTTGGTCTTCCCCCAACTGGGGTTTGATCTACAGAATATTTTTGATCTTAAAAAAAAAAGTGTAACTCCCACTAATCTCAGGCAGAGTAAGACATGATTAGTGACCCTAGATTGCACCCTAGAGGTGATCCATGCATTATAATGTGTTCATTACAATTGTAATGGAAGACAACACCATCTGTGTAGCATGGAATTCTAAAACATGTTATAAAGAAAATACTGGACGGATCATGTAATAATATCTCTCACACACTTGAAGGAATATCGTTGTTCTAGATAAATCACAGTTTATTTCTTATTTACAGAAGGTAACATCTAGCCAATTAATTCTGTAAATGCCAGACAGAATAAGCAGTTATACATTTCATTTTCACCTCATTAGACAAACCATGGGCAAAACCCCTATGCTTCACAGGGAACATTTTAACATTGTGTCTGATACGATTCAGTTGTGTGATTATATCTCTTAACTCTCTATTAATAAGTAAATTTGTTCTAAGAGATCAATTACACATTTGAACACCAGCTGAAAGCTATTTTGGCACAGTATCGCAATAAATAGCTTATACATTTTTTTATTTTTTTTTGTAGAAAGGTAACGCTGAACAAAAGTGATATGAGAATACTCATTGTAATAGATTTGGCTGTGTTTAATTCCCATAATCTCATAGCAAGTTCAAAAAATTAACCATCCACATCTGTTCACTTCAGGCAGCAGGCAAAAAACACATTTTTTTGCATGGTTTATTGTATTATGCTAGGCTACATTTTTGACATTGCTTTGTCTCTCTTCTCTGTGATGTTAATTTATTGCTATTGAGAGTAAACATCTTTACCTGTCTGTGACCAAATATGTTTCAAATTTAAGTTTTTTTGCCATCCGCTATTCTATAAAAGTACCATAATTTTACACTCAACTTAATGAATTTCTGGATAACTCCTTAAAGGGATAGTGACCAATAAAAAAGCCATGATAATTCAAATATAGAAATAACACAAATGTCAATTGAAGTTTCTTGGAGTGGTTTTGCAGCACGATTGCTATAAATAAATCACAGCTATTTTGTGCCAATATGCCAATAAATGTACCTTCTTGATTCTTGAGTTTTAAACAGTTTTAGATCAAGGGTAGATAACCTTTGGCACTCCAGATATTGTGGACTGCATCTCACCTTATGCGCTACCAGTAGTAAGACTGTAAGAGCTCTATGGGAGATGTAGTCCATAACATATAAAAAACAAGAATTTAGGCACTCACTAGATTAACCAGGTGACAGGCAGCAGTAACCCTGGTTAGCACGGTTTCCCAATACCTGCTTGTGGTGAACCAAAATAGAATATAAACAGGATGGTGAAATGCTCCAAAAGGAGTGCCAAAGGTTTCCTACCCAGGTTTTAGAGAATGGGTGGAGGTTTTGGATGCTCAGTCCACTTGCAACTCTCTTTAATTAACTTTTTTTATTGCAGAAGCATTGACATTTCTTTTAACAAAATTTGCAAAAATTTGTAGTGTAATTATTTTTATTAAATTTTTTGGACTAGTTGTATTTGTACAGCTTGTCAGAAGCTTTCTGAGAACACTTTAACCAGCTTCTATTTTAAGAAGTGTCTTTGATAAATTAATGTGAATAGTTTGCATGAAACATCTTTTCATCTTATACTCCATACTGATCACAAAGTAGGCATGTGCATGGGGAAAATTTTCGGTTCGGCATTCCGAAATTCGGGACTTCCGCAATTTGGGATTTCGGCACTTCGGAACTTCAACACTTCAGAGCTTCGGTACTTCTGCATTTCGGAATTTTGGGACTTCAGCATTTTGGAATTTCGGCACTTCAGAACTTCTCTTGCAGCCGCTTAGTAGATAACTCCCTAATTCCCACGGTATTAGGGAGTTATCTACCAAAAGTTTGAAAGACCTAAATTGGTCTGTCAGCAAATTTACTAATACTAAGTAAAAATGACTTAGTATTAGTAAATTTTGCCCCTACTCGCTATACTGCAAGTAGGGGCATGTCTATTAAACAGTGAGCAGACTGTAGCTGCTCACTGTTAAAAAAAAAAGTCCCCGCCTCCTGAGCCCCCACCCGCGACCCGCAAGTGGGGGCTTTTAAACTAAAGGGGAACCTATTGCCCCCTCTGCCCCTACCCCTGAGCGGCAGGTGGGGGCCCTACAGAAAAATAATGGGGGGGACTTATTGTCCTCCCTCCGGCCCCCACCCCTGAGCGAGTATGTTTTCCTGGCACTATAGTGGTCCTTTAACTTACTTAAGTCAGTTACTTAATCCACCAGAGTGTTATGAGTCAAATTACACAGTGTGGGAAAATTCCAAAGATCTTTCCCACGCTGTGTAAAATGACACAGAGCACTTACCTGTCAGTCTCTTCATTTACCTGTCAGAGCACTCTGATTGGATGGCTTAAACCCACCAGAGTGCTCTGAGCCTAATTGCAGGGCGGGGCAAGGCTTTATAAGCCTTCCCCCGCCGTGCAGAGCTCAGTCTGTGCGGAGCCCTCCATGGGTGAAGGATGTTTTTTTTTTTTTAAGTGCCTCAGTTATTATGGATTTTTTTTATTTGGCCTTTTTGTGGCTGAAAAAAGAAGGTTTTAGAAGAAAACATCAAATGGTAAGTTTTATTTTTTTTACAGGTACTTAGTTAATGGCCCCACTCATTATTTTGAGGGTGAGGGGGGTAGGTAGGAGTTAGTTTTTTTTTTGGGCCCCCACCCCTGGTCTCCCCTATTGGTATTTAGGGCCCCCACCCACCGCTCAGGGGTGGGGGTCGGGGGGAGGACATTAGGGCCCACCTTATTAGTATTAAGGGCCCCCACCCACCAGGGCCTGGTGCTGACAATTATGACGGGCCTAATTACAGAATCATATCGACCAAAAACAGTAAAACACTCCCAAGCATCATGTATCTGATGGAGATGGTGCTGGAGAGAAAGAAAACAGCAACTATAAGAAAACACATACCCTAGGCTAATCTCTCTCTAATTTATGTTTTCATCTTTCAAGTAAATCCATAACCCCTAACAGCAGTGTCCAGTCAAGCAGGAAGTCAATGGGCATGGTAAAAGGGTGTGCCATTGACACAAATCACATAACCTGCCAAAAGGGGCGAACATGCCTAAAAAGAGGACATGTCTGCTCAAAGAATTAGAAGGCCAGCCTGGCATGAATGCATGTCAGGCTGCCTGCCAATCATGCAGCTGGCCAACTAAGGGAATACTATGCAGACAGCACCCTGAGCTTGGCATAAATGCATCTAATGATGCGCTCACTCAACGCTTTCTAAGACCTGTCCCCTAGCACTCGCTGGTCCACTTGTCTCCTTACCGTCTTACTAGCAGGCAGAAGCTCCTGGTATATGGTCTGGGACAGAGAAAAGCTGTATGTAGTGAGTGTAGAAGAAGGGAACATGCCACAGTGTTAGAGAGACCAAAGTCAGCATTACCTTAAAGGATCACTATAGGGTCAGGAACACAAACAAGAATTCATGACCCTATAGTGTTAACATCACCATCTAGCCCCCCTGGGCCCCTCATGCCTCCATAAATATAGCAAAATCTTACTATATTCAAGCCTGAAGCTGTAACTCTGCATGCTGTTAGACTCATAAAAACAAGCAGTCTGCTGACATCATTAGAAGTGGTGGCCTGATCCAATCACAGTGCTTCCACATAGGATTGGCTGAGACTGACAAAGAGGCAGATCAGGGGCAGAGCCAGCATGATTCAAACACAGCCCTGGCCAATCAGCATCTCCTCATAGAGATGAATTGAATCAATGAATCTCTATGAGGAAAGTTCAGTGTCTGCATGCGGAGGGAGGAGATACTGAATGTTTGGATGCATTTTAGGCAGCCATGACCCAGGAAGGATCTCTAATAGTCATCTAAGGAGTGGCTAGTGAAGTTATCACTAGGATGTAATGTAAAGACTGCATTTTCTCTGAAAAGACAGTGTTTACAGCAAAAAGCCTGACGGTAATGATTCTACTCACCAGAACAAATTCAATAAGCTGTAGTTGTTCTGGTGACTATAGTGTCTCTTTAACTATATTCATTGTCAGCCAGTCCACACAAGTTTTGTTCCCATACATCCCTCTTAAGTTTCCATACTTGGAAAAAACATACCGGCCTTACTAATTTGCATAATTAAATATGTGTGGGTGACATCACATGATGTAAATCACAAGGAGTGACATAAGAGAAAATGCTGTAAAATCACCAAAAAACTACTTAGTTTAAATCTGCTGTATAGATGGATTCCTCCCAGTGCCCTCATGACTCAGTGCCCCCATGTGTCGATTACTCCAGGTCTCAGTGTTCCTATGTATCAGTGTCTCAGTGCCCCATGTCTCCCAGTGTCCCCTTATGTTGTGTCCCCAGGTCTCCCAGTGATCCTATGTATCATGTCTCAATGCCCCATGTCTCCCTGTGTCCCCATGTATCCCAGGGTCCCCATGTCACTAGGACACTAGGAAGACGGGGAGACCTGGGGACACGGGGAGACCTAGGGACACGGAGACACCAGTGACACTGGGAGACTAGGGGACTCTGGCTGGGACACATGGGGACAATGGGAAAATAGGGGACACTTGAAGACATGGGGACACAGACACCAGGGACAAAGACACTAGAGACACTGGCTGGGGGACATGGGGACATTGAGACATGGGGGCACTGGGAGACATGGGGACACAGACACCAGGGCCACAGACACTAGGGACACTTGCTTGGGGACATTGTGACACTTGAGGCACTGGGAGACATGGAGGCACTAGGAGACATGGGGACAGTGAGACACTGGCAGACTGGGGGCACTGGGAGACTAGGGGTCACTGGGACACCAGGGACACTGGCTGGGAGACATGGGGACAATCTGTCCCCATGTGTCTGTGTCATAATGTCTCCCAATGTCCCTTAGTGTCTCAGTGTATGTCTCCTTGCAGCCTTTCCCCCCCATCCCTTACTTCCCTGAGCTGTAGGCTGTCTCTGCAGGGTGGGAGTGGCTGTCTGGACTCTCTGTAACTGCACCCCTGCAGATCAGTGAGTATAGATTGGCAGGGAGGGATATGCTGGAACTTCCTATCCCTGCCTGTCTCCACATACAGCGACCCCTACTGGCCGGTGCTGGTATTGCAGAGTAATCTCTTGTTTATACTGAGAAAAATACCAGCATTTGTATTGCCAGTATCACTGCAATATTTGCACCAGCCAGGCAGCCTCAAATACTGGCTGTGCCAATAAAATAAAAGCCAGGTGGAATCCCTAAGAGTAGTGTGTGAAAAAAAATGTAAAAAAAAAAATTTTTTTTTTTTTTTTTAAATCAATGGGCCTATTCCATGGGCCTGGGCCTGGAGCTGCAGCTCCATCAGCCCCTATGTTAATCCGGCCTTGCCACCCACCGCTCAGGGGTGAGGGCCAGGGGGAGGACAATAGGTCCCCCTATTGGTATTTAGAGTCCCAACCCACCGCTCAGGGGTTGGGGCCAGGGGGGAGGACATTAGGTCCCCCCTTATTAGTATTTAGGGCCCCCACCGCTCAGGGGTGGAGGCCAGAGGGGAGGACATTAGGTCTCCCCCTTATTAGTATTGAGGGCCCCCACCCACCGCTCTGGGGTGGGGGCAAGGGGTAGGACATTAGGTGTCCCCCTTATTAGTATTTAGGGCCCCCACCCACCGCTCTGGGGTGGGGGCAAGGGGTAGGACATTAGGTCCCCCCCCTTATTCTAATTTAGGAACCCCACCCACTGCTCAGGGGTGGGGGCCATGGGGGAGGACTTATTAGTATTTAGGGCCCCCAACCACCGCTCAGGGGTGGGGGCCAGGGGGGAGGACATTAGGCCCCCCTTATTAGGGCCCCAACCCACCGCTCAGGGGTGCGACTTTAGGTCCCCCCTTATTTTACTGTAGTTCCCCCACCCACCATTCAGGGGTGGGGGCCGGGGGGGCAATAGGTACCCCCTTCAGGTTAGAGTTAGAAGCCCTCACTCACGCGGCATTTTTTTTTTTAAATGGCTGCTCACTCTTTAATAGACATGCCCCTACTCGCGGTATAGCGAGTAGGGGCATAATTTACTAATACTAATTAGTCTTTACTTAGTATTAGTAAAATTGGCTGAAAGACCAATTTAGGTCTTTCAGTCTTTTATTAGATAGCTCCCTAATACCGTGCGAATTAGGGAGTTATCTACTTATTCATTCCTGTCATTACATTGACAGGCTAAGTAACTTACATTTTATATGAATGTATGTTACTTGATTGTTGTGTTGCAAATGCTTACAGCTGAATCCTGTCTATGTTTGTATACTTTTTATTTAAACTTGTATACAGTGTAACATTCTTAATTTTTCCACTGGGTAAGTATATTAGTTCTTAGGCAATACTGTGCTTCGGAACTTCGGCACTTTGGCACTTCGACACTTTGGAACTTCGTCAACTTCAGCACTTCGGCAATTCGGCAATTCGACAATTCATCTATTCGGACATTCGGAAGTACCCGAATTTTCGAATTGCCCGAAATTCATCCAAATTGCACATGTCTATCACAAAGTGAAATGATGATTATAATCCTACATCACCCTTGCCTGGCCCACTATGTTAGCTAGGATAAGCTAGGTCAAGTTAGCTGAACTGAAAAAAAAAAAATAGCTCTGTTGGAGAATTATGCCAGTTCAACTATTTTGATGTAAAATGTGCAATTTCCTTGTTAACTTTAATTATCCATTGCTTAGTGAATAGGTCCTTAAATGTAATATGCTCTGAAGTTTGCAAAGTCCACCAAGGAATTGCCTTAAATTGGAGGCTCATCTAACCTGTATGTATTGTTTGTGAATCTGAGTTGAATAAACTGAAGTAACTTCAAGATGGGAGACATCCCATTCATTATTTATTTTTCCTTTACGTATTATAATATTTCTGTATCTTGTTTTAAAATATGCATATTTTTTTACATTTTCTTAAGATTAAACATTTGGAATTATAATTAAATATATAGGGAGTTTATACATTTTTTATTTCTTATTTTGTCTTTTTGTAAAGCAAGTGTTTTTTTTTAATTAAATTTTAATTTTATTTTATTTTTAAAGGGAACCTCCAGGAGCCATAACAATGTATTCACAATTAAGTGTTAAGTGTTATGGTACCTGATGCCACTTTACCTTAAGGGGTTAAACTGTTCATCAATGTTTTAATCCCAAAGTCTTAAATCAGGCACTGTTTAGTTCGGCCTATGTCATTCTCTCTGACTCTAGAAACAAGAAACTTTGGACAGGGGAACTGCTGACTGACTGAAAGCATCAGCTGATGCTCTAAGACATTCACAAAATGGCTTGAGAAACGTAAGACTTTTTATGAGTGGGTAGCTACTAATTGGCTTAGAGTGTTAGAAAACACCCCTGTATCCTGTTTCAAAAGTCAGAGAGCAGCAGAAGGGTAGGAGTAGAGCTAAATGGCGCTGGATTCAAGGCTTTTAGGCTTAAACCATTTGAGAAGAGTTTAACCCTTAAAGATAAACTAGTGCCGAGGACCCCCTGGCACCATACTAACATGTGTATACATTTTATCCTTTCTGGAGAAATCATATTTAAAAAATAAATAGTATTTAAAATAAACACATCCAACTGGATTACTTTCTTTTTTTTTAATATATATATATATATATATATATATATATATATATATATATATATATAGTGATGGTATAAAAACTCTCACAACACGTTACTAATAAACATACTTCCTTTTTTTTATATAAATGACTCATTGTATGTTTGAAGTAAGATGGCTGTTCTACAACTAAAAGTTAGAGGGGGTTATTGTAGTACTGTGAATACCATAAATAATGCCACTGCAAGTCTTTCAATGGCATTGTGGAGGGTTTCATGCAGTACAGGAAGAATATAAATAACTAGAATTTATGATGGCTCATTTAGGATATTATATTCATCCATTTTATCCTACTTAATAAACATTAATCTATTTTTTTTTAGTCCAAAATAGGATTTTTGTTCAGTTTACAATGAGTATTAATATCACTTAATTAGTTTTTAATCTCTAAAAGATAATCTTCCTTCATACAACACCCCCTTTGACTGCAGTATTAATAACTATTTTCATGTCTTGGTAAAGATCTTTTTTAACACCATTTTTTTTCATAAATAAATTTTTCATGTAACCTATTTAAATAATTTATATTCTTCTAAACATGCTTTTTCAAATGCCTTCATACTTTTATTTTAAAAATAGAAAATATGCTTTTTCTTTAACTGGGTATGTTGGTATATCACTAAATTCTCTTTCTATTTATTGCTGGTATAATAAGTTTTAAACACAAATTCCTAATATACAGATTGAGATGTAAATATGTTTAAACACCCATAGGTGGAAACATTTGGGGCAAATGTAAAACCTTTTTGCAAGACATTTTATTATTTTGTTATATATGTCCCACTACATTCCTCACCTTTTTCTTAAATTCTTTCCCTCCTCCATTTTCCCCCTTTTTCTGATTTAATTTTTATGGTGATTTTATAAGATGCCTTACCTTTTATGAATTTTTTTTTTTAATGTTATTTTGTTATGTATTATTTTGAATGTCAGTTTCAAGATTATTTAACCACTTAGTAGAGCACCATTTTGCTGTATTGACCTCCTCTTCATGGTTAATCTTTAGTACTTAGTAGAGCACCATTTTGCTGTATTGACCTCCTGCAAATGAGATGCATAGCCAGACACCAGCTTCTGTCACTGTTCCTGTGCCAGAAGCTCATGAGCCCATTGCTCATGAGCAATGGCCTCCGGTTAAGTAATTTTATTGAGTTTGCATGCTGTAACTGCCTTGTTTACATCCCACCAGAGATTTTCCATGGGCTTCATGTCAGATGACTGTGATGACCACTGAAAAAAAATTCCATTACTTCTTCTGCAACCAAGCCTTGGTGGAATTTGAGGTATGCTTTAATCATTGTCTTGTTGAAAGGTCCAATGACACCCAAGCTTCAACTTTCTCACAGACAGCCTGACGTTTTCTCCTAGGACCTCCTAATACTTTAATGAATCCATGTTACCTTCGACATGCTGCAGGTTTCCAGTGCCAGCGGAGGCATAGCAGCCCCACATCATCACAGAGCCACCACGATGCTTAACTGTAAGCAGAGTGTTCTTTTCAGCATATGCTTTACTCTTCTTCTGCCAGATATCTTGCTGATCCATTGGGCTGAAAAGTTCCAGTTTTGTTTCATCATTCCACAGAACAAAGTCCCAAAACTACTGTGGCTTATTTATATGATTTTGAGCATATTAAAGCTGACTTTTCTTGTGCGAGTCTTACTGTGCTCACTGAAACCTCAGTGTCTGTTGGCACCAAGCCTTGCTGCAGGTCTTTTGCACTGTAGGTGTTTCACAACCCACCTTCTCAGAAATCTGGTTGTAGCAATTGATAGCTTCTTGTCTGCCCCGTCCATGTAGTGTTACCTCTGTTCCTTTAACTTTGAACTTGTAAACTATGCTTTCAACGTTGCCTTTAGGAACATTCACTTCCTTCACTATCTTTTTGTTTCCTGCTTCTTGTTTGTGAAGGGCAATAATCTCCTCTTTTAACTCTTTGGACCATTTATTTGACGTATTTGACCATATTTCTAACATGCATTCAAACCCCTCGCCAGTTCAGGTGTTTCAAATGTTCCAGCTCAAGCACACCTGATACAACTAATGAAGCCATAATAGGAACAGTACAATAGTTGAATCAGGTGTGCTTGAGACAACACCTATTTTGCATACTTATCCTGTTATGAGGGATTATATTCAGGGGGTTGAATAATTTTGAGAAGTCATTAAGTTGCATTTTCAGTTGAATTTGTGGAAACCGCTTAAAGCATATGTTTGGCTTTTTCAATTGCTTTTGTTTGATTTGTTCATTGCAAACAGCTGAAAGTCTATACATGTTCACAATAAACCCGATCTTCAATGAGGGTTGAATAATTTTGATTACAACTGCATAAACTTTAAAAAAATGTTTATGGAAGTTGGGGGTGAGTTAATACTCCTGGTTCCTACACCTATGCTAATAGCTGCTATGCTACGGGTATTTTTAAATTTTTCTTTTGCATATTTTAAGGGAAATTATCCAGAAATATTGTATGTTAAAAAGTGGAAACATTGTTCTATATGTCTTTGTGCACTGCCACTTTGTTTTGTTGTATTTATGGTATGTCAATAGTTTATCAATAAGTAATAGCACACTCGCTGTACTGAGATATGTGGTATCTCTATTTCAGAGAGATTTCACACTGCACATTTAGCAGTGGCTGAATTAATCACACTACCATATAGCGATTTAATGAATTTAAACAATTTCAGTTGGAATATCCTAACAACTTATATATTATATGGAGCATTTCCTAATAATTTTGTATCAATCCTTGGCACATTTAAATCCCAGATTTTATTTATTTATTTAGTACTTCCTGGTATGTTTAATTTATCTCTTAAAATTAAGCTTTTACCCTCAGCACTTGTTTTTCCTTGAACTACATAATTTAAAGTTGAATAAAATAGAGGTTATTCTGCAGTGATTAGAAGTGTACAGAACTGTGTAAAGGGAAATGTTTTCCAAAAAACAGTTTATAAGCTCCTAATGAAATAGCCACCTGCTAATTCTCAAGAACTTATTAACTAAGATATAAAAAGACAAAAATGTAATACAAGGCAAAAATACATGAACAAAGGTATAAAAAATCAAAACAAAAACAAATGACAACCATTGTTGTTCTCACAATAATGTTTATGTCTCATGGTTATTAAAATAGCCTTTTGTTTGTTGTTATTGACTATATTCCCTTTCTGCTTTCCAGAGATAAATTGCTATTCAGACCACAATATCAACCTGGGATTTTTGATGTACAATAGCACAAATAGACTTTTTATACTATTAAATATTTCATTTTCAATTGTTTGTTCATTTTTTGCTCACCATTAAAATACTATATTAAAAGTTGCCATCTAGTCAGATGGACAAACCAACCTGAAACATTTTATATATTTTTCTTATTATAGAAATAAACTTTCCACTAAAAAACATATGCCACATTATTTTGCTTTAATGAGGTTTATAAGGACTTTTGACCATTGTCTTTTGTTATTGCTTTGCACCTTAATTAAAGGTCATGCTCTAAACTGTAACAGAACAGGAAATGACAGATTTAAGACCAAACCAACTGACTACCATCTCATCTGTTGACCTCACCCTACCTCTCTTGACCTCACCCCTCTCTCATGAAAATGAGTACAAAGGAAATTGTATAGGGAAGCAGTTATAGAACGATTTAAGATTTTCTGTAAAGATTTATATAAATGGTAGCTTTATTTTATGAGGCATGTAATGATTTATACTATGCCTTGTGTTTATCTTCTCTGAGAAAGATTTTTTTGTTCCATTAGTGGAGCTGAATATATTTCTCAGTTTTCTAAGCAATGAATGAAGTGTATCTCATCCTTCAAAAAACTGCTCACATTGAAACCATTGGGTTTCTCTTAATTACCATGGTTTGCTTGGTTGCCAGTTTGTGTCTTGGATGTTCATCCTCCTTCTGCATTGGCACAAAATCTTTTTTTGTTTGTTTCTGTGTATTTTTTGTAAGGTAATGTGCCAGTGTGACATCTCTCTGTATGGAGTGCTAGACTGTTCATTTTGCTGTAGACATTGTCATAAAAGAATCATAAATAATGAAATTGCTGTTGACGATTAACCAAAACAAATATAATTCTAACTGTTGCAACATTTAAACTTTTTTGCTACCAAATGGTGCTGACTGACGTTGTTGTTGACAAGCAACATATACCCTTAACCCCTTCAGGATGGAGTCAGTAGTACACATTCTGATCAAAACAAAACATAAACAAAATCTGGAGTTTGCGCTATATGTCTGTTCAACGGTAATTCACCTCTTTCATATTAAATGCACCCACACTTATTATATATCATTTTGTTCATGAGAAACAGGGCTTTCATTTCATATAAAATATTTATATATGAAACATAATTCATTATGAATAAAATTTAAAAAACTGTGAGAAATTTAAAGACAACCCAAGGTATTGAACGTGGGGTATGTTTAGTCTTTTTAAATAGCCACTTAGTCACAAACACTGGCCAAAGTTAGCGTTCATATTTGTTTTTGTGTGAAAAAAGCAAAAAACGAATATTTGGCCAGTGTTTGTGACTAAGTGGCTACTAAAAATGACTGGACATACCCCATTTGCAATACCTTGGGTTGTCTACTTTTGCAAATGGTATGCCATCATGAGGGTAATTCTTATTCCTTGGCTACCATACGGTTTCAAAGGCAACATAACCAATCTGGCAAATTTCAATGTCAAAAAAATGAAATGCAAGCCTTATATGTGACTCTCTAACTTTCCAAAACACCATAAAACCTGTACATGGGGGGTACTGTTATTCTCGGGAGACTTCACTCAACACAAATATTAGTGTTTTAAAACAGTAAAACATATTACAACAATAATATAGTCCATAAAAGTGCTGTTTGTTTGTAAAAAATGCAAAAAACTTCACTTTTACTTAAAATATCATCGCTGTAATACAATTTACCAGTTTTAAACACTAATATTTGAGTTCAGCGACGTCCCCCGAGTAAAATAGTACCCACTATGTACAGGTTTTATGGTGTCTTGGAGGGTTACAGGGTCAAATATAGTGCTTGCGAAATAATTCTCTGCACTTTCTCCCTGTGTTGTCAGGCATGTCAATCAAATTTTAATTAATCAAATCACATAATTATGTTAAAAGATTACTTAAATATACACATAGAATTTTAACATAGATACAGTTAGAATGAAATTACATATGAATATATAATTTATATAAAATTTAGTTTCTATATTTTATTTATTTATTTTATTATTTTATTTATTTATTATTGTAATTACACGTGTGTGTATATATATATATATATATATATATATATATATATAATATATGTGTATATATCTATTATATATATATTATATATACATATTATATATATGTAACATCATTCTAAGTGTATTTTAATATTAATATATACTTATATTAATATTAAAATACACTATGTATGACATTACATATATATAATATGTATATATATATTATATATAAATAATATATACATATAATATATATAAATACTTTTAATTAATTTTAAACATGTCTAATAATATTTTTTTACACCTCCTACCAGCAGGGGGACTGTCTGATATTTTAAACAGTCCCCCTGCTGGCAGATCCACAGCCAGCTATAGGGGGCTATGTGATTGCTCACAGGGAGGGCTGCCTGGGCTGTCAGGCAGCCCTCCAGATGAAGATTGTGGTGGAGGAGAGTAGATCTCATCTCTTGGGGGCTTAAGCCGTTATGGCGTTCTATGCCGCCGCAACAGCTTTAAAGCCCTTTAAAGCCGCGATGGCATAGAATGCCGTAATGGCGTTAAGGGGTTAATGGAATGCGAATTAGGGATAACAACACACGAAAAGGATTGGGAATTGCTATAGACAACAAACTATGCAACAATGTGCAATGTCAATCAGCAGTGGCTAAGACCAATAAGGTATTGTCATGCATGAAAAAGGGCATTCATTCTCGGGATGAGAATATCATTTTGCCTCTTTATAAATCACTGGTAAGACCACATATTGAATATGCTGTGCAATTTTGGGCACCTGTTCTAAAGAAAGATATTATGGCACTAGAAAAAGTGCAGAGACGGGCTACAAAATTAATAAAAGGAATGGAACATATCAGCTATGAAGAAAGGTTAACAAATTTAAACCTATTTAGTTTAGAAAAACGTCGCCTGAGAGGGGATATGATAACATTATACAAATATATTCGGGGCCAATACAAACCATTGTGTGGAAATCTATTCACAAACCGGACTTTACATAGGACACAAGGTCATGCGTTTAGACTGGAATAAAGAAGATTTCGTCTAAGGCAAAGGAAAGGTTTTTTTGACTGTAAGAACAATAAGGATGTGGAATTCTCTGCCTGAGGAAGTGGTTTTATCAGAGTCCATACAGATGTTCAAACAGCAACTAGATGCATACTTGCAAAAACAAAATATTCAAGGATATAATATTTCAATGTAGGGTAATAACTGCTTGTTCCATTCTGGGGTCAAGAAGGACTTTTTTCCTAGCTTGTTGCAAAATTGCAAGTGCTTCAAACTGTTTTTTTTTTTTGCCTTCTTTTGGATTAACAGCAAAAAACAAATGTGAGGAAGACTGAACTTGATGGACGCCAGTCTCTTTTCAGCTATGTAACTATGTAACTATGTTGTTACTCTTTTCTCCCCATGTGTAATATAACTAGCAGCTAAAGTTCATGGATGGATGATAAAACAATACTTAGAGAAATATACACGTGTGTTCCACCTACTGTATGTATTTTTCAAGTATCATTTAGAGTGGTATAAGTGGATCCCACTAAGGTGGTTTATAGCAGTTATTGCTAACACACACATTCATATACTGTATATCTTATCTTTCATGATAATACTAAGAGAAAGACTGTTCATAGTTTCTAAGAGACAGCCTTTACATAGTAACTCTCTGTTAGTGCTTTTGAAATGTGACAGTAAACAGCCTATACATGCTAAAAGTATGCACTTTAGCAATAGAAAGCAGCAACTGGCAGGTAAAAAGAAGTGACCAGATTGAAAATTATCCTGATGAAAGTCCTCAAGTAGGACTGAAACGTTGATTTTTTAACAAGACTGATTAAAAGTTATATTTTATGGAATCCGTGAGTGCAGCCTTCTATTACAGCTATATATATATATATATATATGTATGTGTATATATATATATATTTAATAAATGTATTTTTTTACTGCTCTTTCCTATATTTCCTTCTATTGGTCACTTTTTTTACTTGATCTATGAACCAAACAGGGGCAAATGCTCCTATGAGTGTTCTGCAAAATATAATATTTTTATATATATTGCATTATACTGGTATATTTTTGCTTTCTTTTTGGTTTATCTTTCCCAAATCAGGTTTTGGTACCAAATTCTGCAGAGCCTAACCAACACATGGGCGAAATCCAGCCATCCTGAAAAAAATGTTTTTGTTTTGGGTTTTCCAGAAAAAATTGTTCAACCTAACCTCTCCATGCACAAGTTTAACCCCTTAAGGACCAAACTTCTGGAATAAAGGGGAATCATGACATGTCACACATGTCATGTGTCCTTAAGGGGTTAATTTACGTATTTCTTTTTTTTCAAATAAATTTTCTTGAGAATTCAGTAAGATCTTGGATGTCTGACTTTTGTAGATAGAAGAAAAACTTATGTACGCTACAAAATCATCAGTTATTGATGTGCATTAAAGGAGGATAAAACATGTCTGTTTATTTTACACCAATGTTTATTTAGATAGATTTGAACTAAAGAGATTTGCTATTTTTCTTTCTTAACTGACCCATGAAAATGACATGAGGTGATGTTTCACCCTGGGAGCTGTTATGTGCCAGAATGAATGTATGTTTTGAAGAGGTCTCAGCAAGCAGGCAGTTTTGTTTGTTTATTTAAGTGGTTTATTAAGTATTCTTGAAGGTATGTGGTGTTATAGTTGTGTGCAACATAATAAATAAAATATAATGAAATCTGATGAATTCATACAAAAGTATTACCTTGATGTTTTATTTAGTGAGGGTAGAAAGGTGGATTGTTGGCATCAGGTGGCCTGTGAGGGAAAAACAACAAGGCCGAATCATTTTAAAAACCTGTAACAAATCAGTACATATTGAAATTTGGAGAACTTTGTATTGTGTGTACGTATGTGTAAGTGTCTATATGTTAAATACATAAAAATTGTAGCAGGGTTTAATTTTATCTTTTAAAAATTAACTACTGCTTTAATGTAACTATAGGTTCAAGAGAACTTCTGTGAATTAGTTATGGCATTGCATCTAGTTTCCCAGTGGGCACAAGATCAAAAGATTTGAAAGAAGCTATCCTTTGCTAAATGAGCTATGCCCTCATCTGCATGCATATACAGTCGTTACAAAAATTCTGCAACAAACATCTACTTGAAATCCTGTGAACCAAAGCAACAAAACCTTTCCAGGTCCAAAATGTCCCCCATAAAAACAGTGACCTCTCTACACAATAGTAAAAAATAATAGTTAAAAAAAATATAGTTAAAAGGCGAGCATTTGTCTAATATCTGACAGAATGGGAAAAGGAAAAAAAAACAACAAACATAAAGGACAGTATTGTCTTACAAAGATACTTGTCAGTTTGAGACCTATCTAAAGTACAATGACACGCTTTCAAAAGAACAGGGGTTGACCAAAGGCAATGTTTAATATTTAGAGAATCAAGTTTCTTCCAGGACTGCAACCTCCATTTTTATTCAGTTTAACTGTTGTTTTTCTTGCGTAAAGTACAGTATCTGAAGACGTTCTCTTTGTATCAGCAATGGCTCACAGGATAACTAGATCAATATTTACTAATTCAGAAACCTGATATAGCATAATCCAAAAAGATGGGATGTTAACCGCATCATTACTGAGAGTTGGATTCTTATTAAAATGTTTAACATAGGCCACAACACAATCAAAAAAGTGGCACTTGTATAATGCAACACAATAATGTGTGCTATTCCCAACAGGTACTCAATGGTAACTAGAAGATAAAACCAAAATATGCAAGGATGAACAATGAAAAAAATTGGCAAACAAAATCTTTATTACATAAATTATTTTAAAAACTATTGCTATCCAAAATAGAAGGCAATATAGAAGCACAATATTATAAAAGTCACAGTCACACTAAACAATGGAAATAAGAGAAAGACTGAGACCAGGTTTAATGATGCTGAGACACTCAGGCAACATAAGAACAGGTAACTGTAGGCTTATTAACATATTTGGGGTTTAGAGGGATATTTGGGTTTGAGTTCTTTGTAAGATTTTTTTTTCTTTTGCTTTGACACACATTTCTTTATATAATGTCTCATATTTTGGAGGGTAATAATTGTTTTAATTGTGTTTTCGTTTGTTTGTTAGTAAACTGTTTTGTTACAGCTTAATGCATATCAGCACATAAACCTAATCCAAGTCAGCAGTTGTATGTATAGCCTATTTTTCTGGGATATCTGAAACATTTGTATAATTTAACATCATACTTATAAGATATTCTTTATCTTTCGGTCAACGAATATAATTTATCATACAATATTTTTAAAAAAAACAAAAAACAGTGTAATGAAACTGACTACATTTCAAGGAATTTAGTATTCTAAAAATGACAGAAGAATGTAGAAAAGCATAAACGTGGCTAATACATAACACTGATGTGAGGTTTGCAAAGATATAGTATGGCTGAACAGAGCTCTGGTGCAAAAATGTATCATCTTTGTAACGCCTGGCAAGAGGAAAGGAAATAGGGATTAATCAGCCAAATTTAAATTTGCAAAGAAAAATGACATTTAACATGAGGTGGGGAGGTGGATTTTACATAATATATATGATGTTTTTATTATTGCATGCACCAAAACACATTACCTTTTATATCTTTGGAAAATCAGACTCCAACAATTTATCTTTTGCATCCACACCATCTGGACCACAAGTATTTCCTGACAGGACCATCTTTCTGAGTTTGTCTATTGGAACATGAGGTTGACTTCTAAATGTAGTAAACCTGTACCTTTGTACTACTACATCCTATTATCTGATTACCTGTTGCATTTCTCTTGATCTGTTCTTTATATATGTAACTAATTGTGTGCCATCTGTACATGTGCATAAACAATAAATTGCTTTTTTCTTTGCATGCAGTGAGTGCAATAAGGAACATATTATTTTGATGCAGCTAAGGGTTTGTTACAGTGAAGTTTTGGTGATTCACAGTTAGATATATATTGTCTTCATAGTATGTTGCAGGAATAGCTGTAAACTATAAATCCAGTGGTGATACATGTATTGAATAGAAGCTTTGAACAACTTAAATGACTTAATTATGTGTGTGGTTCCTGTTAAACCATTGCTCTGCTCACTTTGGTTTTGGTATGATATGTCCAGTGTACCATCTTGACGTTTAGTAACAACAGAGTTTCACTCAATCATTCAACCCTTAGTTAAAATTATTGTGACAGTACTTTCAGCAAAGATTACTAGGTCCAAAGAGGCAACACTACACACATATGCATGTAATCAAAAAAGATTACTAGGTCCAAAAAGACAACATAACACACAAGTACCACATATATACCTCTAATACCTATGTTTAAACCTTTTCATCGTAGCACAATTTTGTTCAATTATACAATGGATTGTGGAATTTCTCTATAGGACATCATTAGTGAAGGAAAAATTGCAAATATAGTGAGTGAGCTCCTTTTTATCAATGTGCACAAATTCTCACTACAAAGAGTTGTTAACAGATATGTACTTGCAGTAGGAATTTGATATTCAAAGTCAGGAATATATATTTTTTGAGGTTTGTTTGTTTTTTAAATAAAAATTTATATATGTACATAAGTGTGTGTGTGTGTGTATATGTATATATCCATATATTCTTTTTTATTCTGGACAAAATAGGAATGACCTTTTAAGCCAGACAAGAGTTAAGTGCAAAGCCATGACAAGTCTCTGCATAAACTCTTATCTGTAACAACAGACGGAGCAACATCAATGGTCAGTTTAGCTGTAAAAATGGATTTGTTACTCTTTGTGGAAGATTATTTTGCAAAGATTTAATTTCTTAACCTTGTTTTATTGAATGAGGCATTGTGTGCACAGCACTAAAATTTTAACATGCGGTGAGTCACAAATACGGCAAAAGCCGTCAGATCTTCCTTGCAATGTTTATTAAGCTCTTTTATTGTTTAAAAGGTTTTTAATGTGATGTTTCATGCTGACACTCGGTGACATTGTAGAGGAAAATACATTTTGTTGTGTTCTAAGACACAAGTACAAACTTCTTTGTTTTATTTTACAAGTACCATTTATTTTAATAAATGCTACTGTAATTTAATTTAGTAGTACCGAACAAAAAACAGAATTTGTTTCAGAAGGGGTCACTGGAATAAGAGGGTACTCAACTTGAAAAACATGGTGTATATTTTGTATTTAGATCTTTTGATACATAGAGTTTCTGATGCTTAACATAGAGTTGTTGAATAAAAAGTTCAGAGTTTATGATGTAAAAGGTTTAGATGATTTCACTAAGAAATTATTTTATGAATCAGTTTGCTTTTCCCATTAATTGTTGTGAATGTGACATTAGGAGAGTGAAAGTTTCTAAGGTTTACTGCATGCTTATGTTTTTGAATTTAAATGACTTTTTAATTATTTTAATTTTTTTCCATACAGAAAAACAAGTCATTGATTTTATAAAAAGTAAAGCTTTGTGACTCTTGCATTTCTAGTGACTTTACATCACCAAAATCATACAAGCTGTAATTATCTGAAACCACTCTACAAGATTAACATCTTAAAAGTAAATTGTGGTTTACTGAAAACAAAATCTCAAAACATAAGGTGACTGTTGCTGATAAAAAAAATAAATCTTTATTTACAGCTTGACTAATTTAACTTTAATAGTGTTGCTTTGTTTCCCTTTTACCACAATTCACTGGTATCAGCAATTAAAAGTAAAGGAAAAATGAGAGCTTTGGTTCTTGTTAATCAGTGCAAAAAAACTTGGGCTTAAAGGAACACTATAGGGTCAGGAACACAAACATGTATTCCTGACCCTATAGTACTAAACCCACCATATAGGTGGCTTTCCCCCACCCTTAGCCCCCCCTATAAAAGTTGAAAACTCACCTTATTTACAGTGCCTGCGGGTCTGCCAGCGTTGGCTCTGCCCCTTTTGTGACATCACTGAAATGGCCGATTTTTAGCCAATCCAATGCTTTCTCATAGGGAAAGCATTGGATTGGCTAAAATCGGCACTGGGGCAGGGCCAAATGCCGTTTTGGCCAATCAGGAACTCTTCATAGAGATGCATTGAGTCAATGCATCTCTATGAGGAAAATTCAGCGTCTCCATGCAGAGCGTGGGGATGCTGAATGGCAGGGCTACTTAGTGTGCAGCCCTGAGCCAGGAAGCCCATCCAGTGGCCATCTAAGGAGTGGCCACTTGGAGGTGTCTCTAGGGGCAATGTAAACACTGCATTTTCATGTTTACATGAAAATACCTGAAGGGAGCTATTATACTCACCAGAACAACCACATTAAACTGTAGTTGTTCTGGTGACTATATTGTCCCTTTAATTATTATTATTATTATTATTAGCAATAGCCTTTTATATAGCACCAACTTATTCCACAGTGCTTTACAATATTATAAAGGGTGACATTTAACAGTAAATGAGACTATTACAAAATGTTACCGGAACAATAAGTTGTCAAACAAGCTTACAATCTAGATCATCATGCTATCTGGAACATTACTGGGATTAAGAACTGACTGGGATTAAGTCAGGGTTTTTTTACAGGACCAATGGGATATTTGAAAGAAGTTGGAGTTAAGGACTTCATAGAGATGTTGCAAATCTTGGCTGAACCTGGACTCAACTACTGTAAAAATGTTAAGGCTTTGCAGCTACTTAAACTCAGGTGAAAGCATGGAGCAAGATCAAGAAAGTCCAGAAACACAGATGGACAAATAGTCAAAGGCAAGCAGATGTGCAAAAGTAACCCTGGAGCACATAGTTCTCAGGAGCTGGAGAACTGATTATAGCGATGTACAGCCTCTGTGTAAATGTTTATATGGTTTACAGTCAGAAATTGGCATGTATGTAACCTGGAAAGTTTCTAAAGTTCTGTAGTGAATTAATTGACAGGTTAACAAGATTTAGCTATCTGAAAGGGATAGTAACTTAATCACTTATGAAAATTCCATAGACAGCAGGGAGCAAAATGGAGGATAGGATAATATAAAAAAATATTGTTTGCAAAAACAGATTCATACAGCTGGTAAATAGAGCAGAGTAGTTTCTTTCTTTAATTATTGATGTATTAAATAAGATGAACAATGGCACAGCAAAACTGTGAAGTAGGAGCAAAACATCTGCATAAGATTTATATTTTATTTTATTCTCAGACATAAAATAAATACATAGACTGAAAATAATCACTATTATCTCACTTAGAGCAAATTCTCTAATGCCAAAGGTTCTGCCAAATCAAAGTCAGAAGAGTTATGCAAAATAAAATCTTAAAAGTGATATTGGTAATATTGTTATAAACAAGTAAACCAGAGGCAGTCAAACTATATAAGTAAATCCAAGCCCCTTAGCATCCTAACAATCATTTTACATTGTTGTATCTCTTGTGAAGTAGGAATTTGCTGGCATTTTGGATAATAGCATCAGATAATAAAACTGAAAGGTGCTCTCTTAAATGCTCTCTTGGAACAAGTTAGATGAAACTAGCTTAAAGCTGAGCAGGACCAACTGAAGGGCAAGATCTTTGAGTTGTCCAGTAGTAGTGTTTTATTAGACCTTGTTATTATTTATTTTTAGATCAATGTCATAAATATGCACGTAATGTTCTAAATTAAATACATGGAGTTGAGCCTTGTGAGTCACACAAGACGGAGTGATATTCCAAAAATTCTAAAGTAAACGTTTTTAACCCTTATTGTACTAATGCCTACACAGATTAAAATAAGCAATGAATGAGAAATTTGTACAAAAACAATCCTTAAACACTATATTTTACTTATAGCAAATAATTGAAGTATTCAAACATTATCAAGACTGATACACTGGAAGCACTACCTGTCATCTCTTACAGTATGGAGTATAAATGCTGCAAAGAGCAAAAACATGCATCGTGAGTGTAGCCATAAGCCATATTAGGAACCATGTAGAAGGCATTTGATGATATGGTCGATTTGAGTATTATTACAGCTGTATGTGGGAGACAAGTAAGAATAGTGTGAGATCAATCCTATATTGAAAACAAGTTCTAGTGGTAAGAGCATTTTGAGGTTTGACATATCACCACAGTCATGATAATAATAAGGCATGTATGTTAGTGCCTGTTTAAACTCAAAATTTCTACATATTTTTTTTTTTTTTTAAATGTATGTCCTTTAAGTTGACTGTTTAATAGTAGGCTGCAGTGGCGTACATACCGCGTTCGAAGGGGTCGCATCTGCGACTGGGCCCTTCACTCCTGCGGGCCCAGGCAACCAGCGGACCCCTGTGACCAGTTCCCGCTGCCATGTGTTGCAGCTTAGGCTGCGTGGTATAATTGCCGGGGCCGCACGTGAAGGTGCCCATCGGGTGGCCCATGCTGCTAGGGCCACCCAATGGAAATGAATATCATCATCAGAGTGGGTCAGCATGACTGAGCCCCCTCTGATGATGTCAGACATTGGGAGGAAGTGACTGCCCCGGTCACTCCTCCGAGCAACCACCAAGAGCTGCACGGGAGGAAGGAGAGGGAGGGATCAATTTTGCACCAGGGCCCTATGGATTATGTGTACGCCACTGGTAGGCTGCTTAAATTGCAGTTCAATATTGCAGAATTCACTGAAGGAATGTATTTAGAATATATTTATTACCAAATTTTACCAGTTCCACTTTTGAGAAACTGCAATGATTACATTGCATTACTTAGACTTACTCTAGTGGCTGTCAATCAAACAGCCATGAGAGGCACTTCCTGGTGGTCAGGCGACTTTTGGTCATCTAAATGACACTGGGCGTCCTCATGCTGTGTATGAGAACATCCAGTGTCAGTAAAATACCCATATAGAAAGCATTGAAGTAATACTTTCCTATGAGGAGGGCCTAATGCACATTAGCCCCTAAGTCTGGTAATGGAGTAGGTGCTGGAATCAGATAACTCTTAAATTGTTACACAAAACAAGATACACCTAGAAAAAACAAAAGCAGAGAACACTCATAGGGAAACACCGTTTAGTAGAGATGTCCCTGCTGTAAATATTGCACTCACAGAATAGAGGAGTAGTGCAAGCCCATCAAAATATCTTTATATCTTGCAATGAAATTCCTCAAGGCTACCTGGGGAAGATTTGGAGCTCATAAACCCGTCCGGTAAAATGGAGATGGCTAAGGTTGCAGGAGGGGAATACCCAAGTCCGTGTAAAACACTGAGTCCCCCAACGACTTACCCTGTTCGCCTGCCAGTTGCCGGAGGAGGTGAGCACACCGAAACAAAAACGCCAGGTGATGAAACCCACTCTCGGTATCAATGAGTGTAGCTGATGCCGTAATCCACTTCCAGGGTAACGTGCTTGAAAATGGGTGTAGTAAAAAAAGAAAGACCCGATCGTCTCTGCGTTTCGTCTCTAACAGAGACTTTTTCAGTCTTGAAAAAGTCTGTTAGAGACGAAACACGTAGATTTCTCAGTTTTGTTTTCAGTTTTTTCATACCCGTATTGTTTGCTATAGGTGACAGGATTCATTGGTATGGTAAGTGGGGTTTTGTATTTGAGTTTCAGGTTTTATTACACCTGTTTGGGGATGGGCTGTTGTTCTTTTATAGCATGTAGATTAATGCCTATAATGATTCTGCAAATAATTTGATAAGAGCTGATAAAAAAGTCCCACAATTACTGGGGGCTAGTTGATTAGGTCCATAAAAACTCACTATTATTCTCCTAGATGTGGGGATAACCCACTAATAGCAAACAAAATTAAGAAAATGGACTAAAGGTCCTAATTAGGAGAATAACATATATAGGAATCCCTACCTTTATTAGTCCTAAGGGAAAACAAAAAATAGTAAACAGAAAGGCAAGAGAGTACATGTGATATATGTACAACCATGCACATAAACACATGTACACAGAAGGATGAATCTGTGTAAAAAATCAGCTGAATTAGCTAAAATAAACCAAGCTTAAAAAGTGTAAGCTAAAGTTACATATTTCAGCAGCTTACCTACAAAGCTCAGGTATGTACAGAGATAAGGGAAAAGGGGATATAGATGAAGGGGTTAAACCCCAAGTAAACCACCCACAGCGTCCCCACCGAAACCCCCCAATAAAAAACAATCACTTAGATAAGATCTGTCCCTATAATACCTCAGCACCATGGACAAGCCACTAATGCCTACCTGAACCACTCTCCCTTCCTCAACTAAAAAAGTATAAATGAAACTTAACTAACTAAAGCTAGTGCATAGTGCTACAAAATGTAGTGAGAAAACAAAAAAACTAATAGCTCGACAATCGTTTCGGCATGTCAGCACGCCGTCGTCAGGAGCAGTTGACGACTGGAACAAATCCACTATTTTATTATTATACATTTGGATAGTACCCGTCCTCTCCACTTTTTTTTCTTTTTGATCATTATTTTATTCACCTTTCCTTCTTATTTCTACTTGTTTCTATTGTTAAATGTTGATTTCTTTATATACCAAATTAATGTGAAATATGTTTTTTACAATACTGTTCAATAAAAAAGTTTGAAAAGTATATGAATGAAAATGCAGTCACATAATATAAAGCCTCCCAATGGCTCCTAGTAGTATCAATAGTATAATCCCCACTCTTGGCTATATAAGTGTTTTCACAGTGATATTATGTGAATAAAACCAGAAACAAAATCTAGTACTCACTGTAGCATAAAATAAATAGATGAGGTACTCACTGATGTAGTGTAAAATAACTGTTTTGCCCAATCCTCATGGCATTGCTGGTATATTACACACCATGGAAAATGGTGTCCAAAGTCCAAAAATAAACAGGATGGTCCCCAAATGTTAAAACATTAACAAATGTTATTGATAAATACTTATGTAAATAAAAAGAAATGAGTTAAAAACAAGTTAAACGAAAATGTTTCACCTATTAGCAAGGCTTTATCTGGTGTTACAGGTTCCGGGACACAAACTGTTTAAATAGGGGGCATACATTCAAATTTCGAAGTCACATGACATCATAGTGACATGACCGTGCGCCAATAAACGTAATAATACATGAAAATACATTTTTAAACTGGAAACCCGCAGACAGGTTATTATAGACGTAATGTTATATAGAAACATAAAAAATTAGGGTTTTATTATGGAAAGGGCTCTGAGGGTGGTGGAACAAAAGTAAAAAAACATATAAAAACAAGTGTTATATAATGGCCAGCTCATAAATACGGATCAAACAAAATGGTGCTTAGAGCCAGGTCCTGAGTGACATGACTTGCAAGATACTGCAGCAGGGTGAAGGTAAAATATCAAATCTGAAATATGGTGAGAAGCCATAGAGGTTGGAATGGTGAATAAGCTAAAAAGTGTATTAAAAAAAACTAGTGTATATAAGAATGTAGCTGGCTTCTAAAAGAATTTAAGCTTGGCTTTACAAAGATGGAGCCAGAGCCCAGGTCCCAAGTCAAGTGATTTGCGGTGGGTATGGCTCAGCATATCTAGAGGGAATTTAAAGGTACATGCTATGTGGGAAAAATAAAACTAATAAAATAAATGATAGTAAAAAACTGTGAAAAACATGTGATAAAACAAGTAATATGAAATTTAAGGTATAAGACATAATGAAGAATCCAAAATTAACATTGACATTAGTGGATAAAAGTGGTAACAGTGTAGGTATTATAATTAAATGTTATAAAATAAACTAAATGATCAAAATCAACATCTAGACCATAGTGGAAAAGAGTGATCAAGTTAAATACCCATCTCATTTCTTGTAATCCTAAAATTTTTGAAATGCTGTCCCCTCGCCATGGAGGAGTGACCTTTTCATTAGAAATGTGTCTGCAGTGTTCAGATATTATGATTTTTGGTTTAATTAGAATAAGATCTCTGTGTGTCATCTTAAAAGAAGATGACACACTGAGAGATTTTCTTCCAATTAAACAAAAAAATATTTTCAGAGGTATTCCCAACTTAAGAACATGTCTAACCTAAAGCTAATTAGGAAAAATAACTATCCACAGCAACACATTTTTAGACAAAAAGGATTATATAAATGCAAATCTTGCATAGCATGCAATAATACAAATACAAGTAATACCCTATTTTTTAAATTGAAATCCAACCAATCTCAGAAAAGCTACAATATAAAAAATGTCATAACTTATTGGAATGCGTTTGTGGTCTACAATAAACCTGAATGAACATTGCAGAAACATTTAAACATAGAAACATAGAATGTGACGGCAGATAAGAACCATTCGGCCAATCTAGTCTGTCTAATTTTCTAAATACTTTCTTTAGTCCCTAGCCTTATCTTATAGTTAGGATAGCCTTATGCCTATCCCACGCATGCTTAAACTCCTTTACTATGTTAACCTCTGCCACTTCAGCTGGAAGGCTATTCCATGCATCCACTACCCTCTCAGTAAAGTAATACTTCCTGATATTATTTTTAAACCTTTGTCCCTCTAATTTAATACTATGTCCTCTTGTTGTGGTAGTTTTTCTTCTTTTAAAGATAGTCTCCTCCTTTACTGTGTTGATTCCCTCTCTCTCTATATATATATATATATATATATATATATTTCTATCATAACCCCCTGTCTCGTCTTTCCTCCAAGCTATACATGTTAAGATCCTTTAACCTTTCCTGGTAAGTTTTATCCCGCAATCCATGAACCAGTTTAGTAGCCCTTCTCTGAACCCTCTCTAAGGTATCAATATCCTTCTGAAGATACGGTCTCCAGTACTGTGTAGAATACTCCAAGTGAGGTCTCACCAGTGTTCTGTACAATGGCATGAGCACTTCCCTCTTTCTACTGCTAATACCTCTCCCTATACAACCAAGCATTCTGCTAGCATTTCCTGCTGCTCTATTACATTGTCTGCCTACCTTTAAGTCATCAGAAATAATCACCCCTAAATCCCTTTCCTCATATGTTGAGGTTAGACTCTATCAAATATTCTGTACTCTGCCCTTGGGTTTTTACGTCCAAGATGCATTATCTTGCACTTATCCACATTAAATGTCAGTTGCCACAATTCTGACCATTTTTCTAGTTTACCTAAATCATTTGTCATTTGGCTTATCCCTCCTGGAACATCAACCCTGTTACATATCTTAGTATCATCAGCAAAAAGACATACCTTACCATCAAGACCTTCTGCAATATCACTAATAAAAATATTAAAGAGAATGGGTCCAAGTACAGATCCCTGAGGTACCCCACTGGTGACAAATCCAAGCTTTGAATATATTCCATTAACTACAACCCTCTGTTGCCTGTCACTCAGCCACTGCCTTACCCATTCAACAATATTGGAATCCAAACTTAAAGATTGCAGTTTATTGATAAGCCTTCTATGTGCAACAGTGTCAAAAGCCTTACTGAAATCTAGGTAAGCAATGTCTACTGCACCACCCTGATCTATAATTTTAGTTACCCAATCAAAAAAATCAATAAGATTAGTTTGGCATGATCTCCCTGTGAAGGTTTCACCAATCACTGGGTGCCATAGTCTGTGCCATAGAAAAGTTCACTTCTCCACGGCAAAGGGGCAACATTATAAGAAATTAGGAAAACAAGAAATTATGTTTTTCACAGTTTTTATATATTTTCCCAGTTTTTTTTAACTATAATGTATTATTTTTCTTAGTTTTATTTTTTCCCACAAAGCGAATACCTTTAAATTCCCACAGCAAATCAGTTGACTTGGAATGTGGATTCTGGCGCTATCTTTGTATTATTATTATTATTATTATTATTAATATTAATATTATTGCCATTTATATAGCGCCAACAGTAACTATAAATAGGACAATTACAAGAAAACTTACAGGAACAATAGGTTGAAAAGGACAAATAGGTTGTAAAGCCAAGCTTACATGTTTTATAAGTTGGCTATATGCTTGAATACACTCATCTTTTTATACACTTTTTAGTTTATTCACCATTCCAAACTCTACGACTTTTAATCATATTTCAGATTCTGAATTGGCCCTGCAAGATAAATTGCAATTGTGACCTGTGACCCTATTTTGAGCTCATTGATCACATGACCTGGACTGAGGCACCATCTTCTTATTTTATATTTCTATCTCACTCCTGCTTATAAAAAAAGCCTCATATTTAGGTTTCTATATCACATTCAGTCTTACACCCCCATATTTATTAGGTTTTAAGTTTAAAAACGCATTTTGATTTATAAATATGCTAATTAGCATGCAGTGACCTGATTATGATGTCTTGTGACTGGTAAATTTGAATTTGTGCTCTCTATTTAAACAGTTTGGGACCAGGAACCTATAACACTACCAGAAAGCCTTGAAAATAGATTAAATGCATTACTGTTATTAACATATTTTACTTGTTTTTGTGTTATTTCTTTTTATTTGAATAAGTGATAATCAATATAATTAGTGATTTTTTAGTGATACCACATATGCCCTGAGCATTGAGCAAAAACTGTCATATTGCTCTACATCAGTGAGTACCTATCCAAGTAATTTAATACTTTTAATTCTACAGTGAGCATTAAATTTTATTTCTGTTTTTATTCACATAACACCACACAGAACATCAGCCACTTACATAACAAGAGTGGGATTGTAGTACTTCACACTGTATACAATAAGCTATGGTAGGCTTCATATTATATGAGTGCATTTTTATTCATATACTTATATTATTTATAACACCAAATACACTAAAGTATATTGGTGTCTTTCTGATTATTTTTCATACCTTCCAGACCAGCTTCCACAGGACACAGAGATACACCATATATCCTTAGGCAGGGATTGTACAGAAATAGAGCTAACTGATAGCTCTGTACACTGTAAGTGTATCTCGTCTCCTTTTTATTTTTAACTTATTTTGTCTAGCATAAATAACTTGATTTCTCTGTGGAGATTACACAACAATTCTCTCTAACTACACATTCCTACATTTTTCAAAGTTTTTTTTTTAATTTTGATTGGAAGGGAATAAAACTAGAATGCATGATTTAAGTGGCAGTCAGGCAGATGGTAACTGTTCTTTTTAGAGAAGGTATAGCTGAAATGGTAAAGACTAACAGGAAATACATGGTTTGAATATATATAGGCCCATATTAAACGACAAACTACAGTTTGAGATTTTATATTGTTTAGGCTATTTCACCAGTAGGATCGTGTCTAAGATTTGTATATGAGTCCTTATTAACTTGAAGAAAAAAAGATATATGGGAAAATTTAAAGGTTTATTAAACATGTGTACCTACACGACCATGAATTCATGGGTTAAATTATGTAGGACAGTCATTTGGAAAATTGAAGAGCAAACATGCATGCTGTATTTAGGAAACCATAAACAGCCTTGGGCTATAAAAAATAAATGTAATAGTTAATTCAGCTCATATTTCTTTGAAGTTAAATTAGCAAGCATAACTTTCTACTTTTCATTTTGTTTAAAATAATGGGTAAAGATTTTCCACACTTGTGATTCTCTTGATGTTTGTGTTTTTAATTCTTATACTGAATGTCTAGTTAGGCTGTCAAAAAAACAACAACAAAAAAAACACAAAACAAACTGTAAACACAACAAAAGACAGGGACTCTCAAACATGCTTTAATATTTTGCAAACTAAATTAAACAGTGATACATATGGAAAACATCACTGGATTTTAACAATTTATAACAAACAACCCAGACCTCCTTTGGACAGTGAAAAAACTTTGAAGGATGAACCAATTCTCATTTACTACCATTGTATTTGTATTTATTAACTGGGATACCTATATGTCTTTGTGCCTATCTGAGCTCCTTTCAAGATACAGCACTCCATGCTCATGCCTTTTACCCCTCAAGGACAGAGGCAATTGTACATGTTTTGATCAAAAGAAAATCAAAACAAAACCTGGAATTTGACTATATGTCTATTCAACCAAAAATTACCGCTTTCATTCTAAGTACACCCACACTTATTATATATAATTTTGTTCAGGAGAAACAGGGCTTTCATTTCACATGAAATATTTATATATAAAAAACATAATTAGATTTTAATAAAATCTAAACAATTGTGAGAAAAGGGAAACTTTTATTTTCCAAGTTCTGCATTGCATTTTAACTGTGAATGTAATAACAGTGTTAGCTTTTACTGCAATAAAACACACATATTTCTGTTTAGTGATGTCTCTCGAGTACAGCTGTACCAACCATGTACATGTTGTATGGGGTTTTGGAACGTTACAGGGTCAGATATAGCAGGTTCCCTTTTTTCAGTTTATACACATTGAGAATTGGAAGATTGGTAATGTTGCCTTTTAGACTATATAGCAGCACAAAAATGAAAATTAACCCCATCATAGCATACCATTTGCAAATGTAGACAACCCAAGGAATTGCAAATGGTGTATGTCCAGTCTTTTTTAGTAGCCACTTAGTCATAAACCCTGGCCAAACTTAGTGTTCATATTAGTTTTTAAAAAGTTTCACAAAGAAGCTGCCTTTTCACTAATAATATAATCAGCATTTTACATATTACTGCTATAAAACACTCGCAGTTGTGTTCAGCGATGTCTCCCGAGTACAACAGTACCCAACAAGTACAGGTTTTACATTGTCTTGGAAAGTTGCAGGGATTGCAAATTAAATTCTCTGAACTTTCTGCCTGGGTTCGAGAAGACCAGAAGAACAGGCAGCACTCCAGGATACAGATGGTAACTATATTTATTGGAGGGTAATTCACCTCAGCACTGTGACATTTCAGCTCATATGAGGCAAAATGTCACACTGCTGAGCTGACTTACCCTCTAATAAATAGAGTTGACTGTGCCAGGATTTGAACAGGCTCTGCAGTCAGGGAATTTACCAACTGAGCTAACTCACTGGCTACCTCACTAGATATATATATATATGTGTAATTGCTGTATATCCTAGTTAGGTGGATCAGTGAGTTAGAAAGTGTGTACGTTTTGTATATTTCCTATATATAGCTTGTTGAACCTTGGTCACATTGATCCTGAGAAAGAAGCTGATGGATCGAAACGTCGATCACCAAGTTTTTGTGTATTATGTAATTTTTGAATAAACTAACATAATTGTTTCACAGAAAAGACCTGTGAGTGCACCCTTTTTATTACGTATATAAAACTCAATGCAGGCAGAGCTGCAGACAGGCATTTTGGCCATGTGATCGTGAGGATCTCACGATTACATGGCCCTGGAGTGATGGATCTGACACTAGGGGACTGCCTGGCATGTCTGGCGGTCCCGCCGATCTTGATCACCGGTGGGGAAATGGCAAGGAGCATATGAGTAGTCATGCTGACAGGGACATCCTATGCAGCCCGCAGGTGTTTAGGACCTCTGCGCTTAAGGGCTTTTATTCTCCAACATAAAAAAAGATATTTTGGGCTCAAGAGTTTGCATACTCTAGGAATTGGTGTACAATTTGTACAATTTTTAAAGAAAACATGAGTGAGCAGGCAAAACACATTTCTTTTATTTTTTATGGGATTCATATTCAACTGTAGGTTATAACAGAATGGCACAATCATAAAACAAAACATGGCAACAAAGAAAAATAATTAAATGACCCCTGTTCAAAAGTCTTCGTACCCTTAGTTCTCAAAACAGTTTATTGCCCCCTTTAGCATCAATGACATTGTGCAGTCTTTTGTAATAGTTGTCTATGTGGCCCCTAATTCTTGCAGGTGGTGTAGCTGCCCATTCATCTTGGCACAATGCTTCCAGGTCATGCAAAGTTTTTGGGGAGTGGACATTGCTGCTGGAGGCAACTTTGGAGTATAACCGTTCAACAATGGTTTAACCCACGATGTAAGGGAGCCTCCAGGCAACATAAACAATTCATTTCGATGAACAAAATCACTTCACCCCTTTTGGGAAATTGTTAGGCAAATCTATCATGAGTCATGAAAGAGTTAAGGATGAAATTCTGCAAATGATAAATATATCATCAGGGTGAAAGTTATAAATATATGATAATGATATATAATGTGAAGAACATTTATGTATTGACAATATATAACACTAATGTCATGCTGGCCATTCAATTTTAGATCAAAATCTGCATGTGTTAGAAAACACATAGAAATTAAAGTGATAGCTAAGATAATTAACATCAAATTGTATCACAAATCAAATCTAGCTTCTTATTAATATAGCTTCATTAACTGCGATACTATCACATTAAATTATAGACGTGAATAACCTTGTGATCAAACAAAACCCCTACAAGCACCAGAGTAATGTTTCTAATTATGTGATTTATATCTGTAATTTCTAATCAGAACTTAATATCACGAAAATGTATTTTTAAGGTAAAATTGATCATCTGTAAAGTAATAAAATTAAATTGAAATTAATATGTTTTGCCTATCTATTTATCTATCTATCTATCTATCTATCTATCTATCTATCTATCTATCTATCTATCTATCTATCCCTTTGTTGTACAATGATATAACCAATTCATTGCAAAAGCAAAGGGATCACAGTCTTTGTCTAGATTTGCATTACCAATATTAGATTTTAGTATGGTCTTTGATCCCTTTTTGTTTTGCATTGGTTTCTTAGCAACTGCCATGGTAAGCATTTTTTTTCTAAGTCCAAGATTTCTTGTGAGTAACTAGGGCAGTGATGGCGAACCTATGGCACGCGGCCACAGGTTCACCATCAATGCAGAGTAGGCGCCTGCCTGCCCGAAACGGCAGGCGCCTACTCTGCTTCCGGGTCGGGAGGCAGGGGGAGGGCTCTGTAATGCAGCTCCCCTGTCCTCCCGCGCGATGCTGTGTGGAGCGTTGCAGCGCGTTGCCATGGCAACGCTCA
This sequence comes from Pelobates cultripes, assembly GCA_933207985.1. Classification (NCBI taxonomy): domain Eukaryota; kingdom Metazoa; phylum Chordata; class Amphibia; order Anura; family Pelobatidae; genus Pelobates; species Pelobates cultripes. The sequence continues at coordinate 260,550,515 of OW240914.1, forward strand.
ACACAGCATTGCGCGGGAGGACAGGGGAGCTGCATTACAGAGCCCTCCCCCTGCAGTGCTTACCACCACCGGACCACCAGGGATGGCTGTGCCCCCCCCCCTACTTCATTAAAGGTAAGAAGGAGGGAGGGGGGGGTATACTTACACACAGCACCCTTACCCCCCCAGCAGTACCCCTACCCCCCAGCAGTACTCCTACCCCCCACACACAGTACCCCTACCCCCCTAGCAGTACCCCAACCCTCCCAGAAGTACCCCTACCCCCACACAC
>OW240914.1:260550885-260646594 GCA_933207985.1 Pelobates cultripes
CCCTACCCCCCCCCGCAGCACCCTTACACATACAGCACACACACACACAGCACCCCTCACATACAACACTCACACACACACGCACCCCCCACACAAGCACCCCTCCACACACAGCACCCCCCACCTCAATGCAGTATGTGTGTATTCAGCAGTGTGTGTGCGTGTATTCAGCAGTCTGTGTGTGAGTGCGTGTATTCAGCAGTCTGTGTGTGTGTGCGTGTATTCAGCGGACTGTGTGTGTTTGCGTGTATTCAGCGGACTGTGTGTGTGACTACTCAGCAGTGTGTGTGTGTGTACTCAGCAGTGTGTGTGTGTACTCAGCAGTCTGTGTGTGTGTGTGTGTGTACTCAGCAGTCTGTGTGTGTTTGTACTCAGCAGTCTGTGTGTGTACTCAGCAGTCTGTCTGTATGTGTATTCAGCAGACTGTGTGTATTCATCAGTCTCTGTATTCAGCAGTCATCTGTGTGTATGTATTGCATTTGTTGGAGATACTAATAAATATAAGCTTAATTTTATCTATTTAAATCATTATTTAAAATTTGTATCATTGAACTTTCTGTGTTCTTTTAAAACAAAAGTTATTAGTTCGGACAAGAGTACGAGTTGTTTTTTCTAAACTTAAACCTCAGTATTTGGGTTTAATTGCCGTGTTGGCACTTTAAGGAGACAAAAAGTTGGCATGTATTGCGGTTTGGGCACTCGGGCTCAAAAAGGTTCGCCATCACTGAACTAGGGTCACACATATTTTGAATGCTCTCCTAGGAATGACTTTTAGTTAATACTGCAAAACATACATTTATAAGAAAAACTAAATGCGGACATGTTAAAAAAAAAGTGTTGTACTAGTTAAGTGCCAGTCATTTGGCATTACAATTTTTTTTGCCATTGCCAATTTTTTATTTTGTCACAAGTCAAAACATGGGGATACAAAACAAAGAATGGAGGGGGGATTGCAGGCTGAATACACGCACATATACAACATGGATATATACAACATGGACTTCCCTGGTTCCAGAGATTCATTGGTTTTATACATGAGTTTTACAGTTACAGTTACCGTGTGTGTTATCTACCAGTACGCTTTTGGTTATTCTTGATCGTGGTTATGGTACTAGATTGTGTATTGTTTATTGTTTACGCCCGAATATCCCAGTTGGGCTTCTATGTGTGCGGGTTCGTAATGTTGGCAGTTTGGGTTCCAGGGTGTGGCAGGGGAGCCTTGGGTCTATGTATCCCTTTCCCCTCGTCATCTCCATGTTTGCAATTCCTCACTTTCTGCGCTTAGGGGACACGGGCACTTATGCAGGTCTGTGACCCTATAGGCTACCATTGCCGAGCATTGCGGTTTGTGCCCGCCGCTGAGCATATTTATAGTTGAATAAAGAAGTTACAGAGTTGCATCGAGGCTTCAGAGTTATGTTATGGTAATATTTGGGTAGTGTACTTTGGGTTAGATATATGTCGCCTGTTTGTTGCCTTTTGCCTGTAGGTACTCATCGTGGTACCTCTCAGCATGTTATTCGTGGGCTACTTAGGTCACATTTGATTGGTTATGGGTAGGTATTGTAGGGTTCTTTAGTGTGTTTTACCCATAGGTCATGTGCCTCCTGTACCCCTTTTCGTTCACCAAATTGTGTGGTAGTCATCCTTTCATACGCCCAATTTCGGTCTACCTGCTGTATGAGATCTTCTATAGGTGGGGTCACCGCCTTCTTCCATAGTCTAGATATTACTAGGTTAGTTGAAATTAATGTGTGGTATATTATCAACTTGACATGTTTCGGTATTTCTTCTGGTAATATGAACAGGAGACACACCTGTGGGTCATCTGCTCTTGGGGTGGGCAGTATCTTCTGTATTAAGTTTGCTACTGCTTCCCAAAATGGAGTGTGGTGCATGTCCACCAGACGTGTATCATTGTACCCACCTCCTCCCCACACCTCCAGCATATATTGCTGGTTGCTGGCCATATTTTGTGCAGCTTGTCCGGTACCAGATACCAGCAGTATAAGATTTTGTTCTGTAATTACAGGTGCGTGGCACATGCTGTGAGTCCCTTGTGGGCTATGTAGGCCCTCTCCCAGTCCCTATCTTCTATTGTTCTGCCTATGTCCTACTGCCATGCCAGTTGTATCTCTCCTAATGTGTGTGTTTGGTGCGCTAATAGTTTCTGGTATCCCTAGGACATCGTTTTTTTGAGTGGTGCGATTCCCGTACATTGGTTTTCGAAGTCTGTCATGTGTGTCTTTACATTAGTGTCTGTTTCCCCAATTTGTCGGTCACATACGATTTAAGCTGGAGTTAGGAGAATACAGCTTTAGTGGGTAGGTTGTACTTGTCCTGTATGTCAGGAAATGGTGTTATTCGACCCCTATCTATAACTTGGTATATGTGGTGTACACCTCCCTTCACCCATGTTTCCCATGGGAATGTAGGGATCTCTAGCCCAATAGTTTGCATTGGTGTGGCCAGGGGTAGTTTCGGTGTTGACACCAACTTGTGTTTCATTTTACTCCATAATCGCAGTATGGTTAGGGCTCGGTTATTGCCTGTCTGTTTCCACATTAGTGATCGGAGATCACTTTGTGGGGCTCTGCTGGACTCAATCGTCACCCACTGTGGGATGTTCATAAGCCGGTTAATTTGGGCAATGTTGTGTAAGTAGGCAGCTCTGTAGTATGCTGTTAGGTTGAGTAGGACCAACCCCACATTTTTTACTGACTGTTGTAACGTCCCTGCTGCTACTCTCGCCTTTTCCCCCTCCCATATGAAGGAGTTGATAGTATGTTACATGTTTTTCAAGAATTGTTTTGGTATGGGTATTTGTAGCATACGGAAAAGATATTGTATCTTAGGTATGAGCGACATTTTAACTGCTGCAATTCGGCCCAGCCATGATAGGTACCTTCCCCTCCAAGTTTGCAGAGTTTTCGAGAATTCTTTTAGCATTCGGGCATAATTGTGTCCGAACAGGTGGGCTGGGTTTTTGGGTAGTTTGATGCCCAGGAATGTCAGGTAGTCGTGTCTCCAGTCTAGGGGGAATGCCATCTCCAGTCTGTTTGTTAGATTCTCACTCAATTTTATTCCGAGAGCTTGGGTGTTCGTGACGTTTAGTTTGTAATAGGACACTGCTCCATACTCATGGATTCGTGACCTCAGCTTTGGTAGAGAGATTATGGGGTGTGTTAGCGTTGCCATAATATCATCCACGAACAAGTTAAGCTTGTATTCCTTATGGCCTAGGTGTATGCCTTGTATGTCTGCATCAGCCCTGATGACTGCTGCCAGGGGTTCCAGCGCTAGGATATAGAGCAACGGTGACAGGGGGCATCCCTGTCGCGAGCCGTTGGTGATGTGAATTTGTTTGGATACCAACCCAGAGTTTAGGACTCTGGCTGTGGGATGCGAGTAAAGTGCCCGGAGAGTATTTATGAAGGCTGGGAGGAACTTATATTTACCAAGCACTGCCTGCAGAAAGGGCTAGTTGAGCCTGTCAAAGGCCTTTTCGGCATCTAATGAGAGAAGAACCCTCCCCTCCCTGCTTCGAGGTAGGCTGTACAGTAAAAGTTATTGGTGTGGTTTAAGCTATAGACAAACTTATACCAATAAGTGGAGCGCTCCTAACACAAGTACAGCTTACCAAATGGTATCCCATTCAATGGCGCAGTGTAAGGTACATGTTTAAAAAGATACAAAAGAATACAATATAGTGTAGACGGTATGGGAAGTGTTAATTTGATAATAATAGTTATATTAGGTAAATTGAACACTCACATTTCTAGGAGCCTGTATATAAGAACACTGGCTCCGTATGTTGGCCAATGTGCTTATAAGGGTAGCACCGCCCGTCTCCTTCAGTGTGGGGTAATTCTCCAAAACAAAATGATAGAGAGAGCAGACCAATGTGTAGAACGTGCTTAATAAAAACACAATATGATGCAGATAAATGGTTTGCTCACCTGATCCTGAGCCTGTGGGTCCCGGCTCTAGGTATATAAGCTTGGTGTCACTTTAAGTGGGGATGACACTACCCCTGGGAAGATTCTCCTGAGGTTTCCAAAAGAGGGACTTAAAAGGAATGTAGTAAAAAAATATAGTGGATTCATTAAGAACAAAATCAATAAAAACAATAATAATTAAAAAGTCCTCTTTAAAAGTCCTCTTTCAAGGTAAGTCAAGTACCTTCCGGGTGTTGTTTGACCCGTGGATCAGTGTTGGGAGTATGTTGGTTACTCTGTTGGCTTGTACCTTCGCGTATAGCTTAATGTCTGTATTTAGGAGGGAGATTGGTCTGAAATCTTGGCTACACGTGGGTGGTTTCCCTGATTTGGGCAGCGTGACTATGTGTGCACCCAGCATCGCTTCTGGGGCATTACAATTTTTTAACATTTGTCATCCTGTGAATTGCACCATAAAATGGCAAAATATGATTTGTTCCATGAATCTTATGTGCATACACTTAATTATTGTTAAATTATTAATGGTATCCAATATTGTGCATTATCTGAGGTACTGCCACTTAAAGTTATACCATAGGATCAGACATACAATTTTTTTGTTAAAAAAATGAAAATGGTTGTTAATCATATTTGAGGGGGTATAGAAGATACCAAATTATGTTTTTTTTTTGTTTTTTTTTTCGTTTTTCTTTACTTTAACATCAGAATATGGTGTTTGTTATTTCATACTTTATGAGTGTCAAAATTGACTTTATCAAATACCAATTCATCATCATTTGTTTTATTTTCATCTTATTTTCATATATATATATATATATATCTTCCTATCTCCCATTTTAATTTATCTTAATTTCCTTTTTTTTTATTTTAAATACCAAATATACATACTAAACTAAAACAAACATTTGTTTGGTTCACAGTGTACCGAAAAAAAATAATAATAATAATAAATTGGTAAAAAAAAATAAAAAAAAATAAAAAAAATAGATAAATCAAATAAGCGGGGTATCCCGGCAAACTCTGAAAAAAAAAAAAGTAAAATTGAAAATAGTTCATTATTCCGGGTCTAATTTTTTTTTCCATCTATCCCAATAACTATAATAGTAGCCCTTCTTTGGGGCAAAGTTTGTACTAGCTTGTTCCATTTTGCACTGAAAAATGCTTTTATGGTGAATCTTGGCCCAGCTGTCCACCCTAGGGGACTTCCAATTTCTGGCTATTGTTGTTTTAACTGCCATTAGAATATGAAAAATAATTGGTCTGAATTCTCTATTAATCAGCCCCATATCCATATGTAATAAGGCCATATTTGGAGTCAGATTCAATTTCTGTTCCAATAAAGTTGACAAATATTGGTTTGTCGTCTCCCATAAGGGTCTGATTATAGGACAGCCCCACCAAATGAGTTTAAAATCTGTGGTTGATTCAGTACATCTCCAACAATTAGGGGGGACTTTTTTTTAGGAGTTCTGTACCATCTGTTTAATATCTTATAGTGAGTTTGTAGCTTTGTATAATGTATTAAGGGAGTTATTCCATTCTTTCATAGTTATATCTATTTTCAAATCAAAATTCAATTTAACCCCTTAAGGACACATGACATGTGTGACATGTCATGATTCCCTTTTATTCAAGAAGTTTGGTCCTTAAGGGGTTAATTATTGCCGAGGGAATTGGTTTGATCTGAGCCTTACATATTAATTTTTTGCAGTTATTGACTAGATGAGTATAGTCTGATTGTTCATATATATCTGAAAGAAACTTAACTGAAGGTTATGTTTTTTGATTTTGGGCTTGACACTAGAAAGATTTCTTCTTTGGTTTTCTGAAACGTTGAAAAAATTTTTTTTTATGAAACTAATGGCACATCTCCATTCTCTAACTATTATGTACTCTACTGTAATATGTACATATTAAAAAAAATGTAATAGGTAAAGTGCCTCTCATTAATATTGGCACCCTTGGTAAATATGAGCAAAGAGGGCTAGGTAAAGTTATCTTTATTGTTTTGTTTTGATCTTTTGTTCAAAAAATGCACAAAAAATATACAAAATATTTGTGAAATATGTGTGGCACAAGTATCGCACATTTATGAATGAATGTGATAAAATATATATTTGAAGAATATTCCCATTGATATTTTATATTTGATAGTACACATGGGTGACTAGGAACAGGACATTGTTGAACTATGAGTTCCTTTTTCACAGGGGTATAAATTTAGGGTAACATAGGCTTAGTCTTTCATCGCAATGGGTAAGACCAAGGAATATAGCTGTGATGTGTAGAAGAATGTTGTTGAGCTTTACAAAATGAAAAGTGGCTATATCAAAATACCAAAGCATTAAAATGCCCATTTCCACCATCAAGGCAATAGTTAAGATGTTCCAGTCAAGTGAAAATTTTATGAATCAACCTGGAAGATGATGTGTGTCTACATTTTCTCAACATACAGTAAAGAGGATGGCTCGAGTGGCCAAAGAAATGTCCAAAAATCACAGCTGGAGAATTGCAGAAGTTAGTTGAATCTTGGGTTCAGAAAGTTTCCAAAACTACAACCCAGCATTACTTACATCACCACAATTTGTTTGAAAGGGTTTATAAAAAAAGTCTATACTCTCATCCAAAAAGAAACTCAAGTGTCTTCAGTTTGCCAGGCACTACTGGAACTTTAAATGGGATTGTGTTCTATGGACAGTTGAAATGGAAATAGAGCTTTTGTGTTTGCAATTGTTTGATATTCTTAAGAGCAGAGTATATAACGGACCACCTGGCACCCCGACTGGGCACCTCCGTCAATGGATGCTTCCTAGCATACGCCCCCAGGATTATAAGCACCGCAACGGACACCATCAGCACCGCACACTCTGCAACCACCGTAGTATAACTGGAATCTCGCCGTCTTCCACCCACCCTGTACCAACTGCTGACATCCATGACCATGTGGGAAAGATCGCTCCTCCAGGAGAGCACAACAGGAACAGCTCTTACAAGAGCTAGTGATTATCCAAGAGAGTATAACGAGTATAGCAATCACTGGTAGTGATATAGCAGCTTCCTACAATAAGAGACAGAACTCAGTATTGATGGTGAAGGGGTCTGAAGGTTAATGGTACAGGTTGGCTTTATATACAATTTCTCAGGCCAGAGGCACACCCCCTGGACCTGATGGAGCAGCACATAACAAACTGTACAGACCAATAAAAACAATATAACAATGTCCGACACTCTCACGTACAGCACACAATCCATCCCCTCTGCCTGTGATATAATTAAGGCAGATAAAACAATAACCTAATTATCCCCAGACAGAAACATTTTGCTGATATTAGCTGGACCAGAACGTTGTTATGGACAGGCTAATGACACTGCCAGATGTGGAAATACATCTCCAGCAGCTAAGGGGCTAATCTTTGTATCTGTAGCATTTCAAAGCAAGACGGTGCACATAGAGACTTCAGACACCATGAACACTTCAAATGACAAAATGTATAAAAGAAATTGGAATATCCCCTAGCATTCCACTTTTGACCTTTTTGATGTATTTCAAATAAATTGAAGAGTGTGCTGTGTTACAAATGTTGCTATTGCCTTTTTATTTGTAGATAAAAATACAGTCAATTTTGCTGATATAAATGATTTATATAAATAGGAATGACAGAATACAATAAAAGCCAACAATACCAATGGAAATATAAACCAGACTTGTAACAAACAAATAGTACATTTTCTTTTGGATAGACTTTATAAGGGATTAAATTTATAGATAAAACTCACAATAAATTGAGGATATTTTAATGCAGCATTTTTCTTTCAAGGGAACATAGAGGATGTTAAAAGTTATAGTGCATATCCTCAACTGCTATCACACCTTGAGAAGAAAACAAAGTCTAGTTTGAGAAAGTTGTGTTCTCTACTTAACTTACAGCGAATTATAACACATGATTTTGTATAGAAATACACTAGGTGGAGCACGGTAACCAATAATAAGCCTGGTTAAAAAAAAATGGGAGAGCAATGACAAAGACAATAACAAGAGAACATGAATGTCTGTGAGGCTTTTCATATTTAAATCTATATAGCATATTGAAAACAATGTAATAAGCCGTCATTTGATTTGTAACAATGGATTCAATTACAGACTTCATTTATTTCTTTATTGATATAGCTTTTTCTCTTTCTTGAAACATCACAGATAGCAGAAACCATTTACTCCACTACTGCATTAGCACTACATTTGCATCCCAAGTGTTTCCTGATATTCAGGCAGAGTGCCAATGTTTTCACATACTTGTGGCTCTGAAAGTACAGTATGTATTCTGAATCTAGTTACTTTATTCTGCTTTTTTAGACTATTAGCCAAATATATTTATGGCATTCAGATCGAACTATAGACACTATCATTTTTGTGAATGTACCACACTAGATTTACACTGCATTAGGTACTAGATGATTAAAGGAACTGTCCAAACACTGTAACCAGCACTTACTGTAGTGGTAAAAGTGCCAGGAGTGCCTAGGTGCCATTCCAATGTAACTTGTCAAATGATTTAACCCCTCAAGGACCAAAATTCTGGAATAAAAGGGAATCATGACATGTCACACATGTCATGTGTCCTTAAGGGGTTAAGCACAGTTTAACAATTAAATGATGACTAAACTACAATAAATGACAAAAAATGTAGAGCTGATATTGAGAGAACAATGGCAATATTGCATACACATCTAACAATGTAATAAGTCACTGAGCGACAGACTGATTTATCAGTCTAATCATAGATACCTCTCAAGCTGCATATGAATCTAGTTCATTAATAGTCCATATGAGACTGGGATCAACTGCAGAACTACTGCCGGTGCAGCCAGTGCAATTGGGACCTGAAAGGCAAGGGGAGTCCATCTGTTGGCATCTTTTATCAGGAGTTTGGCTAGGCACCACAGCCCTTTAACCTCTTCATGACCGTGGACGTATCTGGTACGTCTGGCAGAAAACATTCCATAATGACCTTGGACGTACCTGGTACGTCTGCAGCTATTTTGAGCTCTGGAAGCTCTGATAGTATTGCAGTGATGCTCTGCATGTGCGGAGTGCCTCGAGGGGTCCTGGCTCTCAGTGCATATATAATAATATATATTAAAAAATTAAATAGAAAATAAATAAAATGATCAATATTAACCCCCATCCCTTTCTAAAGGCAATGAATCATGGAGCTTCTGGGGGTGTCCCTAGCATGCCGCATCATAAGGGGCAGGCTGGGGTCATCCAGTCACAGCTTGCCCCATTAGCAATTTCATCCCAAGTGTGTTCCCCATTTCTCTGATTAGTGTGGATCTGCCTCCCTCTCCTCACTTGTGCTTTAGTGAGAGAAGGAGAGAGATCTGTGGTTTAGCTAGAGAGATTTAGGTGTTTATAGGTAGGGATTTGTAAACTCTTGAAACCCAAAGGCTCTTTTCAGAGCCATTAACCCCTGTTTTGCCATTTATCACTATAATCACTGGCTTTTGCACAGCAGTAATTGTCTGCTGTTTGTGCATATTTTTTTTTAGGGGTTCATTTTTTGTGAAATTTTTTTTTTTTTTTTGAGACCCAAAAGCTCTTTTCAGAACGATTAACCCCTGTCCTGCCTGTGATCACTCTGCAGATCACAGGCTCTTGCACAGCAGCACTTATTTTGCTGTCTGTTCATTTTTTTTTTAGGGGTTATTTTTTTTTTTGTGACAGGTCACTAAGTAAAGTGATTGTGATCATGTCACATGGGTCACGGAAGTCAACCAGTGCTGAGCAGTCATATGCCACCCTTGCGCTAGAGTCTGACGCGTCTATGTCAGACTCTGACCCTGATTTTGACCCAGCCAGGTGCTCAGATACATCATCACTAGATACAGTGTCTGCTGCAAGTGATGCATCTAGTGATGTTGTATCTGTGCCTGCTAGTCCCCCTGCCCGAAGGAGACGTGCTGCTACAGCTGGCAGAACTGCTGAGGAGTGGGTAGTGCCTCATCGCCAGAGGCCAGACATCCCATCCTTTACTGCAAATCCTGGCATTAATTTGATGTCACAGGATTTAGCCCTCAGCAGTTTATGGAGGTGTTTCTGGGCGATGATGTATTGGGGAACATTGTCGCCCAAACTAATTTATATGCCCATCAATTCAGAGCTACAAATCCTGACTCTTTTTTGGCAAAGCAGCAATGGGCCCCCATCGATGTGCCAGAATTTAAAAGATTCTGGGCATTGACTATGCTGATGGGCATCATAAAGAAGCCCTCCATCCGCTCCTACTGGAGCAGTAGCCCCATCTGCTTTACCCCCATTTACTCGCAATGTATGTCGAGGAAGAGGTATGAAATGATTCTGCATTTCATGCACTTCAACGACAACAGCCTGTGTCCCTCTAGGGAGCATCCCCAATTTGACAGGCTGTATAAAATCTGCCCCCTGATTACCCACTTCGCTGCCAGGTTTGCAGAGGCTTATACACCTGGAAGGAATATATGCGTGGATGAATCCCTGATGAAGTATAAGGGAAGGCTGGGATTCAAGCAGTATGTTTCTTCCAAGCACTCTAGGTATGGTGTAAAGATGTATAAGCTCTGTGATAGTGAGAATGGGTATATTCAGGCCTTCCGGGTGTACAACCCTCCAGGTTGCCCAGAACATATGGGAACAAGTGGCAAGATTGTCTGGGACCTGATTTTCCCCCTCATGAACAAAGGGTACCACTTGTATACTGACAATTTTTATACAAGTGTCCCTTTGTTCAAGCTACTGTACTGTTTTGATACAGTAGCTTGCGGCACAATTAAAAAGAACAGCACAGGTTTCCCAGCACAACTTGCACGCACCCGGCTACGAAGGGGGGAGACCTCCGCTCTGCGCCAAGAGGAGCTGTTGGCAGTTAAGTACAGAGACAAGAAGGATGTGTACCTTCTTACCAGCATTCACACTGAGGGGACTGTGGAGGTCCCTGTACGTGGCAGAGCTGAGAGGACAAGGAAGCCAGTGTGCATCAAGGCCTATAACCGGCACATGGGTGGGGTTGATCTGGCAGATCAGCTGCTGCAGCCCTACCTAATTATACGAAAGACAAGGGCCTGGTACAAAAAGGTTGCAATCTACCTGATGCAGATTGTAACCCACAACGCTTTCTTGTTGTTCAAAAAAGCAAACCCCGGGACGCAACTGAGATTTTTACAGTTTCAGCTCCAGATAATTTCGGGGATTTTGTACCGTGATGCACCTGCTCCCCGGGCGGTGATGGGAGAGAGCAGAGTTGGGGCTACACATTTTATTTTTAAAATCCCCCCTACTGCGACAAAGCAGAATCCCCAAAAAAGATGCAGGGTCTGTTCTAAGAGGGGACAGAGAAAAGACATGGTATATTACTGTCCTGATTGCCCTGGACAGCCTGGACTCTGCATTGGCGACTGCTTCAAACGCTACCACACGCTGGTCCATTTTTAATTTATTTTTTAACATTTGCCGTTCAGTGTTTTTTTTTGGGGGGGTTCTTACATTTACCCCGTGCATGGGGGGCATGGGTGTCCTTAGGAGAAGCCTTGCAGAAAACCTCCTGGGGTGTGTTCTTGCAATAACCAACAGCGGGCTCTCCTAAATCACAGTCAAAAAGCAGTGTGTGTGTGTGTGTGTGTGAAAATGAGGATTGAACAGTTACGTCCACACGCGTTCTTCAACTGTTTTATTTTATTTATTTATTTATTTTTGGTCTGGCTATGAAAAAAGAAAAAAGTTGCATCAAAGCACTCCACATGCAATACCTTGGGGTGTCTACGTTTCAAAGTGTGTATCCTTTCGTGGCGATCTATAAAACTGGGCTATGTGATAAGCCCCAAGCTAAAGATAGGCTTATCAGAAGAAATACTCTCAATTTCAACTCAAACTGAAAAGTCATACAATTGTAACCATACCTTCCCAAAATCCTGGCAAGCCAATGCGTGGGGGGCATGGGTGTCCTAAGGAGAAGCCTTGCAGAAAACCCCCTGGGGTGTGTTCTTGCAATAACCAACAGCGGGCTCTCCTAAATCACAGTCAAAAAGCAGTGTGTGTGTGTGTGTGTGTGTGTGTGAAAATGAGGATTGAACAGTTACCTCCACAAGCGTTCTTCAACTACTGCAGGGTGTCAACTTTTCAAATACATGCACGCTCATGTCAAGAAAATACATTGGGATATCTGATAAGTCCCCCATAAGGAAGATCAGCAAAGAAGATATGTACAATTTGAAAAACGCATATCAGACATTTTGCCTTGCACCCCCCAGTGAACCTGATAAACATATGCATGCGTGGTATCTCTGTACCCGGGAGATGTTGCCGAGCACATATTGGGGTGTCCTTTGGCAGGAACACCTAACAGGAGGTTAGAATTTATGCTTAAAGTAGAATGTGTGAGTGAAAAAGTGAACATGAATGTGTGAGTGAAAAAGGACATCACAAAAACGTTTGACAGAGACTGGTGGTAGAATAAGTGCATGTAAAGTGTTGAAATGCCACCATGTGAAATGCCCTAGGCTGTGTACTTTTCCAAAACATACGGTTTGACGGAGATGAATTACATTGGCTGGCTTCAGAAATGTTCCAACTGGGACATGGGGGCATGATGGCCAGCTGTGTTTTATGTTTCATCATATTTCACTTTTTTTACTCTAGTAAATCATGTGATATGATGAAAATAATTTTATCTTTAGAATGAACATTTAATAGTGAGGTAAACGGTATACAATATGTGTGGGTACAGTAAATATATAAGAGGCAAATTACATCTAAACACAGCCACTGCAGAAAAAGAGCCCTGGTCCTTAACGGTAATACAATTGAAAAATTACCTGGTCACTAAGGGGTTAAAAGCATGACCAGGCCCTCTGTTTGTTGTGAAACCACGGTGCTGGAAGAAAGTTGGAACAAGCCGTGCCTTCCCAGCTTACCAATGAGTGGCGCATGAAAGAGGAGGGACCAGGACAGGTTCACATCAGTCTCAGCTAGATGCCACTGGAACCTGGAAAAGCCACCCTCATGCACCCAAAAGGTAGTAAAGCAGGGCTGGCTAAGCTATGTAAATTGTGATCTTTCTTTGTATGTTTCTGTGTGTGTATATTTGTTCATCTGCTTGTATGTGTAGGTGTATGCATATATGTGTCTTTCAGTGTGTCTCTGTGTGTGTGTATGGCAGTATATGAGAATATGTACAGAATCCCCGCATTTGAAGACAAACACTACAGACCCCTACTTTATAAATGCCAACACTATATACGAACACACCCCTACATTCTAAATACCAACAATACCTACAACACCCTGCATTCTAAATGCCAATACTACCTTTACACCTCTACACTGAACTACCAAAACTACATACAAACACTACACACATAGAACACAACTGAATTCAAATGCCAACCCTACAAACAAACACATCCCTACATGCGCATACACATTCATCATATAAAAACATGCTTAGATTCAAACACAAAAACTGCTCACAATTGCACCCTGTGAGGATGGGCAAATGGTATATATTCAGTTGGCAAAGCATTGTGGGAGCTGAACAACAGATGGGGCTTAACATTTTGGCCATCTTTGGTCCAAAAAAATTATTTCAGCAGGGCCCTCTCTACATTAGATCCACCATTGACAGTGATACAATACAAGTTAGTGATCACAGTTTGAAACAAAATAAATACACAAAAAAACTCCAGACCCATAGTGTGCACTACAACATATTTATTCTTACAAGCAATAGTAACAGTGTGAAGCAGGGTAGATGGCTCCAAGGAGATTGAGCTTACACTTCTCTTAACAATAAAAATACTTCAGGGTATTCTTTGAAGAAGTGATGGTCCCTCAGGGTGCAAGCCCCTGAAAGAGCAACCAGATATTGCTATTGTCCTCTATATGCACTTCATGTTTTATTATGTAGCTTAGAAATTATTATTATTATTTTAGGGGTTTTTTTTGTTGACGTATTGTCACTCCTTTGCATGTTTAGAGTAATATTTAGTTGATAAATAACCCTTTATCACTCTTTTTGTGAGCTTTGGTTTCTCCTAGATCAAGTCATCTTTTTAATCTTTAGAGTTTAACACTTACCAGGATTCCTCCAGGTGTCCATGTTGCTTCTTGGCCAACTCAAACAAGAGAAGTAAGATGCAGATAGCATAGCTGACCCAGGTAAGAGTCAAACCATAATAAAACAGTTAGCCTGTTTACACTAGGATGGAGCTATTTCACTTCTAGGACCAGAAATACTACAATGAGCTATGTACAAAAGTATATTCTCCAGTTGACACAATAAACAGAATATAAATTGAGTGGAAAAGCTTTTCGATTGCACAAAATAGTCCACAGAAAAGAACACTCCAGGCTCAGGTTGCCTTGGAGAGGGGCATCAGTAATGTACTGAGAGCATCAGTTATCAGGACCTCCACATCCACAGAACAAAAATTAATGTTTCTCACTCTGTTTTGTGAATGGAGAGCGTATCATGCTATCATAGGTGCCCCTTTCTGAGTCTTACTGATTAATGAAGACTTTTAGGTTAAATCTTTCATTAATGGTAAGCCCTGATGGTAAGCCTACACCAGGGACCTCCTAACACCATCACAACTTCATTGTGATGAAGAAGGTATGGTGCATGGAGTGTTTCTTGTAGTAAAATATTGAAAAATTGTAAAATGATTTTAAGTCATATTGAAAAAATAGAAGAGATATGGAAATCGAAATTATTTTTACCACATTGGTTTTGATTTAGATAATTTCTTTGTCATATCCTATATATTATTATTATTATCGCCATTTATATGGCGCCAACAGATTCCGTAGTGCTTTACAATATTATTAGAGGGGGGATTTAACTATAAATAGGACAATTACAAGAAAACTTACAGAAACGATAGGTTGAAGAGGGCCCTGCTCAAACAAGCTTAAAGTCTATAGAAGGTGGGGTAAAAAACACATTAGGACAGGAAATAGCAATCAAATTAGGTGGGAGTGAAGCAGATTTGGAGCAAGGGTAGAATGCTGTCCTTTAGAAGAGAGCAAGAGACAGGTATGTGAAGTAGAGGTTAGTCTGGGAGGCCATAGGCTTTCATAAAGAAATGGGCACTTCTTAAACAATAGGGCGAGAGTCTGATGGCAGTAGGCAGGCTTTTCCATAGGAAAGTCCTGCAAGAAGTCCTGCAAGTGCGAGTTGGCCATACGGGTGCGAGCAGCGGACAGAAGAAGGTCACTGGCAGATCGGAGAGACCGAGAAGGGGCATACCTATGGAATGTGAGGAGAAATAAGAGAGGCTAAGATTGTTCAGTGCTTTATAGGTATGGTTTGGCTCTTTGAATTTACTCCTATAGTATACAGGAAGCCAATGTAAAGACTGACAGAGGGGTGAGGTGTGAGAGGACCGACTAGAGAGGACAATCAGTCTGACGGCAGTATTCATTACAGACTGTAGCGGGGCAATACGGCTATTGGGAAGACCAATTAGGAGAGAGTTACAATAGTCCATGCGAGAGATTACTAGACAAGCTCTTTAGTAGCATCTTGTGTAAGAAAGGGGCGGATGCAGGCGATGTTTTTAAGGTGGAATTGGCATGATTTGACAACAGACCAGATGTGAGGCTCTAATGTGAGGCCAGAATCAAAGTAACACCAAGACAACTTGCTTGTAAGGATGGGTTGATATGGGTACCACCAATCTGAAAGGAGAGCGAGAGAGGAGGATTAATATTAGGAGGAGGATAGACAAGAAGTTATGTTTTGGAAAGATTCAGTTTCAGAAAGAGGGAGTACATCCAATCAGAGATAGAAGAAAGGCAAGAGGTGACACGTTGCAGGACATCAGGGGAGAGGTCCGGGTAGGAGAAATATATATGGGTGTCATCAGCGTACAGGTGGTAATGGAATCCAAATGAGGTAATAAGTTTGCCAAGAGAGGCAGTGTACAGAGAAAATAGAAGGGGACCAAGGACAGAGCCCTGGGGAACTCCAACTGAGACAGGACGAATGGTGGAGGTATCATTAGAAAAGGAGACCCTGAATGAGCGTTGGGTGAAATAGGAGGAAAACCATGAGAGGACAGAGAGGTTGGAGAAGGAGAACATGATCAACGGTGTCAAAGGCAGCAGAGAGGTTAAGTAGAATTAGTATGGAGTTGTGACCTTTGGATTTAGCTGTGATAATGTCACTAGTGACTTTGATAAGGGCAGTCTCAGTAGAGGGTCAAGGAGAGAGTTGGAGTTGAGGAAGCAGAGCAGACGTATAAAGACTAGTCTTTCAAGAAACTTTGAGGAAAAAGGGAGCAGGGATATAGGGCTATAGTTAGAAGGGGAGGATGGATCAAGACATGGATTTTTAAGATGGGTAAGTAGCATGTTTAAGGACAGCAGGGACAGTTCCAGAAAAGGATCAAACGGGCAAGTGGTGGAGCAAGAGGAAAGGATAAGTGCAGCCACCTCTTGTCCAGTAGCCTGGAAGAAGGTCGGAAGGGTTGGAGAGGCACGATCCAGTTGTGGTTGAGAAAGTGAGGGGCAAGATTGTGAGAATTATTTCCTTGTCAGTAAAGTAGCATGCAAAACTATCGGCTCTAAGGTTAGTTTGGGGGGTGGCCGCAGCAGGGCAAAGAAGAAAATTAAAGGTATCAAAGGGAAGCCTGGGATTGTGAGAGCATGAGCTAATAAGAGAAGAATAGTATGACTGTTTGGCAAGGGCAAGGGCTGCGCTGTATGAACACACTTTAAATTTGTAGTGTAGAAAGTCTGACTCAGTGTGAGACTTCCTCCAGCAGCGTTCAGCAGAACGGGAACATCTCTGCACATAGCGTGTTGAATTAGTGTGCCATGGTTGGGGGCGTATTCTCCTCGAGGTGCATATTTGGAGAGGGGCTGCAGCGTCCAGGGCTGAGGTGAGGGTAAAGTTCTATGAGGAGATGGCCAGTGAGGGACATGAGTATGCAGGAATGGATAATAGTTGGGAGTCAACATCAGCTGACAGCTGCTGGAGGTTTATAGAACTCAGATTCCTTCTGAGTTGAGGGGGGTTAGACTGAGGTTGTTGGTGGAGGGAGCTATTGAGAGCAAATGATAGGAGATGATGATCTGAGAGAAGAAATGTAGTGTTGCAGATGTTAGAGACTGCTACATGGGTGGAGGAATTAGCCCACTGTGACAGCCCAAGGGAGGAGGTAATAGAAAGTAGTTTTGAGGCTGCTGGGGTCAAGGGTGGGTTAATGGGAATGTTGACTTCTAAGAGTATTATAGATGGAATGTTAGAGGAGAGGAAGTAAGGAAGCCAGGCAGCAAAGTGGTCAAGGAAGAGAAGTGGGGAACTAGGGGGACGATAGATAACAACTATGTTAGCAGAGATGGGTTTGAAAAGGCGGATTGAATGAATCTCAAATGATGAGGAAGAGAGGCAAGGGGATGTGGGTAGAGGTTTGAAGGAGCAGTGAGGTGAGAGCAGAAACCCTACTCCACCAGTTTCTTGGGTTGTGGAAAAATTGAAAACCACCAAGAGGCAGGGGTAGCAGTGTCAGAGGGAGAGAGCCATGTTTCAGTTAATGCTAGTAATTGTAGGGAACAAGAGATGAAAAGATCATGCACAGCCGTGGATTTAGTAACACTGCAAACAGAGCATGCATGCCATAGGGCAGTGTGGAAGGAGGATTTAAAGGAAGAGTATTGTAAAATGGGTATGAGATTGGAGTGATTGTTGCAGTTAGCACATGATGGGTTTGCAAGTGTGGGACCTTGGTTTGGAGAGACATCACCAGCTGCTAGGAGTAGGAGGATAGAAAGGAAGAAAATATGGGAGCAGGATTTAAAGGTTTTGTGAGAGTGTTTATATTTTGAGGATTTAGAAGGAGATTGTAGAGATAACTTGGAAAGGTACAAGTAGAGGGCATGGGATGAATAAAGAGGGGAGGAAGTATTGTCGGAGCAATGGAAATTGTGTCAGCAGGAACAGGTAGGCAGAATGACAGAGATATTTTTCCAATGAGAGAAGTGAGGGTGAAAGTAAAAAATATGAGGGAGAACATTTGATAAAAAGAAACAAAGATTTTATATTATATAGAAGGGGAGTAGGAGTTTCAATTATGCCAAATTAGATGAGGTTGTATATTAGAGTTACAAGAGAGGGGTGAGGGGTTAAAGGGCAAGGAATGTGATAATTGAGCAGGTGATGAGTGTTTGACAGACATATTTAGTGTGTTTGGGCTGCAGGTAATTTGTCCTTTCTATAAATGTAATAAGATACTTGGGGTGGGGTGGTCGGGAAGCCACCCAAAAGAGCTACCTCTGCATAAGGCTTGCAGCTGAGAGTCTTGGGAGCTAGATGCTGGTGTGTTTGGGACCTATGCTGCAATAAAGAATCTGGGTTAGATCAAATAGAAATTTAATGGTGGGGAAGACACAGATATTGAGGTGAGAAATGGCAGTTAATGAGGAAAAATAAACAGAGGAGAAAGTATTTGAGATTTAAAGATATGAGGATAAATGGTGAACATAAATTAAAGGGACACTATAGTCACCAGAACAACTACAGCTTCTTGAATTTGTTCTGGTGAGTAGAATCATTACCTTCAGGCTTTATGCTGTAAACACTGTCTTTTCAGAGAAAATGCAGTTTTGACATTGCAGCCTAGTGATAACTTCACTGGCCACTCCTCAGATGGCTGTTAAAGATCCTTCCTGGGTCATGGCTGCCTAAAATGCATCCAAACATTCAGTGTCTCCTCCCTCTGTATGCAGACACTGGACTTTCCTCATAGAGATTCATTTATTCAATTCAACTCTATGAGGAGATGGTGATTGGGCAGGGCTGTGTTTGAATCATGCTGGCTCTGCTCCTGATCTGCCTCATTGTCAGTCTGACCAATCCTATGGAGAAGCATTGTGATTCGATCAGGCTACCACTTCTGATGATGTCAGCAGACAGCTTGTTATTCTGAGGCAAACAGCATGCCGAACTACAGCTTCGGGCTTAAATACAAGTAAGATTTTGCTATATTTAGGGAGGTATGAGGGGCCCAGGGGGCTAGATGTAGGTTTAAACACTATAGGGTCAGGAATACATGTTTGTGTTCCTGACCCTATAGTGTTCCTTTAACAAGACTATCAGCACAATAACTAACAGAATAAACATTTATATAAACGAGAGTTTAGCATCGAAGGGACAATGTTAACAATTAAGCAGTTATACTAAAGGGGAGAGAAGCAAAAACAGAGACTAAAAAAATAGATGAATAAAATAAGTGGTGCAGGAATTCTTAGATAGACCATGCAAAAAAAAGCTACCTTTGCATAAGGCTTGCAGCTGAGAGTCTATATATACACTTTCATTAAATGTTTCAATCTGATTTTGTAGAGAATCTGTTTTTAAATTGGTCAAAGAAATGGAGCTGCCTGAAAAATCAGTTTTGAGTTGACTGTTATTGTGAGTAACACAAGTCAATATATATTAATATTATAAATTACCAATATAAGTGTACAAGTGATTTAAAAATAAATTGACACTTTGTGTCCTAGTGATTATGAAATTGAAGTAAATTGACAGTTAAAAACAGAAAAAAAGTCAGTTTGTGAGTATAGCTCAATTGGATTTTTTTTAAACTCCATTATATTCCCTTGCTTTTAGCAGTTTTGGTTTAAATTGGAAATCTGAGTTTTATGAACAACCCATGGACTACTATTAATAGTATAAGATACTGTACTTTCATGTGTCACTTACATGACAGAACTAGGACAAAAAAAATGAAAAGAGGTCCAGGCACTCCTTGGTTCAAGACAGACACTTTATTTGGAACCACAACAGCAACGTTTCGACCCTGAAGTCGCAGGGTCGAAACTTTGCTGTTGTGGTTCCAAATAAAGTGCCTGTCTTGAACCAAGGAGTGCCTGGATCTCTTTTCATTTTTATGTTACTATTTGGGAATCCGGTGTTTGATCCCGGTACAGAAGGACCCTGGCTCAGAGTGATGGGAGTGAGTGGGGTTCTACACATACTACAAAAAAGAACTAGGACAAAAGCACTTACAGGCTAAGTAGCTATCGTTGGGGAGGTGGGGCCAGAGAGTTAGTGAGTTTTGTCTTCACCAATGATATGCATGTGGACATGTTGGTTTTGTGCTTCTTAAGTACAGCATATGTGCAGAGCTTTGTGAAAATGCTTTCATGTGGGTAAACTTACCGAGTTTTTAATTATAGAGAACAAAAAATGTGACAATCAAACTTTTAGTGTGATCTCCTTTTTAATAGTAGTCATCTTAATTGGGAATGTAGGGTGGTAGGAGAAAAACATCAGAGAGGACTGAATATTGGGGATAGGATTGTAAAGATTTGGGTGTAAGTCTAGAATTAATAGTCTAGTAAAAATATAAATACCACGGAAAGAAGTTTGGAAGGAGTAGGGAGTGGGAGGATGGTAATAGTAGAGGTGAGAATATGATTTGAGCAGCAATGTTTATTGGATATCGGAATCAGGGAGGATTTGGGAAAGGTAAAAAAAAGAATGGCAGGATGAGAAGGGGAAGACTGTGCATTAATTCTTTATGTTGTCAGACTTACAGCATATAAAACATACTGCCTTACACAACACAATTAACTTTCATACACAATTTCAACTTATACAAAAACATCCCAGTTCACACACTTCTATATTTAAAAATTAAACCCAATTTTTACACACAATGCCACACTACAGGAAGACATCCTCCTTTCTCATCCACTGCCATGATACATATGGTGAAACAGTAGTTCAGAGGGGGAGGAAACAGTTTGGGGTCAAATGTGTTGTCTATTGTTGATCTCAGTCATGGAAATATATGATTTTTTTTATTTGTTTGTTGGTTTATTGTTTGCAATACTGCAGATAATGCTCAGATAAAATATAATCCTACTGATAAATGTGTTAACCTTAATTTTTGTGAATATGTCCCACATAATTTCAATACAGGGAATGTTGTTTGAAAGAAATTACAATATTTGTACATGCTTTTATTTGCAAAGCCTGTTTTGTTTTGTACGATTGCCACCTAATAAGACCTTTAATTTATGTGCTTAAAGATCATTCGCACAATAAGCATAAATATGCTTTCAAAATCTCCTAGTCCAGCATTCAGAATCTTTCTGTAATGTACTGTATATTATGGAGCAGATTTCCAATAGCTTTCATTCTGCAAAAATCAATCCTCTCTCTGCAATGCAATGCTGCTATAACACTGTGTTCATTGTATGAAAGTTAGGATGTGGTTGAAAGAATTCCGGTTTTGTGGTATACAATTTATCAGGAAAATAAGCTTGCTCCAAATGCAAACGCAGGAACTTACATGTGTATAATCAGAGTTAAGTATTTAAAACTGAACTTTACGTGGTTATCATTATCATTACATTCAGACTGGGAGGGAAAACGGATGACAAGTGTATTTTCTGCTTGCTTTAGAATAAATATGCACCATATGAGAACTATCTGCAGCAGCTGCAGGCGTAGGCACCTGAGAATGCTAACAATGGCAAGTGTAGGCATTCTTGGATTCTTATCCTCTTAAAGGGGAAGTCTAGGCAACATAACAACTGCTACTTATTGCAGTAATTATCTTACCAGTCAGTGGGTGCCATTTCTTTGCAACATTGTTTGGAAGTAGATAGGTTTGGAGGTGGATTTAGGGTTGGATAAAATAAATATGATTCATGAAGATTGTGTGTGGTGTTAGAGAGCTTATTGTTACTGGATATTTAAGGTTAGGAATTATTAGCGTTTGAGGGCATCAGCCTTAAAGGTGCTGTGAAACGTAGATCCAAGCAAGGCACTTTTAATGATGTTTGGCATAATGATGACCTGCAATTTGATGAAATTATTGCATTGCTGTGAAGGATAGGGACATTTTATTCTTTACATTTTCAAGTAAAAATAAAATAAATTAATGGGGCATTGAAAATTAAATTTTACTTGCATTTGCTGCATTTTTACAAATTATAATATTGGGGATTATGTATAAAAATGAGTTTTGGGATCAAAAAGCTATTGTCAGAAAAATAGGTTTTCCAAGGTCATGCACTTGAATTGTACATAATCATATTGGGTATAATTATATGTAAAATCACATGGAAATTATAGTACAACAGTAGTTGCTATATAGTGTATTCAATAATTATTCACCACTTAAAATAAAATTGATATTATTGGGGGGGTTTACTATATATATGTATGTATGTATGTATGTATATATATATATATATATATATAGTAAATATATATATATATATATAGTAAATATATATTCCTTTTTTTTTGCAATATTAGTATTATTCATCCTTCTCGAGTCAGTACTTGGTAAAAATCATCTTTTGGTTACAGTTACATGGAATATTTTGGGCTAAGTTTTAGATGAGCACAGCTGCATTCTTCAGTTTATGACTGTCAAAACAGATCAAGCTCTACCAGGTCTTCTCTAGTTGGATAAGAACAATTTGTTTAACATAAAATGTTAAATCGTTCCACAGTTTTTGGATAGACATCTGGGTTTTTGACTAGATAATCCTAAGGTTCTCCAGGTCCTGAATTTTAAGGTAATCCAATGTAGCTCCCGCTGTGTGTGTACATGTATTATGTTATTGAACGGTGAACATCCACCTCAGCCATTCTTTACCATTGGTTTGATGTTCTCAGTGTTGGCTCTGCTCCATAGCCAGTGTCTTGCACTAAAGCCAGATAGTTACATTTTGATACTACCACATCAACATTTTCTGCATTTGTTGTGCCTCCCACATGGCTTTTGGTAAACTCCAGTTGGGATTTGATTTTCATCATACATCCATGAAAACACACTTTGTTGCATATAAGTTATAACTGCTGGATCTCTCAAGCAACTTGATTAACATTAGTTTGTTTCTTCTCCATCAAATGCCCAATTTCAATAGTCAATTGATTTTAAAAGTCAGAAGACTTTATTTGTCATGTTTTTTTTTTTTTTTAAATAATCAAATCTACTGGAGCCTTGGTGCTTCTACTAGTCAGTAGAAGTACCAGTCTACTGACTGGAATTATTACTGAATTACTTTCTTGACTTGTTTTAACAGAGTATTGGTGTTTGTCATGCCATTTGCTTAGATATGTTATCAAACTAAATATGTGGCCTTATAGAATCACAGGTATATATTTTGATATCAGACAATACTTTAATTATGCAACTACACACTGTTCCACTATTTAGACGTCATTTGATGACAGTTGGTTGGGGCACTGATACTTTAGAGGTCTCAAAGCAAGAGAGTGAATGCTTATACAAAAAAACTACTTTACATTTGTGCTAAAACACATTTTTCACTTTCAAAGTGTTGTGCAGGTTGTGTAAATTAAATGTTAAAAATCTCAATGCAATCCATTTTAATTCCAGCTTGTAACACATAACATGTAATTTAATGAGTGTGAATACTTGTGCTAGACCTTGTGTATTATAATATTTGTCATAATATTTGAAATAATTGTTAATATAACCTCTGCCCTTCATTTTAAATCATGCCTCTTATAAAGTTAACATACTAAAGATTAGTAGATTTGATATTTTTAATCTTACAACATGCTATTTTGATGTATGTTAAAATGAATACAAATAATGCTAAAAAGGAAAGCCAATTTCAGATGTGTTTGCTTTTCAATAAAATATTTTAATAAATCCAAAAGAACATTTTAATGAGCAAATGATTTTGGTAAAAGCACATGCCGAAAAATACATGGTTATTATTATATTTATGATTAGAACATCTGCACTGATACAAATTGAGAAATGTTGAGGAAGTGCTTCTGAATAAATGAAAACTATTGTTCCGTGAAATTGAAGATTATTGTAAAACTTTGATTTATAATATTATTTGGCAACAGCACGACTGCAACAGCAATCTGTGATTAGCTGTGCCGGTTGCTTTGCTGCCAGTTAAAGTTTAAAAGTCTATATCCCTGCATGTAACAGAAATCGAAGTGATTTGATAGTAAAACTTAATTTGCATGCCATTGCTGAGACTTTCCGGCCATGTTGGAAATATAATATAGGGAATTATTGAAGGGGATTAAGGAAATAAAAAAATAGCAACATAGTTAACCATCACTTAATATAATACAATTACGAAAAGTAGAAACCTATTATTCTCAAGAAAAGTAACTTAGGTTACTAAAGTAATAGGGAATTGTCACTTCTCTGGAAACTGCACCATTAAAAAAAACAAAAAAAACAAACTAATATATAATCGTCTGCAACCTGCATTTCTTTTCCTAACGTGTTAAGTTTTCTTTTAAATGTGTAAATTATCTAGCTATTTACATGTGAAACTTTGGAAAGTTTTTATAGTTTATATACATTTGTTTTGTTTTAGTATATTATAATAAACCTAGATAATTTTATCCCACTTGGAGTCTCCACTGCCTTGTTCCTGCTACAAAGAAGGGTGTATGTGTCCACACTAACTCAGAGGAAGAGGGACAGTGTCACCATAGTACACAACAACTTAAGTGTGGCTCAGCTACATGTGAGTGTACACTCTATATACACGGTCATGTACACTATACTGGATATACTACTTTATGTTACTATTTTTCATTATAGGATAATATACCTCACCCATATAGCGAGGGTAAGTGGAAATATTTTTCAGCACTCCACTGTGTATTCACTGGGGTGGGTGTACGTACCACACAGTGAAGCTTTTTATTATTTTCAGATATATTTGTTGATTTTAATTGGTGTTATTGGAAATATATATATTTTTGTGTCGCATATGTTTACATTTAACAGAAAATAATGCACACAAAGCTTTTATGACTTTATATTTGTGTGTTTGTTTTCAAATTACCTCACAATCTAGTTCAGACAAGGCTTTGCTAGGGCATACATTGCAAATGAGCAGGAAAAAAAACTGAGAAATTATCTGTTTTCTCTATAATGACTGTCAGGTGCAAAGGACAGCGCTTATAACAATAGTTGAGAAGAAGCCAAGAGGAAGATGTCCACTTGGATGGAGATTTGCTAATTTCTACATTTTAATTTTATTTTGTACCCACACAATTGTCAAACATAGGCGATAAGTAAACATAATATAAAAAAACTTGAAAAATGGTAGTTGTGGCAAAACCAGCCACTTAAGAAATATATGTGGGTAAAACGTTTAATTTTTCATTTATTTTCCCTTTTATTGCATGTATATGTATAAGGCATTTGTATGCTTGCTGCATACGAATGCCACCAGCGTTCTGCTTGGAGTTCCATGAACAGTGATTTTCAAACACAGTTCATGAAACGAACCAACTGCTGAATGGGAGACCACACAACGGGGGTTGTGTGTCTCCCATTAACTACTGCAACAATGTATCTCCAGTTTATTAATGGTTTCGTGGGTGGTCTCCGTTCGTATACAAAACACGTTGCGGCGGCCATCTTTGTCCACGAAAGCACAGCGGTGTTTGGTCATCGAGTGCCTGGAACTAAAATCGGCTACTCGACTTACCGAACACCGCTGGACTTCCAGGCCGTTAGTGTAAATAATTATATTGGTAGATTAAAGTTTTTCGTGTATTCTCCAAGTACAGTGTCTGTTCACCTAAAGTGTATTTCGTATGGCGTTTATTATTCTGCAGGGATATGAGCGGTAATTCACCAGACAGTGCACTCAGATCCCAGCTATAAAATAAAGGGTCGATATTGGTGCGGTGTAAGTTTTTGCCTGTAAATCACTTTTTGACTCTTTTGAGCACTTTTGTTATACACACTCCTCTGTAAAAAGAGGCAACCTTTGATTGGTATTCATAAAATAAAGGGCCATTCGACTAATTCCACTCACTATTTTACAAGTTATGGATTTTAATGTATAATGGTATGTTTTACTGTATGGAGAGATAATGTGGTTAGCAGTACATTATTACACAATTATCTCTCCTGTACAGCATGGCCTGATGGGAAAAGACCTTGCAGGGTCAGTTTCCCACACAGTCCCCTGGATTAAAGCCCCTGTGATGCCAGTTTGTAAACCACTTAGATGGGGAACTGCATAAATATCGTGACCTGTGAATAAAAGCTCAGTTGACCTCCAAGCTATATGTCATCTAGCTCTTGGGAGGAAAGGATTATTATTACGCTACCTGTGTTTTACCTGCTTATCCTGACTACCAGTGGAGATACTGTGGATTAACCCCTACTACTCTGCTACAGTAGTTTAACTTTAACTATTCAAATCCTCATGAGGTATCTGACACAGGTATATTTGAGATTTAAGTTAAGAATGTGCATGAAGGGGGGAGGAGCCTGACACCACAACGGTGCAGACATGCTTTACTCGAGCTCCTGAGCCACCTTCTCTAATCCGCACAAATTGGAGGCATTCTGCAGTGTCCCCAGCCCCACACACTGCCATCACCTCCAGAGCATCCCACTGATGACATTTTTTCTGACACCAGGCTCCAAAAATCAACCCTGAGACAGCAAGGCCTACTGCACGGGCGGACCGCAGCAAGATATAGCTGAAGGAATCTTCCCGTGGAACATACTTGGCTCAGAAGACTTTCAATCTAGCCAGCAAAAGACAGGTGAGATGGGATGCAGGTCTCAAAAACCGCTCCCACACACCCCAAAGCTACAGCATGACATCAGCCAAGTGCTGCAGTCACCTGGCGCAATGCAGGCCACGATTCATCGCAAAGTGTCCCCACTGCCCTCTGAGGAAGGGGATTCACTTGACAGCCCTCCACCACGCCTGCAACACCCTAAATCCACTCGGAAACAGAGGACACCACGAGTATGTTTTCCTGGCACTATAGTGGTCCTTTAAGGTACAAAAGTGCACTTTAAGGTATTCTTCTGGTGTTGTGCATCCTTTGTTTTTGTTCTTTGTGTGGGAATCTTTGGGTGACCCACTGCAGCCCATATTTTCTTTATAGTTAGTGCATATAATTGCCTGTTTTCTATATTTTTAAACTCTGCCTGTTATAAAGTTAATATGCTAATGATTAACAGATTTGATCACTGTAGCTTTACAACAACATGCTGTTTTGATGTATGTAAAAATGAATACAAATAATGCTAAAACTGTAGAGCAGAATTTGATTGATGTTGTGTTTTGCCAAGCATGTTTACTAGACTCTCAGGTAAGTAAATCTCACCCTTACTGGTATAGGGGAAGATTACCTAAATAGTTAGATTAAACTACATGTTTGTATTTCTAACACTATATTGTTCCTTTAATTGAAATTCACCAGTGGAGCGGAATGCGCATGCGCGGCAAGTGCCGCACGCGCATTCAAAGAATCTATAGGAAAGCATTTCTCAATGCTTTCCTATGGACGCTCTGCGCGATGAATGTGAAATTCGCATCCAGTGTCGCAGATGCGCCTCTAGTGGCTGTTCGGAAGACAGCCGCTAGAGGCTGGATTAACCCCAAATGTAAACATAACAGTTTCTCTGAAACTGCAATGTTTGCATCTGAAGCGTTAAAACCTGAGGAACCTGACACCCAGACCACTTCATTGAGCTGAAGTGTTCTGGGTGACTATAGTGTCCCTTTAATGATAATAAACTATTTTGTATATATTTGGAAAGATAAAATGATTGCACTTGTACTATTTTATGACACATATCAAAACTATTAAAGGAAATTAAATTGTAAAAATTCTAATATACTTTAAATTGGTGTCATTATTACATTTATTATCATGTATATTAATTCTTCGCTCAGGGAAATAAAAATGATGTGGAGTCCTCTGAAATCCAATAATAATTGGGGAATTATAAATAATCCCCTTTGTTCTAACCTTGCAGTAGGGGATGGATAGAATATTATATTAGAGAAGAGCATGGTGAATAAGTACTTTTTACATAGACATCATTTAGGGCAGGTATGGTAGGTGACTTTTATTGTATCTATTGAATATTTTATGCATCATCGAATGTGCTTTATTATATCTTTGCATTGCATTGTAAAACGAATATTGCACTTGTGAAAATCCCTAATGCAAATTTGCAGTTTAGGGAAATAAGGACATTGGTGGAAACAATGGGCCAGTAGGACATAAGTCCAGATCAAACCAAAAATGTTGGCAACTATGTATATTTTTTTCATTTCTTTTTCCTGCCAAGCTACTGTTCACATATTAGCATAATTCCTTTCTGTAACAGGACACGGACAATACATTTTTGAAAAAGTAAATAACATAATTCTTTCACTTATCTTAAAAGGTACCAAACTGTGCTCCTCAATTTTATGGTATCTCAGTATAATGGGAATACAGTGTAATGTTAAAAACCAAATAGAGCTGCTTTTCAAATTCATGCTAGATCACCACATTCCAAACAAAAGCAGCATTTCAATAAGTAATTGCTTTTCCCCCCAGACAAATGACAGCTTTATACCTTTCAATGCCAGTAACACCACTGTTGATCCGTAATGAGGAATTTTTTTGTACAATTTGTGAAATAAGGACAATCCTTTTATCATTTTTTACAAAATTCAGCTACAATCAATATTTTTTTGAACATCTACAAATGTGGTGTGCTTTATTATTTACTGTAAACAAAAAACGTACAACTGAAAGTACATAAACAATTAGTCTACATAAACAACAAGTTTATACTGCAGACTTTAAAAATTATACTGCTAGTGCTTGGAGAAAAAAAAAACATGGTTTTGACATTTTTTTCAGAAAAAAAGAGCTAAACAACTAAACTATGGTTTAATAAGTGATATCAATTATTAACCAAGAATGCGACAATTTTAGTCCTATTGACTGATATTAGTGGACAAATAGTCAACTTGTTTTAATTCTGTTAGCAAGTCAGCTAGCAGATATCAGACCAACATGTAAAATTAATAATTTGAGCAGGTGACTTCATGTTATGTGGAAATGGACACTAGAAGAAAATCTATGGCAATAGTTAAAATTGAGAAACATTTCCAAGTCAATTTTGTGGGCTATTTTTTTTCTTTCAAATATTTTTTAATAAATTTTTTAAACATTTCATGTAACAAAATAAAAATGAAACATAATAATTAAATTATTTTAAAAAAAACAGAGAAATACCTCAGATAAGATAATATGTGCACATCAACAAAATAACTTTGCATTGATTGTATCAGAATAACAGCTGTGAGTGTTACTTTAGAGTATGAGTGATAACGTTCTCTAAAGTATGTTACAAATCATGGTCATCGTACCAAATACATTCACTAATGTATTACAACATGTTGACAAGTTAGATAAACTTAAAAAAACTTACATAAACAAATATATGAGTATAGCCATAATTAGAGTAAATATACTTTACATATGTAATCTTCCCAGGTTTTCCAGAAAAAAAGGTTATCATTCATTAGTATTAAGTAGTAGCTCACATGATTTGTTTTCTAATACTAAATTCAACACCTCTTTAATAGAAGGAATATTATCTGATTTCTAATATTAAGAATACAATTACACGTGGCTATAAGTACATGGCCTACTATAATTTTTTATAGTATATATAGTATATATATTTCAGATTGGTATATAATAAACTTGTTCAAGGATATACCTTTTTCATCATTTATTTCTCGTTTTCTCTTTCTATATCTATTGCTTTATTCACCATTTTCAAATTACACAAAAAAAAAAAATATTTTTCTTTTTCTCTTTCTATTTATTCTTTCCTTTATTATTAAAAATGTCCATTAAATTAGTGACTACAATCATTCAACTAAGCATTCATACTCCATACTTCATTCATTCTGATGTGACTTTGTACCAATTATTTATTAGTCGATCTAGTAGACTTAATAGTTAGGCGCTCCTCAATGCCATTACTGTGATCTTACAAATCTTTGACATGTTGTTAGGGAATCTTTTAAAGAGACACAATTCTGGCTATTTTGTCCTTAAATTTAAAATTAACTTCAAATTTTGATGTTAATATTAACAGTAAAAGAGGGAGGACCTAATGTCTCCACTCATAGGCAACATGTGGGCGTCCTCATTTTACAAGTGAAAGAAGGGCAAATGCCCCTTAGGCCTCCACCCACGCAGGCCCTAATTTATTATAAAATAGGGGGTAGACATGCCATCAAATAATGGCATGTCTCCCCACCCCATGGGTGGCCAGGGGTCCCCAATTCACTAATCAGAATACATTATCCTACCTAATTCCTCTAATCCTAATAATAGTGTGGTCAATTTAACTAATACCTGTTGGGGAAAAAATACTTCTTTCCAATAGCTTCTATTTTTAGTTATTCTGTTCTTCTGCCCCAGAAAAGGTCAAACTAAAATCCAGAATTCACAACGTACGTGCTTAATATAAGGAAAAAGGTCAGATCACAAATAAACAAAACATAATGCTGGAATAAATAGAAACCGTGCCGTAACAAAAATTAATTCATATTCACCCACGGTGGGCTTGCCACAAATTCAGCACTGAAAGCAGGGAAGTCCCTCATAGTGCTTGAAACACTATGTCAGCTATCATAAGTGTAGGTAAATTTGCCACGCTTTGCAATATGACTAAAAGCTCATTAATTGGTTGGCTTGTAAGCCACCCAATCACAGCACTCTGAGAGCCAAGTCCTGAGAAAAGTTAGATTTGTAACATGTGATGGGGCCTTTTCTAGCGACTTTGTAAACCTTTATTAGACATGCCCCCACCTGCCACATTGCAGGTGGGTGCATATGTAGATTGAAAAGCTCAATTATACTAACATAGGGGTCTTAGTGGCCTACGTAGGATTTTTATTTATTTTACTTTTATGTGAGGTCCACCCTATAATTAACCCTAATGTCACCAAGGATGTTTAACTAATTATCTGCTGGCTTCTAGCACTGATTTTTTTTTTAATCCAAGCCCAGAATTGATTTGTTTGGTCTGGTTTTCATCCATCCAGCTGCATTCCTTCCAGCTGAAATCCAGATCAAAATCGGGGCATTTTTTTAAAATCCTTGAACAATGTCTGTATTTTGCAGTCTGAATAACCTTGTTGTTTGCCCTGTTTAAACTTGAGTGAATAACCCTGATTGTAATGATTGGATTCAGTTATCATGTTTCATACTGTCTGGTATGAAATAGTGGTCCGATAGAGGTGTTTTTTTTTCCACAAGTGGGGTAGCATGAGTGAGTCTGCCTATATAGGCAAAAATTTTCTCATAATTGTTATTAACTTTTCCACAGCCTGTCCAATCCAAGTTAAACTGATGCAAAATAAATATGTATACATATGACTTAAAAACAGGAAGAAATTAAGTAACAGTGAAAAATATTTTTTTTATTATTTGATTCTGTATTATTAGTACAATAATTTGAAAATATTTGAAGAAATATATTTATCATTTAAGGTTGAAAAGGGTAATTGAGATCACTTCTCAAAAACGGTCTCCGATAACTCTCAAGCCCTTGCTGAGAACATGTAGAGTCATCAAAGGAGTTAATTTGTATTCTCTGAGTAGATTTGGAAACTACGAGTTATGATTTCAAAAATAATTTCTACCCATTCCATGTGTTTAATTAAAATCAGACCTTCTGACAATCTTTCCACATACTTGTCACATTAGGAGAAAATCAGAGATAATCTAAATTGTTAGGTCATAATACATGCACAAACCCTATTTTGTGTCCTTTAAAACATTTGTCCTTATAGCTTCCACCCTGTGGACTGCTCTGTAAATGTTTACAAAGTGCAGATGGCCCATGTTGCCCTACTACTTTGAATATTCGGAGGCTGCAACCCTCATTTTATTTCAGGAGAATTCTTAAAGGCATTACATGTTTGCTGTCTTACATCTAATTTTCATTGACAAATAGACAGACATGGAGGTTTTGTTCCACATGCATTAGCTAGGCTCTCTGGGCTAGAGCAGATCTGCCTTCCCCCTTTTCAATAAGCTGGAGTTCAGCTACTTGGGAAAGGGGGCAAATCTACTAAATAGTTAAAATAATGGTGTTCCTTTTAAAAGTCAGTCCCTATGTAGCATTTCTTAGATGCTATTAAATTAGACACTAATATGTTACCTTATTGTGGTTATGTATAATTAAAGCAATATTTACAAGCCCTCTTTTTTATTTTTTTTGTCAAGCGGTTTTGTTTTGATTTGATTTGATAAAATCTTTACCATGCCTTTCTATTGAAATACCATGCATATTTATTGAAATACAGCTTACTCATTTCCTGCTCAAAGTAAGCATGCATTGGAGCTAACACTTTACAACTTTGATAATTTAGCACTATAAGCAATATAAATATAATTTTGACCTACGCTGTTATAGCTGTGAATCATACTATCACAGAGTTCTTAGTTGCTTGTTTTACAGCATGATCATGCAGTTCATGGCTATGGCATGTGAGAACTTAACTTATGATTATAGTGTTTGGCGCATCCCTTTAAATTCCTAACTCCTCCCCATCGCTTCCCAAAGTTTGTTTATATTCTTACATGCAAGATAATTCTGCTGTCAAATGTATTAAACCTTTAATTTGGTCAAAGGTTGTAGATCAAAGTCAATGTGCCTATCAAGAATGTAGTATATTTAGAGCATATTTAGAATGAAATAAAAGCTGCTTTGACACATATCGTTTAAACTGTTTATTTTAATACAGAATTAAAGATTCACTTCTTATGATACTGATGAGTATGGGGTCCACATCTGGCTTACCCTTTTAACTTGTAGAGAGACAAATTAATGCATTGCCTAGTTAATGTATTGAAGGACAAGCAACTGAGTTTCTCTAAGCTTTTGTCTGTTTTCTGTGTTCACATGTTCTCGGTATTTGTTGACTTCAATAACTTGGCTCTCCCTAAATTAAAAGGCTAATCCAGACATGGACTCCATGCCTAGAGGTCATGAAGAAGGCCGCAATGATCATCCCGGGTTGCTGTATCTCATGTGCAGAAATAACTTGTCGACATTTAGGTTCTGGCCTTACATTATGGATAGGGTCAGTCTGATATACCTTGAAATAGATTATCACTGTAATGGCACATAGGACAAAGTAGGCAAGCATTAACCCCTTAAGGACTGGACTGTTTTTGCGATGTTGTACATTTGCGACCAGGCATATTTTTACACTTTTGTGGTGTTTGTGTTTGGCTGTAATTTTCCGCTCTCTCATTTACTGTTCCCATACAAATTATATATATTGTTTTTTTCAGGACAAAAGGGGCTTTCTTTACATACCATTATTTATATAATCTCATGTATTTTAATTTAAAAAAAATATGATGAAAAATTGAAAAAAATACATGTTTTTTGACTTTTACTTGAAAAATCTTTTACTCATCTACAAAAGCGAATGAAAAAAACTGCTAAATAGATTCAAAATTTTGTCCTGAGTTTAAAAATACCTAGTGTTTACGTGCTTTTTTGCTTTTTTTTTGCATGTTATAGGGCTATAGGTACAAGTAGGATATTGCGGTTTCAAAACATACATTTTTAAAATTTATCAATTGTGACATTGTAACACTATTATCTGTCATAAATCTCTGAATAACACCCCACATGTACATATTTTTTTTAAAGTAGACAACCCAGGGTATTCAATATGGGGTATGTCCAGTCTTTTTTAGTAGCCACTTAGTCGAAAACACTGGCCAAAGTAAGCATTCATATTTGTTTGTGTGTGAAAAAAGTAAAAAAACTAAATTGAACGCTAATTTTGGCCAGTGTTTGTGACCAAGTGGTTACTAAAAAAGACTGGACATACCCCATTTGCAATACCTTGGGTTGTCTTCTTTTGCAAATGGTATGCCATCATGGGGGTAATTCTCATTCCTGGGCTACCATACGCTCTCAAAGGCAACGTAACCAACCTGGCCATTTTCAATGTAAAAATATTTGACCCATATATTTGACCTTGTAACTTTCAAAAATGCTATAAAACCTGTACATGGGGGGTACTGTTTTACTCGGGAGACATCGCTGAACACAAATATTAGTGTTTAAAAACTGGAAAATGTATCACAACAATTATATCATCAGTAAAAGTGCTGTTTGTGTGTGAAAAATGCAAAAAAAGTCACTTTCACTGACAATATCATCGCTGTGATATGTTTTACTGTTTTGAATCACTAATATTTGTGTTCAGCGAAGTCTCCCGAGTAAAACAGTACCCCCCATGTACAGGTTTTAGGGTGTCGTAGAACGTTACAGGGTAAAATACAGTGCTAGCAAATTAAATTCTCTGGAATTTCGGCCTGGGTTGGCAGGCAGGTCCCTCAAATTGCAATCAATAAAATTACTGAATTATGTAAAAATATTACATAAATACGCACGTAGAATTTAAATATATATGCATATTTATATATTTGAAGTCTATGTGTATATTTATATAATTATTTATGTAATTTTGTATATGGACATATGTATATTTCTTATTATTTTTATTTATTTTTATATACATAGATATATATACAAATTCATTCTAAGTGTATTTTGATATAAATATATATATATATATATATTAATTTTAAAATACAGTTAGAATAAAATTTCATATAGCTATATAATTTTTTAAATTTTTTTTATTATTATTGAAAAATTTTTTATTTAATTTAAATTAATTATTTATATTTTATAATAATATATATATACAATATATATAGTTATTATATATATTATATATATACATGTGTAATTTAATTATAAGTGTATTTTTATATTAATATAAGTACATAATAATATAAAAATACACTTAGTATGGCATTATATATATGCTATATAGACATATTTAAAAATTATTATTATTTTTTTTATTAACATTAACTTTATTTTTTTTATTGATTTTACACTAGCAGGGAGACTGCCTGTCAGCACAGGCAGTCCCCCTGCAGGCAGAGACATGGACACCTATTGTGACCATGTGATCGCTCTGTTAAGCGATCACATGGCCACAGGGGTCCTAATTCAGTGTGGGGAGACTGTCTGGGCTGCAGGCAGTCTCCCCACAACCGGAGCCACGCTGATCGCCGCCGGGGGAACGACGGCGATCAGGTAAGTAGCTCAGACTGTTAGGACGGTTCAGGACCGTCATCGGTCGGCAAGCCAAAAATGCCGATGACGGTCCTGAACTGTCCTGGGTCGGGAAGGGGTTAAAAACATTTATGTTTATATTTGGGTTATATTCACTAAACAGTGATTTAAAAAAAAAAAAAACTGTTATTGAAACCTATTATTCTAATGTTAAAGAAAGCAAATTTATTTTAAGCAGACGTGTTTCAGTCCAACTACCTTGACATATTAAGGAAAGTTTGGTAATGGGACTGAAATTGTGAATGTATACCATTGCACAACTGTCATGTTATCTTGTTTATTTTGAAGTCCTATAAGTGTGCTCTTTTTACATATATGCTCATTAAATATATGTTATATATTGTGAAAATTCTGTGCGTACTATGTATATATACATGTACAATATATATGCATTATATATAAAGTATTACTGTCAGAATGACATCAGTTACAGCTTCTATCTGTACATTGTATTAGCAAAATGTATATATTGTATATATTGAAAGCTTTCTTTCCTCCTATTTAGTGCACTATGTTTTACCTTACTGGATACCAATACTAGAATCCAGAGAGTTTTCAAGGGGCACTTCATGCACCATCACCACTTGTGAGCCATTGCAGGGTTTCAGCGCTGCAGAGGGTAGTGCTGCAAAGGGTTCCTATATACCCAGCTCTCAATCAGGGCATCACAGTGGAAAGGTACATGTATGGCATGTGCACAAGTCTCTGTGTGTACCTGGATTTTATATCTGCTTTCCCGTCATGAGGACCTGCACTGCATGATGGCATAGACCGTCAAGTGGTGGGTAAAGGGTTAATCTTGGTGAAATAAGTTTTTTGGGTACTGTCACATAGGAGAATAGCAAAAATAATTTTAAAAATCCACAGATATATATATGACAAATAAATTAAGGCCCTAGATTCTTTTGTCCATACTCTACCTGTGTAAGTGTCTATGTATGCAAATGTGTCTGTGTATCTGTGTGTGTTTAAGAGTGCCTAGTTTGTGTGATGAAAATAATAAAAACCATGTTGCTCACTGTTTTGTATTTTCTGACTGTGCATCCAATTCCTCGTGAGCCTGTCCCACCTCTATGACTTCTTTTTTTCTTCAATCTTCCTTGCATGCTGCACCTCCAAACCTCTGCCTCTGGCCTCTCTAAGTCAGAGATGAGGGCCTCAGGGGAGTGGTAGCAGCCCCCACTCTCACTTTGGTGGCCATTTGAACTTTTGCCCACTGTGTGGGCCCTGGGGGCTGCCTCTGCCTGATGGTCCTGTTCTGGAGCTCCCCTGGTCTGGAGGAGTTGTGGCTCTGGGAGAGCACTGAAAGCAATGTGGTTTTCTCCCTCGCTATCATGCTCCCTCGAAGTTCCCACAATTCACAGCACAGCCACATCTAAGACTAGTCACTACTCTGTGATGTGGCTGTACTGGGAATTGTGGCAACTGTGAGGGAGCATGATAGAGAGGGAGAAAACCACATTGTTATTATCCCTCAGTCCTCCTGGAAATGCAGATTAAAACTATACATGTAGTTCTACGTAGTCACAAAGATGCATGACATGTCCATGTACACTAGATATTTCAATGTATATATATTATATTTCAATGTAACCAGATATTTCAATGTATATATTCAAATAAACACATACATAATATCTATCTATTTATCTATCGTATATTATAGTGTATATTAAATATATATATATATATATATATATATATATTCTCACACACATGTGCAGTAGTATACAATATATGTGGGGGATGCATATAAACCTTATGTCTCCATTTCCATTGTTTTCTAACAACCATTGCTTGACATCAGTAACAAAATTTTCAATCTCTCTAGATTATATTGCTCAGATAACAAAAAGGAAACACAAATGAAAGATTACTGTAATTAATTACTGTTTTTGTTACAATGTACTTATAGCATTTGCTTTCTTAAACCTCTCATTTTCTTTTGTGCTGTGCTTTTACAAACTTGTCTGCAAATGCACGTTGGACACACCCCCTTACTTAGAGAATCTAAATTGGATACAAGTTTACCATATAATTTGTTACTTTACCCAGTTATTACTGCCATATATCTATGATCCAGTTACAGGATGTGCCGTTTTTCAGTATGGTGTTACAGTTTGGTGTTTATCTTTTGTGATGTGCACAGATTGTTATTGCTTTGACAGAATACTTAACCCCTTAAGGACTGAGCCAAATGTACACGTTGTGAACAAAACATGTGGCGCACCATGTCTGTCCAACCATATTTCACCTCTTTCATATTAAATGCACCCACACTTATTATATATAATTTTATTCAGGGGAAACAGGGCTTTCATTTAATATCAAATATTTAGCTATGAAACATTTAATATGAAAAAAATGGGAGAAAATAAGATTTTTTTTATTTTTTTAGTTCTACATGACATTTTAACTGTCAATGTCATAATACTGTTTGCTTTTACTGCAATAAAATACACATATTTGTATTCAGCAAAGTCTCATGTGTAAAACAGTACCCCCTATGTACAGGTTTTATGGTGTTTTGGGAAGTTACAGGGTCAAATATAGCACGTTACATTTGAAATTCAAATTCGCCAGATTGGTTACGTTGCCTTTGGGACTGTATAGTAGCCCAGGAATGAAATTTACACCCATAATGGCATACCATTTGCAATAGTAGACAACCCAAGGTATTGTAAATGGGGTATGTCCAGTCTTTTTTAGTAGCCATTTGGTCACAAACACTGGCCAAAGTTAGCGTTAATATTTGTTTGTGTGGGAAAAATTCAAAAAATGAAAATTTTGGCCAGTGTTTGTGACTAAGTGGCTACCAAAAAAGAGTGGACATAACCCATTTGCAATAACTTGGGTTGTCTACTATTGCAAATGGTATGCCATCATAGGGGTAATTTTCATTATTGGGCTACCATATGGTCTCAAAGGCAACGGAACCAATCTGTCGAATTTTAATGTGAAAAAAATGAAACACAAGCCTTATATTTGACGCTGTAACTTTTGAAAACACCATAAAACCTGTACATGAGGGGCACTGTTGTACTCGGGAGACTTCACTGAACTCAAATATTTGTGTTTCAAAACAGTAAAAAGTATCACAGCAATTTTTGTGAGTACAATAGGTGTGTGTACGTCTGATATATATGGTCATTTTCTTAATTTGTAAATTTTAGCTAAACACTAAAGATTATTTAAATAAATAAAGGCAAGCCTAAATTTAGTTTGAATGTGTGGTGCAGCACCTACTTAGTTGTTTAACTATTAAAGGGTCACTATAGGCACCAAAACTCCTAAATGGCAGAATTGAGAAGTGAGACTGCAGGGGCATCATCTGTACACCGAATCTGCTTTATTCAGGTAAAGCTGTTTTGGTGCCTATAGTGACCCTTTAATAGTTAAACAACTAAGTAGGTGCTGCACCACACATTCAAACTAAATTATTATGTATACTGAAACTCTATATTAACCCTAGCTATTACCTTATTATTAGACTTATGATTATGGTGAATAAATGCATTCATAAACCACTTCAACTTTGGCCTCTACTTTTTTTTCCTCAAACTGTGCACTTACAAAAACTGACTGTTTTTTATTCTTTTGTTCACAGTGCTACATCAATATTAAAAGTCTTAGCTGTGATTGTGAACACGGATAATACGTTAAATACTAGACCTTTATCAATTATAAAAGCATACATATAATTAAAACAGAGTGGTAGTAGATATCCATGAAATTGATCGGCCACTTAATTACAGAGTGGCAGACACTAGAAAATAATTGTTAGTTAAATATTACATAGTTTTGTGAAGTCCAGGCAATGAAGAGGTACACGGTAATACAAGTGCAAATAATAATTGATGTTGGCAGTATATGGTAAAAAAAAACTAAATAATTTTGCTGAAAGTGATATGGAGATATCAATCTCTGAAATACCTTTGCATAATCTCAAACATTCCTGATAGTACATTTTCAAATCTTAATTTTCTCCCAAAAATCCTAAAGGGGTTATATTCTCATAAGTTATCTTTTAGTCTGCACAATTTATTTAAAAAAAATAAGGTAAGGGCTAGCAGTCCTTTAATTTTAAAAGAGAGACTGGAGTTATATTCCCTGGAATGACCCACTATTTGCAGCTGCCACCATTTGCGCCTTTCCTGATATCACAGCATTTCTGCCTGGTCAACTCCCACATTAACATAATAGAAAGTGGGGCTAAAATAAAATGGAGGACTTCTGCAAACAAAAGTTGATGCTTGGAAGTGTAACTCTCAATAATCTTAATCTTGGGTAAATTGAGGAGATTAATAATAAAAAATGTATGTACCTTTTAAACAGAACAATATGCTTAAGTGATTGCAAATTCCCAAATTATTCTTGTACAAAGTAGACCTTTTTGTGGAGTAGTTAATAAGACAATATCAATGGTATACAATGGATTATAAAATGGCTGTATTTAGCACTTTAAAAGTTCCAAAATCAGTCTTTGTGCATCCCTCAATGTTCAGAAATCTTTAGTTCTCTAAAACTGATGAAAGCTGAATATCTTGTAAGGGGACCTAAGACAGATGTCTAGGCATCACTTCTCTGAGTAATAAAAGCTAAAATGAAAATTCTGTGAATTAATGCACATATTCTAAGAAACATTATACAGTATATGTTAAAATTCAGGATGAAAAAAGTAAAAGTTTGAAAATGATTAGATAATGACTGCAAGGAATTTTAGCGCATCACTCTTGTAGGTATGAGCAGCAATTGGGACAGAATTTAACAGCGATTTTCATGTTTCTAAGATAACCTAATTGATATTCCAGCTCATGGAAGTTATGGAGTGAATTTAGGAACTCATACTTTCTAGGCTGTATTAAACATAAATTATATTTTAATTACCTCGCTTCTGTCCCACTGACATTTAAACTTTTGTATAAATTAACAGTAACTATGACTAATAGAGTTTTGTTCTTGTTCATAGTATCTATTCATACTTCATTCATTCTTTTCTCACCCCAGGTTTTTGCATATTACTATCAAACAGAATGTTTCTGTTATTAGATTGACCTTGATAAGTTCTAAAGCTTCTAACCATACTGAAAACTATTAAAAATAATAAACATATAGGCCTCCCATTTGTCCCAATTTCAATGTGACAGTCTCTTATTTAGGGTCCTGTCCTTCCATCCCAATTTTGCTCCCTGGTCAGGGTGACCAGATCACCATGTTTTCAGCAGCACATATCACATATACATATTGATGGACAGCACATGAAACAGCTAACCTTGTAGTATGTAGAATACAGAAGAAGGTGTATAAAATGAACCCCTTAGTGACCAGACCGCTTTTCAATTTTCTTACTGTTTGGACCAGGGCTCTTTTTTACATTTCTGCCGTGTTTTTGTTTAGCTATAATTTTCCAATTACTCATTTACTGAACCCAAACATATTATATACTGTTTTTCTCCACATTTAATGGTCGTTCTAAAGATACCATTATTTTTATCATATCATATGATTTACTATAAAAACATTTATAAAATAAGATGAAAAGATTTAAAAAACACTCTTTTTTGCTAAATAGTTTCTAACTTTTTTCCTGAGATTAGCTTTTTTTTTGCAAGTTATATGGCAATAAGTACAAGTAGCACTTTGCTATTTACAATCAATTTTTTTTCAAAATTAACGCGTTACATTGGAACACTGATATCTGTCAGGAATCCCTGAAAAACCCTTCACAAGTATATATTTTTTAAAAGAAAACAACCTAAAGTATTAAACTTGGGGTATTTTGATTCTTTTCATGCAACCATTTTACTACCAATCTATGCCAAATTTAAAAAAAATAAAAAATAATTGGTGATTTTTTGACACACATAGCAATTTAAGAATACATGTCCTGAGAACTTTAAGGGTTACTGCCAAAGAAAACTCCAATATGTATTCAGCAACATCTCCCGTGTACAGTGATACCGCCCAAGTATAGGTGTGTCGAGTTCTCTGGGGACGAAAAGACCTTATTTGGAGGGTGCGCATTCCAGTTTTCCAACTTGCAATTTTCGCAGCTGGTCATCATGCACCCATGTCCTATTTGGGACATTTTTAAATGTAATTTACCCCCATCAAGCCATATATATTTGAAAAGTAATACACCCTAGGGTATTTCAAATAGTGGTATTTTAACACTTTCCATGCACTAATTCTACCACCAGTCTTTGTCAAACTTTTGGGCACTCATATTTGTGTTCAGCCAAATCTCCTGAGTATAATAATACCCACCATGTACAGGTTTTATGGTGTTTTGGAAAGTTACATGGTCAATATAGGGATGGCCCAAATTGAGATTGCCAGATTGGTTTGCTGGGTCTGTTTTGCCTTTTGAGACAATATGGTGGTCCAGAAATGTGAAATAACCCCATCATGGCATATCATTTCCAAATGTAGACAACCCAGGGTATTAAAAATGGGGTATTTCCAGTCTTTTGTAGTAGCCACTTAGTCACAAACGCTGGCCAAAGTTTGCGTGTTTTTTTATACATTTTTTTCATTATATATATATATATATATATATATATATATATATATATATATATATATATATATATATATACACACACATATACATATAATACATACATATACATATATATATATATATATATATATATAATGGATCACCTGGCACCCTGACTGGGTACCTCCGTTGATGGATGCTCCTAGTGCTTCCCGAAGGCTCCAAGCACTCCACTTGACACCATAAACACTGCAGACCCCACGAACCACTGCAGCTTGGTTGGGGTCTCGCCGTCTCCTACCCACCCTGGATCTATAACGAGGCTCCAGGTTCCAGTGGGTGAACCTCTCTTTCCCCAGAGAATGAAGCAGGAACAGGAGCTTAGTGATTATTCAAGGGAGTATAAAGAGCATAGCAATCCCTTGTAGCAGATTTCCCCAATAAGAGACAGGATTCTAGATTGAGGGTGAAGTAGAACAGAAGGTTTATTGCCACAGCTTGGATTATATATACAGTTTTTCAGGCCAGAGGCACACCCTCTGGACCTGATGGAAAACAGGGACACAAGGAACATAAACCAATGGGAACAATAATTAGCACTGTAACACTCCCACATACAGTCATAAAGCTAATGTACTAACTTAATTATCCACAGTCAGAAAACACACATTTTTACCCAAAGTACAGAAACACCCCAAAACTCCAACATATCCCCATACATCTCTGGATAGCCCTGATCTGGATATCCAAAAATCACACAGATCAGAGCAGGGGTTCAGGAAATTCCTGGAAGTCTCTTTTGACCGACCGCACGCACATTTTCATGCCCAAAACAGTTCTATTTTCAATGAATAGTCAAACGGGGACCATTCATGCACATCGTCAATGTCAAAGTGCCGTTCGAATTATCGAACGCTGTTCGACTCCTAACGAAGAGTCGAAGTTCTGGAGAAGGTAAAGTTCAGCGTAGTTCGTGCCGTCGCGTGTCCAATTTGAGTTCCATGAACTCGATGACTAAACACAGCTGAACACGTTCGACTATACAAGATGGCTGCCGCCACGTGTTCAACTATATGAACAGCGACCACCCAGCCATTTGTCAATTTAGCTGCGGTTTAACTCCCAGCCTGGGAGGTAAATTGGCTGCACACTCCACTTGTTTGTGGTCTGGCTGTTCGGTAGTTCGAAGTTCCACTTCGACCACTTTGAATGTTTAAAGGGGCATTGTGCTAAGTCCCAATATGCACAAATAGTGTTTTTAAAAGGCAATACACCCCAGGGGCCATAGTCACAGGGGAAGAGGCTGGCAAGCAGGCCTTGCCAAAAACCAGTGGTGAGGTCACTTTCGCCACAATATATATATACACACACACACACACACACTTTTATTTCCTATATATGTACAATATATTATAATTAAAGCATTTTATATTATATTTTACATATATAATGCATATATATGATTTCATAAGTGTATTTTGAGATATGTGTATATATCTCAAAGTACACTTATAATAAAATGCTATATATACACATGATATATATAATATATTATAAAATGCTTTAATTATTTTACAATATATTATAGATATATAATATAAGTATAATATATTATTTATTTGATTTTTTTCTTTTTTGACTTTTCTTTTTAGCAGCCTGGGGGACTGCCTGACAGCTCAGACACTCCCCCTGCTGACAGCTCCATAGACTCCTATTGCGGCAATGTGATCATGGTGATCACATGGCCCTGAAGGGCCGGGGTGGCTGGATCTGCAGGGGAACTGCTGGGGTCTTCGGCATGGCAGTCCCCCCTGACCGTGATCGCCAGCTGATCGCCGGTCCAGGTAAGTCCACGGCTCCTATTTGCCTATTTGCCGCGGACGTACCTAGTCCTTAACAGACTTTTTTTGACGGACGTACCTAGTACGTCCGCAG
Organism: Pelobates cultripes; assembly: GCA_933207985.1. Lineage (NCBI taxonomy): Eukaryota > Metazoa > Chordata > Amphibia > Anura > Pelobatidae > Pelobates > Pelobates cultripes. The sequence goes on from OW240914.1 coordinate 260,594,311, forward strand.
TAGTTAAGGGGATATGTACTTATAACGTAATTCTAAATGTATTTTTATTTAAATATATATGCATATTAAAGGGACACTATAGTCACCTGAACAACTTTAGCTTAATTAAGCAGTTTTGGTGTATAGAACATGCCCATGCAGTCTCACTGCTCAATCCATTTAGGAGTTAAATCCCTTTGTTTATGAACCCTAGTCACACCTCCCTGCATGTGACGTGCACAGCCTTCCATAAACACTTCCTGTAAACAGAGCCCTATTTAGGCTTTCTTTATTGCAAGTTCTGTTTAATTAAGATTTTCTTATCCCCTGCTATGTTAATAGCTTGCTAGACCCTGCAAGAGCCTTCTGTATGTGATTTAAGTTCAATTTAGAGATTGAGATACAATTATTTAAGGTACCGTATATATAATCGAGTATAAGCCAAGTTTTTCGGCACATTTTTTGTGCTGAAAACCCCCCACTCGGCTTATACTCGAGTCAATGTCTGTATTATGGCAACTTACATTGAATTAATACAGACCAGGACCGCCGGGCTCATTACAACCCGGGTGGTCCTGTTGGGGGCTGACAGCGAGCTGTTACTTACCTTCCTGCAGCCCACTGGTCTCGCGAGACTTGCACTGTAAGCGGAACGGAGCTGACCAGGGAGCTGCACGGAGGAGAAGGGAGCTGACAGGAGCTGCAGGAAGGTAAGTAACAGCTCACTGTTTTTTTAAATGGTTTTTTGTCCCCCCTCCCTGCTTGTTGCCTGGCCAGGGAGAGGGGACAACAAAAACATTTAAAAAAAAATTAATGCAAATATTAAAATAATAATAATATAATAATAAAATAATAATATTAAAAAATATAATATGAAAATAATATGAAATAAAAAAATTAAAATAAAAATGCCCTCCCCTCACCCAGTTTACACACACTGCACAAACACACACATTGCATTCACACAAACACACACTGCATTATATACACATTGCATTCATTATATACACACAAACACACACTCTGCATTCATTATATACACACACACACACAACACACAAACACACTCTGTATTCATTATATACACACACACAACCACACACTGCATTCATTATATACACACAAACACACATTCTGCATTCATTATATACACACACTGTAAATAAATATTCAATTAATGTAATTTTATTGGGATCTAATTTTGTTTAGAAAGTTACCAGTAGCTGCATTTCCCACTCTAGGCTTATACTCGAGTCAATAAGTTTTCCCAGGTTTTTTGTGGTAAAGTTAAGGGCCTCGGCTTATATTCGGGTCGGCTTATACTCGAGTATATACGGTAAATTACATCTGTTTGAAAGTGAAACCAGTTTTTTTTTCAATGCAGGCTCTGTCAGTCATAGCCAGGGGAGGTGTGGCTAGGGTTGCATAAACAGAAACAAAGTGATTTAACTCCTAAATGACAGTGAATTGAGCAGTGAAATTGCAGGGAATGATCTATACACTAAAATTGCTTTATTTAGCTAAAGTAATTTAGGTGACTATAGTGTTCCTTTAATATCAAAATATGAAAAGAAAGAAGGACTAGAGGGTTGCAGATTGAAAAAAGCTGCCCCTATTAGACCTTGTATCCTACAAGGAGAAACTGCTCTGCAAGTATTTGGATGGTGCCTAGATAGAGAGCAAAAAACTAGAACAATATAATCTTTATTAGTCCATCATAAGGAACAACACAGAAAAAAATCCCTTATACTAATATCAAAATATAGTAAGAACAAATTTAAACTGGTATATAATTTGTCTTAAATTTAATTGTATTATTATTATTTTTTCAATTTATTAATTGATTATTTTTATTTTTTATATAGATGTGTGTGTAATTAACATTATTCTAAGTGTATTTTAATATTTATATATATATATATATATATATATATATATATTAAAAACCAAAGGAAAAAAGTTACCTGCACTCTCTCCTTAATCCCTATGTATATTTAAACAAATGGAGGTCATTTAGTTACTCTGATATATAAAAAATAGAGGAAAGCCTTGCACTCCTTACAGTACATGACCCGGTGCTTGATTGCACTAAATGTATAAAAGACAAAAATCAGCACTCCCAGGTAGTTTTCTCAAGAACTTCTTCACTAAAAAAGTACCTGGGAGTGCTAATTTTTATATATAAACATAGAATGTGACGGCAGATAAGAACCATTTGGCCCATCTAGTCTGCCCATTTGTCTAAATACTTTTATTAGTCCCTGGCCTTTAGTCCTTATGCCTATCCCACGAATGCTTAAACTCCTTTACTGTGTTAACCTCTACCACTTTAGCTGGAAGACTATTCCATGCATCCACTACCCTCTCAGTAAAGTAATACTTCCTGAAATATATATATATATTAATATTTAAATACACTTTTAATAATGATTCATGTTTGTGCATATAAAATTACTTAGATCATAAATATATATATATATATATATATATATATATATATATATATATATATATATATATATATATATATATATATATTCTAAGTAATTTTATTCACTTTTTTAAACTTTTTAATAACTTTTAAAACTTTTAAAACTTTTTTTAGGCATTAGGGGGACTTCCTGAGAGCTCAAGCATGCCCCCTGCAGGCACTGCATAAGCCAGCTATTTCAGCCATGTGATCGCGAGGACCCCACAATCACATGGCCCGGGAGAGCCGGATCGGGCAGAGGTCATCTGTCTGAGCTCCCAGGCAGACCCGTGGATCATGATCATCGGCAGGGGATTGCCAGCGATCAGGAAGGTGGGGATTTACTATACGAGGTCATTAATGACCATTTTTTGTCGGACGTACATGGTATGTCCGAGGTTGGAAAGGGGTTAAGTAATAAGTAAATTAAGAATCCTGCAGAATATACATTATACATACTGCAGGGCAACCATTTTCATAAATATGACAACATTATATGTGTTCCTGAAAACATGGTGAATCTAATCATGCAGTCCCTGGTGAACCGCTTTTTGGGACACTAGAGAACTGTCCTCAGAAAGTGTAGATTGAACACATCAGTAGATGTGTTTGTGCTATGTTCAGAATACATAAAGAGAATGCTGAAACAGTGGTTTCTGCATGGCCTGCCTTTGGTCGGCTGGCCTAATAGGCTGGCATTCATGCCAGACTGACCTGCCAGTTTTCAGGCAGAACCCTCCCCTTTGTGTTACTGCCCATTTGCAATTTGTGTCATTGCCCTTTTAGCCCCCCACTTTGAAGGACACTGAAATTAGGTATATGAGCATGTAAAAGCTTTTTAAAAAAATGTTTTCTAATATTTGTTGAAAGTTATCACAATGTACAGAAAAGAGTGGGCACGAGAGTACAGGAAAGATTAACAAAAGCTTTCCTCATTTAAGAGTATATAAAATATATCTTATTACATCAAGCAGTGTAGAGAGTAGAACAACAATTGCCTGAATATGGAAAAAATGTTGTTGTAGTATAATGGTACTGGAACTGTGTACCCAAAATAGCCAAGCTGTGGCTAGAGCTGATTTGTAAACTTTGTCTATATCAACCATTTTAGCTTTCATTTTGCTGTACAGATTTTAGTTTCCTATAGAGTTGAGCGGACATCGTTGACCATAGCGGTGGAGGAGGAGGATGAGGTAGCCAACATTGTTTATATATATATATATATGTAAAAAATACAAAATACCCCTGCACTCCAACTAGAGAAATAAAAATAGTACCTGGTGCTCTGGTGGCTTAATCATAAACAAAGTGAAAATACCGGCACTCAAGGTTTTCCAGAAGATAACTTCTCCATTTATTGCGGAAGAAAAATTCGACGTTTCAGCTCCACTGGGGAGCTTTCATCAGGACACAAACATTCATAAAACTGAACAGACTTATATAGGACATATAATCATGTGGTACTTACAATCAGCTGGTTTTCATTACATTCAGCCACCAAGTTTACTATGCCCACCCATTAATTTCAAAGGTGCTTCCTGGTCAGTTAATCATCTGACCGAATAGGCTAATTTCATTGGCTTGACAACTATGTTATTGGGGTAACCAGGGACACTTACATCTCATTGGTTGAATCACCAAGTTACGGTGTCTCATATAAACCAAAGTAAGCCTGTTTGCAAAGTGCAAAACAATCAACAACAGGGCGTCGCCTTAGCAACCGGCATGTGAACAGGAGCTAGAGGGAAGAGAAAACAAGCTGAAAGGGAAAGGAGTTGATTTAACATTAAATAAAACAGAAAGGATTCTATATAAGAATAAAGTTTGCGGTTACCAATAGGTATATTCCAAATAAATAAGACTTAGGTAGAAAGATGACCCCAAAGATAGTGAATAGCTAATGAATAAAGATAAAAGATTAATACTGTTCAGTGAGTTATTATTATGATGGATAAATCAGACCCATCTATAGCAGGAATAGTGCTAAATCTATAGCAGGAATAGTGATGAAGAATGTAGGCATATGAATACAAATATACCCAGAGGTAATAATTTCATGAATATAAATATATATATATAATGAATTGAATAAATCTCTTCTAGTGGTGCAAAATGTGTGCCTCAAAATAATAAATGCAGAGTAAGTGAAAAAAAAAATATATGTAATACTGTGGACAGATGTCATAAAATATTGGTATACAAATCTATCAATATATGTGAATCCTATTAGGTACAGTATAGGCGATATAAGTAACAAGCTACTCCTAGTTCTCCTGAAGTAAAATATGTACAAATATAATTAGTCCTACAAGAGAATGATTTTAAAACTAAGAAAATTGGTCTAAAGAATATGAAAAAATAAAAAATTATATATACGAAAGGCCTCTAATATTAAAATTCTGCTAACCATATATGTCTTAAGTATGGGGTCAAAAGCTTACGGCACCTGAGGTTCCTAGCTGGTCTCCCAAACAAGTATTAACTATAGGTATGAAGGAGAAGAAAGGACAATGTTATGATTATTACTAAACCTGTTGACCATCTAATATGAAGGGCATGGTGTAACTATAAGAATGCTAAAAATGAGCACTTTTCATTCAAACCCTTCGGTGACATGGTTTCCAATTGCCATATCCAATAAGCTTCCCGTTGTAACAGGAGTTTGGCTCTATCCCCCCACGTATAGGAGAAGGAATATGTTCAATTGCTACACATCTTAATGAGGTCAGAGGATGTTGAGATTCTAGGAAATGTCGGGCCACTGGCTTGTCCGACTTGCCATCACGATAGGCTAGCCGGATACTGGATCTGTGGCCTCTAATTCTTTCACAGAGAGCAGTCTCTGTTTTGTTTATATATATATATATATATATATATATATATAAATATTTTAATTTGGGTAGCCCCCCAAATATTGGGACATATAAAAAAAGACAACTCTGTTCCGCAGAGTAGCTGTTGACATTATAGTTGCGCAGGAACTTTGTTGACTCTAGAGAACATCGGGCAAATCGCACATCCCCGTGGTGGTGACTTTGCATACGGATGTCATCCATATCAACTTTCGATGCCAGTTTCTGCGTCTACCATGGTGACCACTGGTAATGGGGAATCAGGGTTGCATTCTGTACAGGGACACTGAGAAACGGCTACCACATGCAAGGAAGGCAGCAGACGCACAAATGACCCACTCCTGACCCGGGAAGGTAGTGACGACAAATAACAATACAAGACTCTTTAGAGGCCCTGTAATTGTAATGAGTCCACTTGAAATCCTTTAACTCTGATCAATTGGAGGGAAGTCTGGGGCAGAGCCACAGACCAATGCGTGCTGCAGCTGAAACTCCACTATCGCCTGCTGCTGCTCGCGCAGTCTCATGAGGAGGTGAGCGGGAAGGACGAAGTTACACTGCAGGGTAGACAGGCGAGCAGCAGCAGGGTGACAACGCCAAAAGTGCGCACAGCCGCTACAGTGAATGTCACATCCTGTTCCAAGTTGCGGATCAGTCTGGTGATGGCTTCTGGTATCAAGTACGATTTTTACTGAAGCTGCATCAGGGTCCTGGTATGTGGCCGCACAAACGCTGTTGCTCAACACCAGGGGGTGTGCGGTTACCCTGCACCAGACCCTGCTAATCCATTCCACACTGTGACTCCTAACTTCAACATCAGGCATACTGGGTCCTGGTCACCGGACTGCCCACCTCACTGTGAAACTGGATCGTTAAATCTGGTACGAACCCGAACTTTGCAGTTCGAGTTCGCTCAATTATATTATGGATCCTTTGATCGCTACATGTATTACTTGGATAACTGGTAATTCTCGAGCTAATACATGCCGACGAGCGCTAGGGGACGGCCGCTCTGCTTTTGCACCCTGCTCCCTCTTATGCTGTGCTTGTGCCTCTGTGCGACCATCGCCTCTTCACATGACCTTGATTCCATGTGGGGTCTAGGACCTCATCATCCTCTACATCATTTTCCACCCACACCTCAACCCTGCCCTCCTTGCCGGTATCCACACTGCAGAAAGCCACAGCAGTTGGCACCTGTGTTTTTCCAGCATGTTAAGTCTGCAAAGGACATATGGAAATTGTTTTAGAGTTTCCTCCAGGTAACAGTTTTCCCTATAAGCTGACCTCTCAGTTTGACTTGTGAGAGTATTTCCCCAGAATTACAATATTGTTGAAGTACCTTTTAGCTATTTCACTGTTTTAAATATAGCAGCTTGTTATCTGGTAGTTTCTAGTGTATAAAATATCAATCTGTTTTCTATCACTTAGATCTGTGTAACAAGTGTTGTAAGTGTGAAACAATATTACAAGTGACCGATGTAGTACATTCGAATCAAAGTTACGCTTCAGTTTGACTCTCAGATATGAAGTGAACACCCCAAATATACTATTTAGCACCAAAAAAAAAAAAATTGACTTTTTAAAACTCCAATGTAAGCAGCAGATTAGCAGCAAAACAATTAGAATGTTTAAAACTGTGCAGTAAGCGCACTAGTTGACGCTTCTATTTGACTCAGATATGAAGTGCACCGCAGGCCGCAAATGTACTATAATAAATAAAATAGAGAGAGACCGCGCTAAACAACCTATAGGCAGCAACCCCAAAAAGGGAATCCCCCAAAACTCTATAAGACTAGATAAAAACAAAATATAAAAGAAGGGCTGCGCCACAATAAATAAACAATATCCAGTTCCAATGATGGTAACAGATTTTGAAAGAAAAATCCAACCTAAAAAGTCCTCTCTGTCATCCTTGGATACAGGAACAGGGTCTTCAGGTATAATATAAAAGATAAAAAGAGAGAACAGCTGATAGTGCAATATGTATGATTCAGATGAAATAAAATTCGAGTAATGGTAGCGAACTCACAATTTTTAAGTGCTTCAGTCCAGCTCTAGGATAAAGCGCACACAGCGGTATAATCCCCGCTTATGAGATATATGGTGAGTGTCACTTCGTCAGGAATATCCAAAACTCAAAGAGAACAGAAACAACCAAATAGTGCTCTCTGTATAAATTGTATCATAGGAAGAAATAAGAAACGTACTTACAAGTACAGAGCAGGCCAGCTGCTCTTTGATGCCAGCGCTGGTGGAATAATCCCCACCTAGGATTTCTTTGGCTGCCGGGAGCTTGTAGAAGTGATGTTAAAATCAAGATAAAATATATATAAAATATAATAAAATGCAAAATAAAATAAATTGCCAGGATAAATTAAGTATGTATATAAATAAAGATAATTGGTACTATTAAATAACCAAAAAAACTTTAATTTTTATTACACAAAATTAGATTTCCATAACGCGTTTCATCTACAGACTTTATCAAATGGAATACAATACATTAACTGGCAGATAGTGTTTATATAGACACAATTAGATTCAAATTTGGCGCCAAAAAAATTTCGCCCATTCAGAGTGAAGATAATTTACATATATTAAATTAGCAATACTAGCTTATTTACAGATAATAAATAGTATGATAAGGCAGTGAATTTTTATTAAAAATGAGGGTGGAAAAGGTTTTAAAACCAAGAAGACAATAAGTCATGTGATTTGCGGCACTTCCGAGTTTCGGAAGTTTGGCTGCAAAGCCGCATGGGCAATGTAGTCTCCAAATACGGCGGCCTTGTAAACTATGGAAAAAAACGAAAAAAAGCCATAAAATTGACTCCAGCCATCTAGAGAGGGCAAAAAAGGACTAATATAATAGGTGGCCAAAAAATTTCGGCCAATCAGAGTGAAGACAAACATTCACATAATAAATTAGCAATACTATCTCACCTGCAGATAATAAATAGTATGATAAGGCATATTCAATTATTTTTTATTAAAAACGAGGGTGGGAAAGGTTTTAAAGCCAAGAAAACTAAGTCACGTGATTTGCGGCACTTCCGGTTTCAGAAGTTTTGGCCGCAAAGCCGCATGGGTAATGTAGTCTCCCAATACGTCGGCCATGTAAACTATAGAAAAAACGGAAAAAAGATGAAAAACTGATTCCAGCCATCTGGAAAGGGCAAAAAGGCTCAATATAATAGGTGGCTTAAAAACAACTTATAAAAAAGTAAAATATTATTTTAAATAGATAAATGGAAACTTAAATATGTTAAACATAAAATTAAAGGGATATAAAAACCAAAAAGGGTAAAAAAATGGGTTACTGACCTTTGTTTTTATTAAAAAAACACTATAAGTGCCTTAGATATAATTATAAATAACAATACAAATAAAAATCATAGAAATAATAAATAAAAACTCAGAATATAAAATAAAATAAGATGCAATAAATTACTCCTTTTAAAAACTGTTGTCATTATAAAAAATTGTGCAGATCAAAGTCTGCATTAAGGCATTATGGGGTATAAGGGTCTGAAGATTATACGCCCATTCCATTTCAGTTTTTCCAAGTATCTTTTTTATATTCCCCTCCACGCCAGGGGATAAAACATTTTTTTATGCCAATACATTTCAATAAATACAGGTCTTTATTGTGTATAATAAAATGTTTGGATACTGTATGATTTAAGTATCCATTTTTGATATTTCTGCAATGTTCACTCAGTCTTGTCTTTAAGCACCTTGTGGTCATCCCCACATATTGGAGGCCACATGGGCATTCAAGCAGATAAATAAAAAAATTTTGTATTACAGCAGATAAAATCATAAATATTATACACTTTCCTATTTGACAGAAATTGAGTTGTTTTAGATAAAATAGAGGGATCTGTGGTTCTGCATACTATGCAGCTTTTGCATTTGTGGAAACCTTTTGTTTGAGGAAAAATGGAAATGTTCTTCATAGTGGGTTCTTTTGTGAAATTGGTGGTTAAAATAGATTTAAAATTGGTTGCCCCTCTAAAAACAATGTTAGGATATTCAGGTATAATAGAATTAAGTACCTCATCATGTTTGAGAATATGCCAATGCTTATTTATTATCTTTTTAATGTTTTTACTTTTGTTATTAAAATTAAAAATAATAGGAAGGGACATAGGTTCAATATCCTCTTTGTTTTTATAAGTTAGGAGGTCTTTACGTTCTTTTAACTTTACTGTATTAAGTGTGTTGTTTAAGTCTGACTCTATATAACTTTTTTCAATAAATTTATTTTTTAAAATCTTTGCTTGTTCGTTAAAATCTGTCAATTCTGAGCAATTCCTACGGAAAAGTAGGAATTGGCTCTTGGGTGCACTTTCGAGCCATGGCTTATAGTGACAACTAGATTTATCTATGACCATATTTACATAAAGTTTTAAAAAAAAGGTTTTTGTTTGTAATTGTCCTTCCTTTATAAAAATGTTGAGATCTAAAAAATTAATGGATTCCCTACTATATTCATGGGTCAAAATAATACCACTGGTATTGTTATTCAAATTTTCAATAAAAGCAATAAGGTTTTGTTCAGTGCCCTCCCAGATAAAAAAAAGATCATCTATATATCTGAAATATGAGACTAGGTTTGCCCGCCACACATGATCTCCCCAAATCGCTTGGGTTTCCCAGTAGGCCATAAATAAATTTGCATAGCTGGGGGCAAACCTAGTCCCCATAGCTGTACCTCTCTTCTGCAAATAAAAGGAATCTAAAAACCAAAAATAATTATTTTTAAGAATTATATTAATACCTTCTATTATAAAATCAATTTGGGTAGCAGGAATTTTCGCATCTAGGGTTAAAATCTCTTTTATAGCCTGACATCCTATATCATGGGGAATAATAGTGTAAAGGGATTGTACGTCACAAATAACTAGTATGAAGTTTGACTTCCAAGTAAAATTGTTTAGAAATTTTAAAAGTGACATAGAATCTTTGAGATAGGATTTCATAAGTTTTACAGAAGGCTGAAGAAGGGTATCAATGTATTGGGAAAGGTTACATAAAAGAGAACCTATCCCAGAGACAATTGGTCTACCTGGAGGGTGTTGTTCATTTTTATGAATTTTAGGGAGAAAATAAATTACAGGAGTAATAGGAAATTCTTTGTTTAAAAACTTAAACTCATGTTTATTTAAAATATTTAAATCTAAACCTTTAGTTAAAAGAATTGGATAAAATGACTTGTATATTTTTTGTCGGGTCTGATAAAAGTTTTTCGTATACATTTATGTCATTTAATTGCCTATGGGCCTCATCTATATACATCTTACTAGATTGGATAACTCCTCCTCCTTTATCAGCTGGTTCGCTACCATTACTCAAATTTTATTTCATCTGAACCATACATATTGCACTATCGGCTGTTCTCTCTTTTTATCTTTTATATTATACCCGTATCCAAGGACGACAGAGAGGACTTTTTAGGTTGGATTTTTCTTTCAATATCTGTTACCATCATTGGAACTGGACATTGTTTATTCGCAAATGTACTATATTGGGCAGACTAGATGGGCCGAATGGTTCTTATCTGCCGTCACATTCTATGTTTCTATATAGCAGATTAGCAGCAAAACAATTAGAATGTTTACAATGGCGCAGTAAGCACACTATTAGACGCTTGTATTTGACTCTCAGATATGAAGAGCAGGCCACAAAATTTACTATTTAGCAGATTAGCACCCAGAAAATAAGAACGTTCACCACTGTGCTGTAAGCACACTATTAGATGCTTCTATTTGACTCTCAGATATGAAGTGCACCCCACTAATTTACTTTTTAGCACCCAAAAAATTTTAAGTTTTAAAAATGCAATGTGACCGCAGTATTTGATGATTCTATTTGACTCTCAGATATGAAGTGCACCCCACTAATGTACTACCCCACTAACATACTATTTAGCACCAAAAAAAATGTACTTTTTAAAACTCTGATGTAACCGCGGTATTTGAAGCTTCTATTTCACTCTCAGATATGAAGTGCACCCCACCCCACTAATGTACTAGTTTGAATTCTTTCCTAAGCTGTCCCTATCAGCAGCAGCATCCTCTCCCTACACTAATAAGACGGCATGTGCATGCGGTGTTACGCGACTCCAGCTTATATATAGAGGCTGGGTCACGTGCTGCACTGGCCAATCACAGCCATGCCATTAGTAGGCATGGCTGTGATGGCTTCTAAGGGAACACGAGTCAAACGCTTGATGATTGGCTGCCCTGCAGCCTTTGAAAATGCGCCATTAAATCACCGAACACCGAGCTCCAACCCGAACATACAGTGATATGTCCATGTTCGGGCATGGGGTCCAAAAAAACTAATATTCGGTACGAACCCGAACTTTTCAGTTCGGGTTCGCTGAACTCTAGTTTCCTACCATTTGAAGTTTTATGAATAATCCTGTGGGTGTTTACCACTGTACTGCTTCTTTGGATGCATTTGTTTTGCATAGTTTAAAACACTTTTTATGTAATACTTTTAAAAAAACAATATGTGTTATCAAGTCATGCTTGTTAAACTTTAGCATTGTTAAAAGAACACTTAATTGTTAGGGCTAGAAAGGTGTAATTTTAACATTAATATGTTCCTCAGCCCTCTCAGCCCCCACAGCCCCACTTCCCACATTGTAAAGGGTTGAATAGCCCTATATTAACTTACCTGACTGCAGCATTGAGGTACAATGCCAACCGATGGGGGGACATAATGCACATGCATAGTGAGCACAGTAAGTGAGCATTAGCATTTTATTATAGGAAAGTATTGTCTCCTATGATTTTTTTCTGATGTCCAGGATGTCCTCATGTAGTTTCAAACTACACAAAACTCCAGGAAGTGCCTTTAGTAGCTGTTTGGCAGACAGCTACTAGAGCAAGGGTAGTCAGCCTTTACATACCTACCGCCCACTTTTGTATCTTTGATGGTAAAATTTCCTTACCGCCCACCAGTATATAGCGCGAGTTCAATTTTTTATTATTTTTTAATCTTTTTTTTAGAAAGGGGAGTTTAAAAAAAAAATATATATATATACCTATTTATTTTCCTTTTTTTCTTTTTTCTATTCTACTTTATTTCTGTGTGTGTGTGTGTGTTTGTGAGGGGCAGTGTGTGTGTGTGTGTGTGAAGGGTGTTGTATGTGTGTGAAGGGTGCTGTGTGTGTTAAGGGTGCTGTATGTGTGTGGAGGGTGCTGTGTGTGTGTGTATGTGTGTGTGAAGGGTGTTGTATGTGTGTGAAGGGTGCTGTGTGTGTGAAGGGTGCTGTATGTGTGTGGAGGGTGCTGTGTGTGTGTTTGTGTGAGAAGGGTGTAGTGTGTGTGTGAAATGTGCAATGTGTGTGTGTGAAGGGTGGCAGTGTGTGTGTGTGAAGGGTGCTGTGTGTGTGTTTGTGTGTGAATGGTGTAGTGTGTGTGTGTGTGTGTATGTGAAGGGTGGCAGTGTGTATGTGGGGGCAGTGTGTGAGTAAGGGGGCAGTGTGTGTGAGTGAGGGGGCAGTGTGTGTGTGAGGGGGCAGTATGTGTCATGTGGAGGCAGTGTGTGTGTGAGGTGGGGGCAGTGTGTGCTGTGTGTGTGAGGGGGCCTGTGTGTATCTGTGATGGGGGCTGTGTGTGTATGCTGTGTGTGTGAGGAGGGGCTGTGTGTGTGAGAGGTGATGTGTGTGAGTGCGAGGTGGAGTGTGTGCGAGAGGGCAGTGTTTGCATTAGGGGTGCACTGTGTGCGTGTGTGTGTGTGTGAGAGGTGCTGTGTATGTGTGAAGGGTACAGTATGTGTGTGGGGGCAGTGTGGGGTAGTGTGTGGGGGCAGTGTTGGGTAGTGTGCTGAGGGGGGCAGTGTGTAAGGGGAGCAGTGTGTGAGTGTGTGTGTGTGAGGAGGGGCAGTCTGTATGTAAAGGGGCAATCTGTGTGTGTGTGTGGGTGGGTGTTTGTGTGTGTGTGTGTGAGGGGACAGTGTATGAAGTGTGCATAGGGTCTATGCTGTGTGTAGGTGGGTGAGATGGGAAAATCTATCTTAATGTCTCCCCCTGCTGCCTTCTTACATTTTACCAGGGAGGGGGGACATAATGCTGCAAGCTCTGGTGGCATGGTCACTTTAGCCTGCAGCTTATCTGGCTGCAGGCTGACTCTCCTGTCCTCCTGCAAGCACAACACTGTATGCTCTCTTGGGCTGGTGAGAAGATCAAAGTTCCAGCAGAGGGAGGGAAGGACCTGGGAATCTATGTGTTCCTCCTACAAGCAAAATGGTCAGAGCATTGCTGTGTGTTACCATGGCAATGCTCTGACCATTTTGCTTGTAGGAGGAACACAGAGATTCCCAGGTCCTTCCCTCCCTCTGCTGGAACTTTGATCTTCTCACCACCCCGAGAGAGCTTACAGCAAGGTTGGCTCTGCATGGGCCGGCAGGGGAGATTAAATGATTTCCCCTGCTGACCTTGGTTCACGGCCATTGAGACCCACATGACATTTTCTGCAGAACCCACCACCACCCACCTGAAATCCCAAACCGCCCACTAGTTGGCAGTAGGAACCAGTCTAAGTACAGCAATATAAACATTTCAGTTTCTCTAAAACTGCAATGTTTTACACTGCAGGACTAAGAAGGGCAGAGACACTTCACCCTGAGATGAAGATGACTGGTGACCAACATAATATGGTCTAAATTTTATTGGTGTACATCTATCTTTAAATATTTTAATATATTGAATTAATTAAATGTGTCATTATAAAATAATGTATTAGCTTCTATATCTTATTGGGTTTTATTTCCCTCTTGATTTAGTATTTAATATTAAAGGATCCCTCTTCTTTGCTTGTTCTGTTATTATTATGGCTTTGACTCCTATTTCTAATTTTTTTTGTTTAATTTTTAATTTTTATTGTTCATTTTATCACATATTTTTTTATTATTTTAGGGTATATTGTTATCACGTTTGCCTTAGTTGGTATTCTCCTGTAAATTTTTTCCTAGTATAATGTGACATTTAGGTATGTTTTATTTTGTCACAAACAGACATACCCCTTTGAAGGATTTGCCTATTTTCTCCAACTAATGTGTTATTCACTCATGTTTGGCCTGCCTCTGACCCACTATTGCTAGACGTTTGGGGGAGGTTCCATGATAGAAGGACACTTCATTTCAGCAAGATGTATCTTAATTTGCAGGTAAGTTTCTCTCATTAAATCAAGTTAACCCTTTCTATACTGTAGAATTTGGGACTTTTTGTTTATTGTGTGAATACTGCTGGGTCAAAACGTTGCTGTTGTTTTGCTCTAAATAAAGCTGTTATTTTGGCTTTTATCCTTGAGTGCCTGGATCAATATTTATTTTCAGTAACATGGAGAGAAACATGTAAAATTTAAAAATGTTCATAGTTAACCCTGGATATGCTTTATTGTCCCAAACAAAAGGTATTTCTGTTTCTTTAGACTCACATTCAATTCATCGTAAAACTAAAATCAGTGGTGACTTATTTCAAATTATCTTAATCAAATACATAGCTTATCCTGATAACATTTTAAAATATCTCCAGCTGAGGCTATCAGATTATCACTCTGTTAAATACTAGTAAGACTATACGAAATATTTTACAGTTTTTCATAACGGGGAAGATAACTTTTTAAACCACTTACCCTTTTTATTTTCAATTAGCAATCAACAATTAATCAACAAACACATTGAGGTGTAGTTAAAACAAATATTTAACCAATGTAAAAAAGGTGACATGAGAAATATTTTGAAAAGGAGATTCTGCATTTGTTTCATTTTCTAGAACAAATCCTATGTTGGGAAACAAAGAATAGGGAATAGTACTTAATCTGGTTCAACTCACAATTTATGATTCCTTAAGCAAACTTATTTAATATAATTGTAAACCTTTTAAAATCTCTTAGGACTTCACTTTTGCTTGCTTTGTAATTGCAGCAAATGCATCCTGCCATAAATGTGTAACAGATTGCAAATCGTTATTCTACCACATTCACTATTCAGCTGATAAATGCCCTTGACATCATATTTTCATAGTTTTTGTTATTCGATATCATAAAAAAGAAAATAAAAGGAACTGCATTACCCTGAAACTCCAGCTAGTTCGAAGTTAATGCACAGCACAGAAATTGCATACTCACTTATTTACAGATCTTCCTACATTAATAAGTGGGTGGAATACAAAATTTGATATTTTGGTGCTTTGCCTTAATTAACATTTTTTTTCCATCTATATCTACTGCTGCCAGTTACAGTGGATTTGTAACATACTCTAATAAACAAGAAAACTATTAATTATCATTTGACCTACTCTGTCAATCTGTTTCACCACAAGTGCCCATTAAATGTCTATTAAATTTGTCTCCTACACAAAGTCCTAATCACAATTTGAAAGTATTTTTTTTCTTTTATACAATAATTTAACTCTACAAATGCTGCCTTCACGATGAACTTAAAAGCCCTCTAAAACAAAGTCAGGCTTATTAGAAAATGATTGTGGGGATGTTAATCAGAGAAAAAAAATGTTTGGTCATCAATTATTTTGGTGCCTTAGGCATGACAATACAACACTGTTTTGTGGCTTGGAAACCATTCCAGAGCACTGTTTTACCAAATACTCAAAATATGGAATTCTCCAAATACATTGAATAATCTGTAATAGTAACTTTTAATTGTTTTGAAAGAAAAATAATAGGGCACAAATAAAACTGCCTAATCTGGGGGTGTGGCTTGGCCAGCAAACATGGTGGCTGCCTTTAAGGATTGATCCTGGGCACTGGGCTTTCAAATGATCTAAACTCTATGTTCCTTTAACCCCTTAAGGACACATGACATGTGTGACATGTCATGATTACCTTTTATTCCAGAAATTTGGTCCTTAAGGGGTTAAATAAATTTTCTACAATTCATCTGGATCATCTCCTGAAATTTTGGTGAATATGCAGAAATCAAACCAAAAAAAGCCATGGCACGACTTAATTACCAGTGGCCTTTGCTATTCTACCGTCTTCCATATCCCCTGTTGCACCGGCTGAGAATTGGGCTGCTGTGGCTGCCACCGCAGCAGTTCATGAGGTGGGTGGCCTGTAGAGGTCCGCAATGTGTCCCTGATCGGGAGTTGCGAGCGTTATGGAGGTAGAGCAGACTGGGAATGCCGTGGGACCATTCACGGCATCCCGCAACACAAGTTGCGAAGGTAGGTGTAAAGAGAGGTCTTGTTCACGAGCCGAACGTACCTCAGAAGACAGAGGCTTTAGGGGTCTGCGGGCGCACCTGTGGCACCCCCAGATGCAAGTGAGGGAAGCAGACCTCTAAGTATAGCTCATGCAATGGCTGCGAGCAGGGAGGAATCGGAGGATTACTTAACCACTTAAGGACCGCGGACATATGAGGTAGTCTGACAAAGAAAGGTCCTTAAGGCTAATTTGAGCACTGAAAGCGATCAGTAAATAAAAAAATTAAGAATTTTTTTTTACAAAATTAACCCCTCCCTCCCTTTCCCTCCCCATGTACTGTCGCCATTCCCCCTGCTGGTGATTGGTCTTCTTCCTAGGGGGTACTATCTGGGCTTAGCCCAGACATTCCACCTTCTGCAATTTAAAACTCCCAAAAAGAGCGATCAAATGGCCGCAGCAGGGGGACTGTCTGAACTGGTGAAAAAAGTAAAAAATAAAAATAAAAAAAAAATAAAGTTAATAAGAATAAAAAAAATAAATTTAATAATAATAATAAGAAATAAAATATATATATAATGTCATACTAAGTGTGCAATTCGTTTCGGTCTGAAATTAAATTCTAACGAATTTCGGCAATTCCAATGCTTCCGAATGTCAGAATTGCCAAATTTCCAAAGTGCTTTGGATTTCTGAAAAGTGGCAAAACAGGAGAGGGAATGAAAATTAAGGGAATGATGACAGGAATTTGGGTTAGGGGTTAGTTCAGGGTTAGGGGTAAGGTTAGGCTTAGGGAATTGCTGAAGTCTCTAATTTCGGAAGTACTGAACCGAATTTTTTGCCCTTGTACATCCCTGTTTTTTATTAATATAATTATATATATTGTGTGTGTGCGTGCGTGCATATATATTATAAAAAATAAATAATTAAAAATAAACTGTATTTTGAGATATAATATATATATATATATATATATTTATATAAAAAGTAGATGATAGGTGCACTCACAGGTCTTGTTCAAAAGTTTATTTTATTTACTTGTGCAAATTACATGTGCAAAATAAATAATCTCTGATCGACGTTTCAACCGCTATAGGGTCTTTTTCAAGATAAATAATGCAATGTGAGTGATGAAAATATATAGAAATACTTTATATATATATATATATATATATATATATATAAGATACACTTAGAATGATTACATCGCCGCAATAGGACTCCAGGAGCTGTCAGCAGGGAGACTGTCTGAGCTGTTGAGCAGTCCCCCAGACTACTAAAAAGCAAATAAATAAATATATTATACATATATTATATATGTATAATATATTATAAAATAATTAAAGCATTTTATAATATATTATATATAATGCATATATATATATATATATATAATTTCATTAGAAGTGTACTTTGAGATATATACACATATATCTCAAAATATACTTATAATGAAATCATATATGCATTATAATGTATTATAAAATGCTTTAATTATAATGTATTATACATGTATAGGATATATATATATTTTGTGCTCAATAAATCCATATCTTGTAATTTATACCTTATGATATATGTAGAGGTATACAACATTCTTTTGTAAATAAAGTGGGCCCACCAAGGAAGGTAATTAGAATAAAATAAGTCATTTAAAGGGGGATGTGGAGGGAGGGACACGAAACGGAGCGATACAGAGGAGCAGTCTAGTGCAAATAGGTGAGTTCTTATATCAGCACTAGCCCCTCCCACAACTCCAGGCCCCGCCTTTACATATATATTATACATTGAAAAAAAACATTTATAATAAACAAAAATGCTAACTTTGGCACTATGTGGCTACTAAAAAAGACTGGAAATACCCCAATTTGAATACCCTGGTTTGTCTACATTTGGAAATGGTATGCCATGATGGGGTTATTTTACATTCCTAGGATACCATATGGTCTCAAAAGGCAACACAGACCCAGCAAACCAATCTGGCAAACTGAATTGGGCAAGCCCTGTAACTTTCCAAAACACCATAAAACCTGTACATGGGGGGTATTGTTATACTCGGGAGACTTCGCTGAACACAAAAATGAATGTTTAAAACAGTAAAACTTATCACGACGATTAGATCACCAGTAAAACTGCAATTTTTAAGTAACAAATTTTAAAAAAACTAATAAAAACGCTAAATTTGGCCAGCCTCCGTGACGAAGACTTGAAAATTGATTGTATACACAGACTCCCCATGCCCAAGCCTGCTCCACAAGACGCTACAAAGGATACAATAGCGAGGATCCTCTTCTTCACTGTTAAAGAGGATTTCCTGTTGGCATTGAGAACATCTAACCTTCCAAACAAATACAAGCATATTAAAGTCTTCTAGGATTTTTCCCATATTACTATGCAACACAAAAGAGAATTTGGCCCATTTACAGCTGAGTTGCGCAAACTGAACATCAGGTACCATTGGGGGTTTCCTGTAAAGGTATTGTTCCGCCTGGATAGACAGCAATATGTCATAACTACACCTGAAGAAAACATGGAGGTTCTTCACACTTTGAGAGGCTTTGAGCCTGTAATCCCAGCACCTCGATCTCCGTTAACTCCTCTACTCACCAGGAAGATAAGACAAAGATATTCGCTGTCTCACAGCTGATCACAAAATAACTTTCTTTACTACTGTTTGCCTGTTTTGACTATTGGTCATGTTTTTGTCCCAAATCTATGTCTCCCTTTTGGTTCCTGCTAGCTACATCTATGCTACCAAATAAACCTACTACTCTTGGATTTATGTTCATAAAGCTTCGGATTTCTGGTTCATGGCTTCACGTTCCTACTGTACGGATCTGCTACAATGTTTCCTGATTTCAGCCTATGGGGATTCTTCTAAAGATTCCGGTTTACTCACTCTGGAGATTAGTGTATGGTCATTGGATTTCTAACTCTTGATTTTTTTGGTTATTGGTTTATAAATTCTTTATGTTGATCTACTTAGGTAGCGTTTTAGACATCTAAAATATACTTTGATGATGGAAAAACATATTCCTCTCTATTTGAAATTTTAACTTATCAGTTTTTTATTTTTGTTTATTTTTTGTGCTCTTATTTTTGTTTTTAAGTTTTAAAATTTTTAAATTCTTAATTATTATTAATTTTGTTTTCTCCTTTTCTCTCAAAATATATATATATATATATATATATATATATATATATATTTATTTATATGTGTGTGTATATATATATATATATCTCCCTTTGTCCCTGATCTCCTCACCCCCAACCGAGGCCTGTATATTTTTGAGATGGGGATAATTTTAAGGCCTTGTTTTTTTGTAAATATTTTATTTAAATTTTTTTATTTTTCCCTTTATTAGGGAGTGTTCTCCAAGTTTTTCTTCCCTTTTAAAAAGAATATTCATAATGACATCCACATTGTGCTACTTTATTCTCTCGTGTCATAATTTGATGACTATATCAGGGATACACGGAGCTAAACAAACATCGGTCAGGCGGATCCCGCTTGCTCAAATGGGATTGATAAATTGTAAAACATATTTCGAGTTAAGCAGTGTGTTCGGATTCCTTTACCAATTTTTTCTTTAGTTCTTATTCGCTCTTTTTGAGCAATAGGTATGGTTTTAAAGTTTTTATCTTTCAATGTGAGGGGACTAAACACTCCGCATAAACGAAGACTTTTATTCAAAGTGGTGAAGTGTATTAGGCCAGGGGTTTTATTAATTCAGGAGACTCATTTTCCAAAAAGTTTATGTACCTAATAGTCTGAAGAAAGATTATCCCAACCAGTATCACTCTACATTTTGTAAAAAATCTAGGGGCGTCTCCATATTTTTCAGCAAAAATGTGGCTTGTCATACATACAGAGGATGTGACTTTGGATCCAGACAGCAGATATCTAATCTGGAAAGGTACAGTAAATAATGTTGGGTACACTCTGGTAAATTAATATTTCCCTAACTCTGGGCAATTTTGTTTTTTGAAATCATTAGCAAGGATTCAGATGAGGTCAGAGGCAGATTGATTTTGGGTGGTGATACAAATTTTCGTTTGGATTGCGAATATGATATTGTCAGAGATGTAACTAGCGCTGCTAAAAAAAAAAACAGTGAAAAATCTTGTTCCAAAGTCTTGTTCTCAAGGCTTATTAGACTGTTGGCGTGTACAGCATGAAGAAGAAAAAGACTACACATATCTCTTAGCCTCTTTCCAGTCGAACCCAAACAGACAATGGAGACTTAGTGTGGTCACTGAGCTTGAGAATAAAGCTTTGGCTGAATCAGTGATTAACAGTTACTTCAGGGAAAATTCGGCCCAATATTTACAGGATACCTTGTTGTGGAATGCTCATAAAGTGGTTCTTAGGGGTCACTTCATACAACAAGCTTCCTATATAAAAAAAATCTGGTCCAAAACACCTGAGAGAACTAGAATCTGTATGATTTGAATCAGGCAAACAAAAGTTAAGGTTAAAATTAACACTCTCCAGTTGGAATACATAGCCTTGATGTTGAAGAGTTTGAAACAGGTTTTTTGTGCTAATGGGAATAGAGCCTCGTCACTGTTGGCTTCTTAATTGTGCCACAGGATTTCCCAACTCAGAATTGAGCATTTAGTAGATGATAATGGTGTTAAAGTTACTCATAAAGTAAAAATCTGTAATGTGTTTGCAGAATATTAGAAAAAAATTTGAATTCCGATCCCACTACGATACAGCCCACATATGATACAATACGCTCTTTTCTGGACAGGGTCTTGTTAAAACAATTACCTACTGATGAATTGGATATTTTAAATTCTCCCATCACGACAAAAGAAATTACTGACGCCATTAATATGATACCACAAGGCAAAGCCCGATGCCTGACGGTTTTAACATGGTGTACTAGATGTTTTTTCTCTGGCATTCTTACCCCTCATTTATTTGCCTATTCAATCATTATTGGAATACAGGAGGTATGCAGGGGGAGGTTTTGTGCGCACACATAATCACGCTACCTAAACCTGGTAAGACACATAATGTCTGTTCAAATTTTTGCACCATTTCATTAACAATGACAAAAATATTTATTCAAAAATTTTAGCCAATAGACTTAATCGACTTCTTCCCTCCCTAACTGACTAAGACCAGGTAGGTTTTGTACTGAACCATCAGGCCCTGGATGGCACCAGGCATTTCATCAATTTGATTAATCATCTTAAATCTACTTGCACGCCTTCTTTACTCCTCTCTTTGGATGCGGAGAAGGCGTTTGATAGGATCCATTGGGATTACCTAAAGGAAGTTTGTCGTGCTTTAACATCTCAGACCCCTTCATCAAGGCTGTACTTGCACTATACTGACAAACAACTGTCAGAGTATCTGCGACTGGTTTTGTTTCTGAAAACTTCTCATTGTCCAATGGGACCAGACAGGGGTGTCCATTGTCCCCACTCCTGTTTGTGCTGGCAATGGAACCCCTGGCCGAGATAATACACTGCAGCGCAGATATGAAAGGTATTGCAGTAGTGGGTAAGGAACATAAAATAGGTCTTTTTGCAGACGACATCATGTTATCGCTTAAAAATCAATGACTTCCCTTACTCCGTTGATGTCGATCCTGCAGGAGTTCAGTGAAATTTTGTTCTACAAACTGAATACAGCCAAGACTCAAGCTCTCTCTTTCTTCATGCCTTGTTATGACCTAGATATTTTGAAAGGTTGGTTTGACTGGAGGATCTCTTATATCTCTTATCTGGGCATCAACCTATGCAAGAACCTTTCGAAAATGCATTCTTATAACTTGGGTAAGGTCTGGTTTGACTTTAGGAATGATCTTGAGAGGTGGTGTAGCCTAGAAATGTCATGGTTAGGCAGGGTTATTTGGTAAAGATGACTCTTTTCCCCAAATTTTATATTTTCTCAGAACCAGCCCCCTTTCGATTCCTTTATCCTTTTTTCGAAAGGTACATTCTGCTTTCTTGAAACTCATATGGCATGGGAAACCATCAAGGATTAAATTGTCCATACTTCAAAAGCTCAGAGTTAGTGGGAGTGTGGGTTTGCCGGATTGTATTCATTATTATTACGCATCTAATGCAGGGATGGTGCTGAAGTTCAACCAAGAGCATGACCGTCCTCTTTGGCTTGAGATGGAGGCTAGCAAACTCTCACCACATTCAATCAAAGATATCTTATGGTTGCTTCCATCTCAGCGCACAAGGATGGCAGACATGTTTCTCACTATCAAAACTACTATAAAACCATTTAATATACTGTATCAGAAAATCCATCCTACTGCTGTCTGGTCTAGAGCCACTCCTCTAGCTGTACTAAAATTAGTTATACCTGAACTAGATGTAAAATATTGGTCCTCTCATTGTATTTATGATTTATTTTAATCACACATGCAAGTTTGGTTAAAAAAATTAGCAAACATTTTGTGATTTCTCACCAGGATCTGAGTTCTAGAAAATTGGAATTGTCAAATTTAGAAAGGGTTTACATCTTGGATCCTGGCCAGATCTGCACTATCTCCATGTGCTTTGCCTTTTTTGCAAGCGAAATAGGCATGAAATTGCCATATACAGTTGCAAGAAAAAGTATGTGAACCCTTTGGAATGATATGGATTTCTGCACAAATTGGTCATAAAATGTGATCTGATCATCATCTAAGTCACAACAATAGACAATCACAGTCTGCTTAAACTAATAACACACAAAGAATGAAATGTTGCCATGTTTTTATTGAACACACCATGTAAACATTCACAGTGCAGGTGGAAAAAATATGTGAACCTTTGGATTTAATAACTGGTTGAACCTCCTTTGGCAGCAATAACTTTAACCAAACGTTTCCTGTAGTTGCAGATCAGATGTGCACAACGGTTAGGAGTAATTCTTGACCATTCCTCTTTACAGAACTGTTTCAGTTCAGCAATATTCTTGGGATGTCTGGTGTGAATCGCTTTCTTGAGGTCATGCCACAGCATCTCAATCGGGTTGAGGTCAGGACTCTGACTGGGCCACTTCAGAAGGCGTATTTTCTCCTGTTTAAAGGACCACTATAGCGCCAGGAAAACATACTCGTTTTCCTGGCACTATAGTGCCCTGAGGGTGCCACCACCGCCGGGCTCTGGGGAGAGGAAGGGGTTAAAATCTTACCTTTCTCCAGTGCCGGGTGGGGAGCTCTCCTCCTCCTCTCCGCCTTTTCTCCTCCTCTTCAGCTGAATGCGCATGCGCGGCAGGAGCTGCACGGGCATTCAGCCAATCTCATAGGAAAGCATTCATAATGCTTTTCTATGGACGCTTGCGTCTTCTCACTGTGATTTTCACAGTGAGAAGCACGCAAAGGCCGCTAGCGGCTGTCAGTGAGACAGCCACTAGAGGCTTTAGAGGCTGGATTAACCTATTCATAAACCTAGCAGTTTCTCTGAAACTGTTATGTTTATAAAAAAAAAATGGGTTAACCCTGGACCAGGCACCCAGACCACTTCATTAAGCTGAAGTGGTCTTGGTGCCTAGAGTGGTCCTTTAAGCTATTGTGTTGTTGATTTACTTCTATGCTTTGAGTCATTGTCCTGTTGCAACACCCATCTTCTGTTGAGCTTCCTCTGGTAGACAGATGGCCTTAAGTTCTCCTGCAAAATGTCTTGATAAACTTGGGAATTCATTTTTCCTTCGATGATAGCAATCTGTCCAGGCCCTGACACAACAAAGCAGCCCCAAACCATGATGCTCCCACCACCATACTTCACAGTTGGGATAAGGTTTTGATGTTGGTGTGCTGTGCCTTTTTTTTTCGCCACACATAGTGTTGAGTGTTTCTTCCAAACAACTCAACTTTGGTTTCATCTGTCCACAGAATATTTTGCCAGTACTGCTGTGGAACATCCAGGTGCTCTTGTGCAAACTGTAAACGTGCAGCAATGTTTTTACAGAAGACCACGTGTACACTCAGTGTAGGAGACTAGTGATAAAGACCACCACTGGTGTGCATGTGGAGTGCTTAAAATTTAACTAACTCACCCCCCATAGTTTTGTCTAAGGCCTCATAAAGTCTAGAGCCACCTCTGAACAAATTGATCCAAAGTAATTTGTTTCAATTCATTACACATACTTTCGTGTTCAGTTTTTTTTCACTTGATTCAGAAATTCAGATGAAATTTGATTTGGAACTAAACAAATTGCTAATGTCTGTTCGATATTACTGTTTAAAGCTTTAAAGGAATTGTTCCTATGAGAACATGTAGCACTTTACCCTAAGCACTATTTTTAGGCAGACCCTTGCTTGACTATCTTGTGTATTTTTTATATACAACTATATACACTATTTATTTGAAATGTTAGATTAGCATTGAGAGGTGGTGATAGTTAGTAAGTGATAGTTGCTGATATTATAACAGAGTTCAAAACATAAAGATTCACAGGGAAACAAAGGTTTATTTACATAAAAAATGGAGATATACAGATACAGTTTAGAAAAGGAGCATGCATGCTTTATAGTAGTTTTTAATATACAGCACACACATAAAACCATAAAACTGCTTTATGAATGTCCTTTGTGATATTGGGTTGGAAACCATGATGGTCTGTGCCTGGCATCAGTCATATAATGAAAATGTTTACAGTAACATTTGCTGGCTGAAGATTTACAAATCAAACACAAAATGTTACATGCACATTTTATATTCTCCTGCAATCAAGATCCTTCAGATCAATGTGGTTTGTTGGCTTGCATCACTAGGCACGTCTCATTCCATTGTGATTCATCAATATGATATTGCACTTCAAGCTGTGTCTGTGAGATTGGCAAAAGTGAATGAAATGGTATGTCCACAGAATGTTGTTTGTTCAACTGTCTATCAACATGATAGAGTAGACCAATGAGCAGCTACATTAGGCAGCTTCCCAAGATTAATTGGTGTAGAAAATCTTGTTTTACCTACTTGATGAACTTACTGTGTGTACTTAGTATAATTATTATTTGCATGTATATATCAGCAACATATTTAGCAGTGCTTTACAATATTTAGAGGGAAAGAAGACCCTGTTCAAATAAGCTTACATTCTACGAGGAATTAAGGTAGGTGGATATACATTGTTAAGCGTCTTGCCTGGTGAGGTGGTCTAACCAGGATTCAAATCTGGGTTTCTTGGTGCTACCACTGCTCTAAACAACTGATAATGACTGGAGAAATCTAGGCAATTTTAGCATCTTGTCTCCATTTCCATCATACACAGTGTGATAAGGTATGCAGGCAAGTGTGCACTTGACATTTTCCAGGAGTTTTTTCATTGCTTCCAGATGGCCTTTTTTTACTCATAACCATATTGGGTCAGTAGATACATCAAAGTCACAATTGTAAACTCCTGAAAGGCTAATGCTTGTAAATAGCTATTGTATTATAACAGTTGTAGTAGTAATTAAGTTTTAATTTATAACTTTTAGACTTGTGCACGACAGAAACATTTAGCATGGTTTATTTATGGTCCAGCTCAATTGAACATCATAGATGAAAAATATTCAGGAAAATAATCTGGGTAAAGCAAACATGGCTCCAAATCAGGCTAATTTTTGTACTGCAAAATATAAAATATAAATATTATGTATCTAGTTTGCAGTACAGATAGGCACATTCTCCTTACATTTGGTTCACAGATGAAGTCAGAAAAAGTAATTAATAAAGTGTAAAATAAGAGTAATAGTACAAATCTATGCAATATTAATAATCAGTATTATTTTTATTGCTCCTCCTTTCTTTTTTCTCAGTTAGTTAATTGATTTGTGAATAAAATAAACATTTAGTGGCTGTTCTCTCTTTTATTTCGGCACCACGGGTAGAACTCAGAATAACCAATCAAACCAACATTGCACTAGTCATTTGCTTGGTTATACCTCATATGGTACTTTAGAGATGTGGAACTCTCCTGAACACCCAAATGGCCTAATTCACAAGTTAAATTAATTGTAACTGCAGTATGGATGCATTACAAAATGTTACCTGACTTGCCATTAGTGAATAGTTTTCTTGTAATTTGGCAATGTAATTTGTAAAGTTTTGAGAGGCCCCTTGCAATATCCTCCCTATAATATCTGGTTGTACTAGAGCAGGGATAGGCAACCTTTGGCACTCCAGATGATGTGGTCTACATCCCTCACAATGCTCTTACACTCATAATCCTGACAAAAGTATCATGGGAGGTTTAGTACAAAACATCTGGCGTGCCGAAGGTTGCCTATGCCTGTTCTATAGATTTGCCTGTTTATCTGCATGCAATTGTCAGGAAGCAAATAACCAAATGTGTGTATGCCATATTAAAGGTTACTTCTTATTTGTTCCAGTAAAATACTGAAAACTACAGAAATGTAGCATGAAATGTAATAGCTATAGTGATTTTAGTTTGTTTGTCCATTGGTGAGTTAAGGATTACATCAATAAAAAAGAAGACTGCATCGTTACTTCTAAGCACACTGTGCATTTGCTATTAAGCAACACATTTACCAGCAACAGTAAGGTTAACTGCTTGATGTAATTGTTCAAAGCTTGCAAATAGCTGTTGACATTAATGAGCGCTTCATAGGAAATCGCTGTTGATAACACAAGCTAAGCACTTGTCAACTACTGTCTTCTAAACAAGTAAAAGGAGCTAATAGTTGTTCTCACTGCTGGCTTCATGAGAAGAACTCAGGTGCCTTATTAGAAAACTTTAGAACCTGCACTTCTGAGTAAAGCTCTTTCTGTCTCTCAGTGTGAAAGAAAATGTCTCTGTAAGCTACCTGTCAGATGCATCTGTTGCCCTAAACTTGCTGTTTTTCTCATGAAAAGAGAAAGCCTTGATTTTCTACAAACAGTTTTACTCCTGCATTAGTCTTAGTGCTTATTGGCTGGAGGCATTGCACAGCTCATCCTTTTTGGAGGCTCTTTGTTTGCACGTGAAGTGCTTATGCAAACCTACCGCAAAGACTATTAAACTTTATTAAAATATCACTTTATTTTTCCCTAAAACAGGAAACTTTTGTTTTGTATTGCATTTATTTCAGTCACTTTGTAATTTTATTTTGAAGAATGGTGCAAGGAAACTAGTAGGGAACTAGTAGAAAGGTTGGATAGAGTAAACTTGCTTCAATATAAGGAAAAAAATGTAATTTAATAATGTAGAAAGGCTAAGATAAAAAAATAAAATGCAAGGTGTTTTTGTTTCCTAAAAAAAAAAGTTTAAAAAAAAACCTAAAAAAAAAAGATCAAATGTTTCAATGAGAGATAAATGTTTTTCTATATTTGTGGGGTATGGATAGGTTTCAAAACACCCATACTTCACTATAAAATACTTCACTATAGACCGCGGCTCTAAAGTGGCTTAAACAATGAGATAAAATCTGCAGACCTTACCGAAAACCTGCACAACCCCTGCCCCCCATGGCTACAAAAAAGTTAAAGCAAAAAACGCTAAACTCTCATCTAGAGAGGCATCAAACCTCAGAGCCTACAAACCAAAATGGCGCCGGTGGACCATGTTCACCTGCATGCAGCTCTGAGGCAGGAGACAGCAACCAAGACCAGCACAGCCCAGCAACCAATTCATCCATCAGGCTGATAATGCAGGAGCTGCAAACCTCATTTAAAGCAGACCTCCTTCAAATGACTGCAGGCATTAAATCAGACATCCACAGCATGGGGGAACGCACTACCCATCTGGAAGACAGGACAGAAGAACTAGTGGAGGCTCGCAACTCAATGGCAGAGGCCTACACATCCCTGGAAAGCAAAATAAAATTACTAGAAGAAAAAGTGGCTGATCAAGAAGACAGGAGTAGGAGGAACAACATCCGCATAAGGGGGATACCAGAAACCATAACACAGCAAGACCTACCCAGGTATGTCAAGGACTTATTTAGGGCCCGGATCCCCTCCCTGTCTGTTTAAATTTACTTGATCCTAGACACGACGCATCGCCTCCCCAAGCTGAAACATCTTCCCCCTGACACCCCAAGGGACACCATCACTAGAGTCCACCAGTGCACAGTTAAAGATAGGATCATGCAAACAGCTAGAACAACGAGCAAATGGCCAGAAACATACAACAACATCAAACTATTTACAGATCTATCCTCAGCAACCATGCTTAAATGCCGTACATTTTCACAGATAACAGAAGTGCTGAGGAACGCAAATATCCCCTATAAGTGGGGCTTCCCCGCAAAACTACTAATTAAAAGGAACGGCATTGATAAACCCATTATGAACCCGGAAGATGGCAAAAGAATGCTACAAGAATGGAACATACTGCTACCGACCAACAGCCCCCGGAAGAAACAAGCAGCGACCCAAGCACTGAAAGCACTCTCCAGGGAATGGTCACAAGTACCCCGAGCTTCCAATGCACCAACTGACTGAGAGGCCTCACCAACTTGAGAAGACTGCTGAGCTATACCACACCACTAATATTCAAATGGACTGAACATTCAGGTTTACTCTATTTTAATCTATTATACTTTTTGACTCATGTTTATAACTGTTTCTTTACCCTCAGCTACCCTGAGATGGTCTGTTAGAAGGCCCAAAGCCTCAGCCGCGATGGGTAAATAACACCCGGACGCACTATGCTCAGGCTCAGTCTATTGTAGATCTCTTACCTGTTGGGATTTCGATACTCTAACCCTGAGTACTACACCCCCAAGGCTCAAGTAGCCTTACTTCTCCGTTGCTCAAGGCAACTATATGTCACTGAGAAGTGACTTACGGAACATTGTATATAGTTTTTCACCCATTGTTTCCCCTATAACCTTCCAGAGTGTGTCAACCAACCATGCCATACCTATTGTGCCGAGAAATCCAGAGTTTGAGTCGCCCATGGTTACACAACCCCTCTATACTGGTCAGGCCAAATACAAAATCATAAATGCTGAGACGGATAAAGGTTACAAACAATTAGCACAGCATAGCCTGCAATGGTCCAATGGTAATTAAAATTATGTCACTGAATGCCAAGGGGCTTAACTCCCCTAACAAGTGACGAATGGCCATTCAAGAAGCAAGGAAATGTGGGGCCCAAGTAGTATTTTTTCAGGAGACACATTTTAAATGGAACTCTAGACCCAAATTTACCTCGAAATGGTATCCACATGATTTTCACACGTTATTCAGCAAAAAAGAGAGGAGTCTCCACCTTAATTAGTAAAGATGTAGCATTTTCATTAGTTCGGAAAATTAGTGATAAGAAAGGACGATACCTAATTCTGCAATGTATGCTCAATAATGCACCTTACACCTTGGTTAATATATATGGCCTAAATGTCAATCAAAATGGGTTTGTACAAATTATACTAGCATTGACAGATATGTACAGGTACAGGGAGGTAATCATTGGGGGAGACATGAATTTCCTACTGGACGGCAAAATTGACTCCTCCACCACTGCACAAATTTCAAGTAGCACGCTCAAACACAGAACAGCACTAACAGCAAAGATATGTACCACCCTCACTGCTAACCACATGGTAGACCCGTGGCGCATCCTACACCCAATGGAAGTAGACCATACATGTCACACAGCTGCCCACAACAGCTACTCACGAATAGACAGATTCCTTGTCCCCGCTAAGTCAATGCCCCAAATAGATGGGTCCACGATCGGGGTAATGACATGGTCCAATCAAGCTCCCATCACACTCAGCATTAAAGAAACATTCACCAACAAAGGGTCCAGCTCATGGAGACTTAACAAATCTCTCCTAACAGACCCCTCCATAGTCTCTCAAATAACAGAAGACTTACAACATGATATCACCGAAAACACAACCGCCGACTCCACCATTGAACAAATATGGCTAGCCCATAATGCAGTCATAAAGGGCAGCTTTATAAAACATGCCAGTTATGCCAAAAAATAAAGAACAGCAGAATACACTAAACTTCTAGAGAAAATTCAAAACCTAACACACTCCAACAAAAAAGAGCCAAACTCTACCACACTAGCAAAACTTTTAGCCCTCCAAACTAAACTAAAGAACATAGAACAAGCCAAAACGACATATCTACTCCGAAAAGTCAAACATAACTTCTTTACAAGTGGTAACAGAGCAGGTGCCATTCTAGCATCACAACTTAAACGCAAAAGTTTCACCTCCAGGATTGCCTTCCTAAATGACTCTATGGGCAAGAAAATAACAAACCCCCAAAATATTGTGGATCACTTTGCACTATACTATAGCGAGCTGTATAACCTTAAAAATGACCCTAATGTTATAACACCAGCCCCTAACAAAATCGAGGCATTCCTCTTGAAATTAAACCTACCCAAACTGTCAGAGGAAGACCGAATACCTCAAACAGCCCTTCTCACTTGATGAGCTCACAACAGCAATTTCACAACTCCCTACACACAAATCACCGGGCCCCGATAAATAAGAAGGTACTATACATGCACCTAAATAAAACTATACTAATGTGAATTGATGTAACACGATGTCTATTGTTCAACTAAATGTCAACTGTTGTGAAATACAGAAAGTGTGTACCCTCAATAACCCAACCCTTTTTTCCTTCTGTATCCCATTTTGCAATATGAAAACAATAAAATACAAATTAAAAAAATTAATATGTGATTCCTTATAATTCTAGTAATGTTATCTATATAACTCTGTATTATACATAATAATCTATTGTATTACACATGTAACTTCTAGACTCATTTGTTAAATATAATAGGAAGATAAGAAAGAATAAAATATCAGCATTTCACCAAATTTTGAACAAGTCGGTTGAACACTGGATAGGGAAATCTGCTGAAAAGGAATATATATTGTAATTAACGACATTGCTTCCCTATAACTTCAATAGTAATCTGAATTACATAATTTTTATATATTCTATTTTCACTTTTTTTGCATTTTCTCTTTGTAATATATGTATATATGCTTGTTTCCACATAACTGGGATCAGATGGTTCGCTGCCATCAGTAAGTGGGCTACCAGTGAGGCAGTGGTAGACTTGATATTTGGAATGTTCGGGGGAGAATGGAATTTTGGAAGAAGTGATCATCTGAATTAGTGTGTGAAGTCATTTCCAGAGCTTCTGGATGTCTGGACATTGCCACCAAATGTGAGATGCGTGTGCATTATCTTGGTGGCATCTCCAGCACTTGTCTGAGGCTGATTCATGAAATTCATGAATTTTCGTTGGTGTGTAGTGCCATCTCTGCTGAAAAGGAATATATATTTTAATTAACGACATTGCTTCCCTATAACTATAATTGCTTTCTTGTGTGCCTATGTGAGTGGACGATGTGTGTGTTTTGAGAAAGATAGCTTTCCACTGACCCGGAGTGACCTCCACTCCTAGTTCCAGCGCCCACCGTCTAGCAAAGTGTGGTATGGTTTGGGATTGCGCTTCCATCAAAAGAGAGTACATGGTTGATAGGATTTTTTTTTAAATGCATGCTCCTGGCACGTTGATTCAAATTTTGTGAGGTCCCTATTGCCTTCCGGGAGAAGATTGGTGCTGCGTATGAAATGAGAGATTTGGGCATGGTGTAGACGTTGGGTACCTGTTGCTGCCTGGTTTGGGAATAGTTGAGGGATAATTCTGATCTCCCCATCTTGTGTCATAGCTTGGAGTGTTAATCCCTGAGTGTTGTGGTAGAAGCTGAAGTGGGTACCTGATCGCCCTTCTAGAAAAAGGGGGTTGTTTGTGAGTGGGTAAAGCGGAGACAGATGCGGCGATAATCCTGTGGGTTGTCTAATTGTTTCCCAGATTCTAAGGGTGGCGGATATGGTTGGATGGTGTTTGAATTTGATGTACCTGCGGCCCTGTCCATGCCAAGGGATTGTGTGTATGGGTATCTCGAGGAAGGTGCTTTCTATCTTAACCCATTGTGTGTTTGTGTTGGGATTTGTCCACTCGTATATTCTGGAGATACCCTGAAGGAACGGTTGTAGCACCAGAATGAAAATCAGGGGGAAAAAGGGGGCACCCCTGTCTCGTGCCATTGGTGATGGCTACTGGCTCAGACAATTGTCCGTTTATTCTTAGTCTAGTCATGGGTGTAGAATATATGGCCTGTATCCATCTCATCCAGTTGAGGCCAAATCCTAGATGTTGTAGGGTGTGTTTCATAAAGGACCAATCCACGCGGTCAAATGCTTTTTCTGCATCGACCACGAGGAGAGCAGTCTTATTTTTTTACCTTCCTGCCCAGTGAATCAGGTTGATTATTTTGGTGGTATTGGTCTTTTCCTCTCTTCCAGGCACAAAGCCGGATTGGTCTGGGTGTATCAGACCAGGTAGCAATGCTTTTAGTCGATTTTTCAGGATCTTTGTAAAAAGTTTCAGTTCGAAGTTAATCAACGATAAGGGCCTGTAGCTCCCGCAGTTAGTCGGGTCCTTGCCTGGTTTTGGGAGTAATGCTATGGTGGCCTCTAGTGCTTCTTTAGGTAGGGTCGATGCGTTAAGTATAGAGTTAAAGGCGGTTGTGAATGGAGTAGTTAGAGTGTCTGACATGATTCTATAGAATTTACCTGTGAAGCCGTCGTGGGGCAGATGTCGCATGATCTACAGCACTTCCCAATGTGTTATTGGGGCATCCAGTGAGTCCCGGACATTGCGGGGAATGGTGGATTGAATTCTCTGTTCTAGGAAATCCTTTATTGCCCTAGTTGGAGGTGAGCTACTGCGTAAATTGTATAGTTGGGTGTAAAAGTCATGGAAAGCCTTAAGAATATCGGCCATCATATGAGTCTATGTGTGGTTTGGTAGTTTAATTGAGGAGATAAATGTGGGTTGTCTAGTGTGCTGGAGGGATTGCGCAAGTAATCTTCCACACTTACCCCCTTGTGTGTAGTATGTATGTTTGGTCATTCGTAACTTGTGTGTCGATTGGCGATTGGAGTAGTGTTTTGATTTCCTACCTCTTGGTCGTCAATAGTTTATATAAGTCTAGAGATTTGTCTCCCACATGTGTTTCTAATGACTTAATTTAGTCTATTAGGGCTGATGTCTGGGCTTCCCTCTTGCGCTTTTGGGCTGACGCCTGTTTGATTATTTCACCCCTAAGCACGCATTTGTGAGTTTCCCATAACATCGTGAGCTTCCCATAACATCGTGGGCTGCGTTTCTGGGCGATCGTTTTCTGCAAAATATAGCCTTCTTAGACCTTTCTTAGATGTTCTACTATTTCCTGGTTATTGATCATGGCATCATTTAATTTCCACTGGAGTGTTTGATGAGGTAAAGAGGGGATAGCGATGGCAAGAGACAGGGGTGCATGGTCTGACCACGTGATGGCTCCATAGGAGCACTCCCGGATCAGATGGAGGTGTCTATGATGTGTGAACATCATATTAATACGGGAGTAGGAGCCTGTAGGTGGTGAGTAGAAGGAATAGTCCCTCTCTGTTGGGTGCATAAACCGCCAGGCATCAAATAGTTGCACCCCATGTAGCATATAATGCATGCGCTTGCGTGCTGCATTAAGATATGCACCTGAGGTGGAAGAGGAGTCCAGGTGGCCATCTAGTGTGATGTTCATGTCTCCCCCCATTATGGTGATACCCTCTTGTAATACATCAAGTAGATGTAACATCTTGCATTGTTTCTTATTTAGTAAGTAAAGATTCGCCAGGATAATTGGTGTGTTTCCTATTGTCCCTTTGAGGAAGATGTATCTTCCTGCTTTGTCTATTCTCGTGTCGCTTACTGTGAGGGGTACATGCCTGCCTATAAGAATAGCCACCCCCCTAGATTTTGAGCCTGAGTAATTGCTGAAGTATCCTGTGGGGAATTGTCGGCTCTTTAATGATGGTGTTGAATCTGAGCGGAAATGCGTCTCTTGTATAAAGACTATCTCGGCTCGGAGTCGGTGGAAATCTGTAAGTGCTATGGATCTCTTTTCAGGTGTATTGAGACCCCTTGTGTTAAAAGAGATAATGCGTAAGTTGGCCATCGTGTGGATTAGTGTGATGGATCCATCAGTGATTTGTTGGCTGGTTTCGTTAATGTGTGTGCTTTAGGGTATATATCACTTATATCGGGAATCCAATTGGTCTATCAGCTAGCCAACTGTCTACCAGAAACGGTGTGATCTTAGATGTTAGCCCCAGTTTGTTGGTTTGTGTGAGGGGGGGAAGGGAGGTGGAAAACAAGTATGGAAAAAGAATGTAAGGAGGGGGGAGGGAAAGGGTGGATAGTAGGTCCTGGGAGGCCTACGTTTAGGAATTTGTTAAGTTGCGTATTTTACTGTATATATTTGTGTGAATTGTCAGTACCCGTGTCCGGTGAAGTCTAACTTGACTTCAGTATGGATTCTATCCTCACATCAAAGATAGAAAATTATGCCAGGAGGGTACCATTCGGGTGACTCACAGTTCGGCAATTCCAGAATTCATGTGCTATTTATAGTATGGAGAATATAGGTCTGAATTGGTTTTAAACATAAAACTTAATCCACTGCTGGTGCAAGGCTTTGTGAGGACTGGGGGGGGGGAGCGTGAGGGCGGGGACTACCCCCCCTTTTTTTTTAAATATATACATACAGAAACAGCAGAACAGTTATAGTAACCCTCTGCTGTATTGCTTGGTGAGGAAGCATAAGCGTTGTAAGGGGGGGTGTTGTAAGTGTGCAAGCACCCAAGGTCACAGATCATCCCTGGAACTTATCGTGTCTCCTCATGTAATGTTGTGTTTCCCTGTATACTGACCAATATCTTACCGTCTATACCTCGCCTCCGGAGTCCCGGTGCGACCCGACCGGGGGGTGGGGGGAGAGGGCAGAAGGGAGAGGAATGGGGGACGAAAACCACACTGATGTTTTAGTTTATTTAGCGTATTATCAGAGTTGCCCCTCAGCTATCCCCGGAGGCCCAGCCTCAGCAAGTCACTAGTGCCCATCGGATCCGATCCGCACCCCTACCCCTGCCCAACCCACCACGTGCCACCCGGCCTGCAACCCCCGTGAGTGAATTTTACTGACCTGTATTGGGGCCCTGCGACTCCCCTCCCCCCGGCCCCTCAACGGGGCACTTTCAAGGGGAGAGGGAGTCCTAGCGCCCGCGACCCTTCTGGGAGTTTACACACCACGCATCTACTACAGTATCATGGAATAACATCAACACACGACCTGTTCCCAGTTACCTGCACATCAATATAAATTCCAGTGTGTGCCCTCAGCACCCACAAGTCAGCCCGGCCAAAGTCTGTTTCCCGCTTACAAGTTGGTGTCCATGGTTGTCTCTGTAACATAGCAGTGATTGCTGAAGTAAGTGACGATGCTTTATAGTCCTCAGGAGTGTGAGATTTTCAGTTTGGTATTCAATATATGTTTTGATGCATTTCTTAGATCTGCAGTCCCTGCGGCCGTGACAGGAGCCCCATTGTGTCCCCCAGAGTCCTCTGTGCTTTAGTTCCTTTAGTTTTGCATTGGTGGTTCTGTCCGAGAGAGAGTGGAGTTCTGGTCGGCCTTTCTCTTGTTCGTCTGATTTTTCCACTTCTGTCTTTGCTGTAGTCTGGGTGTTTCAGATGCCGGTTGTGGAGTGTACCAGTCCATGACCTGTGTAGCTGGCAGATTTAGGGCTTGTAAGAAGGGTGCCACATCTTGATGAGTGGTTATGGAGAATGTGGATCTCCTGTGTGACACGATCAGTGCGAAGGGAAACCCCCATCGATACTTCACTTGTCTGTTCCTCAGTAGTTCCGTCACAGGCCTCAATACCCTTGACTGGAGTGTAAGACAAAACAGGTCTGGGAATATTTGTACCTCATCTCCGTGAAACAGCAACGGTGTGATTCTGTCTTTTACTGTAAAATAGTGGAGCCGGCAAATGATGTCTCTTGGTGCCTCTGTGGCCAATCCTTTAGGTCTCAGTGACCTGTGTGATCTGTCCATTATGATGGGTGTATCAATGGGTTCACCCAGCAGCAGATTGAATAATTCCGTGAGTGAAGCATGGAGGTCTTCATCCTGTGTCTCTGGTAGGCTGCGAACCCTCAAGTTATTACTGAGTCCTCTATTGTCGAGGTTGTCCATAGATCTCTGGAGAGAGATTAATTAATTGTGCCTGTTTGTCCAGGGCCTTTGGTAGGAGCGAGATTTGAGAGTTGGTTACATCTTTATCTTCCTCTAGCTCTGTGACTCTGCGTACAACCTGGCGGATGTCTGTGCCCAGGGCCTCCAGCTTCGTCTGGAAGGCGGATTCTAGCTTGTTCAGCATTGCCACTAGGTCAGTTTTCAAGGGTAATGGTTTAAGCAAGTTCCTTATATCGGGGTCTTGGTTTGTAGATGAGTTTTCCGAAGGTGCTGGGCTCGAGGGAGCTATGTCATTAGGCCTCATGGCAGCCGCCATTTTGTCTTTGGCCTCATCCTCGTGGCGTTCCGTGTCTCGAAAGAACTTGGTGAGGGGGTCAGATTTGCCCTGTGGTGTCTTCCCCTGGGACTTGTGAGGGGTATTTTGATGTTTGGGGTTTCCCATATTTGATATTATTCTCAGATTGCACTGGATTGCCTAGTGAGTCTAAGGGAGCTAAGCTAATGTGCTGCCATTCAGTCACGCCCCGTAAACCCATTTTCTATGATAAAATTGTGCCTTCCAAGGCATCCCTAAACAAAAGCCTAAGCCACTGCACCGATTAGTGGGAAATCCCTCCCCTGGATGCTAAAATAATATAGTCAAGAAAAAAGGTGAGACTTAGCAAAGAGTTGCATAGATGCTGGTGTTAAGGGTAATAGAACCGTATATCTGGTAAGTGCTAGACAGAGCCTCGTTCCTTGTCCGGTAGATAAAAACATAGATAAAAACTCCAGCACATTTCGCCACTCTGGCTCATCAGGCTGAAATATGCGTCTGTCAGTACCCCTGAGGTGCGCCCGGACTGGCGAAACAAACGTCAAGGGTGACAGGCGCATATTTCAGCCACTTTATTAGAAGTGAGCCTTTATTTGAATCACAGAAGCTTCACTATAAGTGATATTTTTTTTTTATCTATGTTCCGAAAATAAGTTTTGTTTTAAGGTGTATATAGTTTAGTTTTCTCTTGTGGTGAGCAAGACATTGTGACTGTAGGGTCAGGGTAATTGGGTATAGTAACGCTTTCTGCATTAAACCTGAGAACAGGTTTTTGTACCAGTTCAAAATCCCTTAATTCTTTTAAATTTTCTTCCTATATAGAATGACTGTTGTGTTGTGCATAGGTGTTGGTGGTCATCATAAAGAGTATGTTTAAACTGGACACTGTGAGCATCCAGTACTTCTCTTTGCAAAACCTTTGATTCAGTGTTTCTTATAGAAAAGCATTAGATTGGCAAATCATGGAGTTTGTGCACATGTCTCATGTGTCCTCAGTGTTTCTCTTAGGTTTATTCACTAAAGTTGTCAGGAATTCAAAGTGAATTTCAAATTTACAGCCAAAATAACCAAACTAAAAAACAAAAACCTACAAGTTAGCTATGCTGCCTGTTCAGCTACTTTGGTCTTTAATATGAAATTAACTTTGGATTTACTTTAAATTCCAATCCATTCTTGCTGCATCTTAGCAACTAATGGACAAGTCATTGATTCTGTAATCCTTCCTCCTGCTGCAGGCCTAGCAGCATTTAATTTTTGGGGCTTTGACATGATACCTCCAATCCAATTTTAGGTATTTTTGAACCCACCTTACTAGTAGTCAACATTAAAAATTAAGGCAAACACTCTCAAACAGTATTCCAGATTCTATGCATTTTTGTTTCTACTAGTGGCAGCCCCCATATGGTTAATGCAAATAAAAGAATGTGAGATTTCGGCCCAGTCGACCCGTGTATCTACTCTTCATGTTGGAAACACAACTCTTGTTTGATGTTTGACCATATTACAGATTTTAAAGATTTTGCAGTCATCAGGCAGTTCACAACACATTTTTCAGCACTCTTTATGTCTAGAATTTTTACTGTGGCTGCCATTGGTAAACACTACATCCATTGGCTTGTCCATTTCAATGTTCTCCTGCATGCTGATCCACCCTCCTCTGTGGCCCTGTTTCCCCGAACACAATCTCTTACTGTTTTTGTAAAGGCAACAGACAAGAGGCCTTGTAGTTTAACCTTTGCACTGATAAAAGTGACATTGGTTAAAACATAATGGGGACATCACACTCATGCTATAGTGTTGTTAGTTTAATCATAGCACATCTATATCATAACACCAAGTGTTATTAATATGTTTAATATATAGAGCTCTGTTTTGTAGTAATACCAAATGCTGTCACAACAAAATGTATCATGATCACATTCAGATAGCATATATATAATAATAATGGAACTTTAGCTCTAATGGCAAAACATTATAATTATTATGGATAAGTACTGTTTACAAATAACTAGTAACATCTTTCAAACAGCAGTAAAATAACTGAAAACATATGTTTTTGTGAACATTAGAGATGATATGATGATGATTGCCAAAAGTTGTATGCTAAATGCAATGAGCACAACACCTTCATTAAACAACTGTTTCTAGAATGCTGTGCATGCTGACATCAGATGTCCAGTATACACAGAACTCATGTTCACAGCTGGTTCTCTCAATGATACCCCAATAATGATGCAGAAGATTGCTACACATCTGGAAGCAGGGGCAGGTTAAACACTGCATGTGCAGTGTTTCAAGCATAGACAAACTCCAGACACCATAGTCATCTGAAATTATGTTCATGGAGATGGAGTAAACTATTAAGTTGTTGTAAATGGATATAGGTATACAGTCTCTTTAAATATTACTCTAAACCAGTGGTTCCCAAACCAGTTCTCGTGGCTTAGCAACAGTTATTCCAAATACTCTTAAAACTCAGACGTTTGCATGGCCACGAGTACTTGTTTGGGATCTACTGCTCTACAGATAGTATAGTAGGATAATATATACCCACATTACAAACATTTGTATAACAGCTACCATGATAAAAAAAAGATTAAAAAAAAACTCTCCATTTGTACTGATTTTACAGGCCAATTTGGAATGTGAATGCTTCAATGCTACACGCAATATGTACTACTCAACTTTCAAAATGCATTGTGAAAAAGGTAGGAATGATCAACACATACATTGTTACCTATGGATACACAACTGAGAGAGTTAGGGCTGTGCTATAAAGTTATTCATCTTAAATTCCTTTAGGACAAGAGATTGGACAAATTCTATGATATCTCTGACACATTATCCCCCATGAAGGGTTTAAAGGACAATATGGACCAGGCCAATGATCATGTCACTAAAAATGAAATGCCAAAGTCATGGATACTTTACATTGTGTTTTTAATTTTTGCAACTTGAACTTTTGGCAACTTGAAGGGGCTAAGAATTCTGACTTACTAAATAGCTAAAAAAAAAAAAAAACCCAAGCCTAAAATCAATCAAATACTTGCATATTAGGTTCCAGTTTGCTCTGCCAGCAACCTGAATATAAATATAAGTTGGGCAGACAGTGTTACTTGTTAAAAAGAACATGATGCAGTTAAGTATTACACTTGCTTTAATTTGGCTTTGGCATGTAAAATTAAGTTGAATTTATTACTTCATGATACAAGCAGCCATTGTTTACAAATCCATATACCGTATCTGTTTTTTTTTTTTCTTACCAAATAAACAGGATTAGTCATTTAAATGTAAATTTGTATTAATTCCAAACAGAGTTAACATTTTAGGCCAAATTAACCAAACTAACAACAGCTTATTTTAAATCTCATTTCTTCTTTTTGCAGCTTCTCACTAAAGAACTTGCTGTGAGATTGTTTCCTGTTGGATATTTTGGCCTTACATTTGAAATTAACGTTGACTTCCTAACAATTCTCACTTTAGTAAATAAACTGGGAGTGTTTTCTTCTCCTGTGCTTTACTAATAAGTTGCTAGTCAGTGAGTGGTCTTTATCTTTGCAAGAAGATATTACTGGTAGTCAGCCAGCAAAAATAAAAAAGTTGAGAACCATTTGGTACCTAATAGCTACTACTGGCCTTTATAACACCTTTATTACAAATCCCTACCTCTGTGTTTGCTGCATGTGAAAATAATGTACTTTACTTTTGTTCTTCTCACATGCCTGAAGTGGTAAGCCTATTATAGGATAGTAGGTGGGGATATGTGATATCATACGCACAACTGAACACCTGGCTGGCTGCCATAAACACCAGGTCCAAGAAAAGTAAGAAGACAAACAGGGAGGAAACCGGGATGGGGACAGTAATACATAAGGTAGAAAACTAGGTATTGGCCAGTAAATAGCACAACGGCAGTGGCTTTGTGGAAAAAGTGACAGTAATATAGTGGGAGGTTTGCAGTTATTAGTATAATTAGAGTAGCTTGGAGAGCAATTGACATTGACAGAGTTGGTTAATAGAGTACGTGACATGGAGTGATTGAATTTATGGGATATGTGACATGGAAGGAGGTAGCTCATAGGGTATGTAACATAGAGGGAACTTATAGGGTATGTTACATAGATGAAGTTGATAGGGTATGTAGCATGGAGGATGTTGATAAGGTATGTAACAGAGGGAGTTAGTTGGGTCTGTGAAATGAAGGGAGGGAGTTTATAGGGTATGTGACATGGAAGGAGTGAGTTTTTAGGATATGTAACATGGCGAAATTTAATAGGGAATGTAAGAAGAAAAGAAGGCAATATATGAGGCTCAGTAAACTCTGATGTGAAGTGGCTAATGACTACATGAGTTCCACTGGCAATTAGGAATATTTAGAAATGGGCCTAAACTATCCTGCATAACTTGCTTTAGCATAATACTTCTTATGCAACTCATATTATTAACTTCTCATATACTATTATCTTCTGGTCACTGAAAGGGGGTACAACCAAGGAGACCTTTGTGCTGCATGTTCTGGATTTCCATTAAGAGAGATACTGACCATTCCCTGTGTAACCCTTCTAAAAAGTGGTGTGATAAGCATACAATAAACTCTTGACCTGTTAAAAAAAGCTACATCATTCTATCATGGAGCATATACTACCAGATATGTAGAAAAGAAACCTATTTGTACAGCCATCAGAGGTTTGGTTCCTGTACTCTCTGCATTAAGCTGGAGTAACTGGCTCATTAACTAATGCTGCTGTGGTTCAACAAAATTATGCATTGTTAGAGAATCAATATGCCCTGTATTCAACTTTTGATGAAATAATTTAATTTTACAGTACTCAAAATAAAGATTACCTTATTTTGTATTGAATGATTAATTGTTCATTGTAAGAATCATGATAAAAAGCAGGAAATGTCAAACAATTGCATATACATTTAATCAGAGGCAATGCAAGATCTAAATAAACTTTGTTTCAACAGTTTAAACCGTTATTACAGATGTAATTCCGAGAATTTTTATTTCATCAAGAAACCATGATCAATGCTTCGTGTTAGATCAGATTTTGATTTTAAAATAATGAGCCTATTCTTTTAATAAGTCATTACTCAAAGGACTTACAAGTTTTTTAAGTCAATCACTGTTTTGGCAATGAAACCATACCCTTAAAAATTGGTGATTCTATCTGGGAAAAATAGTTTATTTTTCTTTTTAAATAAAGCAATATAAGTCAGTGTGAATTAACAATGCACTATTGCTCGAGGGACACAATTTTCAAATGTTAGTAAAAGTAGCAAGCTATAATTATAAAATAATGTGCTTTTCAATAACATTATGTAAATGTACATGTATTCAACTGTCTATATGGGCATATCAGAAAAATTCAATTCAGGTTGCTTTTCCAAAAATTAAACTTAGTTCGGGACCCCCGACCTCTGTTCATTTGATGGTTCAGCTCCTATGAATATCGTCCATGAAAAATATACAGAAAAAAACGATTTAGACGAACAAAATAAAATAGAACAAAAATGGTCCGATTGGTGTACTGGAAAATATATACATAATATAAATGTTAGTTATTAAGTGAGAAAAAAATAACCAATAGAAGGAAAGCTATATTAATATATAATCTAGAAATATATATTTTACTTCTCCTTTTTTATTCCTCTATTGGTCGTTTCACACTTGAACTGTAAATCAGAACAGCTACTGCGACAATTGATATGTCAATTCAACTTCTCTCATTAGACCATTGGTACTTTCAGTTCTAAGCCCATTAAACTCTAAATCCAGCAAAGACTTTTACAACAGTAATAATTATAGCTACCAGTGAAATTGGGTAGGGTGGTACTGTACTGTGTTTAGGGCTCCTTGCAGTCACATAGTGCAGTACGTCATATGAAACCATAATATACTCCTTAAAGTAGTGTGTGTATGTGTGACACTGAGGTTGATTATATTGAATGTCTCTAGATATCAGAGATGGCATTTACTGTTTTATTAGTTTTAGGGTTGTTGTCATGTTTAGGGTAGGTGTTGGCATGAAGATTTGTGTTAGGGTTGCTGTAAGTACTTTTGTGCAGGTGTTAGGGTTCATTTAAATTTAGGGCAGAACTAAGATTACACTTCCCATGGTCAAATACTGTTTGCTGTTTTGGTTAAAGGGTACATTAAAATAATGAAATTGTATATAAGTTACAATGTTTAAAAATAAATGGTAAATAGTAGTTGCCATGAA
Source organism: Pelobates cultripes (assembly GCA_933207985.1). Taxonomy (NCBI): domain Eukaryota; kingdom Metazoa; phylum Chordata; class Amphibia; order Anura; family Pelobatidae; genus Pelobates; species Pelobates cultripes. The sequence continues at coordinate 260,637,344 of OW240914.1, forward strand.
AAGGTATAGCTTCAATTCATTTCGGGCAGAATGACAAATGTATGTTCTAGCTCTTCAGAAGATAATTTGTTCCCTGTACTGCATGGTGGTTGTTGGTGGTTGTTTAAGGTTTAAACCTTAATTAATGGGAATACTGTCATGGATAACAATCCCAGCAATATGCCAAAATGCCTATTGAAATAACTGGCAGATAACATTTAGTGCATGTGTGTGTGTGTGTGTATCTATCTATCTATTTTTGTAGCTTACAAAAGACTTTTGTAGAGCTCAGTGGCAAAAGTAAATATAGGTGTAGAAACAATCGCACTCCTGGGACTTGGTTGAAGTAGTAAACTTTAGCTTTTATTTTTTCCATATAAAATATCAACTGACCAGATATTTTATACGGAATACATAAAAATAAAATTTTTACTACTTTAACCAAGTCCCAGGAGTGTGATTGTTTATATATATATATATATATATATATATATATATATATATATATATATATATATATATATTTATATATATATATATATATATATAATCTGCTGTCCTGATAAAAGTTCCTGAACTGAAACGTCACCCTATTTCAAGATAGAGCAATATAAGAAAAAAAATCTGGAAGCACTGTATTGCTAGTATTTGTATATGTATATAATGTATATAGTTAATTCAATGTTAAACAAAAATCTGCACACCAGTCAAGCCATAACACTTGCTTTTCCCACAGAAATCCCAAATCAGGGTGAGCATATGCAAATTAGAGGATATATATATATATATATATATATTTATATATATATATATATATATATATATATATATATATTTATTTTAATTTTTTTCTAACAGTATACATATATAAAAAGGAATCCAGATAGCACTCTCAGGACTGTTGAATCAAATAAAACTTAGCTTTTAATGAGCTTATAAAAAGAATTGACGTTTCAGTCTGTTAAACACAGACTTTCGTCAGGACTGTATCTATATATATTTCTAACAGTGTGTATATATATATATATATATATATATATATATATATATATATATATATATATATATATATGTCTTAGTGGCAAAAAGACAGTATATTCAGTATGAGATAAATATAAGAGTAGTTAGAATATAAGGGCAAGTCGCTTGTGGTGTGCCATAAATAAAAAGAGTGCCCACCCAAGGGTAAAGGGGAAAAAAGGAGGATATGTTAAGTAGTGGGAATGGAGGGAGGGTCATGTAAATCGCTAGACCATGGACGGTGTGCAGTAAGGTAAGGGTTCCCTTTAAGTAGGGAAAATACATGCCCATCCCACAATTCTAGGCCAAATGGCCTTAATACTTGCTTTAGGGGCACAAAGACTATATATGGAGTATGAGATAAGTATAAGAGTAGTTAGAATATAAGGGCAAGTGACTTGTGGTGTGCCAGAAATAAAAAGAGGGCCCACCCAAGGGTAATGGGAGACCAGACTAATGGAAGGGTTAAGGCCTGGTCTTCTTGATTAATGTTCTGACATATTATCATGAATGAGATATATATGTGTTTGTGTAATGTAACGGACCGTTTTGCACAAAAGGAAAAAAAACTGCTTAGACGATAATCCCCTTTCAGAGACAGGCACAGCTACTGTAGAATCACCAAAACTCACGAACTGAATACAAGTGAATGCTCCAAACTCCCGAACGGCATACAAGGGAATGCTCCAAACACTCGAACTGCATACAAGGGAATGGTCCAAACACTCGAACTGCATACAAGTGAATGCTCCAAGCTCTCGAACTGCATACAAGTGAATGCTCCAAACTCCCGAACGGCATACAAGGGAATAAGGTAGCACTCCAAATACACGAACAGGAACCATACGAATTGCTGCTACCAGACGAACAGGAAAAGTTCCCAAGCGGCTTACACTCCTGGCAATCAGTCCTTAGTAGCATACAGTAAATCCCCCCCAAAGACGAGACAGAGCTCCGTGTTGAGGGTCAAGCAGTGGTCTGTTTAATGAGGGCTACCTGCCCAGTATTTATGCAGGTCTCCCACCTGGTGGACACTCCCCTAGGGGACCAGATGGAAGACTGTAACAAAAGACAGACATGTACCAATTACAGACATACAGAAGTAAAACATCCCCACAATGCATCCTGGCTTCCTTCCCTCTGCCCTGGAGAAGTAATTCAATTATCTCCCAGGACAAAGGCAAAACTCCATTACACATGTGGGGACACAAAACCAGTATTATACTTTAAAATACATAAAGTAACATTTATTACATAAAACACAGACATGTAACATATCCCCAGATAGCTCAGGTCTGAGCGCACATTATTAAGAGAATGGCGCTCAGACCACACGAATACAGTTTAATCGCCATGGAGCCAAAGTCTTTACAGTCAGTTTCATACGAATGGGCTCCATGGGATTCCTATCTGGGGTATAACACATTCAACCAAAACTACCGAACACCGGGCAGAAAAGCACGAATGAAGCTTTTCTGCAGGTAAAAAAGATGTCTTTTAACAGGGGGCCATAGTCCAAAGGCAGCAGGCGAGCAACCAGGCTTCTCCAATGCAATGTGGCGAGTTTGGTCTCGTCACATCTCTCCCCTTTTCCAAACAGACTAACAGGGTATCTGACCTCCTGCCGGTCAATGCCCTTGTTAGTCCAGCAGCCCACCCACAAAACACAATCAACAGCACAGCCCACCCACAATAAATAGTTACTGCACCTGGGTAGAGGAGAAGCTTGACAATGCCCAGGTGCCTCACCACGGCTGTGCTGGGTACGGGTACGCTGACTTGGTGGGGTGCTGCGTGGGCAGAGACCAGCGTCACTCTGCCCTGTTGCCAGCGCTACTAGGAGGGTAGCCTGGTTGAAGTCTGGTTGTTGGAGGGGGAGACCGACTGTCTCCCCTTTAGATACACAGTCCTGCTGCTGGAGACCGACTGTCTCCCCTTTGGTTACACAGCTCTGCTGCTGGAGACCGACGGTCTCCCCTTTGGCTACACAGCCCTGTCGCTGGGGGGCAGAACCGACCGTCCCTAACCCCTGTGCTGTATGTGCAAAGACCACGGTCCCATCTGCACAGTTGTGGGGCATACTGTCTCCCCTGGGTACATTAAGCTGCCGCTGGGGAGAGGGGGTAACAAGCTCCTCTCCCATATATACTTCCAGCCGTGGGGAAGGGAGACCGACTGTCTCTGCTCCCAATACAGAGTCCTGCTGCTGGGGAAAGGAGACTGGGCTCTCTATTCCCGGTAGGACACTCTGCCGCTGGGGAATGGAGACTGGGCTCCCAATTCCCTGTTTTATCTCCCGCTGGGGAATGGAGACTGGGCTCCCAATTGCCAAAAAATCACACTGCCGCTGGGGAGGGAGGACACTGCTCTCCTCTCCCTGGACTTCACACTGCCTTCCCGGCATATCACTTGGCTGCTGGGGGGCAGGAACAACTACCTCTGCCCCCTGTAGCTCAGCCTGTCGCTGGGGAGGGAGGACGCTGCTCTCCTCTCCCTGCACTTTACACTGCCTTCCCGGCATATCACTCTGCCGCTGGGGAATGGAGACTGGGCTCCCAATTCCCAATAAATCACACGGCCGCTGGGGAATGGAGACTGGACTCCCAATTCCCTGCAGGAACGGTGGAGAGACCTCGGTCCCATCTCTACCGGCCACCTGAGGTTCTTCCCAGAAAATATCAACAATGTCTTGCCAGCTGAATGGGTCTGGAACTGGATCTGTCACCTTGCTGTCCTGCTGAATCTTCTCAATGGAGTGGAAGAGATCTCGGTAGTCCTGCTCCAGTTCCCACTCCAGGGTTGCTAGGTGAGCCAGGTCTTGCTCAATGTTGTGAGTGTCGTCCCAGTCATACCTGCTCTCCCTCCACTCCAAGAGATCACTGAACCGGGCTTGTGTAGGGCTCCCAAATTCAGGCTCTGAAAAAGCCTCCCATAACAAGCCAGGACCATCAAACTCCTCTCCCTCTGGCTTGTCATGCTCGGCTGTCCAGGGCAGGTACTGTGCCCCATACCACCAGAGCGCCTGGTAGGCATCTTCCAGCCAAATCTCCTGCCATACCCGGTGCTCCAATTCCTTCATCCATTCATCCAGGGGCTGCTCTCCCAGGAAGGGCATCCGCAGGGCCACTTGCTTCTGCAACCGCTGCTCTTCACTGGGGAGACTCTCGCCCCGCTGGTATTGTACATTATCCAGGGCCTGGTACCAGATGCTTTTCCTTAATGCATCCCGGCCATCCAGGTCCTCCTCTTCGTATGACACTGCTGGTTCCATTCTGTTGCTGTCAGGGTCGCTGTACTCAGACATGCGTTGCCCTCAAATTGTGTGGTGCCTGTAGCTGTCCTGTAGTCTGTGGGAACGATCCCGCCGCTTGCCACCAATTGTAACGGACCGTTTTGCACACAAGGGGTAAAAACCGTTTAGGCGATCCGCCCCCTTTCCAGAGATGCAGGCACAGCTACTGCAGAACACCAAACTCCCGAACTGGATACAAAATAGCACTCCAACTTCCGAACTGGAACCTCCCAAATAGCTGCTAGCAGACGAACAGGAAAAGCAGACAATCAGCTTACACTCCTGGCAATCAGTCTCTAACAGCATACAGTGAATCCCCCAAAGAACGAGACAAGGCTCTGTGTTGAGGGTCAAGCAGTGGTCTGAGGTGCTGGCACACCCAGCCTGGTTTTTATTACAGTGTTGCAAATACAGGACCGCCCACAGGGAGGTATAAAATATCCAGTAACATATTAGTTACAACCCACAGATTCCCTCCCCCTTATCCTGAGAAGTAACCCGATTACCCCTTCCTTTTTACCACAATGCATCCTGGCTTCCTCTCCTCTGCCCAGGAGATAATTGAGAAGTAATTAAATTATCTCCCAGGACAGAGACAAGACTCCATTATGCACATGGTTTGCACAAAGCATTAAAATACTGTACAATACACAAAGTCCCATTTTATACATAAAACACAGACATGTCAGAGGCAAGACTCCATTATGCATGGGGACACAAAACAAGCATTAATGTTAAAATACACCAGGTAAGACACATTACATTAAAACTATACATTTAACATATCCCCAGATAGCTCAGGTCTGAGCGCACATTATTAAGTGACCACACAAATACAGTTTAATCGCCATGGAGCAAAAGTCTTTACAGTCAGTTTCATACGAATGGGCTCCATGGGATTCCTATATGGTGTATAACACATTCAAACAAATCTACCGAACCCCAGGCAGAAAAGCACGAATGAAGCTTTTGATGTCTTTTAACAGGGGGGCCATAGTCCAGAGGCAGCAGGCGAGCAACCAGGCTTCTCCAATGCAATGTGGCGAGATTGGTCTTGTCACATGAGCTATCTGGGGATATGTTGAATGTACCTGTTTTGTGCAATGGCTGCACAGTTATATGTTTTTATGTGTTTTATTGTCTTTTGCTGCCATGTGTTCAATGGAGTTTTGCCTCTGTCTTTGGAGATAATTGGATTACTTCCCAATTATCTCCAGGATAGAAGACTCTGTGGAACTGGTTTTGGGCAGAAAAACCATGCTTCCTTTGGTCACAAAGGAATACAATCTATCTTTTGAACCATTGGACCAATTTGTATGAATTTGACATATGTTTGTATTTGGAGTATGCTGATTATGTAAGTTTTATGTGTATGTGATGCATACTTTTCAAGTTATGAATAATATTGAAAAATTGTATTTCTCTGCTTGTGCTAATTACATTACCCATTGTGTAAGGTAATTGAATCACAGGCAGAGGGGAGGAATTTGTGTGGGAGTGTCTGAGTGTATTGTATGTGTTTATTGGTTGTGTTCCAAAACCCTGTGGGTGGTACTAATGTGTAAGAATGTGTACATAAGCACAATAAACCCACAGCTCTGTCTGTTCACTGCTTGACCCTCAACACGGAGCTTTGTCTCATTCTTGGGGGGATTTACTGTATGCTGTTCCAGTTTGACTGCTAGGAGTGTAAACCTATTCGTATGTTTTTTCCTATTCGGCTGTTTACAGCATTCATATGGTTTCCTGTTCGGCGGATTGGTGTTCTGCAGTAGCTGTGCCTGTGTCTCTGGAAGGGGAAGATCTCCTAAACGGAGATTTAACCCTTTTATGCTGAGGGTGCCGTTACACTCAATAATCATCCAGATCAGAACAAGGGTTCAGGAGTTATGGAGGAATAAAGTTTTGACCGATCGCACAGGCAACAGTAGCCGAAAACAGTTCCATAAGTTTTGGCCTTGCGGTCGGTCTCTCCGACCGAGTACCTTCTGTTGATGGACGCTTCCTAGCTTGCACCGAGGACCACAAGCACCGCACCGGACACCACAACCACCGCAGACTCCACAACCGCCGTAGCTTAACTGGAGTGTCACCATCTTCCTTCCACCCTGGATCAGCTTCTGTCCTCCAGGACCGTATGGAAAAGACCTCTCCTCCAGAAGAGCATATCAGGAACAGCTCTTAAAAGAGCTAAATGATTAGAGCTCAAGGGAGAATACAAAGTATAGCAATCCCCAGTGTGTTTATAACAGTTCCCCTCCAATCATGAGACAAGACTACATGTTGAGGGTCAAACAGGAATGCACTGAGGCTGTATTGCTTCTTATATACACATTTTCCCACAAGGTTACCACTCATGTGGACCTTGTGGTACACAGGACACAAAGTTACAAAGCCAATCAAAACACTCTTGTACAGTTAGGCACTCCCAGATAATGTACACAAACTCTCCCCTCTGCCTGTGATACAATTAACAAACATAATGGACTAACTCAATTACTCACAGGCAGAAAACACACATTTTTCACAAAACACAGAAAACACCCCAAAAGACCGTACAAGAGTATTTTGATTGGCTTTGTAACTTTGTATCCTGTGTACCACAAGGTCCACATGGGTGGTAACCTTGTGGGAAAACGTGTATAAAGGAGACAATAAACCCTCAGTTCATTCTGTTCCTACTTAGCCCTCAATATGTAGCCTCGTCTCGTTATTGTAGGGAATTGCTATAATCACACTGGGGATTGCTATACTTTGTAAACTTCCCTGAGCTCTAATCACTTACCTCTTTTAAGAGCTGTTCCTGATACGCTCCCCTGGAGGACAGAGGCTGATCCAGGGTGGAAGGAAGATGGCGACACTCCAGTTAAGCTACGGCGGTTGTGCAGTCTGCGATGGTTGTGGTGTCCTGTGTGGTGCTTGTGGTTCTCGGCGCAAGCTCTGAAGCGTCCATCAACGGAAGGTACTCAGTCGGAGTACAGGTGATCTGTTACATTGGTGATAGCAGTGGGATGACTTTCCTAGTGCGAGGAGCAGCATCCTGGGAACACCAAGCAAGCATGATACGTCGCTATGAAGACAACGATTTCATTGTGGAGGTAAAGAGGCGGCTAGCCAGGTATGGCCCAGATCCTCCACATGTGACGATCGACCTAATTATGTAAGAAGTGTATCAGGAGAACCGAGCGGCGCGGTGCCTCGAGCTCGAGTTGTACAGATTGGGACTGTGGATACCCAAGCCTTCCCCCCCACTGGCAGGATGAGTTTCAGGGAGAGGAGACAACCGGTCTCTCTCCCCAGCAGCAGTGTGTCCTGCAGGGAGAGGAGGCAGCCGGCCTCTCCCCCCAGCGGCAGTGTTCCCTACAGGGAGTGGATACAAGCGGTCTCACTCCCCAGCGGCAGGTTAAGTTTCAGGAAGAGGAGACAACCAATCTTTCTCCCCAGCAGCAGTGTATCCTGCAGGGACAGGAGGCAGCCGGCCTCTCTCCCCAATGGCAGTGTTCCCTACAGGGAGAGGAAACAACCAGTGTCTCTCCTCAGCAGCAGTGTATCCTGCAGGGAGAGGAGACAACTGGTGTCTCTTCCCAGCGGCAGTGTAATTTGCAGGGAGGGGAGTATAGTATAGGGAGTGGAGACAAGTGATCTCCCTCCCCAGCAGCAGTATGCATCCCAGGAGGCCGATGGTGTTGTTCTTCCCCCTCAGCGGCAGTGTGTCCTACAGGGAGCAGAAACAGTCAGTCTCTCTCCCCAGCGGCAGGACAATTTATTGGGAGTGAAGATGGTCGGTCTCACTCTCCAGCGGCAGCATGTGGTTCAGGGAGAGGAGCATCTCCCCAGTGGCAGCATGTGGTTCAGGGAGTCGGTCTCTCTCCCCAGTGGCAGCTTACCCTACAGAGAGAGGGGACAACCGGTCCCTCTCCCCTGCTACAAAGGGGAGGCACTATTATCCTAGATGGTGCAGATAGGACCGTGGTCTCTGCACCCAACCTACAGGGATGCTGGATGGCCTGTCCAGATCCCCAACTACCCTAACAGGAAGACTAGGAGGAGGAGGTAAGCGATATCTCCCCTCCATAGCCCAAGTTTCATCCAGGCTACCCCAGCAGAAGCATCTGGGCAGAGCGCAGCTGGCCTCTGCCTCCCAAGTACCCACAGCGTTTGGCCTATTTGCACCAGAGCGATCAAGGGTGCTGACCCCCCACTCAGCAACCTGGGACATACAGGCCAGAGCCGGCCATCAGGAATCACCAGGTGCAGTAAATGTTTATTGTGGGCGGGCTACTCTTGTAACTATTTATTGTGGGTGGGTGGATCGACTCACTCAGCCGACAGAAGGTCAGGTACCTGGTTAGTCTCCCCCCCAAAAGGGAGATGTCTGATGAAGTCCCCTTCGCCACTTGTTCTTGGAGAGGACTAATGGCTAGCCTTTTGCTCTGTGATTATGGCCCCTGTGACTTATTGGATTTTAAAACACTTTTTCTGCCCCTTTAAATCCATGGGAAAATGTGCCTCTTCCCCTCCCCCTTTTTCCTGTCCATTGTTTCTCCAGCAAGGCGTTGTCCCAGGGACACTGCCGGACCAGTTGAAACTGGCTGCTTTGTCCCTCCTTAATCTACCATCAGCCTCACCCTTCCTTGTACTATAGGGCACTTTTAACATTGGACATATTGAGCGCTCAGTTCCAACCTATCTGGGGATATGTTGGACATTTAGGTTAAACGTTGTATTATAAGAGTTATGTATTTTTATGTGGTTTTTGTAACAGTTTTTGGACTTAGAGATATTTCCTGTACCTGGAGATAATTGGCTTACCACAGCCACTTAAGCAAATTAACTCCAGGACAGAGGAGAAGATAGACTGGCCGCACAGCTTAAATCTGTGGAACTGTTTTGGGCATGAAAGGCATGCTTGTGGTCGGTCAAACATGACTTCCATAAAACTTTTGAACCCCTGTTCTGA
>OW240914.1:260646694-260672648 GCA_933207985.1 Pelobates cultripes
ATGGATCCGTCAGTGATTTGTTGGCTGGTTTCGTTAATGTGTGTGCTTTAGGGTATATATCACTTATATCGGGAATCCAATTGGTCTATCAGCTAGCCAACTGTCTACCAGAAACGGTGTGATCTTAGATGTTAGCCCCAGTTTGTTGGTTTGTGTGAGGGGGGGAAGGGAGGTGGAAAACAAGTATGGAAAAATAATGTAAGGAGGGGGGAGGGAAAGGGTGGATAGTAGGTCCTGGGAGGCCTACGTTTAGGAATTTGTCAAGTTGCGTATTTTACTGTATATATTTGTGTGAATTGTCAGTACCCGTGTCCGGTGAAGTCTAACTTGACTTCAGTATGGATTCTATCCTCACATCAAAGATAGAAAATTATGCCAGGAGGGTACCATTCGGGTGACTCACAGTTCGGCAATTCCAGAATTCATGTGCTATTTATAGTATGGAGAATATAGGTCTGAATTGGTTTTAAACATAAAACTTAATCCACTGCTGGTGCAAGGCTTTGTGAGGACTGGGGGGGGGGAGCGTGAGGGCGGGGACTACCCCCCCTTTTTTTTTAAATATATACATACAGAAACAGCAGAACAGTTATAGTAACCCTCTGCTGTATTGCTTGGTGAGGAAGCATAAGCGTTGTAAGGGGGGGTGTTGTAAGTGTGCAAGCACCCAAGGTCACAGATCATCCCTGGAACTTATCGTGTCTCCTCATGTAATGTTGTGTTTCCCTGTATACTGACCAATATCTTACCGTCTATACCTCGCCTCCGGAGTCCCGGTGCGACCAGACCGGGGGGGGGGAGAGGGCAGAAGGGAGAGGAATGGGGGACGAAAACCACACTGATGTTTTAGTTTATTTAGCGTATTATCAGAGTTGCCCCTCAGCTATCCCCGGAGGCCCAGCCTCAGCAAGTCACTAGTGCCCATCGGATCCGATCCGCACCCCTACCCCTGCCCAACCCACCACGTGCCGCCCGGCCTGCAACCCCCGTGAGTGAATTTTACTGACCTGTATTGGGGCCCTGGACTCCCCTCCCCCCGGCCCCTCAACGGGGCACTTTCAAGGGGAGAGGGAGTCCTAGCGCCCGCGACCCTTCTGGGAGTTTACACACCACGCATCTACTACAGTATCATGGAATAACATCAACATACGACCTGTTCCCAGTTACCTGCACATCAATATAAATTCCAGTGTGTGCCCTCAGCACCCACAAGTCAGCCCGGCCAAAGTCTGTTTCCCGCTTACAAGTTGGTGTCCATGGTTGTCTCTGTAACATAGCAGTGATTGCTGAAGTAAGTGACGATGCTTTATAGTCCTCAGGAGTGTGAGATTTTCAGTTTGGTATTCAATATATGTTTTGATGCATTTCTTAGATCTGCAGTCCCTGCGGCCGTGACAGGAGCCCCATTGTGTCCCCCAGAGTCCTCTGTGCTTTAGTTCCTTTAGTTTTGCATTGGTGGTTCTGTCCGAGAGAGAGTGGAGTTCTGGTCGGCCTTTCTCTTGTTCGTCTGATTTTTCCACTTCTGTCTTTGCTGTAGTCTGGGTGTTTCAGATGCCGGTTGTGGAGTGTACCAGTCCATGACCTGTGTAGCTGGCAGATTTAGGGCTTGTAAGAAGGGTGCCACATCTTGATGAGTGGTTATGGAGAATGTGGATCTCCTGTGTGACACGATCAGTGCGAAGGGAAACCCCCATCGATACTTCACTTGTCTGTTCCTCAGTAGTTCCGTCACAGGCCTCAATACCCTTGACTGGAGTGTAAGACAAAACAGGTCTGGGAATATTTGTACCTCATCTCCGTGAAACAGCAACGGTGTGATTCTGTCTTTTACTGTAAAATAGTGGAGCCGGCAAATGATGTCTCTTGGTGCCTCTGTGGCCAATCCTTTAGGTCTCAGTGACCTGTGTGATCTGTCCATTATGATGGGTGTATCAACGGGTTCACCCAGCAGCAGATTGAATAATTCCGTGAGTGAAGCATGGAGGTCTTCATCCTGTGTCTCTGGTAGGCTGCGAACCCTCAAGTTATTACTGAGTCCTCTATTGTCGAGGTTGTCCATAGATCTCTGGAGAGAGATTAATTAATTGTGCCTGTTTGTCCAGGGCCTTTGGTAGGAGCGAGATTTGAGAGTTGGTTACATCTTTATCTTCCTCTAGCTCTGTGACTCTGCGTACAACCTGGCGGATGTCTGTGCCCAGGGCCTCCAGCTTCGTCTGGAAGGCGGATTCTAGCTTGTTCAGCATTGCCACTAGGTCAGTTTTCAAGGGTAATGGTTTAAGCAAGTTCCTTATATCGGGGTCTTGGTTTGTAGATGAGTTCCGAAGGTGCTGGGCTCGAGGGAGCTATGTCATTAGGCCTCATGGCAGCCGCCATTTTGTCTTTGGCCTCATCCTCGTGGCGTTCCGTGTCTCGAAAGAACTTGGTGAGGGGGTCAGATTTGCCCTGTGGTGTCTTCCCCTGGGAGTTGTGAGGGGTATTTTGATGTTTGGGGTTTCCCATATTTGATATTATTCTCAGATTGCACTGGATTGCCTAGTGAGTCTAAGGGAGCTAAGCTAATGTGCTGCCATTCAGTCACGCCCCGTAAACCCATTTTCTATGATAAAATTGTGCCTTCCCAGGCACCCCTAAACAAAAGCCTAAGCCACTGCACCGATTAGTGGGAAATCCCTCCCCTGGATGCTAAAATAATATAGTCAAGAAAAAAGGTGAGACTTAGCAAAGAGTTGCATAGATGCTGGTGTTAAGGGTAATAGAACCGTATATCTGGTAAGTGCTAGACAGAGCCTCGTTCCTTGTCCGGTAGATAAAAACATAGATAAAAACTCCAGCACATTTCGCCACTCTGGCTCATCAGGCTGAAATATGCGTCTGTCAGTACCCCTGAGGTGCGCCCGGACTGGCGAAACAAACGCCAAGGGTGACAGGCGCATATTTCAGCCACTTTATTAGAAGTGAGCCTTTATTTGAATCACAGAAGCTTCACTATAAGTGATATTTTTTTTTATCTATGTTCCGAAAATAAGCTTTGTTTTCAGGTGTATATAGTTTAGTTTTCTCTTGTGGTGAGCAAGACATTGTGACTGTAGGGTCAGGGTAATTGGGTATAGTAACGCTTTCTGCATTAAACCTGAGAACAGGTTTTTGTACGAGTTCAAAATCCCTTAATTCTTTTAAATTTTCTTCCTATATAGAATGACTGTTGTGTTGTGCATAGGTGTTGGTGGTCATCATAAAGAGTATGTTTAAACTGGACACTGTGAGCATCCAGTACTTCTCTTTGCAAAACCTTTGATTCAGTGTTTCTTATAGAAAAGCATTAGATTGGCAAATCATGGAGTTTGTGCACGTCTCATGTGTCCTCAGTGTTTCTCTTAGGTTTATTCACTAAAGTTGTCAGGAATTCAAAGTGAATTTCAAATTTACAGCCAAAATAACCAAACTAAAAAACAAAAACCTACAAGTTAGCTATGCTGCCTGTTCAGCTACTTTGGTCTTTAATATGAAATTCACTTTGGATTCACTTTAAATTCCAATCCATTCTTGCTGCATCTTAGCAACTAATGGACAAGTCATTGATTCTGTAATCCTTCCTCCTGCTGCAGGCCTAGCAGCATTTAATTTTTGGGGCTTTGACATGATACCTCCAATCCAATTTTAGGTATTTTAGAACCCACCTTACTAGTAGTCAACATTAAAAATTAAGGCAAACACTCTCAAACAGTATTCCAGATTCTATGCATTTTTGTTTCTACTAGTGGCAGCCCCCATATGGTTAATGCAAATAAAAGAATGTGAGATTTCGGCCCAGTCGACCCGTGTATCTACTCTTCATGTTGGAAACACAACTCTTGTTTGATGTTTGACCATATTACAGATTTTAAAGATTTTGCAGTCATCAGGCAGTTCACAACACATTTTTCAGCACTCTTTATGTCTAGAATTTTTACTGTGGCTGCCATTGGTAAACACTACATCCACTGGCTTGTCCATTTCAATGTTCTCCTGCATGCTGATCCACCCTCCTCTGTGGCCCTGTTTCCCTGAACACAATCTCTTACTGTTTTTTTAAAGGCAACAGACAAGAGGCCTTGTAGTTTAACCTTTGCACTGATAAAAGTGACATTGGTTAAAACATAATGGGGACATCACACTCATGCTATAGTGTTGTTAGTTTAATCATAGCACATCTATATCATAACACCAAGTGTTATTAATATGTTTAATATATAGAGCTCTGTTTTGTAGTAATACCAAATGCTGTCACAACAAAATGTATCATGATCACATTCAGATAGCATATATATAATAATAATGGAACTTTAGCTCTAATGGCAAAACATTATAATTATTATGGATAAGTACTGTTTACAAATAACTAGTAACATCTTTCAAACAGCAGTAAAATAACTGAAAACATATGTTTTTGTAAACATTAGAGATGATATGATGATGATTGCCAAAAGTTGTATGCTAAATGCAATGAGAACAACACCTTCATTAAACAACTGTTTCTAGAATGCTGTGCATGCTGACATCAGATGTCCAGTATACACAGAACTCATGTTCACAGCTGGTTCTCTCAATGATAACCCAATAATGATGCAGAAGATTGCTACACATCTGGAAGCAGGGGCAGGTTAAACACTGCATGTGCAGTGTTTCAAGCATAGACAAACTCCAGACACCATAGTCATCTGAAATTATGTTCATGGAGATGGAGTAAACTATTAAGTTGTTGTAAATGGATATAGGTATACAGTCTCTTTAAATATTACTCTGAACCAGTGGTTCCCAAACCAGTTCTCGTGGCTTAGCAACAGTTATTCCAAATACTCTTAAAACTCAGACGTTTGCATGGCCACGAGTACTTGTTTGGGATCTACTGCTCTACAGATAGTATAGTAGGATAATATATACCCACATTACAAACATTTGTATAACAGCTACCATGATAAAAAAAAGATTAAAAAAAAACTCTCCATTTGTACTGATTTTACAGGCCAATTTGGAATGTGAATGCTTCAATGCTACACGCAATATGTACTACTCAACTTTCAAAATGCATTGTGAAAAAGGTAGGAATGATCAACACATACATTGTTACCTATGGATACACAACTGAGAGAGTTAGGGCTGTGCTATAAAGTTATTCATCTTAAATTCCTTTAGGACAAGAGATTGGACAAATTCTATGATATCTCTGACACATTATCCCCCATGAAGGGTTTAAAGTACAATATGGACCAGGCCAATGATCATGTCACTAAAAATGAAATGCCAAAGTCATGGATACTTTACATTGTGTTTTTAATTTTTGCAACTTGAACTTTTGGCAACTTGAAGGGGCTAAGAATTCTGACTTACTAAATAGCTAAAAAAAAAAAAAAATCCCAAGCCTAAAATCAATCAAATACTTGCATATTAGGTTCCAGTTTGCTCTGCCAGCAACCTGAATATAAATATAAGTTGGGCAGACAGTGTTACTTGTTAAAAAGAACATGATGCAGTTAAGTATTACACTTGCTTTAATTTGGCTTTGGCATGTAAAATTAAGTTGAATTTATTACTTCATGATACAAGCAGCCATTGTTTACAAATCCATATACCGTATCTGGTTTTTTTTTCTTACCAAATAAACAGGATTAGTCATTTAAATGTAAATTTGTATTAATTCCAAACAGAGTTAACATTTTAGGCCAAATTAACCAAACTAACAACAGCTTATTTTAAATCTCATTTCTTCTTTTTGCAGCTTCTCACTAAAGAACTTGCTGTGAGATTGTTTCCTGTTGGATATTTTGGCCTTACATTTGAAATTAACGTTGACTTCCTAACAATTCTCACTTTAGTAAATAAACTGGGAGTGTTTTCTTCTCCTGTGCTTTACTAATAAGTTGCTAGTCAGTGAGTGGTCTTTATCTTTGCAAGAAGATATTACTGGTAGTCAGCCAGCAAAAATAAAAAAAGTTGAGAACCATTTGGTACCTAATAGCTACTACTGGCCTTTATAACACCTTTATTACAAATCCCTACCTCTGTGTTTGCTGCATGTGAAAATAATGTACTTTACTTTTGTTCTTCTCACATGCCTGAAGTGGTAAGCCTATTATAGGATAGTAGGTGGGGATATGTGATATCATACGCACAACTGAACACCTGGCTGGCTGCCATAAACACCAGGTCCAAGAAAAGTAAGAAGATAAACAGGGAGGAAACCGGGATGGGGACAGTAATACATAAGGTAGAAAACTAGGTATTGGCCAGTAAATAGCACAACGGCAGTGGCTTTGTGGAAAAAGTGACAGTAATATAGTCGGAGGTTTGCAGTTATTAGTATAATTAGAGTAGCTTGGAGAGCAATTGACATTGACAGAGTTGGTTAATAGAGTACGTGACATGGAGTGATTGAATTTATGGGATATGTGACGTGGAAGGAGGTAGCTTATAGGGTATGTAACATAGAGGGAACTTATAGGGTATGTTACATAGATGAAGTTGATAGGGTATGTAGCATGGAGGATGTTGATAAGGTATGTAACAGAGGGAGTTAGTTGGGTCTGTGAAATGAAGGGAGGGAGTTTATAGGGTATGTGACATGGAAGGAGTGAGTTTTTAGGATATGTAACATGGCGAAATTTAATAGGGAATGTAAGAAGAAAAGAAGGCAATATATGAGGCTCAGTAAACTCTGATGTGAAGTGGCTAATGACTACATGAGTTCCACTGGCAATTAGGAATATTTAGAAATGGGCCTAAACTATCCTGCATAACTTGCTTTAGCATAATACTTCTTATGCAACTCATATTATTAACTTCTCATATACTATTATCTTCTGGTCACTGAAAGGGGGTACAACCAAGGAGACATTTGTGCTGCATGTTTTGGATTTCCATTAAGAGAGATACTGACCATTCCCTGTGTAACCCTTCTAAAAAGTGGCGTGATAAGCATACAATAAACTCTTGACCTGTTAAAAAAAGCTACATCATTCTATCATGGAGCATATACTACCTGATATGTAGAAAAGAAACCTATTTGTATAGCCATCAGAGGTTTGGTTCCTGTACTCTCTGCATTAAGCTGGAGTAACTGGCTCATTAACTAATGCTGCTGTGGTTCAACAAAATTATGCATTGTTAGAGAATCAATATGCCCTGTATTCAACTTTTGATGAAATAATTTAATTTTACAGTACTCAAAATGAAGATTACCTTATTTTTTATTGAATGATTAATTGTTCATTGTAAGAATCATGATAAAAAGCAGGAAATGTCAAACAATTGCATATACATTTAATCAGAGGCAATGCAAGATCTAAATAAACTTTGTTTCAACAGTTTAAACCGTTATTACAGATGTCATTCCGAGAATTTTTATTTCATCAAGAAACCATGATCAATGCTTCGTGTTAGATCAGATTTTGATTTTAAAATAATGAGCCTATTCTTTTAATAAGTCATTACTCAAAGGACTTACAAGTTTTTTAAGTCAATCACTGTTTTGGCAATGAAACCATACCCTGAAAAATTGGAGATTCTATCTGGGAAAAATAGTTTATTTTTCGTTTTAAATAAAGCAATATAAGTCGGTGTGAATTAACAATGCAGTTTTGCTCGAGGGACACAATTTTCAAATGTTAGTAAAAGTAGCAAGCTATAATTATAAAATAATGTGCTTTTCAATAACATTATGTAAATGTACATGTATTCAACTGTCTATATGGGCATATCAGAAAAATTCAATTCAGGTTGCTTTTCCAAAAATTAAACTTAGTTCGGGACCCCCGACCTCTGTTCATTTGATGGTTCAGCTCCTATGAATATCGTCCATGAAAAATATACAGAAAAAAACGATTTAGACGAACAAAATAAAATAGAACAAAAATGGTCCGATTGGTGTACTGGAAAATATATACATAATATAAATGTTAGTTATTAAGTGAGAAAAAAATAACCAATAGAAGGAAAGCTATATTAATATATAATCTAGAAATATATATTTTACTTCTCCTTTTTTATTCCTCTATTGGTCGCTTCACACTTGAACTGTAAATCAGAACAGCTACTGCGACAATTGATATGTCAATTCAACTTCTCTCATTAGACCATTGGTACTTTCAGTTCTAAGCCCATTAAACTCTAAATCCAGCAAAGACTTTTACAACAGTAATAAAGCTACCAGTGAAATTGGGTAGGGTGGTACTGTACTGTGTTTAGGGCTCCTTGCAGTCACATAGTGCAGTACGTCATATGAAACCATAATATACTCCTTAAAGTAGTGTGTGTATGTGTGACACTGAGGTTGATTATATTGAATGTCTCTAGATATCAGAGATGGCATTTACTGTTTTATTAGTTTTAGGGTTGTTGTCATGTTTAGGGTAGGTGTTGGCATGAATATTTGTGTTAGGGTTGCTGTAAGTACTTTTGTGCAGGTGTTAGGGTTCATTTAAATTTAGGGCAGAACTAAGATTACACTTCCCATGGTCAAATACTGTTTGCTGTTTTGGTTAAAGGGTACATTAAAATAATGAAATTGTATATAAGTTACAATGTTTAAAAATAAATGGTAAATAGTAGTTGCCATGAAAAGGTATAGCTTCAATTCATTTCGGGCAGAATGACAAATGTATGTTCTAGCTCTTCAGAAGATAATTTGTTCCCTGTACTGCATGGTGGTTGTTGGTGGTTGTTTAAGGTTTAAACCTTAATTAATGGGAATACTGTCATGGATAACAATCCCAGCAATATGCCAAAATGCCTATTGAAATAACTGGCAGATAACATTTAGTGCATGTGTGTGTGTGTGTGTATCTATCTATCTATTTTTGTAGCTTACAAAAGACTTTTGTAGAGCTCAGTGGCAAAAGTAAATATAGGTGTAGAAACAATCGCACTCCTGGGACTTGGTTGAAGTAGTAAACTTTAGCTTTTATTTTTTCCATATAAAATATCAACTGACCAGATATTTTATACGGAATACATAAAAATAAAATTTTTACTACTTTAACCAAGTCCCAGGAGTGTGATTGTTTATATATATATATATATATATATATATATATATATATATATATATATATATATATATAATCTTCTGTCCTGATAAAAGTTCCTGAACTGAAACGTCACCCTATTTCAAGATAGAGCAATATAAGAAAAAAAAATCTGTAAGCACTGTATTGCTAGTATTTTGTATATGTATATAATGTATATAGTTAATTCAATGTTAAAACAAAATCTGCACACCAGTCAAGAAGCCATAACACTTTGCTTTTCCCACAGAAATCCCAAATCAGGAGTGAGCATATGCAAAATTAGAGGATATATATATATATATATATATATATATATATATATTTATATATATATATATATATATATATATATATATATTTATTTTAATTTTCTAACAGTATACATATATATAAAAGGAATCCAGATAGCACTCTCAGGACTGTTGAATCAAATAAAACTTAGCTTTTTAATGAGCTTTTAAAAAATTGACGTTTCAGTCTGTTAAACACAGACTTTTACGCCAGGACTGTATCTATATATATTTCTAACAGTGTGTATATATATATATATATATATATATATATATATATATATATATATGTCTTAGTGGCAAAAAGACCGTATATTCAGTATGAGATAAATATAAGAGTAGTTAGAATATAAGGGCAAGTCGCTTGTGGTGTGCCATAAATAAAAAGAGTGCCCACCCAAGGGTAAAGGGGAAAAAAGGAGGATATGTTAAGTAGTGGGAATGGAGGGAGGGTCATGTAAATCGCTAGACCATGGACGGTGTGCAGTAAGGTAAGGGTTCCCTTTAAGTAGGGAAAATACATGCCCATCCCACAATTATAGGCCAAATGGCCTTAATACTTGCTTTAGGGGCAAAAAGACTATATATGGAGTATGAGATAAGTATAAGAGTAGTTAGAATATAAGGGCAAGTGACTTGTGGTGTGCCAGAAATAAAAAGAGGGCCCACCCAAGGGTAATGGGAGACCAGCCTAATGGAAGGGTTAAGGCCTGGTCTTCTTGATTAATGTTCTGACATATTATCATGAATGAGATATATATGTGTTTGTGTAATAATTAAGCTTAAGGTGGCAAAAGTAAAATGTAGTAATGAAATTATAGCAAATGTCGTTAATGTGCTGTACTAATACTCGGCCAGAGAATACAGAAGCAAAAGGGGCGTAGATGAGCCTGGTAGAATGCATACGTGCACGGGTCAAACATAAAGAGTCAAACTACTTGTTGGCCCATGTACCGTTAAATAAGCAAGGAAACGTAGGTTTTGTGTGCCCCGATAGGAGTGATAAAACTGAGTGATACCTGTTGACTTACTTGTCATGGTAAACATAGAGGCAACGAAGGACCACTTACCTGTGACCTGAAATTAGTAATGAGTGGAGAGACTTAGGTGACAGCAATCACTGGGAGACCACTAAGGGTCCAAACTTGAAATACCTTATAACATGGAGAGGGCATACCGTGTGCAATTGATAATCTGGAATCTGCCATACACGTGAGCCATACAATGACTAAGGTAATGTAGTAAATATATAAGAAACTAAACAAATATATACCTTGCACAATTGAGGGGTTAATACCATAGCTGACTGGGGGAATGTCATAGAACAAGATTAATATAAGCAATTCGACTAAACCAGGGTCATATAACATAGCAATGATTGATGACGAACATAGCAAGGGTCACATTGATAAAACCAACATATAAATGGGAGAAATTACCGCAAGCAGAATAGGTGGAGCAATGGAAGAGTAGCAATATGGGATAAACAGAAATTTTAAGTAACTAGGGTCAGTATCAAGCAAAATATTAGATGAACAGAGTTTACATAGACAATAACAATTGGACAGATAATTTCAGTAGAATTGTAATTGAGCTAACAAGTGTTTTGGAAGCCAACCATCAGCTGAATATATGAGTAGTGAATTTGCCATGAAGGTTCAAAACATAGTTGTAGAAACAGTTAACTAAGCCATGGTTGGCCAGCCATAGTGGCTTCTATGAGTATGAGGAGAAGTGGTTCAACTTAATGATGACATATTAGCATAATAATATGATAATATAACAATGAAACTGATAATCGTGGTATCGCGACTTGTTTGTATGCAAATTCACTTATAGATGTAACACTGCTGGGAAAGACAGATAGTAGGACAGAAATTCAATATACCCCCTTGGATATCTTGAACATACCGGGACACGTACTTAAACAGAATATTCAAGGATATAATGATTTAGGATAAGGAGCCTAACCTTAGTAATTAATGAGGATATAAACCAAGTCGAGAATTTTAGATAATGTTCTATACCGAAATAGTGATAGCATCTCATCACTAGTTAAGTGTCCAAGACCCGGATTACCTGAAAATAGAAACATATACAAGACACAGTATTCCTATATTAGAAATGGAATAGTAGTAACATAAGTGCAAAGAGCCTAGAACATACAGTGTTGACCCTGGTAAGCAGTATGGGGAATTGACCTGCAGGTGATTTAGGTTAAAGAACCGAGACTTAGTAGTATGTGTATAGGAATATGCCAGGTGAGCCTTAGAGGAGTAATTGAGTGAAATCTTCATATAGAAATCATGTTTATCTAGATGAACATATAAGGAGAATGAGGAGTCATGTAATGGATAGTGAAATTGAGGCCCCAAACGAATGAGGGGGACCAATATGAGAAGGACAATTCCTAGTGTTGGGAATGTGTACATCATATAAGAGAACAATGTTACATGGCATTCAAGCCTAAACCCGGGGTGATGTAGTTTAGAATTGAGAGTGTAAGTGATTTATGAAACCAACATTTATTTATAGGATAGACTTACACCAGAAGAGTGTTTAAGAGGCGTATTTAAAAACCTGAAAGCTAATTAATGAAAAACAAAACTGTGTGTCGGACGTATGATACATATTCATGGGGTCATCCGTGGACCCTATTCCTAATATAATCCCGTTCAAGTGTAAGAACAAAACTGCCCTGCAAACTGGTGGCTAATCCAAGAGTTCCCTATAGATGCAGATAATAGCCCGTGATCTATGAAAATGACTGGACTAACGGCGTAGAGAGCATAGTATATGATATAAGATGTTAGTGAAGTAGTGTAGACATTAGATTAAGATGTTTCCAGAAACCAATATTATATGTATAGGATAGATAAATCCTATACGTTTCACATTAGCAGCAGCTGGGTGGGGGAGGGAGAGGTCATGAGAAAATGTTTATGTAAATCACTATATTTTTATTTATTTACATTTTTTTAATTATTGTTGTCAAAAGATTAGATTGCATGTTATCATTACAAATTAACCTTGTTCGCAACTAAGATCAGACAACTTCCCAGCAAGTAGTTAAACGTAAAGCAATAAGCACCAGGTCCTATAATGAAAATATATACCATGTACCCACCTAGATAATATTTAGCTAAGAGTAGAACTGCCTCAGATATATTAACAAAATAAAGTAATTATATGACAGAAAACGGAGCAGAAAGTTATCATGTGATAAATGCCTGGATTAGACTTTATACAGTAACCATTGATACAGTACACTTTGTAGCGATTTGAATTGAAACAAGCTATATAACCAAGTTGATTTGTACCAGAGTATGCTGTGACATTACTCATGCCCTAGTAGGTTAAAGTAATATGAAGTGCTGATAAATGCTGGCTTTTAGCCATCTATATTACTTACAATCAAGCTGATCATTTAGATTAGGAAAGCGCAGGAGTTTTAAAACACAGACATTCCTTAGTGTACATCTAGGTAAGCTGATCGTGAAGATCAGGAAGCGAGTGATGGAAAGGTTCGCCTACCTCTCCAAGGCTAAATGCCGATGACAGGCTATATTAAACTCCAGGGAGCTTATCCTGAACCTGCAGGGGGGCAGAGGTACCCGCTGTAAATTATGGAACAGCGGCGATCAGCGGACATGTGGTAACACAGTGAGGTCTGTGGTTGGTAACATCACAAGTCGGGTCACTTACCACTGGATCATTTACCGATGGAGTATCAGAGTTGGTGGGGGAGATGCTGCGTCAGGCACCTGATGTCCCAGCATGGCCGGGTTCAGTGTCCTACGCTAAGAACCACGTGAAGAAACAACAAAATGGCAACCCGCATGTGACCCGGAAGTAGTCACATGCAAATCGCTAGACCACGGACGGGGTGGAGTAAGGTAAGGGTTCTCTTTAAGTAGGTAAAGTACATGCCCCTCCCACAATTACAGGCCAAACGGCCTTAATACATATATAAACTGTGTAATCTGAAAGGCCCTCTGCACTACTATTGTAAAAAGTGCTTGTTTAACCAAGTGACCTTATGGAAAGCTTAAATGGATCTGAACTCTATCATCAATATGGTCTGTTAATCACACATTTCTATGTAAACATTGGTATGTATAACACTGGCTGAGGTTTGCTGTTTCCAAGATCAGGCATCAACTTCCTACCACAACCAAAGTCATAAAGATGACTTATCATCTCCACTGTTATTATAGGACTAACAATTAAATATATTGACCATGTCTAAATTCTTTAAATATTGTTGCACAGTCATATATTTCATTTTTGAGCTGTTAATGCAATTTTTGTTTTCAAAAAAGTAACCAATGAGAATATGAACAATAGGTATCTCATATACATAAGCTAATAAACCATGCAGTTGAATTACTATTTGAAGTCTAGCACAGAAAGAGGGTATAATTTGGACAGTCTGTTTACATTCAGTTGAAGCTTGTCATGAAACAGAAAAAAAAAGTGTTATAATAATATACAAATACAGATTGGAAAGGACCTTAAAATACTGAATTATAAAAATGAGTGGTTGATATTGTTACTAAATTGTTTGTGGTCGGCGACAACTGGGCCTGTATACAGCAGAAAAAGTAAAAAATATATATATATATATATATATAATGTGTATATCTAGAAGTAAATGGCTATGAGTATGAATACAACTTAATGAAGTATGTTCTTTATGAAGTAATGTAGCAGAATTGTATGTTCATTACACCATTAAATAGAAGAACCATGAAAATGTCTAAAGTCAGTCATAATTAAGTTATTTTAGAAAACTGATGACTTTATGCAATATTCTTTTTTAATGGAGGTCTAACTCAACCTATCAGCAGTACAAGAAATCATGAATCTGTTTTATTTCATAGATTCTGAAAAGCTAAAAGTCAGGCCAAAGAGCTGATAGTTCAGTATGTAATTACAGAACACAAGTCAAATATAACTGATGAATCAACACAAAACTATATTTGTGAACATTTGTCTACAGATATGCTAAATATTACTCAGATCAGTTGCTAAGAAACATAAACAGAACAGTGGAAAAGTTGCACAGTCTAACAAAATTGCTTTACTTGGATATAGTATCATCCAATTTTTGAAGTTCTTAAACATGCACTAAAAGTACTCTGGCAAATTCATGGCCATCAGCCAACATACTAGTATATTACAGTGAAATTGGTATGTAGCAATGTTCACCTTCAGTGTGTGTGTTTAATACCAAAACCAACACAAATGATTTGAAAAGAATGCATGGCCTTCTAAATTCGCTGGATGGACTGTGCAGAAGCTGTTTGACAAAATCAATAATGCCTTAGTTAACACATTTTTTTTCCACTGTAAACAGGATTGATTTGTTTTAAACGATACCAGTCTGTCATTACTTATTGACAGTTCATTTTGTGTTTTCTTTGCTAGAGTTGTCAGTAATATAAATTTAGAAAAGTGTGTGTTCTACTAAATATTTATTAATGCATTTTAAATTTGTCAATTGATGATCTACACGTGTTACTATGCCTTCATAGACTGCTACTATGAATATAAATTACCTCCAAAACTCATGCTTCCAGGCAACTTAGATCACGTTGTTTTGTGCACACAGATTCTTGTCACTAAAGGGTTACATACTCCTGTTGATCTAATAGCGTGTCGGCATGATGTTAACAAATGTTCTACACTGTTTTAGCAATATCATGACCACTAAGCAGAATCGTTCCTGCCCACTTTTGGAGTCCTAGATTTATGATTAAGTGCAATTTAGCAGCAGCTCAATCATAATGGACAATATGCAGTTGAAGCACTTACATGTTTATTATGCTTTCCAAACAGATCGAGTAATGCTGTCCATTATTGCCTCCTGCTGCAATGATGCAAAACAGCATCCCCCCATTACATTTGGAATACAGCTAACTGTATTCCAATTCACCACAAATGCTGCCCATAGTATTGCATAGCACATGCACAGCCCTCTACAATGTGCAGAAATCCAAGCACATTAGATCTGATCTAGAAGGCAATAAATCATAATGGAAGCTCATTTGATCATCACAGTGAAAGACACCAATAAGAAGAACTGACATCAAATGAAAATACTTAAACACATACAACTCTTGAGTTCTAAAGTGCTCATAACCCCCACCCCCTTTCCCACTCATTAAAGGCAACTCCGAACTGACAGTGCACATGAAGTTGCAAAGCTGCACATACCAATGAATGTGAATTGCAATATAAAACACCTGCACAGTCTGATCTAAGGGTAACATAAATAAAATAAAAAATGATTTAATCACAAACACTATTTAGGAGATATAGATATAAAAATATTACCAGATAGTCCTGCAGGTTCACTACTGCAATTCTATGCGGTAACTTCTAACCGCCTGCCCCTCTCTCTGCCACGTTTAGTGTTCCAGGAGTTGAACAGCACAATGATATCCCATAGCACAATCTACAACAGGGCACCTCTTCCCCTCTAAAGTCCTCCAGTACAGGAACGTGAGCGCTCCCTTACTATTAAAGCAATCCACCCGCAGCAGCTCTGTGTATTGTAGAAGCTGCTTCGGAATCAAGACAGGACGCAGACTGAATGAGAAGGACGTCCAATCCCTGGGCTTCCAGCTCGAACGCTTACATGCATAGCAGATTGGGAGCTACCACTGCGCTACAAGGCCAGGGAGAACGTATAGAGAAGAGCAGAGCCCAGACGTGATACACAGTCTCAGCTTCAGTGCCTGGATAGCCTCTGCTCTGTTTAGCTTCCGAACCTAGGAACGCTCAGACTGGCAACCTTCCTTTCCGTCGTCTTCAGAACCTTAGAGAACCCTACTACTGCTCTGAACTAGACGAGTCGGTCAGCTTCAGGACCTACGACAGCTCCCTCTCTAATCACAACAGTTAAGCCTCTTCAAATCGCTGGGCTGCTTCTATATCTTCTCTCGGCTTCTGAAACCCCGGACAGCTACTACTCTAGTCCATCAACTTCAGCATCAACTGCTTTGGTCCATCGGCTTCAGGACCCTGGACAGCAATTGCTCTAGTATACCGGCTTCAGCTCCCTTATCTTCAGAACTATGGACAGATTCTGGTCTTTTTATTCAGCAATTCAACACTTGCTCCCTGTAATCCAGACGAAAAACGTGCATGATATTTTTTTTTCTCTCTCACCTTTTCCAGAGCTGGCTAGGCTAACTACGTGCAACAGACATGCAAACATCAATATCAGTCCAATAAAGATGTTTTTTAATGTTTGTAGGAATGTTAAGAAAAGGTGGAGCCTGAACTTGGCATTAGCTGGAAAATAAGTGTTAGGTAAAAACAAGAACGCCTACTGCTTATTTATTTTCAGTAATTCGTTTTATACAGTTGTAATTTCCATGTACTTCTGGTTATGGTATTTATTTATTCTTGCGTAAACTCTCTTGCCTCCTATAGAGGATAATAAAATGTTTTGCATTTATGCTTAGATTTTTTGTTTTGGGCATTGCAGCACAAGAGGCAGACATCATCTCTACACTGATTATAGGAATGAGAGGCGATGTATGTGGGGATCTGATTCTTATTTATAGATTAATAAAAAATGCTTTATTATTTTGCATTTTGAAAATGAAGCCATCAATGTGTGTGTGTTTTGTGTGTGTTAATATATAATAGAATTGGCTTATTTGCTGGGGAATTTCCTATTCTGTAATCAATTGATGAATACTGTGACTAGATCACATTAATACAAAGTAATATATTGTGTTATGTAAAATTACTATACTGTGAAATACATGCAGTATCTAACTATTAGTATAACTATTAACTAGTTGATTATGAAAATATTAACATAAGAATTGTTATTAAATAAGCTTGATTTTAAAATGAATCAAACTCTTTTTACTGATACTCCACTCCACAGTGGGTCTCCCAGGTGGCCTTCCACTGTGACTCTGTTCAAAATCAATCACAATACTCTTCTTAGAACTGCAACTTTTATGATGTCACAGCTTTATGGGAAGCAAGCTCATTAAATCAGTGATATGCCATGGATGTAACAAAAGCAATAAGGCATCTTATATTTTAAGAAACTAATTTGCAGTAAAATCTCATAACTTTGATTAAATGCATTGTTGGGGTAGATCTGTCCTGGATCTGACTTGTTTATGTAAATATGTCAAGAACATTCATGTATTAACATATAGAACATTTATTTGAAACATGTTTTCTATATTTCTGATTTAAATAAAAACACTCCAACAAGAGGCATGTAGGAACACAGAGAAGATAATTATTTGTGAATTAATATGCTTGAAAAGCCCTCTTAAGCACATGTGTCATATTGTGCAATTATAAAGGCCTTGAATTTAGAATTTCCTTTTAAAGTTTTTTATTGCATGGTTATTGTTATCATGACATAATAAATAATGATGTCTTTGTTCTTCTTTAAATTTCAAAATATTTACCATGAAAAAGAACCGAGTATTTGTCTCGTATGCAAATCTGAGTTGGGTAAAATATAGCAGTGTACATTTAATAGAATGACAAAAATAATTTCAGGTTATTAACTGCTGTTTCTGATAAATTAGAAAATGTCAACAAAAATTTTTAGAATGTGTAAGAACAAATGTATGTTCTAATGCAGATATTATTTCTCTTTCAGCAGGTACAGCTATAAATATCAAACAAGTGCTAGAGGAATTATCCCAGTGGTTACTTTAGGCCATTATAACCTCATGACTCGAGATTCCAATTATCTGTGATGCTGTCAAAGACACCATGCACATTAGAATTTCCCAAGACGTACAGAACATGTTCTAGTTATAATTTTCCTATGGACAAGATAGTATAATTATTAAAGACTTGTGAACATATGTAGATCTATAATGAAAGTAAGCCATCACAAAGTGACCATGTACTATTGATTCCCCAACTTCAGCAGCAAAATATATTATATACAAAAATCCTTCAATAAAACAAAGGATACAGTGTGAACTTTGTAAGTTTAATATATTAGAGACATTCAGCATCAGCAATGCTTTCTATTTTGTTCATGTATTAATTAGACAGTCTGTTTAAAAAAAGTTGAAAATAAAATAAACAATTGAAGCATCTATACCAGGGGTTCTCAACCCAGTCCTCAGGACCCCCTACCAGTCCAGGATTTGGGGATTACCTGGGTGTGTCTCAGGTGTTTAGAAAAAGGGAAAAAAACACCTTAGACTCTAAGGTGTTTTTTTTTCTAAACACTTTAGACACACCCAGGTAATCCCTAAACCCTGGACTGGTAGGGGGTCCTGAGGACTAACGTTGAGAACCCCTGATCTATACAATGCTAGTCTTCCCAATGCTTATAAATGAGTTCTGAGCTATGAACTCCTACCAAGCAAGGGTTTATGAAATACATTAACAAAAGTATTGGGGCACTTGTCCATTACATCAACAAGGACTTTTTTGACATTGCATTCCAAATACAGTCATTAATATGTAGTTGGTCCCCACTTTGCAGCTATAACATGTTCCACTCTGTTGAGAAGGTTTTCCATAAGATGTTGGAGTGTTTCTGTGGGAATGTTTGCCCCTTCATCCAGTAGAACGTCTGTGGGGTCAGGCACTGACAGATGAGAAGGCCTGGCTAGAAATCTCTGTTCCAGTTCATCCCAGTGGTGTTCGATGGGGTTGAGGTCAGGGTTCTGTGTGAACTAGTCAAGTTACTCCACACCAAATGTATCCAATCGTGTCTTTATGGAACTTGCTCTTTGCACTGGGGCACATGCTGGAATAAAAATGGGCCTTCCTTAAACTGTTCTTATGAAGTTGGAAGCACAACTTTACCCCAAATTTCTTGGTATGCTGAAATATTAAGATTTCCTTTCACTGGAAGTAAGGGGCCTAGTTAAATCTCTGATAAACAGCCTCATACCACTATCCATTCTCCACCAAACTTACCAATTGCCACAATGCAGTCAGGCAGGTAACATTTTCCTTGAATCCACCAAACTCAGACTCACATCAGACTGCCAAACAGAGAAGCGTGATTTGTCATTCCAAATGCTTTACAACACTCAATCCGACGCTTGGTATTGTACTTGGTGATGTATGTCCGGCATGAAGTTGCTCGGGCTGTGGAAACCCATGCCATTAACCCCTTAAGGACCAAACTTCTGGAATAAAAGGGAATCATGACATGTCACACATGTCATGTGTCCTTAAGGGATTAAGCTCCCATCACACAGTTTTTATTACTGATATTAATGCCACTAGAAGTCTGGAACTCGTCAGCAATGGAATCAACAAAGCATTGGTGACTTTTATGCTCGATGCGTTTCAGCACTCGATGACCCCTCTATGTGATTCTTCATGGTCTTCTGCTTCATTGCTGAATTGCTACTCTTCCTAAACACTTCCACTTTCCAATAACAATTAAATTTGACAAACTGACTTATTGCAAAGGTGGCATCCTATTACAGTACCACGCTTAAATTCACTGAGCTCTTCTGAATGACCCATTTATTTCACACATTTGTAAATATAGACGGCATAGCTAGGTGCTTCATTTTATACCCCTGTGGCAATGGGTCTGATTGAAACACCTGAAGTCAATAATTAAGAGTTGTGTCCTAATACTTTTGTCCATATACACAGTAGTGTATGTTGTTAAACACGCAGTAGCAATTTCACTTTTCGAGAGAGAAGAATACATCTTTACAAATAATAAAAACCACTTTGAAAATTGATGTTGCTTAATAACTCCATTGTTTTTTATGAAAGTAGCTAAAAGATAGAAGTGTATAAAAGAATAAGAGGAAGCAAACAAGTGTATTACCATACAAAATCTTGTATGAACATTGATGACAAAACAAAAGCTCATTTATAAAAAAGGTTGCCACAGTTATCAGTGCTGGTTGACAGGGAAACTGTGTGGATGATCCTTTTAACAATGGTCTACTTTATGAACGGGAAACACCAATGTCTAAAGCATTTCAGGTTAATTGCATAGCCCTGCATTTTTATTTTATAAAAGTGACAATTTCAAGAGGTATCTGCTCTTTCATAAATCACCTTAGTAACAACTTCCAACTGTCATTCAGAAACCTGTGAAGGCCTTTCCAATAGTACTAACTTTGAACTCTAGTTTATATTGGAAGTGAGTGCTTCTCATAGAAACACTCTTCTACACTGTTCTACATGTGCCATTCAACCTCAATTCTTTCTATGAGAAGCATTGGGTTAGACAGATATTTTGGGGGGTTGACAAATTCACCATGTGCTGTTGAGACTGGAGAGACAAGACTGCATCAACAGTAGATTTCAGGTAAAATCTACTGTTGGAATGTTTGTATGTATACCTTTTTTTTAATTTAATGTATACTTTATTTTTACATTCATATTTTTTTCTAGTTGTGTAACTTTTACTGCCAGTATTTTCCATCTTACAGTGACACCATCAAATCATTTCAGATTCATAAATCTTGCAGAACAGCACTCCCTAAATACTTATTATTAGCATATCATATAACACTAATCAATTCTTAATCACTTTCAGTACTTTATAAATTATTTTGAAAGAATATTTAACATCATAATAGAACAAAATAGGGTTTTAATGAAGAACAAGTGTAAGTATTTGTATGTATATATTTATGGTTTATATTGAATGTTCATTTTAAGAAGGGTATATATATTTTTTTTTTTACAGCTCACAAACATGTCATATTTTGAAGAACCTCAAGTGAGATGCTTTCTATTAAAAGCTAAGTAATTATAAAATATTACCCCAGGGCATACTTGTAACCAATAATAAAGAAAACCTATTATGCTAGTGTAGTCTTCTTGGTGATCATGACCCTACAAGCTTAACATGTTTTTTTTTTTTTTGTGTTTTGTTTCTTTATTGTTTTTTAAAGAGCCAGAAAATGGAACTGTTATTTTGAATCCTTTAACATTGCAAGTAGTTTGTAGATTATTCCAAGTGATCATTTTGATTTTATGTGTTGTCATTTAATGTTGAACATTTCCAGAGCAATGTTTTTTTTTCCATTTTTTTTTTAACATTTTGTGTTCAGAGTAATGCTTATATGCTGGTTACATATGGCACCATATAACATAAATGCAGTGTAGTTATTAAAGGGTTATGCACTAATGTGGTAATTATAAGTGAATTTTAAATTTAAGGCCAAAGCAGCTGATTTGAAAGCATAGCTGAGTTGAATAATTTTTTAAAGTCTGATTATTTTGACCTTAAATTTGAAATCTATTTTACATTTAATTTGATTTCTCACTTTGGTGAATAACCCTCTTAGTTTTCTCATCAATTGATAGATATAGCTCATGTATGATAAAAATAAGTAAACACCAAAACATCATCTCTGATCCTAATGATAGAAACATAATTTTGCAGTAGTGCATACATTGCACTATGAAAGCCATCATAACTATAAAACTTGCTTTTATCTAAATACAAAAGACAGTGAATTTAAAGCTAAGGTTAATATAGGGTCAAACTAGAAAAATTCAGGAATGCTTTTACTTTGGCTACTCTGGTCTTAAATTTCAAAATCTTACTTTGAATTCTAACTTTAGTAAATATCCCTGTATATATTTTAAGAAAGAAGGTGAAATGCGTCTTTGCAAAGCAAAGAAAGACTAGTATCACGTTGTGAAAACTAGTACAGTAATGTGTCAGGGACAACCTTATAGGGGATAACCCTTACTAGAATAAACAGGCAAAAAAGAAGAAAAAATATTCCAGAGAAATTATCTCTAGAATAATTGGTAGGAAGTCCGTCTATCCACCAAAAAAAGTATATATAGAGTGAATTAAAACGTAACTTTTATAATTCATAAAGATAAAATATAAACCAAAAAGGAAAAATGATAAAAATCAGTAATTAGATAGGTATGCAGGCATATCCACTAGTTGTATCCTGTAAATATATATAAGTATATTATATAGGTATATAGTGCCTACTAATTCATAGGGCAGTATAATATCAATTCATAGATACTAGATCTCCACTCACAGGAACAAAATGATGTTATAGTAGTATTATTAAATCACTCTCCAGGCAAAATTATACAATGTATCTTTTATAATCTAATGCCATGCACAAAAAAATGTAGCAGAATGTATCTCATACTCGATGTCTGAGCAAGATTATCTAAATTAAGAGAAGCCTGAAGTGTTCAAAAGTGATTTAAATATCAAATGAAAAGGAGAAAATGAATGGGAGAGAATAGAGGTAGCCCTAATAGAATTGAAAATATCAGGACCAGCCCCTCCTCCCAATAATCATATTCCTTGTCCCCAAGGAAGGAGTACCCAGTATTTATTTGTTTATAACATCTTTTTATATATGAATTTTATTTCTTTGTTAAATTAAGTAAATTCATTTTAAATTACTCACATCCACCTCTACCTTGCATTGGGAATCCAATTGAGGGAAGTGTCACCTCCCAATTGACACATATGCTATCAATACATAGAGCCAGTAACTAAAAGGCTCTTTAGAAAGTGAGCACTGACCTTTTATATACATTGTACACTACCTGCTTTAAGATAATCTGCACCAAGAAGTCTCTTCTGTTTTTGTGTTTTGTTTGGAGATATATCTACCCACAGAGGGAAGGAAGCAACAAGCCCTATTCCTTAGGTGTTGCTGCCTACCATAAAGGCACAGAGGCAGATGTGTTTAGAGCCTATATCCTCATAAAAGGCTCTTTAAAATGTGAGTTTTCCCTCTACCCACTAACTAAAATGATCAATTGTTACTGTACAATACTACTCTATATATTTTGTCTTTGTTTATTTTACACGTATACCCCGTGTGTATTGTAAGGGGTAAGTGTACAACTTGCACTATATTATATCACCACTACACCTATAACACTAACTCACTACTGGTATTCTGTTTTCTCTCTGGTTTTTCATATTATAGTGGTTTCTTGGAGTATCGACTAAGTGCATGTAGCTGCTAAACAAATAACTTCACTTTATATCACAAAGCGCCAGTAGTTTAGCCACACCCATTTTGTATTTTTTATCCATACCTGTAGGCAAATGCCTGCTCTGCCTAACTGGAAATCCGGTTTACAGCAGGCTTACAGCAAATACCACCGGTATTCAATCACTTGACTTGGACTGTACAAGACTACTTAGAATCTTAGATTTGACATTCATTCTACCTTGCTTTGTTCTTCACTTCTGCTTGTCTTATTTTCTCTTGAGTTAAAGCTTTTCCAGTAACTCATCAAAATATAGTAAGCACAAAAAATGCCCATGTTATTTATTGCTGGTTAAGATACATGTCTCATTGGGAGAGGCATGACAGATGTGTCTATGGCCTGTATTTAAATTACTGCAACAATATTACATTTACTGACATTAGTATGCACCAGAGTTAAATAATTAATTGAATGGTATAATAATGCAAATGGTTAACATACTTCAGTTTGTTAGCCTACCAACCAACTGCAGTAACCATTCAAATATTGAATGTTTTGATTTTTCTTTCTTGACAATACAATATTTCATAATTATGAATATTTGTTAACATGTATCCCATAGAATATGCCTGGAAATCCCACTGCATTGTTCTTAGTAAAACATTTTACTGTTATTAGGTCAAGGATGACTCATTGTGAGGTCATGATTTAGGATAATGAATGATCCCTGTAATATGTTTTATGGTATGATTATATTTTTTATACAGCAACAATATTAAATGTAGCCAATATTAATATAATTTAAATTATGCTTTAAATATAGTTGTTGGCCAAATATGCAGCAGTTGCAAAAGTATACTGACAAGATCCAGTTCTAAACGTTTTGTCGCTGGCTTACTCAGTGACCTCTGTTGCTTATGGGGAGTTGGGCATTAATCTACTTTCTCCATAATGAACATTTCCATCACTTGGCATGTGGCTTCTAAAATCATACATGCATCTTGCTTTAATTTCTTGAATTAGTCTGTTTTTATTTGGCCTAAATAACTCACTGTGGTGGGGCACTTGGTGTGGATGTATCATAGTAAAACCTGGTGACAATGCAGTTATAATTTGAATTTATTTGGAACAAACTTTAGGGACAGAATGAAATGAAATGTACACTGAAAAATAAATTGGAAATAAAATACATATCTTAAATAGAGAGAGTAGATGGAAAAGGATAGATAATAAAAGAAAACAATGTAAAATTTATGGAAGGGATAAGGAAGTGGATGTAAAGAAGGAATACCATGTTCAATATCATAATATTGTAAGTGAGTATGTCTAATTTTGCATTTAAAACCATTGAAGATTTTAGGCAGATTGGAGGGATGGAACTGACTATTACAGGTCCCATATACATCTTTTTTGGCTTTTATTGTCTAGTTTTTAATTGCAGTGAGGAGTCATGTGCTCACTATTTAGTAGAAATGGCCCCATACATAGCATGTTGGTGGAGGACATAATGGAGCCTCCAATGCTTTTTATATTATTTTACATTTTAACATAACAGCTAGCTAGCAAGAACTGGCCAGTTGCCACCTGATTGATCCTTGTGCTGCCAAGGTTGTTTTTTTCAACCATTTGCTCATTGACTGTTAGTGTTAC
Organism: Pelobates cultripes; assembly: GCA_933207985.1. Taxonomy (NCBI): domain Eukaryota; kingdom Metazoa; phylum Chordata; class Amphibia; order Anura; family Pelobatidae; genus Pelobates; species Pelobates cultripes. The sequence continues at coordinate 260,671,608 of OW240914.1, forward strand.
CAGTAGACAAATAGTTCATTTTGGACAATGGAGGCTTCTAAAAAATTGTGATTCATCCAAAACTGTATGCTCAAGTCTTCTATCCTCATCATCAGATGCTCTTTACAGATGCCACCATTAAAATTCATACCCCCTCATTTCAATTATGTATCATGAGAAGTCTGGGGAGATAAAGACTGTAAAATATTTATCTACCCACCTGCTCTTGGCAGATCGCCAAGAGGTAAGGACAAAAACTCCTTCCCAAGACGGTAACTTCCACCCATCTCAGTAAGCACAAGCTTACTTACTGCCCAAAAGATTGTGTGTGTGTGTGTGTGTGTGTATGCATTTTTTTGTATGTGTATGTATGTATAAGATATTTATTTTCCCAAGTCAAAATATAATTTGTATTAAAAGTATAATCTAATGAAATAGTATGCACTGTATTATATGGCATAGGCACATGCCTTTTAAAAAAAATTGTGACCTCAAACTGGAAGAGTTACTTAGTGAGAAAATAGAAATGAATAGCAATTTGTAAACTTTGTGTGTGCTATATATGTGAGTTATATAAAAGTTAGTAGGGAAACATGTTCTTGTAAAGATTTAACAAATAACAAGAAGTCTTTAAAGATATTTAGGACAATGTGTCAATTCAGAAAACCAAAGACAAACAGGTAGTTAGAGTTAGAGTGGTGACAATATTAACCAAACTGGAAAGCTGATTAATCCAGATTTGTGATGAAAAGATTGTGGAAAGTAGTGAATGGATCAGTTTACTTTATAAATGAATAAAATTGTTTGATCAAAGTCAACTTTCATAGACAAATTATATTTTCACATCTTTGAGGCAAGATGGATTTCTGAAATGGACTTGATGAAAATGTATTTTTATTTTTCATACACTGAAACTATGTAGCTACCAAATAAACATAAAATTGTTCAAGATTATGACTCCAGCTGTACATTGCACTCTAACAGCGGGGGCCTCTATGAACATTTTTTTTTTCTCCATTATTTCTTCCTTACTGTGCTTAAGTGATAAACTTTGGTTTTAGC
>OW240914.1:260688139-260775727 GCA_933207985.1 Pelobates cultripes
GGAAGGTATTAAACTGATCAGAACAATACTAAACACACCACAAATAAGGTTTCTCTCCTGTATGGCTCCTCAAATGATGCTTAAGATTAGAAGCGGCTGAAAAGCATTTCTCACACTCGAACAAAAATATATTTTTTTAACATTCTCTCCACTTTGAACGAAATGACGTTTGGGAAGAGATTAACATAATTAAACACGGGCAGTAAAAATACAGTTTTTAGCCATACACTGTAACTTTAAAACTACACATCCCATCTTCATAATTACATATTTGGAATCAGCACACTTAAAACATAAACATAACCAAAAATCAGCCAAATCCATCCGGGGGTTAAAAAGTTAGCTGGAGGTCCCTTTATGACCGACCGCAAGCACATTTTCCTGCCCAAAACAGTTCCATAGATTTGGGCTGTGAGGTCGGTCTATTTCAGGCTGAAAAAGCGACTAAGTCCCATCGCGAATGGGACTTAGTCTCTGCAGCTGAAATAATTTCCCATTTGCTGAACCAAGTGGGAAATAGCCAGGCAGGCACAAAGGGTTTGCACCAGGTCTGGGGACACAGGGGACACCGTCTTAAAGTCCCCAACAAGTCTGGGGACATGGCCTTAAAGGGGCAGTGTCCCAATCTTCCTGATGTCCCAAAAAAGGTGTTTAAAGGGCCAGCACCAGTCACATAAAGAGTCCATAAGCCCCAACATGCCCACCGACAGTCTTAAAGGGCCATACACACCAAATAAAAGTGCATACATTTTCACAATCTCCCAGGGGCCATAGTCATGCGGGAGGAGGCTGGCAAGTAGGCTTCTCCACAACCCAGGGAAGCAGGGCAATATGCCATTTAAAGGGCCCGTTATAAATAGCAGTTTGTAACAAGGTGTCAATCCATATTCGCCAAGTGACCCCATGTAGGGACCAGTCCCTCATTCTGCTCTGTGTCAGTGTGTACCAGGGAACCTTAGGGACAGGTGTCAATCCATATCTGCCAAGTGACCCGATGTAGGGGAACAGTCCCTATTCTGCTCTGTGTCAGTGTGTATCAGGGATCCTTAGGACAGGTGTCAATCCATATCTGCCAAGTGACCCTATGTAGGGGACCAGTCTCTATTCTGCTCTGTGTCCGTGTGCATCAGGGGCTCTGAGGACAGGTGTCAATCCATATGTCAAGGTGTCAATATGTCATATGTCAGGTGTCAATCCATATTCATTGTGATTTAGGAATGTTAGGTGATTTCTGCCCTTTATGGATTAAAACCAGACTCTGCATCAACTGTGTAATTTTCCATGGGAGTTTTGCCATGGATCCCCCTCCGGCATGCCACAGTCCAGGTGTTATTCCCCTTGAAACAACTTTTCCATCCCTATTGTGGCCAGAAAGAGTCCCTGTGTGTTTTAAAATTCGCCTCCCCATTGAAGTCAATGGCGTTTCGGGCGGTTCGCCGGTTCGCGAACATTTGCGGAAGTTCGCGTTCGCCGTTCGCGAACCGAAAATTTCGGGTTCGCGACATCACTAATAACCACTACACCTATAACACTAACTCACTACTGGTATTCTGTTTTCTCTCTGGTTTTTCATATTATAGTGGTTTCTTGGAGTATCGACTAAGTGCATGTAGCTGCTAAACAAATAACTTCACTTTATATCACAAAGCGCCAGTAGTTTAGCCACACCCATTTTGTATTTTTTATCCATACCTGTAGGCAAATGCCTGCTCTGCCTAACTGGAAATCCGGTTTACAGCAGGCTTACAGCAAATACCACCGGTATTCAATCACTTGACTTGGACTGTACAAGACTACTTAGAATCTTAGATTTGACATTCATTCTACCTTGCTTTGTTCTTCACTTCTGCTTGTCTTATTTTCTCTTGAGTTAAAGCTTTTCCAGTAACTCATCAAAATATAGTAAGCACAAAAAATGCCCATGTTATTTATTGCTGGTTAAGATACATGTCTCATTGGGAGAGGCATGACAGATGTGTCTATGGCCTGTATTTAAATTACTGCAACAATATTACATTTACTGACATTAGTATGCACCAGAGTTAAATAATTAATTGAATGGTATAATAATGCAAATGGTTAACATACTTCAGTTTGTTAGCCTACCAACCAACTGCAGTAACCATTCAAATATTGAATGTTTTGATTTTTCTTTCTTGACAATACAATATTTCATAATTATGAATATTTGTTAACATGTATCCCATAGAATATGCCTAGAAATCCCACTGCATTGTTCTTAGTAAAACATTTTACTGTTATTAGATCAAGGATGACTCATTGTGAGGTCATGATTTAGGATAATGAATGATCCCTGTAAAATGTTTTATGGTATGATTATATTTTTTATACAGCAACAATATTAAATGTAGCCAATATTAATATAATTTAAATTATGCTTTAAATATAGTTGTTGGCCAAATATGCAGCAGTTGCAAAAGTATACTGACTAGATCCAGTTCTAAACGTTTTGTCGCTGGCTTACTCAGTGACCTCTGTTGCTTATGGGGAGTTGGGCATTAATCTACTTTCTCCATAATGAACATTTCCATCACTTGGCATGTGGCTTCTAAAATCATACATGCATCTTGCTTTAATTTCTTGAATTAGTCTGTTTTTATTTGGCCTAAATACCTCACTGTGGTGGGGCACTTGGTGTGGATGTATCATAGTAAAACCTGGTGACAATGCAGTTATAATTTGAATTTATTTGGAACAAACTTTAGGGACAGAATGAAATGAAATGTACACTGAAAAATAAATTGGAAATAAAATACATATCTTAAATAGAGAGAGTAGATGGAAAAGGATAGATAATAAAAGAAAACAATGTAAAATTTATGGAAGGGATAAGGAAGTGGATGTAAAGAAGGAATACCATGTTCAATATCATAATATTGTAAGTGAGTATGTATAATTTTGCATTTAAAGCCATTGAAGATTTTAGGCAGATTGGAGGGATGGAACTGACTATTACAGGTCCCATATACATCTTTTTTGGCTTTTATTGTCTAGTTTTTAATTGCAGTGAGGAGTCATGTGCTCACTATTTAGTAGAAAAGGCCCCATACATAGCATGTTGGTGGAGGACATAATGGAGCCTCCAATGCTTTTTATATTATTTTACATTTTAACATAACAGCTAGCTAGCAAGAGCTGGCCAGTTGCCACCTGATTGATCCTTGTGCTGCCAAGGTTGTTTTTTTCAACCATTTGCTCATTGACTGTTAGTGTTACCAGTAGACAAATAGTTCATTTTGGACAATGGAGGCTTCTAAAAAATTGTGATTCATCCAAAACTGTATGCTCAAGTCTTCTATCCTCATCATCAGATGCTCTTTACAGATGCCACCATTAATTCATACCCCCTCATTTCAATTATGTATCATGAGAAGTCTGGGGAGATAAAGACTGTAAAATATTTATCTACCCACCTGCTCTTGGCAGATCGCCAAGAGGTAAGGACAAAAACTCCTTCCCAAGACGGTAACTTCCACCCATCTCAGTAAGCACAAGCTTACTTACTGCCCAAAAGATTGTGTGTGTGTGTGTGTGTATGCATTTTTTTGTATGTGTATGTATGTATAAGATATTTATTTTCCCAAGTCAAAATATAATTTGTATATCTATCTACTATCTATCTACTATCTATCTACTAACATGTAAGTGTGGAATGAAGTATATAGGTAAGACTATACGTCCCTTTAAGAGACGAATAATGGAACATATTCATTCCATAACTTCAAATAGAGATACCTCAGTAGCTAGACATGTTAGGACTCAACACATGGACACGCCCAGATGTATAAAATTTGCAGGGATTGAAAGGATTCAAATGGGAAAAAGGGGAGGGGATCTAGATCGGACCCTAAAAAGAAGGGAATGTTACTGGATCCATAAACTTGATACTCTCTCACCTAAAGGTTTGAATGAAGGCTTTACCTTCACACCATTTATTGACTCATAGCTAATAGCCCCATAGGTTTAATTGATATCAAATGTAAATATGTATATATGTTGGTTTTCACCTGGACACAGTTTAACGTTATGTTCTTTATTAAATTACTAAATACTATAGGGTTTAAGCATAAAGGCACTGATTTATATGTACAGGGAATCCATACCATTCTCTTTATTTATTATTTTGTGGTCTGTTGTGGGTTCTTCTTAGTGAGTTCCGTTTCCATCATTGTATCATTACGTTTATATAATGATTACATACTAGACAAATGGACACATTAAAGCCTCACCAAACAATACCCACAACATTAATAGCAAATAATTATCCCAGTGAGCAACAACAGTAATGGAAGGAACAAGTCTTTAGAGGTTCACTCTATATATATACAAGTAGGTACAATTTTATTATTTCATTGTTTTCTTTTGGGCACACTTAGGTGTGCTATGTACTATACACATTCTTTATGTACTTATAGTGACCTCATATATATGTATTTTGTTGATTAAGACAGGATACTGTGTTCCCCAACTATTAGCAAGGTATCTCTGTAGTTACTTTTTTATCGTGTCCATATTAGATATAGGGCGTCTGTATCTATGTAGCCCTAATCTAAATATATATAAACACACACGATGTCATTCTCTATGAGATACTTTTCGCTGCAAATATGTTGCTATCCACCGGGCTATTCATCGCACAGTAGGGGCGGTATGATCTATCGCTTGATTGCCCCCAATTGCCCCTCCCTTAGGGGAGGAGCTAAATGGCATTACGTCAGGGGCACACGTGGTCCACATAGACGCCCCTAAAGCTCGGCGGGAATCATAACCACACCCACATTCGTTGATTGGCTTAATGCCGAATTCAGACCGGTATATATTCCCTTTGCTATCAGAGCCACATTTACCTTTGATAAAGGCGCTCTGTTAGCGCCGAAACGGACGTTAGGTCGCATGCTTTTTTATTTTAAATCACGGCACTGATTTAAGGGTTCACGGGGTCGGGGAGAGTGATTCGAGTTTGGACTAGGGAGTATTCTAGTCTCCCTTTTATGGATTGTTAGGATTTTGAGCTATAGCGTTCATACAATTCTCGTAGATTATTCTGAGTTTATGCAGCAAGCTAGCTAATATTGCACTCTGTGCCTACACTGTTCCTAATCTATATGCAGCAGACCGGCTGATAGAGTTACTATTGGATACAGTTGCAGCCTGTGCTTATACTCCTCCAATTATTATTTTTTCAGAGTACATTGTTGCAACTTAGTTCACCAAGTGGGATGTGTACTGGCTTGGAAGTAAGTGCTTCCTCACTAAACTTCACACCAATGACTTGAGCATTGCAACAAGCTTATGTAGACTGTACCTGCGCTATTAGTATTCTACTTTAGTGCCCTATCTACACAGTGGAGTTTATTATGACTTCACAATTCCTTTTTTTGTCTTTTATGGCATAAGAATTACTTAGGAATAGTATGAGTCTCATTATATATCCTTCTACCAGCATTCTGTATCCCTCTACAGATATAGATTATTTGCTGCTTCCAACTCGGATCCCCCCCTGTGTGTTTAGTTTTAAGTGTTGTTTATTGTAAGTTTCCTTTTTTGGGGGGATTTTTTGTACCCTATAATAAAGAATTTTTATTTTTAAGTATTCCACTAGTGCAAACCCATGGATCCCTCTGTTTGGGTGTTCCCTGAGCCATCGTGTTAGGGATCATCCACTCCATTCTCTACTCTATTTCTATTTGACAAGGGTTATCCCCTATAGGGATCTATGGTCACACTACAGACTCCTATTACTAGTAATCTAACTCAGCCATTTTTTTTTTATGGTACAAAACATCCATTAAAATATTTAACAAAATGCAAAAATATGTAATAATGATGCTATATTACTGGAATCGTATGCCTTCTTTGGGTTCTAGAGACATTAATTGTTTGTGTTTATTTTTGTGTGTGCCTAGACATCCTCATTGGTTTAATTTTCCATAATGTACATTTTATTGTTGTCTTAAATGCATATAATTTCCTGTTAAACAGATATTGATATCTGAGCTTAGGGCTAACAATTATAGGCACAGTCAGGTGATCATTACATGCCGTAGGTTACCAATAAATAATTCATATTTTTTAATGTTAAATACTTCAATACATTTTAATATACACAAAAGCTGCCTGGCAAAATATGCTACCTGAACAATCCTATAATGAAAGACGTTTTAAAATATAAAATTTTCATCTCTTTTTACAATAAAAAAAAAATATATCAGACATTGGTATTCATGACAGCTCTATCAGCTATCAATATTGCAGGTATATAATCGTGCTCTGCATTGATTTAGTTACATTCCTTTACTGGCTAACTGTGTATATAATATAGACTTTAAAAAACATTCATATGGCCGTGCTCAGTTTTAGAATACATTACAGATACACAGTATTACAGTATAGGTACATATGACACTGCACAGAGCTAGAAAAAGAGATAAAGCATGGGTGTTGAGTATGTAGGTTCTAGCACAGGCGTAGGCAAAGGTTCAGCTCTTCAGATGTTGTGAAATACATTTCACCTGAGGCTTTTCTAGAATTATGGCTGTAAGCACAATAAGGGAGATGTAGTCCACAAATATGGAGTGTGAAAGACTGCCTACTCCTGGCAATTTTGGACTCTTTTTAGACATTCTATCTATTTACATTTAGCAATGATTTGAAAGTGGGTGCTATGGTTAATGACTATTATTAAATGTCATTTTGTTTGTGTGCAAGGGAGGGGGTTCCTGCAAGATGAGCATTCTAATGGGTGTCACCAGGATTTAAAACCACATAGTTAATGTCCTCCTTTTTTATTTTTGCTTTTCTTTATCGAGCAGTATAGTTATATCTTCCTGCTGTTTTATATCCCAGATGTCTATGCTAATACAAAAATTAAGAAATTAATAAACCAATCCTCATCCATGTAAACATGTGATTTGAGCTGATACATCCAACACATTTTGTTTTCACTTTGGAAAAATGCAAGAAAGCGCTACTGTTAATATATGGTACAAAATAACTACACGTCAATATGGGATGTTTTTAATCTAGTTTAAAGTTTAATTGATAGCAAAGGATATAAATGTAACTTCATTAAACTCTAAACTGTACAGTACACATAGCGTCACCATGTATTATGTGTTATATATTTAATACTTTTGGATCACTGTGCATGTTTTCCCTTTTTCTCCCCTTTATTAGATTTAGGGTGAGTGGATTAAACATATAAAGGCACATTAATGTGGTCCATAATATAGTATACTTATTTCAAAGAGTATATAATTTTATCAATGCATTCTATAGCAATTGTATAGATTAGGAGATACAATATTTACAAAAAATGATTTTTTTTCCTCATTTGTCAATCAATGTTTCAGTATAGACCTCTGTGTTTGCAGGCAGACCACCTGCTCTACAAGAATAACAATCACATTGCATGTGCTGTGAGTCCAATGGTTACACCATAGCCAATTATTGCACAGGTTAGGCATAATAGGAGCAGAGTTACTTACATCACTCCCTTCAAGTGCCAGAATACTGACATTGAATCCAGAGTAATAGTGTCATGAAGGAGGTTTGCCCTAATTGGAGAAGTGTCCTCAACCAGGGCAAATCAAAAAGAGTACAGTGAAACAGCATGATTTTGCTGGCTCTGATACTATTTGCTATCTCTATCATATCTAAAATGTTCAATTGAAAATATTTTTTCTCAATGTTGAATGATATATTCATTGGCATTGTTAAGATTTTTACAGGCTTTAACAGGCTCACTTTAAGCATTTAACAAATTATTAATGCTAATTAATAGTTATCTTTTCAAAAATTATTTAAAAAATGCTTACTATTTATTAACGTCACATAAGGTCACATGAGTTATTTTGTAAGTCTACCTTTCTCTCTTGGCCCAAGAGTTTGCTGCCCATGTTCTCTTCAACATGCCTTATTCTGTTTATGTTCAACCCCATCCTTTAAGTTTAAACAGGATTAAGTTACCACTCTCACATCTTATCTTTTAAAGACACGCCCTCACTGAAACCTTCTCTGTTACCAATCCATTGCAGCTCAACATATCAGGCCATATCTCCTCCCATTATTCCCTTTTCCCATTAGTATACCCACCACCTATGTATATTCCCTTATGCAACTCTTCCATACAGATTTTAATTGACTCTGTGCATATGGCTTAACTAGGTATGCAGTCTATATATCTGGACACTTCTCTACTCTACGGAAACCTCTTCTCTTCAGCTTCTCTTCTCTGCAGGTCCACTTGAGTAGGGTTCTTACCAGACTGCTTGCTTCTTATCAAACTAACTTTTTGTCTTTATTTAAATTTGACTTACTGTATGTAGCGGAGCTCCCTGTACCCCGGCTGGGTACCTCTGCCAAGGATCACTTCCTAGCTGGTACTGGGGAAATCTCAGCACTTCTGTGCCAGTCACCGTGGCTTGACTTGGGTCCTCTTGGAGCCTCTACTTCCTGGAACAGGGTAAGGAACTAGCTCTATCATCCCCCTCCAGGAATTGATGACACACAGTCCTGGGAGTGATGGTCCTTAAAAGTACTTTCCCAGCTGAATCCTCCACGAGCTGGAACAAGATGCTGAGTAGTGAATATAGCCCATTCCCCTAGTAATTGGACAACACACAGTTCTGGGAGTACAACTGACTCAATTGAGCGAAGCTCTGCCTTTTATGCACATCTCCATACAATACAATGCAAGCCCCTCCCAGGCAACGCTATGCCTGGGAGATATTTGAGTTAAAGACTGGTAAGGTAATTATCAGCACATATAGAGAAAGATATACAAAAAACACATAATAGTGTAGGTCGCAAAACAAATTTAATAAAAGTAGTATTTCCACAAATATACCCAATATTAGGGTTAAGGAAGTACTAAAACAAAGTGATTACACTCAATTAGCTTCAAAAATACACAAATATTTATTACAATGACAAAAAGTTAAAAGTCTCAAAGTTAAAAACACGAAATACACTAAAAAGACTGCCTCTTACAGGAAAGAATAGTGAGTAAGGCCGCTACTCACTGCCCAGCTTATTCAAATTGGTTGCAGGAGGCTCTAGCTTCATTGGGTTCTTGTAGAAACTGAAGTTTGGCTTCAAATGCTGTATCTCAGCATTATTCCCCGAGCTGCTGCTTCCTGAAGATTATGAATGTCCTGTGTGACATTGTCCTTAAGGACCTGGAGCCTGTGTGCCATCCGCCAGCGGTACTGTATCTTATGGTGTCTAAGAAGGGCGGTGAAGGGTGCCAGAGATCTTCGCCATGCTAAAGTATATCCCGACAGATCTGTGTAAAAAGTGAAGTACATGCCTTCAAATTCGTATGGCGTGCAATCTCTGGCTGCGGTCAGTATTGCGGCTCAGTCCTTTCCGGTCATTAGGCAAACCACCAGGTCCCTGGGGGTCCCCTTTGGGTGACTTGGGAATACGGAAGGATTCTTCCAGACCCACCGCCCTTCCCTGTCTTGGGGGCAGCAGTTCTATGAATAGTCGCCGCAGGAGGTGAGGCAGTTTCTCGGCAGGTATGTCCTCTGTGATGCCCCTTATTTTCACGTTCAGTCTGCGCCTCGTGTCTTTCATCATGGCAAAGCGTTGGTCATAGACTTTGTGTTGTTGGTGTAAATTGGCAATCTCCCGTTGTAGTGAGGTAAGTTGTGTAGCTTGTTCCCGGGTGGTTCCCTCCAAGGTGCCCAGCCTGCCCGACAGGCCTCGTATGTCTTCGCGGATCTTTGCTGTGTCCGCCAGTATAGTGTTCTGGAGGGTCGTCAAAAGTGTCGTGAGGACCTCGGTGGTGACCGGTGAGGTGTCGGGCCCCTTGGGGACCGGATTAGCGGGTTGCACCATGGGCATTTCATCTTCTTCATCCTCCTGGTAGAAGTCGTCAGATATTTCTGAGTAGTTCGGCCATCTTGGGACTTACTACGCTGCTGGCCTGGCGCAGGAGGTCGCCAATGTGCAGGCCCTGACGTGGCTTGTCCGGCTTTAGTTTTTTAGTTTTCCATCCCATCTCTGTATTAGAGTGTCAGGAGGTTCTGCTGGAGCGGGTATTGAGGGATTTTGTGTCCCAAAGAAGGTGAAAAGAGCGTTGGTAGTTAGGAGCTCTAATGAAGCGTGTCTGCTCGGCTTGATAGCTTGGCCGATCCGGGGTTAATTTTAATGCATGATGGACCTGGTCTGTCCCTTGTCGTTAAGCGATGTCCCAGCCCGTGTGATAGTCAGTCACAACCTCCTTCCACCTCTTGTGGGTTTTTGAAGTGGAGAGAGATGGATCGTTGCTACTTTGTGTCTCTGAAGTGAACTAAACTGTCCTTAAAGGTTCCAAATCCCTTTTCCTTGTACTTTAGGGGACAGGGATTATGTGCCAGACTGTATGCAGCTGTTCTTGGAAGATTTTTGGGGAGATAGTCATGCAGACTAATCTGTACGCAGAGCAGTATCTTGCACGCAATCAAAACTCTTTTATCGCCAGGAAAGAGAGATAGAACCCAACCAGTGTGCCAGAAATGAAACAATTCTGGTCACTGGCAATGCTTATGGGGATAATTAAAAAGCCCACAATTAGGATGTATTGGTCGAAAAATTCTATTTGCAATACCCCCATTTTTCCCCAGACAATGACTAGGGAAAATATGAAGACATTCTGCGATTTATGCACTTTAGTGACACTACGGAGTGCCCCCCATCCGCAGTATGATCTTCTATATAAAATACGGCCTCTAATTGTCCACTTCAGCAATACATTTGTCATTATTTATACCCCCAAAAAACACATTTCTATTGATGAGTCCCTCATGAAGTATTAGGGAAGACTGGGATTTAGACAGTACATCCCATCCAAAAGATCCTGATATGGGATCAAATTTTATAAATTGTGTGAAAGTGGCAGTGGCTATGTGTACACCTTCCATGTATACAAAGGAAGGGATAGCCACCTTGATCCCCCAGGGTGCCCAGATGTAGGGCATAAGTGGGAAAATTGTCTGGAACTTAATTATGCCATTACTTAACAAAGGTTATCATTTATATATTGATAACTTTTAAAATAGTATCCCACTTTTGAAAATGTTGTACTGCTTTGAGACCGTGGCCTGTGTCACTATTTGGAAGAGTCACATAGGTTTCCCAAAGGCTCTAGCGGGGAAAAAAATGAAAAGGGGGGAAACAGCAGCTCTCTGCTAGAATGAACTGCTGTCACTCAAGTACAGAAATAAAAAAGGAGGTTTTCATCTTAACGACCATCCATGGTGAAAGCCCTGCAGGGTCGCAGTACGTGGCAGAGAGGAATTTAAATGGGTACCAGTCTGCATACAGCAATAAAATCGGCATATAGGGGGAGTTGACCTGTCCGATCAACTGATGCAGCCGTATTTGGTCATGCAAAAGACCAGGGCATGGTATAAAAAAGTGGGCATTTATCTAATGCAGACGGCAATCCACAATGCCCTTGTCATTTTGAAAAAGGCAAATGCTGAGCTGAAATGCACTTTTCTCTCGTTTCAGTTTCAGCTCATTTCTGGGCTGCTTGAGTGCCACACAGGGGGACCAACAGTGGAGCCTAGCAGAAAAATGGAGGCAGGTCACTGTTTCAGGATTCCACCAACCTCCAAAAAGAAAACCCCCCAGAAAAGGTGCAGGGTTTGTTATTACTGCCCTGATTCCCCCTCTCAGCCCGGCCTATGAATTGGCCACTGTTTTAAAAATTTCCACACCCAGGCCAAATAAGTAGACCAGTTTTGGGGTGTGATTTAGTCATCTGTATGATTGGTTACCAAATCTTGGCTTTGTCTCACATTTATCCTCTCTTCTCTGATCCTTGACCTTGGCTTGTCCTATCGTTGTTCGATTTCTCTTTTCTCCTTTGACCTCAGCTTGTACCTGGACTATTCTCTGCTTGGCCATTCTAGGGACCAGTATTACAAGTTTATCTCTGTGTTCTCTCTCTTTGTGGTCTGTCTGTGTTTTGGTTTAGGAATCCATGACAGCTTTGCCCGGGACGCAGATGACTGGGTACGACAAAGTATAAGGTGGAGTATCTTACATGCACTTTTCAAGTAGTCCTTTGCTTAGGTACATTTCATACAGTATACTCTAAAAAGAATAAAATAGCAGAAAATAGTGCAATATTGCTTGTACTCTTAATTTTGCAAATTCAATGAGGTCTTGCCAAATGCAAACTTACAAGGATGGAGTCACTAATGTTTAGGCTCAAGTTGTTCACTTTGTGGGATGTAAAGGGTCCCACTCCCTCCTCTGTGTTCCAAGTTCCTTATGCAGGGTAATCACAGGCTCACAGGTGAAATAAAATAACATTTATTAATATAAACAAAATAAAAAGAATATTAAAAGACCTTACAAACTCTGTTGAGCAGTCTTAGTAGTCTAGGTAGCAAAACGCGTTTCGCCCCTTCAAGGGGCTTCCTCAGTTGCTGTAAATTTTCCCGAATGGTTCTTCGTTTTAAAAAGCCTTTCATTGCCGCTTTTTTTCTCCTTTGTCTGCATTACCGGCTCGCCGGACTTCCGGTTTCCGGTCCTTGCGTTCCACCCTTGGAACGCACAGCCGTCGTGTATTACATTCTTGTAAAATGCCGATCTCTCATAACTTCCGATTTCTGCGTTCCACGATTGGAACGCAATACAAAGTTCCCCTGAAGTCTCTTATTTGGAACGTTTTTGACGTTCCACTTTCTATATTCAGTCCTTATATGCTAGCTCTATGTGTAGAGACATATTTATACACAAAACTTAAAACATAAAGTAGTAAAAGGGAATGTAATATCCTATTCATAGCATAAGGAGAAAAAGTGCTAGTGCAGAATATAAAATGTATATAAAAAGGAAAAAAAAGTTTATAAAAAATGTATATGTCTAAAAAGTCTATATATACCCCACTGATATATCAGTGGTAAAAAACAGATATGCATAAGATAGTGATGCAGTGAAAGAAGGCCCAAACCATTATCAGAAAACGCACCAAATAGAGAAAATGGTGAACTCAAGACAAGGCAATAGTGATAGATTAGAACCTATTCCCACAAGGAAGTACTAGCAAATCCCTACCTCCAGATACTCCCCCGTTTCGGAGGGATTTGATACAAAACAGAAGGAAATGGATGAACGATACACATTTATGGGACACACAGGGAAAAAGACAAAGATCAACGGAAGAAGAAGAAGAAAGGGAAGAGTTGGGAAGGAATCACAGAGAGAAGAGGGGGAAGACATTGATTTAAAAGGAATTTTTAATGTTGCAGATGAACCACTTACGAAGGAACAGATAAGCATTTTTAAAAAAGGCCTTAAATTTGTCCCAACCACGGATTTTAATGCTTTTAACTTTTTTACAGATATGAATCATTTTATTAGGAAATTATGTCTAAAGAAATTTTTTTATAATAGGACAGAACAGACATCCAAGGAAAAAGAAAGTATGGATGAATATCAACATACTTCACTCAAAGAAAAGTCACAATTCTTTCCACGCCATCTAATTTCCCATGAGATAAAAACATTTGAAAAAATGGTTATGAAGGAAGTAAAGAAATATAAAAAAGAAAATAAATACCAACAAAATCTAACAGTAGGAGAGAAGAAAGCATTAAAAGAAATAAGAGACAATCCCAACCTGATAATTAAACCAGCAGATAAGGGAGGGGGTATCGTGATGTTTAACAAATCCCAATATTTGAAGGAAGCTATAAGGATTTTATCAGACCCTTTAACGTATAAAAGACTCACATATAATCCCCTTAAACAGACTGTAAACATATTTAAGGAATACGTAGAGAAAGGGAAGGAGTTAAAGATACTAAATGAAAAAGAAGCTGGATACTTATTTGTAACCTATCCTAAAATCCCAATTTTTTATCACCTCCCAAAAGTACATAAAAACATCACGGAGCCCCCCGGTAGACCCATAATATCAGGCATAGATTCTGTTTCTACGAGAGTGTCTGAATATATAGACACTCTCCTACAGCCCCTAGTTTTGGCAACTCCGTCGTACCTTAAGGATACAATTCATATGTTGCAAATTTTGGAAGATACGTCTTGGCAACAAGGTTACCTATTAGTAACCTGCGATGTTACTTCCTTATATACCATAATACCTCATGAGAAAGGGATGGCAGCAGTACGGCACTTTTTGTCCAAATCAGATTTTAAAAGTGAACAGATAGATTTTATTCTAGAGGGCATTTTTTTAATTTTGACCAATAACTTTTTTTGGTTTGAGGGTGAATTTTATCTTCAGATCTGTGGAACGGCGATGGGCACCAAGCTTGCCCCCAGTTACGCCAATCTATTCATGGCATTCTGGGAGGAAACTTTTGTCACCCAGGGCCATGAGTGGGGGGCACACTTGGTGTCCTATCGCCGTTACATAGATGACATATTATATATTTTTTATTTGGACAGGTAATCAAGATCAATTGAATGACTTCATTACATATTTGAATTCAAATGATTGGGGGATTCACCTAACGAGCTCTATTAGTGAAGAAAAAATAAATTTCTTAGACTTGCATATATATATAGAGGATGATAAGATCAATACAATTTTTTTTTTTAAACCAGTGGATGCTAACGGGTATATAGAAAGAAACAGTTGCCATCATAACCCGTGGCTGGAGAACGCACCAAGAGGCCAATTTCGAAGGATTCGAAGGAATTGTAAAAAAGAATCCGATTATATAGAACAGGCCAAATATATCGAACAGCAATTTATAGAAAAGGGTTACAATAAAGAAATTTTAGAAAGAGACATGAAAGAAGTGAAAGCAATACCAAGAAAGGAACTTATAAAACATAAATCTAAAAAAGAGCAAGGAAACAATAACAAGATACCCTTTATCTGTAATTACAATGGACGGAACAAACAAATAAGGAAAATAATCAGAAAACACTGGCATTTGCTACAAGATGATCCTATCCTCAATAAGATTTTACAGCCGGAACCCACAATTATCTACAGAGGCGCAAAGAATTTTAAGAACATTTTAGTTAAGAGTTGCCTTAGCCCCAAGAAACCTAGTCATTTTTTAGAGGACCTAAAAGGCTTTTATGGATGCGGGATGTGTTTGCCCTGCAGGACAACTAAAAGTAAAAAAAGACATCTAAAAGATATAGGACACATTGTAAAAAAACCCTATTACATAAAGGACCACCTAAACTGTCACACAAAAGGTATCATATATATTTTGAAGTGCCCATGTGACCTTTTATATATAGGCAGAACAATTAGACCATTGAAAGTAAGGATTGCGGAACACATCAGAAACATCAGAAATGGACTAGAAACACATAGTGTTCCCCTTCATTTTAAAGAAATGCATGATCAGGATCCAAGTAATTTATTTTTCTGTGCCATTAAGGAGGTTAAAAGGGATTGGAGGGGTGGAGACTATATCAAAAAATTAGGAAAAGAAGAAATGAAGTTTATCTTCGAGTTTAACTCTTTAGCCCCATATGGTCTTAATGTCGACTTTGAAATATGTCATTTTTAATGTTTTTTTTTTTTTTTTCTTTAGGGTCATAGGCAAATGATTACACACTATACCTATATGTCATACCATGGAGGTTTACATATTTTAGTTTAAATATTGCCCTTTTAGATAGATGATGAATCTTATGCATATCTGTTTTTTACCACTGATATATCAGTGGGGTATATATAGACTTTTTAGACATATACATTTTTTATAAACGTTTTTTTTCCTTTTTATATACATTTTATATTCTGCACTAGCACTTTTTCTCCTTATGCTATGAATAGGATATTACATTCCCTTTTACTACTTTATGTTTTAAGTTTTGTGTATAAATATGTCTCTACACATAGAGCTAGCATATAAGGACTGAATATAGAAAGTGGAACGTCAAAAACGTTCCAAATAAGAGACTTCAGGGGAACTTTGTATTGCGTTCCAATCGTGGAACGCAGAAATCAGAAGTTATGAGAGATCGGCATTTTACAAGAATGTAATACACGACGGCTGTGCGTTCCAAGGGTGGAACGCAAGGACCGGAAACCGGAAGTCCGGCGAGCCGGTAATGCAGACAAAGGAGAAAAAAAGCGGCAATGAAAGGCTTTTTAAAACGAAGAACCATTCGGGAAAATTTACAGAAACTGAGGAAGCCCCTTGAAGGGGCGAAACGCGTTTTGCTACCTAGACTACTAAGACTGCTCAACAGAGTTTGTAAGGTCTTTTAATATTCTTTTTATTTTGTTTATATTAATAAATGTTATTTTATTTCACCTGTGAGCCTGTGATTACCCTGCATAAGGAACTTGGAACACAGAGGAGGGAGTGGGACCCTTTACATCCCACAAAGTGAACAACTTGAGCCTAAACATTAGTGGCTCCATCCTTGTAAGTTTGCATTTGGCAAGACCTCATTGAATTTGCAAAATTAAGAGTACAAGCAATATTGCACTATTTTCTGCTATTTTATTCTTTTTAGAGTATACTGTATGAAATGTACCTAAGCAAAGGACTACTTGAAAAGTGCATGTAAGATACTCCACCTTATACTTTGTCGTGTCTATAATTCTTTGTTGGTGAAGGTTAAGGGAACCTCACCAAGGTGTCAGAGTTTCTTACACATTTGCATTTAGCACATATTGGGTCACTGTTATCTATTGTTTTATTGCAGATGACTGGGTACTAACCCCTGATAAGTTTACGCCAACTATTCCCACTTTCACAGCAAATAGTATGCACTTGTTCATAATTTGAATTGATGAGCTGCTTATATTTAAAAATAGATGTGGACTTTTAGAGGAAATTTGCAATTGTGAGCTTCTAAAATGAGACTTGGGCCCAGCATACACTTTTGAAAAATATGAAAGTGGTGTGTCTCCAATGTGTCCCTTCAACATCCACATATTCATGAAAACGGTACACATGGGGATATAGTTGTACTAAGAAGACATCGCTGAGCTACATACTTCACATATATTGGAAAACAAACGGGGGCATGTTAAGGCACAATATGCACCATATGAGATACCCTGGAGGGTCTACTTTTACAAATGGTAGGCCGTTAAACAGTCAAACTGCTATATTACCCCAAATTGAAGCAAAATTCTACTGTAAATACTGAAATGGACAGGTCTCCTATATGGCACTGTAGCTTCAATGAAGAGTGCCAAAGACATACAATGGGGGTATTGTTGTACTCAGCAGATGTAGCTGAACACACAATAAAGTTTTGTACAGGAATAGCACACACCAAATTTACAAAATACACATGAGAACTTCTTTGTTATAAGTTTGTGTGTCAAAAACCAAAATAAAACACAATTTTACTCCAATGTTTAGCAGAGATTGGCGGTGAAATGGCTACGTAGAAAGTGTCAAAATAACCTTAATGTCTATTTTAAATAAATATATACTTTTGTGTTGCAATTTTGTTTTCTGTTATGGCTATTCAGCTTACAAGACAAACATACCAAATTCTAAAATCGCTCCACATTAAAAGTTTATTTTACTCCTTGTGTTTTGTGACCTGTAACTACCAAAAACCTTAAAATCCCAGACACAATATATATTCTGTAAATCAGAACAACCAAATTAATTTATTTTTAATTACTTTCCTTAACCTGCACTAATTAAGCACACAGTAATATTGCATCACATTAAAGCCCTTTCTGTCCTTTAAAAAAACTGTATATTATATGTGTCGGTGCACTAAATTAGTAAAATGCAAATTGCAGTTGAACTAGGTATCCTCAAAAATCCCACAAATTGTAATGGAAATGTTAAATTGTATGTTGCAATTGCCCTAAGATAAACTGTTACTACACTTAATAGTTTTATAATCAAATAATAAAAAGCCCTTGAGCATCCATGTGATGAATAAAAGCATGTTTAAAAGATCTTGTGGTTAAATCCTGTGATGAAAAGTCCTCAGACCCATTAAATGCACTCCCCCTTGTCAACAATTGAATTGACTCTTAATAAATGGTCTTGCCCAGGTGCCTATCTGTATATGAACTTAGATGAACCTTAAGAGCCAAGTAAAGTGGAAAATGTATTTATACTTACCGTAATTTTCTTTTCCTGGCTATTATTCAAGGCAGCATATACACATGGGTTAGCTCTGCCCCTTACAGCCAATAGGATAGGAATTAAACAGATTCTTATAAAAGGAGGATCTCCAGAGATGAGTCCCTCAGTCAGTAACAAGCTCTTACAGAAGAACTAGATCCATAAGGGTGGGTAGTATATGCTGCCAGGAATAATAACCAGGAAAAGAAAATTACGATAAGTATGAATACCTTTTCCACTTCCCGGGCTAATCATGGTAGCATATACACATGGGACTACCCAAGCTCATAGGGAGGGACAAAGGAGACATAATGGATGCTAAAAAATGATTTAATGAAGATAAATACAATCAGACAATTTATGAGTGTCGAGAGGAGTGAATTGAATTAAGGACCTGATGACCAAAATGAGAGACCAAGTACTCGCCAAATGAAAGACCAAGTGCCCACCTTACAAATATCATCTGGAGAAGCATTTGCCACAGACGCCCAAGATACTGAGATAGCACGAGTAGAGTGAGCCCTGATACCTGTAGGAACAGGTAGAGATAAGCACTTATAAGATCTTGAGATGGCCGATACCACCCATTGTCTACGTAGAGGTAGAGGCAGCTTTACCACGTCTGTGGCCAATAGGCAATACAAACAGTCTGGATGATTTGCAGAAAGAGCTGGTTTTCTTCAGATAGAGAGACAAAGCTCAAACCACATCCAGAGTGTGCCAATTCTCCTCCTCAGGAGAAGTGGGATTTGGACAGAAGGATGGCAGAACAATCTCCTGATTTAAGTGGAACTTGGACACCACTTTTGGTAGAAATTCCAGAACTGGTCTGAGGACTACCTTGTCCTATAGTATCCTCGTAAAAGGTGGTTCACAGGATAATGCCTGGAGCTCACACATCCTTCGTGCAGATGTAACTACCACTAATAGGACCACTTTTTGAGTTAATACCATCAATGGTGCCAGGTCAAGTGGCTCAAATGGTGATCTAGTCATGGCCTTCAAGACCAGAGGTAGGTCCCATGCCGGCAGAAATACCTTAAGAGGAGGCTGGATCTTCATCACTGCTTTTAGGAAACGGATGACCAATGGTTTTAGAGCCCATTGGGTGCAGGTTCCTTCTTGGCCCTTGGCAGCTTGCCTCCAGTGTGAGGTGTACGCCTCCGTCTTGCTGCTTACTTGGGTGCCTCGGCTTACGATGTCCGCCATCTTGTTGTAGCCTTCAAGTTTTGGAGCCGTGGTGCTGGTGTTGCTGCACGCTGGTGGGCCTAGGGTGGGGACCGGGATCTTCCCCCGGTCCAGAGGGGGTGGAAACGGGGCCAGACCCCCCCTAGCCTCGTGTGTTGCTCGCACCGCTGGTGAGCAGGATAGCGGGGCAGCGGCCGTCCACTCCACTCACCGTACGAGCGTTCCCCATCGCGGGAGACCTAAAGCACCCCTCTGAGGGACTAAAACTTAGAAGCAAGCCTCTCCTCGGGACCAGGGTGGCTGAATACACAGGGTCGCCGTCTCTTTATCGGCAGATGGGTAGTAAATCTGTTTATAAGCTAAAACTGTTGTGCGACCTGCTCGCATGATGGTCCGGCCCCGCCCCCAACACCAGAATTTTTATTCAGATAAAGTCAAAATATTTGAACAAGAATGTGATTTTTAAGAAGAAAATTATAATGCTAGCATTTTACTTAACCCCTTTAATATACATATATGTTTTATGTATGTATGTACATATGTATGTGTATATATATATATATATATATATATATATATACATTTGTGGTCGGAACTTAAAAGTAAACATGACAGTGGAAGGGGTTGTAAGTGGTAGTGGTGTGCTGATACTAACCAATGGGTAGGCCTGTGTAAAGAGGGCTTACCAGGGAAAAGAGGTGTAATAGTTGAGTAAAATATGAGGGAGTGGTGGGTGGAGTCACTCGAACGGAAAAACTGTGCAGGTAAGCAGAGGGGATTGCGTTTTATAGAAAAACAAACTCCTCCCATAAATTCAGGCCAAATGGCCTTCTACTTGTGGTCAGAACGTTAAAGTAAACATGACAGTGGAAGGAGTTGAAAGTTGGTAGTGGTATGCCGATACCAATGAACAGGTAGGCTTGCATAAAGAGGGCCAAAAAGGTATCGGTGAGAACACACTTTAAGCATACTTACAAAGTTAAACTCGAGTGATTCCCTGAGTTCTTATTCATGAAGCTAAAGTTTAGTTCTCTGTTCCCGTACAGAGCTTGATACTTGTCGAATTTGCCTGTAATGATTAATGTACATTTCTTGGTAAACAAGAAGCTCTATAAGAGAGGACCTGGAAAGTACATACCTACGGAGATGGGATAGCCAGATTACCAGGAAGCATGAATAGATAATAGGGAAAGTGGAAAGAAGGACGTGACTCCGCTTGCCCTCAGTAGTAGACGGTGCGCATTTTCTTGCTTGTGAGGGAAGAGCCTGACCTATGAGTAATATCTTATATGTAACATCTGATATCCATAGACAGAGAAAACTTATGAGAATACAGTATACCTGTGAAGATCCGGGGGGCAGATCTAACGTAATGTAATGTAGCAGACAATGTGAGAGAAGTGAATTCCTCTTAGACAGAAAGCGTAGACAAAGAGCATGAATGAGGATGAATCCCAAATTGATGAGAAAGGTTTAAAGTATACTTGGGGTGGACCAAGAATGGATCAAGTATAAGGAGCTTGGCCTCTTGACATCCTGTTTATAAGGGTGAATTTGGCGAGTGACTTGTGGGTTTTATAAGCGCGTATCTGATAGGAGTGATAAGGCAGAGTGATACCTGAACTAACCTGTCAAAATAAACGTAGATGCCAATGAAGGGCCACTTACCTGTAACACGAATAGTAAAGAAACTGCGAGACTTAGTGACAGTGAATTGTTAGGAGACCACTGATGGTCCAATTTCAAATACCTTATAAATGCGGAGAGGATACGTTGTACGTTGAGAGGCTGGAGCCTGCCGAGCACGTGAGCCATACGAGGCCTAAGGTAAAATTGATGTAAACATATGAGTGACAAACCAACAAATACCTTGCAAGTAATTTAGGGGTTAATACATTGGTCGCCTGAAAAGGAAGATTGGTATAAGCGACTAGTTAGCCATATGTCATGTATGTACTTAACGGCGTATAACGTGAAATTAAACCTTATAGCAATAAAAATTCTAGTCAAAAAAGAAACATCCAGGCACTCACGTGTGAAAGCCTCAGGCAGACTTTAATGGAGCAAAAAGAGCAGCAACGTTTCGACCTTCACAGAGGTCTTTGTCAAGCTGTTGTATAAAAATTCTAGGCATGATGTCACTGTAGCATGAATGTGAATTATAAACCTGTGACATGGCCTTAGTTGTTGGCAGGTAAGTGCTTAATCGTAAGCCCGAATTAGCGTTGATGTAAATTTGGGCTAGCCCGGAGGGATATAATTGAAGTACGTATCAGCGATGAACCAAAGGAGGCCAGTGGTATGGAGAGTGGTATAGGTTGAGATGTATTCTCTTTTTTTTACATATTTTTTTTTATTTAGTCGGGAGAGTAACTATAGATGAAAACGGAGATTGAAGTGTCGTTTAGAGATAGAACATCACCTGGAATAGTGCAATGACCTGTAAAGAAATTAATGAGTTAGTCATGCAAACTTTGATGCAGTTTGTTAATATACTTTATTTAGAACTGGCTTGTTAACTAGTGCCGAGAGGCAAATAAATTTGCTAACCAGTGACAGGTGAGGCTCTGCTAGTTGCCAAGTGGCTGTGAGAGGCTCAACCTATGATTTGAGCCATGTGGGCTCGTGGCAAGGATGTTGGCCCCTCGGTGATGGTAAAAGAGTCAATATGTGTGGCTGTAACATGTGAGGCACTGACTATGACCCTGCAGGAGGGTATGCGAGGTGCTAACTATGAGTTGGGCCATTGGGCGAAAACCTCAGAGATTAGGTGGGGAGTTGGCTTTGCGGAACCGATATGTTAAATTTGACTAAGGCCCGCTCATGTCCCTAAAAGCCAGTTCTCCTATCCTAGACGGAGCTTGTCTCTTTTGTGAATGTGCGTGAGCGTAAATGCGAACTGAATAGCATCAGATAGGACTGAATAGCTTCAGATAGGACTGGAAAATGGCACCTGATGAAACCACTGATTGTGATGTGAACCTGAATAGAGTGGAAATACAGTGTCTAATTGAAGGAAAAGATGGGTTCTTTATGAGCGGAACGTGGAGGAGAGTCAAATAGTGGCTAAAACTCACAGATGATATGTGTTGCTATGATAAATACGTGATTATTGTTTACCTGATGGTCTTGGAATGCAAGTTATTTGTATTCTTATGTGTCCACAGATGAAAGCTTCTAGACAGAAAATCAGATAGCATGACGGAAAGTTAAAATCCCTTTGGAAATCTTGAAAAGTGAAGGAACGTAGTAAGACGTATTTAATAACTAATTTATGTAGCGTATGTTTAGAAGCGTTTTGGGGACCTTGCGAGGGTCAGGTGTACAAGCCCCTAGTTGATGTTGAAGGTTTTTTATTTGTATTCGGTAGTCGTAACGAAGGCATAGTGAGGCCTTGATATTTGATATGAATATGAACGAAAAATGTAATGTTTGAATACCTGAAAAAACTCTAAAATTCACAGAAATTCTTGTATGCTGTATCTTGTACGTAGACCTGCTAATGGCTTTTACTTAAATCGTATTTGTAGTGATTGATGTAGACGTGTTTTCAATGTTAGTCAATGTATCTGTACTTAATGTAGTTTAATACCACATGGCATTTGAAACTCAGTATTACCGTAACAGGAGGATGAACAGTACTACGATCTGACTTGGGTAATGAAAAGAGATCATATTTAAGGGTATTAATCGCCTGCGTGGCATAATCAGAAACTGCATGTGCTGAAAACCCACTAATGGGTTGACAGAGTAATGAACAGTAAACCAAATTGATGAATTACCGGCGGGATTTAGTAGTTTGTGACCACATAAATTAAACATAACAGTACTTGTTACGTAACTGTTTAAACGTGAATCTTCCTACATTTAACTATATGTATTACTGACTTACGTACATGTGCTTTTTAAACAGTTTTATAGATAATGCGGAAAGATGAATTTCAAATTCTAAACAAATTCTATAGTATGAGCTTTATATCTGAACAGAAAACTGCGAACTGTAAACCTCCTAAAATGTATAACAGAGTAAATGAGGATTGAGCATTTGTTGATTTAATGCAGTACATCTGTTTAACCTTTATTCGTTCGAGAGTAACTGTATATGAACAACCTTTCTTCGTTTCCCTAAGTATTAATATTTATATGAATTCAAACGAATGACATGATTGAATGTACGAATGATACGAGAAAAACAAATGCATGTGAGTGACTTGATTGAAACAATTATATTGACTACGTGAATGAAGCGGGTAATGATTGAAAACAATGCGAATAAGATGATACGTGAATAGTACTTGTAAAATGAAATGAAATGAACGTGCAGAAGAACGAACAGGTGTAAATACGAGATAGATTCGTGAATAACTGTACGAATATACTGAAAACAGTCAATTAACAGGATTACATGTAACGTTATTCCCGATGTGTACATACATATGCGTGCCAGGACTCATGTCCGGAAGACGGGAAGTGTGGAGCCGGAGGTCGGAGGCCAGCGGTGGAGCCAGAAGCTGCAGTAGAATGCTTGATGTTGAAAGTTGGCGGGACGACAGAGGCGGAAGTTTTGGCTGCTATGGTAAAATGGCGGAAACAGCGGTCACTTGTACATAAAAACTGTGCAGGTAAGGAATGCGTTTTATAGAAAACCAACCTCCTCCCACAAATTCAGACCAAATGGCCTTCTACATATGTTGGAAGGCCATTTTGCCTGAATTTGTGGGAGGAGTTATGATCCTATATAAACCCTACCCCCCTACTTACCTTTGTCGTACAAGCTGTTTGTCGTCTCCATAGTTACCTGCACTTCCGGTTCGTTGTTCCCGCCAAGTCCTGTCTCAAGCTGTCTCCAGCTAGCAGTCCGTTGCCAGCAGCTCCTGCCTCCGTATTCCGTGCCCGTCCACAGGCTTCTACCCGACTCCACCACTTGCTACCCGGCTTCCGGTCACGAGACCGGCACGTCCACGTAAGCATAAACGTGGGAAATGGCGTTCGGCTATTTCCCACGTTCAGGCCTAAAAATGTGGGCATAGGCTCCCTTTATTACTTACACATTCATGCTTTTACACTATTTGTGTACTTCTGCCTTCGTGCGGCTAACAGCCGACCGCAGGGTACACATTCCTCTCACATTTTTTTTTATATAAGCTAACTACCGACCGCACTTAACGAACTTACGTTCGACTATTTCATCCGTTCGTTCGTTTGTTCACTCATCTGACCACAGGTACAATTGGCTTTCGTTTAAAAATCTGTTTTGTATGCTCCATTTAGCGACCGCAGGAGTTCTTTTTCGTTACAGTTCTCCTGTTCATTTGTTTACCAAATACAAGAGGCTACAGTGTTTAAATTCACAAATCTACTGTAATAGTACATAGTTATGCTTTCACGTATCAAAGCACTTGCATTATTTATCCTATATGTATTTGTGTTTTTATTATATGGCTCT
The DNA here is from genome assembly GCA_933207985.1 of Pelobates cultripes. Classification (NCBI taxonomy): domain Eukaryota; kingdom Metazoa; phylum Chordata; class Amphibia; order Anura; family Pelobatidae; genus Pelobates; species Pelobates cultripes. The sequence continues at coordinate 260,712,842 of OW240914.1, forward strand.
TAAAGTTACCACTGGTTAAATAATATGTGTTTCTAATTTTCCGCTATGGTCACATAATTATGGGACACCTATCTTTTACAGGGTAAATCTTCTTAAAGGCACAGTTTGTCCACTTTCTCTTATAAGTTAAGTTATAAAGTACACCTCCAGGCATTATCATACCCTGCTAAGACTTAGTCTATTGTACTTTCCCTTATGTATTAGTCTTCCCTTATGTATTAAGGTCTCCGCTCATAGGTTAAGCCTTACGGTCCTTTTTCACCAGGCTCATTACAGACCATTAGCATGATTTAAAAAAAACCTCTGCTCCTTAAAAGTCCTTATATACTGGTTCCTTACACTTAGTCTGCATATGTTTTTTAGGTTTTTTACTGTATCACGTAAGAAGGTTTACCAGTTGTCTTTTCCCTCGAGGCCTCATTCAGCCACCACGGCCTCATTCAGCCTCCCCACCTCCCAAAATGGGTTCTAAACTTCAAACGGGCCAGATCTGTGTTTCCTCACTGCGATTATAACATAAATCACACAAACCTACACCACCTTGCTTCGACTTATACTTTTCTTCAAGCAAAGCTCCAAGAAGAGGTTCCTATAATCCCGCATTTCGGTAACAAGTAAGAAGGTTTACCATTTTACGTTTTCCCTTGAGGCCTCATTCAGCCTCCACAGTCTCATACAGCCCCCCCACCTCCCAAAGTGGGTTCTAAACTTCAAAACGTACCTGGTCTAAGATTCCTCACAAATGTCAACAACAATCTCTTTATCATAATCCACCATATTACTACCATTTTTAATGGTACATATTTTTTGTCATTCAGTTCTACATATCATTACTTAGACCTGCGTCATTATCGCAGCTCGCCAAGTTCTACGCCATTGACAACATACAGGCTACCTGGTTCCCTGCATTACAGTATCAGGCATTGGTAATCTTACTCACTACATTTACGTTTCTTCTTAAGGCCTCACTTCACCTTCATTTCATTAAAAAATATTCACATTTGTGGGAACCCAGGGGCTTGTCTCTAATTTACGGACCTACGTTCAGGTCCCTCAGCTTACCCAAGTTATTACATCACAGTATCTCTGATACACACCTACTCATATGTTCAACATTTTACTAGTGGCATGCCTCAGGCCACTAGCATCTTTTTCCCCTAAGGTTTCCCGGACTGGGCCCGTTCCCTGCAGAAGCAAGACTATATTGTAATCTTCCTGCGCATTGCCCAAAGAAAGAGGACAAACACTCAAGGTTAAGTATCTACATACGTTATATCACACCATTCTAAGAGACAAGCCCCATCGAGCTAGAGAACAGGCATTGAGGGTTAGGCGCTGGCCTTAGCTATCTTAAGTAATACTACGTTCCCGCAAGGTCTACACCCCCACCTCATACACAGAGGTTCATGACCAAATCATAGTTATCTACCTCGCTTGCCCTTCTTTAGGGCTTCAGTTAGGGCTTCCCAAGTCACGGCCACATGTTTTGAATCTCTTACGGTCACCGAGAGGCCAACACCCTGCCACCACGTTCAAGTGGTCACAAAATTCCCTCGGCCCAAATCATAGGTAGAGCCTCTCTCTGCCACTTGGCACTAGCAGGGCCTCACCTGTCACTTGGTTCTAGAAATTTTTTTCACTTCGGCACTAGCTAGCAGGCTAGTTCTCCGAAGGTCTCATCCACACCTCTAAGACTTATCCAAATCATTTCTTTTTCAGAATGTCACGAGAATCCATCCCAATAATCGGTCTGCTGTTGGACGAAATACCAAGCATACCAGTCAGGCCTGGGTCTCGAAAAGAATCCCTCACCTCTTCTACCCTCAGTTACCTGGGATACTGGTACATTCCAAAAATGTCAGCAGAGCTCAGTCACAGGGTTATCCCATCTCCAGCCACTACCAGTAAGGCAGGACTACACAGGCTCACAACGGCTCAGGCCTGGCTCTAGTTCACAAGGGACATCAGCTTACTCCTCAGATTCCAATCAGGAGACCCCAGTCGCTATCCCGGCCAGCCTCCAAATGACAACAGGTTGATAAGTGGAATCGGCTATAGCCACACCATGTGTCTCATTAAGCCCGGCAGGCCCTCACCTGGCAATCTCGGTCATACAGTCTGACTTACCCCTCATTTCCCTCCCCGTTCCCCACCATCCACTATCACTACTCCATACGTCTCACCGGCCCACTCTGTTCCAATCACATGGGCCTTATCGCCATTCCCACAGGTACACTCATATGCCCCAGCCTATTATCTACATCCATTGATCCTCTTATGGTGGACCACCTTCTGTCCACAGCAATCATATGTTTCATGATCGCCTCTTTTCCGGTCCTCACACTTCTCATCTTGCCATACCATTCCCATCGAGGTAGCCATTCACAATACCCTTTAATACGTCTGATCATAGTCCCCTTCCGCACCGCACTCTACTTCCATTCCCAGCATCAAAACTCCTCATTCCCATTAAGGAGTTCTCACTGTACTACGCAAATCAACCATGCCATACAAGCTATCACTTCAGCAAGTAGTAAGGCTTGGTTGAGCAAGTCAGACTTATCCAATGCCTTTAACCCCTTGAGGACACATGTCATGTGTGACATGTCATGGTTCCCCTTTTATTCCAGAAGTTTGGTCCTTAAGGGGTTAATCTACTACCTATTCACTCTCCACAATGGCACCTTGTCTACATTTGGCTCTAGGAGCAGCCCTAAGTATTCAACATCTTCGCACAAAAACTCTGCTGGCCTCTCCTAAAAATATTCAGGTCATCCACTATCTGGATGAATTTTTTGTTGATTTAGCAGGTTCACAAACAGCTAACAGTGTTCACACCACCACAGCCTCCTTTTCACAACACTCGTGGTCCCTCTGTCACCAGGCAAGCTCGAGTTAGGGATGCCTGGCCCACTGTGACGGATGCCTTGCCGGCCTTTAGAGAGACTTCTACTTTGTCAGAGATCTACCCCAACGTGGCAGCCACCCTCACATTGGACCAGCAAGGCAGTTAAATTAATGCTCTGACAAGTCCGCAGCCTGCGATTTCATTAGCAAGGGCAGTCATACTCACCGCCACTGTGGCTGATTCACAGGCTGATTTGGCAGGTAGCAACCTCTCAGTTCTTTCTAGTCTTCAATTTTATTCCTGGTGTCCACTACACAACTGCTGGCACTTTGCACGCTCTCAATTTAAGGTTTTCTTTCAGGCACTCCCTATGATCCACTACATACCATCAAAGATACCACCATTCCATGAGCTAATCTTGGACTAAGCACACAATTTCACCACGTACTGGTGTGCACGCTTCACGTAGTTTCACGACTACTCTATCACTCACGCCAGGGCCTTGTATATTGTACATGTCACAATTAGAGTTTACTTGAATCAAGACTTTTGCAGTTACAATATGTTTTTTTTGCCTCTTTCTCCAAACCTACAAATCAAGCATCTTACTTAAACCTCCTATGATGTCACACAGCTTTATGTCTCCAAGGTCAACAACACACTATCAGTCCTAATCCACTACTCCACGTCTAAACCTTCCATTAAGGTGGAGATACATCATGGCTTCCTTCGCCACGGATAATCCTCAGCGCAGTTACATATATACCTCAATCAGAGTAAAAGCTCCTTACAAGCTTTCAGTACCCACGCTGTATTTAACTTGCATAAAGTGTGTTTTCTTTGAATCCTCTTTTTGCCCTCTTTTACAGGCCTACTCGTACGTTGGTTTCGGCACACCTCAACCAACTTTGCTTCTCCTTCTACATTCCATTACGTATTAGATAAATTCCGAGCACAAGTTGGAAGGCCATTTGGCCTGAATTTGTGGGAGAAGTTATGATCCTATATAAACCCTACCACCTACTTACCTTTGTTGTGCAAGCTGTTTGTCCCCACCCACCTACACCTACACCCATCTATATTAACAATTCACCTTTGTGGGCCCTCTTTTACAGGCCTACTCATACGTTGGTTTCAGAACACCTCAACCAATTTTGCTTCTCCTTCTACATTCCATTACGTATTAGGTAAATTCTGAGCACAAATATATATACACACACATACATATACACACGCACACATACGTACATGTTGTTTCTTCTATGTTATGACCTTGTGCCCCGATTATGTTATTTATATATATATATATATATATATATATATATATATATATGCTTTATTATAGCCAAAAGTACAAGATAGCACTCCAAGGACTTCCAATTCGAATGAATAAAACTTAGCTTTTATTAGCTCAAAATAAAAATCAACATTTCAGTCTGTATCACAGACTTTCATCAGGATCCTGATGAAAGTCTGTGATACAGACTGAAACGTTGATTTTTATTTTGAGCTAATAAAAGTTAAGTTTTATTAATTTGACTTGGAAGTCCCTGGAGTGCTATCTTGTACTTTTGGCTGTATCTGTTTGCTGATGAGCACCGGGCAAGTACATCAAGGAAGGTGGAGTGCATTACTATTTTTGTTTATATATATATATATATATATATATATATATATATATCATACTTTATTGAAATAGATAAAAAATGCAGATCAACATTTCAGTTCCAGTCCAGGACTTTCATCCTTGATCCCAATGAAAGTTCTGGATGGGGACTGAAACGTCCATCTGTATTTTTAATCTATTTCAATAAAGTATATATCTATAAAAAATAATCGGGGCACAAGGCCATAACATAGAAGAAACATAACATGTATGTATGTGTGTACACACATGCATAAAACATATATGCATATTAAAGAGGTTAAGTAAAATGCTAGCAATAAAGTATGACTTTTTAACTGAGAAGACCATGAATGCAAGCCTATCTACTGATATATCTACATTTGCTCACCCCTTTTTATGATCTTGAGAAGGTCAGATCGGAGACTTTGGCCAGAGTTAACATTAGATGCTTTATTGGTAAGTTTTGACATAACTGAAACAGGAAATCCAATAAATAGTGGTATGAAGGTTGGTGTTAATCAGGATGGCAGGATAGAAGCGTAGGTTAGGCTGGTTTGGAGCAGGTTGGTATAAAGCTGGTTGGCAGGATAGAAACGTAGGTTAGGCTGGGTTGGAGCAGGTTGTAATAAAGCTGATTGGCAGGATAAAGCAGGATAGAAGCGTAAGTTAGGCTGCTTTGGAGTAGGTTGGTATAAAGCTGGTTGGCAGGATAAAGCAGGACAGCAAGGTTTCAGAACACAAAGTGCATCACAGTTTGCTGCATATGGGGCTGCATAGTGTGGTGAAAGTGACCTCGCCACTGGTTTTTGGAGGGGCCTGTTTGCCAGCCTCCTGCCCTGTGACTATGGCCCTGGGATGTATTGCCCTTTAAGGAACTGATTTGGGCATATTGTATTTTATTATGCTGGTGCTGGCCCTTTAAGAACCATCTGGGGACATACTGTGGAGTTACTGGGTGGCCACCATTTCATGTATCAGAGGCACATGGTAAGAACAATGGATGGCGGCCATTTTAACTCACAGACACTGTTTTGACTTTTCTACTTGGTGCCATCTCACCGGTATTTGGTGCACAAAGATATCGTGCAGTAGTTTTAAACTATAGAACAGGGGACACATTTAACCTTAATTATTTTTCTAACTACTGAATTTTGGATATGTGGTTCACCCAGATCCCCCAGTTCCGAGGATGTATTTTTTATGGGGTTATTGCATGTTTTGGGGTCTCTGTGATATGTTTTATAATACTGTATTTTCCTGCCTGTGATAATTAAGCTAGTCTATTGTGCTGAGATAATTGTATCACAGGCAGAGGGGAGGATTTCTGATGTAATGAATGGGAGTGTTAGCTGTGTTGTAATGTGTTGATTGGTTGTGCTTCAAAACCCTGTGTACAGTACTATGTTTGTAGAATGTGAATAAAAGAGGCTGTATGTGCCAGTACAGACAGTTCTTCTTCACCCTCAATCTACAGTCCTGTCTCTTATTGGGGGAATTGCTATATCACTACAAGGGATTGCTATGCTCTGCATACTCCCTTAGCTAATCACTACTAAGCTCTTTTAAGAGCTTGTTCCTGCTTCACTCTCTTGGAGGAGAGGTTCCCTCACTGAACCTGGAGCCTTGTCGTAGGTCCAGGGTGGGTAGGAGACGGCGAGATCCCAACCAAGCTGCGGCGGTTAGTGGGGTCTGCGGTAGTTGTGGTGTCTGCAGAGCGCTTGGAGCCCTCTGGAAGCGCTAGGAGCATCCTTCAACTGAGGTACCCAGTCAGGGTGCCAGGTGATCCGTTACACATAGTGCCCATGATCATATGTGTTTACTGCCAAAAAATGTCTTCAAGTGAGCTTCAGAATTGGACCATGGAGCAATTGAAGAAGATTTCCTGGACTGATGAATCACATTGTCTTTTAGATCAAGTGGATGGCCTGGTGCATGTGTGTTGTTTTCCTGTGAGAGATGGCAGCAGGGCGCACTATGGTAGAAAGCAGGCCAGCGGAGGCAGTGTTCTGCTCTGTACAATGTTCTGCTGGGATAACCTAGGTCCTGGCATTCATGTGGATGTTACTTTAATGGATACTACCTGCCTAGGTATTGTTGTAGACCACGTACAATGTCAATGGTGTTAACTGATGGCAGTGGTCTATTTCTGCAGGATAAGGCACCCTGCCACATGGTAAATATTGTTCAGGAATGGTTTGAGGAACATGACAAATAGTGCAAGGTGTTGCCTTGACCTCAAAATTCCCCAGATCTCAATCCAATTAAGCATCTGTGCCATGTGCTGGACCAACAATTCTGATCAATTGAGGTAACATCTCGCAGCTTGCAGGACAGGAGAAAAGATCGGCTGCTAATGTGTAGGTGCCATATACCACAGGATACATTCAGAGGATTTGTGGAGTTTATGCTTCAATGCATCATAGCTGTTTCAGACCTATATGATATTAGGCAGACAGTTTTAATGTTGTGGCTGATCATGTACACTGTATATACTGAGTAGGTAAATCACATGTCAGCACACACCTGTAATAATAAAACATGTGCATATTATATATTTTACATAGAAGGATCTATATATTTGTGTAAAGACCCACAGTTTGCTGCTCAAAGAGGACATTATGATGTTTGGCAAGGATGTCAGACTCACCTTTCAGAAAGGAGATTACAAACCTCAATTGCAAATTACAATGGCCACTTCACTTTCTCCCATCAATTGCCCAATCAGACAATGCACAGTGACATGCACTTATGCACATATATGCTATTTACTCCGGTATCTTTCAACTTACAGTGACTTGTGGTACAATTGATCACAGACTTACAAATTCATGAGGTCAAAATAACGCAGTTTGAGAATTATTTTTTTTCAAGCTTGGCTTTTCTGCATGGCAATACACCAGAAAATCACCATTTAGTAAATCTCATCTCATTAATAAAAAAAAGCTTTTAATTGAACTAATTGTGTGCATTTTTGTGTGTGTATATTTTGGGTGTATCTTTTTTGTATTTGTGTGTATCTGTGTGCAATGCAGATAATCATGTTGTCATCGTTTCCCTGACTGTCATTATCCTTTGCTCTTTTGTTTGCAAATGTCATGAGCATGTACAAAGTTTCTCATGCAAGTCTAGTACTAGTTCATAATAGATGATGGATTAGTTAGATAGATTAATGGGTGGATAAGAGGCAGTAGATCTTCCAAACTACTGAATGGATCTGGGTGAATTTTGGATATGTGGTTCACCCAGATCCCCCGGTTCCGAGGATATATTTTTATGGGGTTAAGAAACTCCCCTAACTCAGAGGCGTGCCAGAAAAGCAAGCTGACAATGTCAGTTCCCCTGCCCTCGCGCCGCTCACGGTGGCCTTGCTTAGAACATCACAGCGAGCAGCGTCATCTGGTCCCTGTCTCCAGGCTGGCAGTTTGTCTGACCGTGCACGATCCAGAGCAGCTTCCTTATATGTGTACTGCACCAGGTCATGTGACCCGGCACACAGTGATGACCTCAGAGACCACAAGGGAGGGAAGAAACCCCTCCCATGTGTTGTGGTTAACATTAATTGGAGGTTAGCCAATCAGACACACCCTTTGTGTATATAAGCTAACCCCTACCTTGCCTCAGTGCCCTGTTGTGGTCTTTGGTTTACCATTGAGCGTTGCACTTGTTATTTGGATTTCCTGGTTACTGATATTTGGCTTTGTCTCTTGTTATTCCATCTCTCTATTTACCTTTACCTCGGCTAGTGTTTTGACTATCCCTCTTTGCATAACCCGACCTTTCTAAGGATTGGTATTGCAATTTTCTCTACTCTGTCCAGTCTGCAAGTTAGGGTTCCCTAGTGAACATTGCAGACAAAGATTGTACACTTTTTTTAGAACAAATTCTTTATTTTATAGACTTTTTTTTGGGGGGGAGAGGGGGTACAGAAAGGAAAAGACACATGGGATTAATACCTGATACAGTGTAAAGCATATATCATTGTTGTTTACATGTAAATCGGTGGAATATGCAACATAGTGTCAGTGAACATAACATATCTTAGTAAATTATTGCTTTCTTGCTTATGATACTAGTACATTAGTTAGTGTTGCATTGGTATAGCTATGGTGTTTTATTGCGATGGGGAGGGTGGAGTGAGTTTGTAGGGAGGTTGAGGGATTCTTCTTTTTCTATCCCACATTGTTAATCCATGTACTGTAAGCTCGAGGGGGTGGGCATTCTTCCCTACATGTCTGTGGGGCTTAGGATCAGTTTAGAGGTTTCAAGGTTTAGAGAATATAAGGTGGTGGTGTTTGTTGTTTCCACAAGTCGATTTTGTGCCATCGATATGTAGCCATACTGATGTCTATTCCCAAGTTTAGAAGTGTCGATGAGGGAGAGAAGAAGTATGGGGTAGGGTTAGGGTGTCCAGAATGGGGGTTTAGTAATGAAGAATGCCTCAGTGGCCGGTCCGTGCATAACAGTGAGCCTCTTATGTGGGGAGTGAGAATTCAAATAGGGGGTCCCATATGTTATTAAAGTGTATTGTGGTGGACATCCATTTTCTTAGCCTCATTCACCTTATATTTCACTGTTTCTATATAGGGAGCATCTAGACATCCCCATTTTTCTGCGATAGCACTCCTAGTGTCCATTGTAATTTTAGTGATTAATTTTTTTCTGGGCTCTCTGTGTTTCTTTGTGAGGTTTGTAAAGGAGCCATATCCATGGATCCAGGGGGATTGTGGAATGTATAATTTTGGAGGTTAATTGTGATACCTCAAGTCACAGTTGTGCAATTCGATCACATTCCCACCATAGGTGGATGTATGTGCCCCTGTTCACACACCCTTTCCCGCAGTTGTCCGAGTCTGCTCTGGGGTGAGGTACCACCATAGAATTGTTTTGTATGCCTGTTTTTTGTGACTTACGCAAACAGAATTTGTGGCTTCCCAAATGGCTACCTAATGTTTAGGGTCCTCAATAGGACCTAAGTCCCTCTCCCAAGCCAACATGTATGCCAGCAAGCCATCTCCCATGTTCTGGGTTAGGAGAGTATATATTGCAAAAATTTGACCTTTTATTTTAGGGCTCTGTACACAAGCTTGATTTTTAGCAGGTGATGTCAGGAAGCTTTTGATCTGGATGTAGCGTAAACAAATTTGAAAGTTGTGAGCATGGTGTTTTGCGGGAGGTCTGTTTAGGCCTTGTATGTCTGCTTTTGTCTGCAACATTTGGAGTAGTGGTTCAAGGGATAGGGTGAATAATACTGGGTACAGAAGGCAGCCCTGTCAAGTTCCATTTTGAATTTGGAAGGATGGAGTTTGAGAGAAGGAGAGAACTAGGTTGGCCATAGATGAGGAGTATAATGTTTGTAGGGTGTCCATAAAAGGTCGGAGAGAGACAAATGTATGAAGGGTGGCAAAGAGGAAGGGCCAAAGTAATCTGTCAAAGGCTTTTTTCAGTGTCAAGGGGGAGGATTAGAGTAGGGATACGTCGAAAGTTTGCATACCAACATTCGTCTAGTATTGTTGTATGCTTGTCTAGTTGGTATAAACCCAACTTGGTCAGGATGTATCAGTTTGGGCGTTCCGCCATTAATTTTGTAAATATTTTAACATCAATGTTTAATAATGAAATGGGGCGATAGTGGCCCGGTTCCAGGTGGGACTTGTTGGGTTTGGGGAGGAGGCATATGTTCGCCTGTAGCATGTCATGTGGTAGCGTTTCGCCTTCCAAAAGCGAGTTGAAGAGGTTGCATAAGTGTGGAATCAATGTGGCAGTTAATGTTTTATAATAAAGTCCTGAAAACCCATCTGGACCAAAACATTTATTTTGTTTATGGGTTTTAAATATGTTAGCTATTTCTTCTGGCCTGATCGGTGTTATCAGTTTATTGGCTCCTGCCGGAGATAGAGAAGTCAAATTAATTGATTGGAGGTAATTATCAATCTGGGTCACAGCCAATTCTGGTGCAAGGCGTGTTTGTGGTTTAAGATCATAAAGAGAGGAGAAATAGTCTTGGAATATTTTAGCTATATGCTCTGGTAATTCTCAGGCTTGGCCATCTGAGGAGTTGCTTCTGTTTATGTGTTTGTGGTCTGCTCTATGTTTGAGTTTATGAGCCAGTATGGTATCTGCTTTGCTTGACTTCCCATAATAGAGCTTGTGGCGAAATTAACATCGCCACTTGTGCCTGGAAAGGACTACTTGCCTGTCTCTTGCCATGTGATTATGGTCCCTGGGAGGTTTGGCTCTTTAAATACAGTATTTGGGCATAATGGATTTTTATTGTGCTGCTGCTGGGGACATACTGTGACTTTTGGGAACAATGCCCCTTTAAGACTGTGTCCCCTGTCCCCTAAAATACTTTGTTTGTGCCCTTTTTCCACTTGGTTCGGTAAATGGGGCTTACTGAACCAAGTACCGCACAGGCGGACCACCCAGAAGTGGAAGCGTGCAGGTAATTTACCTCCCAGGCTGGGAGCTGTAGGTAAATTGCCGACCGCTGGGGGGGGCGTTGTTCGTGCAAGCGAACACGTGGCAGCGGCCATCTTTTTTCAGCCAAACGCGATCAGTGGTGAGTGTAGCCAAATTCATGGAAACAAAATTGACTACACAATTCCACGAACACCGCTGACCCTTACCTTCTCCTACACTGAGTTTGCAGCCACAGAGACTAAGTCCCGTTCGGTGATGGGACTTAGTCATTTTTTCAGTGTGAAATTGACCAACCTCCAGCTCAAATCTATGGAACTGTTTTGGGCATGAAAATGTGCTTGTTTTATGAAGACTGAATGTATATTTTTAAAGTTACAGTGTATGTGTAAAAAGTGTATTTTTCCTGCCTGTGATAATTACTTTAACCCATTGTTTTCAGTAATTATATCACAGGCAGAGGGGAGTGTTTGTGTGTAATTGCTGGGAGTGTTTTATTGAGAGAGTCCCCGTTGAGAAGAGGAGATCAGAGGTCGGGCATAGTAAAAATGTGGTAAGACATAAAAATATATATATAAAAAAAAAACCTATAAAAAGACTATAAAAAACACACCATGTCAAAATCCACATTTAAACCTTTTGGAATAAAGGTCTTAAGTGTAAAAAACCAATAGCCCTCCCTTTGTCTCAATCTCTTGATCAAATCCCCTCCTCTCTCGTCAAGGACAATCTCCTCCACACCAATGCAAGAAAAAGTTTCAAAATCAAAGTGTGGACAATTGTTGCAGTGTACAGGAACTGAGTGTGTTTGTAAATTCTTTTTAATATTATTGAAATGTTCAAGGAACCTTACTTTTAATGCTCTACTCATCTTGCCGACATATTGAATGCCCCATCCACATGTTAATAAATAGACCACATTGGTACTTTGACAGTTTATATAATCTTTAAGTTAAAAAATCTCACCTGTTTGTTTACTTCTAAAATTGTTGCTTTTTCTCGGAAGAAACCTACAGGCCTTATATCTCCCACATTTGTGAAAACCTTTAAAAGTTTTTTTCTTAATTGTTTTTTCCCTGAAGTTACTTGGAGCTAGTATATTCTTAAGATATCTACTCTTCTTAAAAATAATTTTAGGGAATGTGGGAAATAGATCATTTAAAAATTCATCTTCCAAAAGCAAAGGCCAGTGTTTCTGTAGGACCTTTTTAATTTGGGGAGCATGAGCATTGTACTGAATGATAAAAGATAAGCCGAAGGAATCGCTAGAATTGGTGGTGCTATCGGCTTTATCCATTAAAAATTGATTCCTATTGAGTTCCTTGATTCTACTTTTTTCCTCTTCCAAAAAGGAATGAGAGTGAAACTTTTTCGACAAATTTATTTTTCAAAACCGCCGATTGTTCTAAGAAACAATTTGTATCTGTGCAATTTCTTTTAAGCCTTGTGAACTGACTGCGCGAAACTCCGCGTAGCCAGTTTGGATGATGAACATTCCTTGTATGAATAAAATAATTTGAATCAGTCGGCTTACAAAATGTCTTTGTCTTGATTATAGAATTCTCTATATAGATAGTTAAATCCAAGATTATTTGGAAAGGCCCGATGAATTTATTATAGGAATTTTTTATGTATGTTAACAATAATGATTAGTCTTTATGTTTTACCCCTAAAGTTAATTCATGTCATATAAATTTCTTGAATTTAACTATCTATATAGTGTAACGGACCGTTTTGCACACAAGGGGTAAAAACCGTTTAGGCGATCGGCCCCCTTTCCAGAGATACAGGCACAGCTACTGCAGAACATCAAACTCCCAAACTGGATACAAAATAACACTCCAACTCCCGAACTGGAACCTCCCAAATAGCTGCTAGCAGACGAACAGGAAAAACAGACAAGCAGCTTACACTCCTGGCAATCAGTCTCTAACAGCATACAGTGAATCCCCCCAAGAAGGAGACAAGGCTCCGTGTTGAGGGTCAAGCAGTGGTCTGAGGTGCTGGCACACCCAACCTGGTTTTTATTACAGTCTTGCAAATACAGGACCGCCCACAGGGAGGTATAAAACAACCAATCACATCACAGTTACATCCCACATATTCCCTCCCCTTATCCTGAGAGGAAACTCAATTACACATACAGTTAAAACATACTTTCTACCCAACTTTCATAACTCTAAAACCATACATCACATTCACATAAAATTACATATTTGGAATCAATCCATTCAGGGGAACAACATATTAAAAAATGGCCTGAATCAGACCAGGGGTTCAAAAGTTAGTAAAAAGTCCTTTGTGACTAAATGAAACATGGCTTTCTGGCCCAAACCAGTTTCAGAGTCTTCTATCCTGGAGATAAGTAATTCAATTATCTCCCAGGACAGACACAAGACTCCATTAAGCACATGGTTGCAAAAAGACACAAAACACTTTAAAATACATAAAGTCACATTTATTACATAAAACACAGATATGTAACATATCCCCAGATAGCTCAGGTCCGAGCGCACATTATTAAGCGAATGGCGCTCAGACCACACGAATACAGTTTAATCGCCATGGAGCCAAAGTCTTTACAGTCAGTTTCATACGAATGGGCACCATGGGATTCCTATCTGGGGTGTAACACATTCAAACAAATCTACCGAACCCCAGGCAGAAAAGCACGAATGAAGCTTTTCTGCAGGTAAAAAAAAGATGTCTTTTAACAGGGGGCCATAGTCCAAAGGCAGCAGGCGAGCAACCAGGCTTCTCCAATGCAATGTGGCGAGATTGGTCTCGTCACATATAGATAATTATATAATCAAGACAAAGAAATTTTTTAAGCAAACTGATTCAAATTCTTATATTCATACAAGGCGTGCTCATCATCCAAACTGGCTACGCGGAGTTCCGCACAGCCAGTTCACAAGGCTTAAAAGAAATTGCACAGATACAAATTGTTTCTTAGAACAATCGGCGGTTTTGAAAAAGAAATTTGTCGAAAAAGGTTACTCTCATTCCTTTTTGGATCAGGAAATAGGTAGATGCAAGGAACTCAATAGGAATCAATTTTTAATGGATAAAGCCGATAGGGATAAGGACAAAGGAGAAGAGGATTGAACTCCTTACATCTATAACTATTTATATGCCTGCGGTTAACGACCATTCTGTGAGTGCATTTTAATCCAGCGCTTTTATGATGTTTATAATTCTACACCATTATTTGTTGTTTCTCTTTTCCATTTTTTAGATTGTATTTTTTTGTATTTTTACCTAAAAGAGGACCAAGGGATCTTCTTACAATCTATTTTTCCTCATTAGGGTAAATTATATTTTATATATCTTTTTTTATCACTGGGGTGTGCACGTGTGTTATATATATATATATACATATATACATTAAGTTCAAGTGGCCCCTGAGTGGATCCTTTTGGTGGGTGTAGGCCACTTTTTGTTGTTGTTGGCGAGGTGGAAGTGGATCTTCTCCAGTCTTGGACCCATTGTCATTATGCATACCTGCAGCCTCAGGTCAAGTTTGGTGAATCAGGGGTATCCCAAGGTGGTGTGCAAAGTCTGACATTTCATTGATCGTATGCAGTGTATGTGTTAGGTTGTCCTTCTTCATGATTAGTTTGAAGGGATGAACCCACATGTATCTCCAACCCTTGTGTGCTAAGGCGTGTAAGGGGTCTGAGTTCCCTTTGTTTTCATAAGGTAGATGGAGCAAGGTCCTGATAAAAGTTCAGAGGTTGGCCCTGGAAGGAAAGAGGGTGGTCTCTTGCAGAGGCCATCAGCTTCTCCTTTGTAGGGAATAGGAGTAATTTTACAATAACGTCCCTTGGGTGTGCAGAATTTGGCACAGGGGGACGCAGAGCTCGATGTGCCCGTTCATTAGTGAGTTCCTGGTCCGATGCACCAGGTAAAAGGGACAAACTTTTCCCTGATACTAGGTAGAATGGTGTCTGGTGAGACTGTTTCAGGCAGTCCCTGATATTATTCTGATATTATGCCTGTGTGATCTATTATTTAGGTCTTCCAAGCCATCTTTGAGCTGTAAAATCCAGTCTTACATGGCACACATTTCCTGGTGCTGCGCCTTTGACATTTGGGTAAGGCCTGCGATGTGAGTTTCAGCCTCACTGGTGTGGGAGGCGAGAGCCTCGAGGTCACCCTTAAGGCCTGTGAGTTGATTTTCCAGTTCGGATGCCATGTAGGCATTGATATCAGCAGAGGTCTCCTTTAGTAGCCTTTGCAGGTCACTCATGGTGAGAGGGGCCATGGGGTCGCCTCCCAGATTATTCGCTTTTAATACATGATTTATAAACTTATCTTGCTTTATTTTAGTTTGTTTATTTGTGTAAACGTGTAAAGAAAATGTCAAGTGATGCATGCCCCATTAATATGTTATGTGGATTTAAGTAATTTAAGGTAACTATCCACAAAGTTTGCAAACTGGCTGTAAGTACATTTTAGAACAAAAACAAAAATGGACCCCTGCACGCCAACAAAAACAAAGTTCCAATTGTATAAATACAATTCACTGTATAAACAAAATACAGACACAGTCCAAAACTGTAAAAAGTTGAAACATATAGGCAGCCTAAGTAGAAGGACATAACATGAAGTATATGAAGGGGGCATGCAGAGCAGAATTTATAGCAAAACAACTGTAATTACTGTAATTAGTGGGGGTCATTTTGCCACCCTTCTTGGCAGATTTACTCCAGATGGTTCAGGTTGGTTGGGTGATGTTTCATAGAATACAATTTTCAAACAGCCACAGATTCTCAGTATGATTGGGGTCAAGTCTTTATGATATGACTGAGATTGAACCACTTCATGTTATTCACATTTTTGTTCTTGGGGAATTCTAAAGCTGATTTTGCTGTGTGTTTGGAATCATAGCCCTGCTGAAAATTTAACATTTTCATGTTCAGCTTTTTTATCAGACTGAAATGTTTTGCTAAATTATTTCTATTTTGCTCCATCAATTCTTCCTTCATTTCTCATGGGATTATCAGGTCCTGCTGATGAAAAACATGCCCTCAGTATGATGCTGCCACCACCATACTTCACTGTAGGGATAATATTTGCTGTAGTGTGTCCAGTGTTTCATTTGCACCTAACATAGGATTTTGCACTCTCTATCTTGATCTCGTCTGAACACAGCACCTTTTTTTCATATTTTGCCGAGTCAGTTTTGTGCTTTTTAGCAATCAAAAAATGTATTTTTATGCATTGTACTTAACCATGTACTCAGGTTTTGAGAATATGCTTCTTAATCTGACTTTTAGCTATTGTTTTCTGTCTGTAGGATTTTATTTATTAGTATAGAGTTAGAGCCATGCTTTAAATAAATATATAGAGAGCCAAAGGCATTCATGGGCATCATTGTCCTTAAATAGCTTTTGTGCAGTGACATTTGTTCTTAAAGAAAGTTTCCTATGTCGCTATTTTATTTTATTAGCATTATATTTAGTTACACTTTTTGCTATTTTTATTTTATAGCTATGTTTATCACATGCTTTGCATCATTTCAAAGTGCTCAGTTTATTGACATTTTATATGGAAATATTGATATATGATGGTAAAGAGAGACGGTTTATATGGGCTATTATTGCTAAGACCTAATTTCACCTCCATAAAAGTCGGAATTCCTCATGTCAAGTATTAGTTAGTAAATTAAATCTATGCCTCAGAGTTCTTAAAGAGATTTGGCAAAAAGTTTTGCTGCAAGTTTTCCAAACTACATCATTGTAAAAGTGGTATACTAAAATTACCCCTTACCCATTTGAATATGAATGCACTAAAGGGTTGCACATGATCAGCAACAGTACTTATGTATGTTGGCATTTACAATATTCTCTGGAGCGTATTAAGGTGTCTATGATTTGCCATTAAATATGTAACCCAACTTGTCCATAGGGGCAGATCGTTCAGGAAAATAAAAAGTAATGATGTTAAAAAATCTAACAAGAAGGTCACTCATTCTCTGTGGTTAAGTAGTGATGTGGGTAATACCAGTGATGGCTAGTTAAGTTTAAAAATGGAAAAGTGTTTGACTCTACCACGGAATTTAACTTTACCCTCTGAATTGTTTAACTCTTCCAATTCCACCAGGGTATATTCAACCCCTGACCAGTGAGAGATCATGCCCTGTAAAACAAAATAAAACAAGATGCCACAGGCACTAAGCACTGTGGCATATAAAGAAACAGTAGTAAAGGGTCAGCACTGATAGAACTGTCAGACTGCTAGTTGATCCAGCACGCAGAATTGTATCACACCTAGGACTAAAGGTAACGTCTTACCGGGCCTTAGAATGGCCAGACTTAATTTACCAGAGAATAGTCAGCATACTTGCCGAGGTCAGGGACACAGAAGGAGACACAATGATGAGGGAAAGCTGAAACTCAAGGATACCAGAATACAGGGAAGTCAAAGTGAAGTCAAAGTCAATAACCAGAAATAAATGCTCAGGAACACTCTCTCAGATAACCTACTAACAGAAAGCAAGACAGGGCAATGAGAAGTAAAAATGTGTTTAAATAAGCCTCTTTCAGATCTGATTGGCCAAAATCGGCCTTTGACCCCAGAACGTGCGTGCCCGTCGTCATTACTGTGGGTAGACGTGGGGTTATAAAATGGTGTGGATCCGCAGGGGCTGGCGTCCACCAACATGTTGCAGGAGTCAGATATACTGACGCATGGCCACTGAGTGGCACTTCCATTATTGTCAGGAAGGCAATTACTGCAGATACCGCAAGGTGAGGATGAATATGTTACAAGAACAAACTGGGAAAAGTGAAATTAAGGCAGCTTTGCTCCAAAAGGAAGGGAATCCCTCTATCCCTACAGTAGTGAGGCAAATACAAAATATAAAAAAGTATAGAGGATTAGCGCCAATCTAAAAAGACACTGGTGAGAATGTTATAACCAACATAAGCTGCCTTAAATAGGTTTACAATAGATATATACACTTTAAAAATGGGATAGAATAAGAGACCTTAACTATAGGAAGAATTTTTTGTAGGCAAATAGCATTGGCCTGTGTAAAGAAATCGGTTCACTGTTTCGTAAGGATTTCTGCAGAAATTAAAAAAGATTTGAAAGTGTGGGATCATTTCCTACAAGAATATAATGGTGGTTCATTCTTGCAAATGGAATTTCAGGATACTGAATCTTTAGAATTATTTGTGGATGCCGCAGGGGCAGTTGGTTTTGGCATATTCTGGAACAAAAAATGGGTATTTGCGCAGTGGTCAGATGAATGGGTGGAGCAAGGGTTAACCAAGAATTTAACCCTGCTGGAACTGTTACCAATTGTATCAGCAATTTTGGTATAGGGTGATGAACTGCGGAATAAACAGATTTTGTGCCACTGTGACAATAAGTCGGTGGTACAGTTCATTAATTCCATGCATTCTAAATGTTGCTTTGTTATTCATTTGTTGCAAAAGCTAGTATTATGTTTAAAACATAATATTTGGGAGAAGGCTATGTATATTCCGGGTATTGAGAATAAAATAGCTGATGCTATTTCTCATTTTCAGCTCAGCGCTTTCAGGAGTTTAGTGCCGGACCCAGAGGAAGAGTGTGTAATTGCCAAAATGCCTCTGGCAATTAATCTGGGAAGAGCCCGGCAATTTCTAATGAAAGCACTTGCACAGGGCACGTGTAGTGCATATGTGTCAGCATGGAATGAATGGTATAAATTCCATGAACTAATGAGTTGATCCAGCAGGTGGTAATATAGAAGCTGCCTTCTCTTTTGTGGTTCGATGTATTAACAATGGTGTATCAAAAAATGCCATCACCAGACACCTAGCAGGTGCAACATATTTTTTGCGGCTTTTAGGTAAGCCAGTAGTAGTGAATGCAGTTATGATTAAACAGTTGTGAAAAGGGTATTTTAAAGGGGTTTGAGTTGCTGACGTAAGGGTCCTAAAACTTATTCAGTGTTAGGAGATTTGTTTGATATTTTAAACACTGTTTGTTATTCACAATTTGAAGTATATTTGTTTTCAGCAGCCTCTTCTTTAGCCAGTTTTGCATCATTAGGATCAGTAAGTTGTTTTTTTCAGTAGATTCAGACTGTCAGGTTTACAGTTTAAGAATGTGATTCACAGGTAGATATTTGGTTGCAATCTTCAAAAACCGATCAAATAGGTAAAGGCAGGTGGATTCATTTGTCAAATATCAAGGAAGGTAGAGTTTGCCCAGTGGAGACATTGCATGCTTATTTAGCAGTCTGCCCTGTGGTACATGGTCCTCTGCTGGTGCATAACTCAGGCTCTCCTCTAACACGTTTTTAGTTACAGAGTGTTTTGCAGTTATGTTTTGAAAGGCTTGGTTATAAAGGCAAATTTACTACTCATTCCTACAGAATTGGGGCAGCAACTGAAGCGACAAAATTAGGTTTTGGGGGGGGCGTGTCCGGCTGCCGACGAAGATGGCCACGTGAACAAGCTGCTCCTCATGGCCCCAGCAATAATTGTACCAAACTGAGCTTACCCCATGCTCAATCAACTCACCATTGGGCGCACAAAGAAGCTGACGGAACCCCAGGGTACCCCCAGACCATCGGAATCCGGGGCAGAGCCATCCATTCGCCCCTTCCTCATAACTCCATGGGACCTCACGTCCCAACCAGAAATGGAGGCCTCAAATGAGACAGCGACCCCCGCCAGATTCTCTGCGGCTCCATCAGCCTCGCCAGAAGCGCAGGGGACACTAGATGGGGACCTGTGAGCCCTCGTGCCCAATCTGCTTACAAAGGCAGATCTGGAAGCCCTCTTAGACCACCCCAGCAGAGTAATCAGGGATGAACTATCTCAGGTGAGGGACGCACGACTTACGGCTACAGAGACAGATACCAGAGCCCTCCAGTCCGACGGTGAACTCGCCCCCACTACAATTAACAGCTGTGAAGACAGCCTGGCCCACCTAACCACCTGGGACAAGGATCTCGATAATAGAGGCTGCAGGCTCAACCTCAGAGTGTGGGAGGTGAGTGAGGGGGGCCCGATAGAGAACCTACCCGAGATCCTACGCACAGTCTTCAGCCATGCCCTGGGAGCACAACAAATCCATAGACTGGGCCTGGTCAGAGCCCACCACGCTCTGCATGCACCGCCTGCAACCGGCGAACAGCCACGGGATATTGTCTGCTGCCTAGACAATTTTGCCATGAAGGAAGATATCCTGCACGGCACACGCCGCATGGGCATAATCCGCATCGATAACGAGCACATATCCATCTACCAGGACCTCTCCCGCTACACCCTGCAGACAAGAAAGGCTCTCAGACCAATAACCACAGCACTCCAAGCGGCAGGTATTCCTTACAGCTAGGGGTACCCCTTCCGCACCCAGAGGACTGGACCTCCACATTATACAGACCCCGACGGACGTCCCTGGATTCCATCGCTCCCTAGGGCTCCCGCTGGTACAGGTTCTGAACTGGCTGGCCCACCAATTCCTATGCCAAAAGACGGGCCCTCCACCGCCACCACCGGGCAGAGATCAGGGCAGGGACAGGCCCCAATGCAACCGCCCATGGCACCCAGACCCAACAAGGCCAGAAGAATAAAACCTGCAGCAAAACACCTTAACACGCTGAGGGGGGACGAATCACCAAATTACCCTCCAACACTCAACGAACTTGTGAGTACGTTATTCCATTATCTGGGTATACTGTCTATACATATGTTACGATTGCCCCCGGTCTAGCAGGGGGGTTGATCGCTTGGATGTCCTGGTTCCCGCAGTAGAGAGTCGAACGGAGTTCCTTCGGTGAAAGCTGCAAGTGTAGAGTATCCCAAAAGCGGTATAATCATCAATATCCCGGATCCCTACAACATGAGTCGAGGCTGCAAGTTGAGGGTCAAAACGAACTGAGTTTACTGGCACACAAACATGGCAATTTATGCAAGTCCTCAGGTCCAAGGACAGCCCCTGTGAACCTGATGGAATACAGGTACAGTACAAACAGGTAACCAATCACAGTACAATGTATCATTTGAATTAGTACCCGCCCAGCTTGGAGAGGCCAACGGTTATACAATCTAATTATCTCCAAGCGCACAAAAGACCACGTTTTATTATGCCTCATAAAACTGTATAAAAATACATAACTTCAACATTAATAGGAGAAAACGGTTCATTCTACCATTCATTCAATAGCTCGCGTTCGGGTACATTAAATATACGAATGGCGCTCCAATCCTACGAACAGAATGATCTATTTTTGCCGTATAAAGTCCGTTCGGTATTTTGGGTTGTGAGTCCCTGATGGCGGCCATGTTTTTAGATGGTTTAACGAGCAGCGGGACCTCGCCTCCAACTTATGGAACTGAACTCGGGTATAGGTTCATGCGAATCCCCGCTGTCTGTCTGGTAGTGGAAATCGTTCTGTACACGTATTAGGACCACCTGGGAGCACGGTACTTGAGTTGCGGTTAACCGCAGAAACCACAGGCTAATTGCTGACACACGACCCACGGTAGGGGGTCTCCATTCATGAGGTTATTCGGTAGTTCCCATTCGGTGATTTGTGGGCGAACGTTGATCCTCCTTGCCCGTCAATTAGTTTGTGGATAACCGCAGACCGCAGCCGCCTGGGTGGTTAATGGGCGCCACACTCTGCTTGTCGGGTGGTCGGCCATTCGGTACTTTGCGGGGTGAGGAGGTTAATTGGGGGCACACGCCAGCATTTGGGGGGTCTCTTGTTCGTATCACGAATGGGTCTTTATAAGGATTCGTATAATCCATTCGTGTTTCCCCGTGGTAAAAGTATAGGGCTGCAACAGTAACAACATGTGATAACAATAATGGAGTCATTTCAAGTCTTTTGTAACAACATGCACTGCACCACAGGGGGGATATGATATACACCTTGGGGAGGGGTCACATAGGGGACCAGGACACAGATGCACATTGGGACTAAACTTAAGAAGGGGGGAGTGAGGAGTAATGGGGAGAGAGGGGGGGGACAAAAAGGACACAATGGAGGGAGGGAGGGAAGGGACAGAAAGATCTGCCACACAAGGACGAGAAATTAGACAAATGTAACTGCAGGGGATATGATAAAACAGAATGCACACAAATGCAGACACCACAATGAGAAAGGAACCTCAGATCAAACGTGAGACAGGAGGAAAACAAATAGAAGGAACGGGTGTAGATGCATCCACCTACAAAGGTTTTATGAAAAAGGAATCTGTTCTGAATGTAATTAGCAGTACAACGCTGTGGTGACCACCACCCCAACACACACACTGATTCACTAACACGACCACCCATGTCCCATACCACTACCCCCCCGCCCCCTTTTCAGGAGAACACGCACAAAGCAACATGCACCCAACCTCACCCCAACCCACGAGATATTCACACACGCGCCTACGCCCTGCAACCCACACAATGGAATACGACCAAGAGACGACCGGGGACATGTAACCCACAAAACGGTCTACACACAGATGGCACAGCGCACGACATGTCCCATGACCCACACACATAGGGGTATCTTACCCGGACAGGAAAAAGGGTCTGCACAAGCCACACCACCACACTACCAGTCAAACACTGGTCACTGTCGCAGACGGCTGGACAAACAGATATACCCAACACAACTCAAGGCTGACTGGGGCTACCCCCCCATCAGCCAGGGACAGGTGCTCCTGCACCCCAAAGGGTAAGAACTAGGAGCACTCCCACTTGGGCAGAGTGCCTTTGTCCAGGAGTGGTCCCGGACGCCAGACCTCCTAAGTCTGTGGACCCCTCTACCAGGACCTCAGTCCACTAACCCGATCTAACTCTAGGTCCCATCAGGACCGACACACCAGCGCACACATACACACTCCCCCTCCCTTTTTTTCTCTTTTCTTTCCCTTCGCCTCTCTTTCCTCTCCCTGGCCTTCTACCCACCCCTCCCCCCAATGTGCCGCCCGCCGCGGGAGCCCCAGATGGCCGTCCACCGAACGCAAGCCCTGGGAGATACCCGCTACATTAGGGAAGATCTGAACGTCATCTCGTACAATGTTCGGGGCCTCAACATTCGGAAGAAGCGCTCCTGGCTCCTGCGAGATCTGAAATGATACCGTAATCTTCATACAAGAGACACACTTTCAGGAGAACTGTACACCATCCCTACAAGACTGCAACTACCCACAAGGACTCTTCTTGCACCGCACATTGGGTGTAGGCATCCTGTTCTCCAGGTGGATCCCTTTCGTCGAATCAGACACACTCCGCTGCCCTCATGGCAGATACATCTGTGCGAAGGGGACCATCCACAACCAGACGTACACCTTCACAAATATCTATGCACCGAATGCTAATCAATACAGATTCCTCCGTTCGACACTAGCCATCTAGATGAGATTCGCAGATGGCACTTTGATCATAGGTGGGGATTTCAACCTACCGTTCCGTCACCAAGACACTTCAGCAAACCCCGCTCAACAGACACCCAACAGACACACACGGACAATACAGCTACTTCACCGTCACCAACTCACGGACAGCTGGAGAGCACTGAACCCCGCCGCAAGGGACTACACATTCTATTCCACGACCCACACCACCTACACCAGGCTGGACTACTTCCTCCTGCCATACCACCATCTGCCTCTCCTTGTGGAATCAGAAATTCTACCCATTTCATGGTCAGACCACAACCACATCCGCATAAAACTCAAGTCACCCTTGTTCAGACCCCGCCAGGTATGAAGCGTCTCAATGAAGCGATCCTTGCAGACCCAGCCCTGGTCACAGCAACAAAACAAACTATCCAGGACTACTTCCTCACTAACGAAACCGAAGACACGACACCCCTGATGTGCTGGGAGGCACACAAAGCAGTGCTACGTGGACACTTTATTGTGCACTGTTCGGCACAGAAAAAGGCACACAACCAGACAGTAATAGACCTCAACAAGGAGATAGCGGAACTGGAATACCGCCATAAACAGACAATGGACCCCTCGACGTACCGTGACCTACTTCTCAAGCGCAACCTACTAAAACAGCGCAGGAATCACCTATATATTCCCAAGATTAAAAACGCTAACCAGCAAATGTGCCATCTACTGGACCAGATTGCGGCTGCGTTCACCCAATATTACGAAGACCTCTACAATTTACGACGAGCCGCACAAGCTGCTGGGCGCCCCCGCAGAAGCGAGGCTAGCCGTGCATACAGCAGAACTAAGACAAGTAGCCGCCTCGGACTGGGATGAATTGGACGCCCCTATAACCATGGAAGAACTGACATACGCAATCAGAAAGGCAAAGCACCAGGGTCAGATGGACTACTGCTACTATATTATAAAACCTTCCTACCGGACCTCCTGTCGAAACTACACTCAGCCCTGAATTCAATTCTAGACAGCGCTACCCCCTCAACCCAATTCACAGCAGCAAACATCACCATCCTCCCGAAAGAGGGTAAAGACCAGATTGCGGCTGCGGTGACAACTGCGCAAGCTACCGCCCGATATTGGTCCTGGATGTGGATGTCAAGCTCCTGGCAAGCATGCTGGCCAACCGCTTGGCACCTCTACTCCCGGACCTCGTCAACCTAGACCAGACGGGGTTCATTCCAGGAAGAGAGGTCCGAGACACCATACGGGCACTGAACCTGATCTCCGTAGTGGTGCAGTCCAACCAACAGACTCTCATCCTCTCCACGGATGCCGAAAAAGCTTTTGATAGGGTAGACTGGGAATTCCTCTTCAAAACCCTCCGGAGCCTGGGCATCGGCCCCAAATACATACAATGGGTTGAGGCGCTCTACAGTGAACCGACGGCTAGACTCTGCATCAATGGGGCCCTCACGGACCCGTTCCACATACGCAACGGAACACGCCAGGGATGCCCCCTATCCCCCCTGCTCTTTGCACTAACCCTAGAGCCATTCCTTAATAAAATCAGAGGCAACGAGGCGATCCGTAGACTCAGTATAGGCCGATTACAACACAAAGTTCTGGCATATGCAGATGACCTTCTCTTCATTGTACAACACCAGGCCACGACGCTGCCCACGATCATGACTGAATTCAAGACATACGGCAAAGTCTCCAACTTACGCATCAACTACACTAAATCAGAAATCTAAATCAAAAATCTTAAACTTGGATTTCCCGGCAGTAGACATGGGCCCCACCCTGAGATTAAGGACCAACACCGCGATACCCCGAATGGTGGACATACTCACACCCCCATGCACAATAAAGCCAATAGCAGACCTGTTTCCGGACCAAAGGCACACCTTCCTACATGCTATAGCAAGGGAACAACTACAGCGATGCACGTTCGATCCCCCAACAACTGATTCTTACATGGGATGGTACGAAGTTTGAGTCCCTGTGCCTTTCAGATGCACCCCCCCGAGAGCGATATCCCAGATATGCACCTCATTGACACCTTCTGGCACCACCGTGCATCAGGCGCTGGGAATAAGACCTGGACAAAACACTCACAGATGCAGACTGGGATAAGATCATTACACTCACTCAGAAGACCCCAGGATCAGCAAGGCTCCAAGAAAATTTGTATAAAGTATTTACGAAATGGTACATCACCTCAGTGAACCTACTTTCAGGATTCCAGAATGATCCAGCACGTAGAATTGTATAGCACAGAGGACTGAATGGTAACGTATACCGTACCTTTGAATGGCCGGACTAACGTACCAAAGAATAGTCAGGAATAGCCGAGATCAAGGCAAACAGAAAGAGACACAACGATAAGGAAAAGCCAGGAGTCAGGGATGCCAGAAAACAGTGAAGTCAAAAACAATGACAAAGTCAAATAACCAGAATTACCAGAATCAATAACGCGCTCTCGGACAACCACAAGGGAAACCACGACAGGGCACTGAGCAGGATGAGAACTGGGCCTAAATACCCCTCTAGATCTGACCCCATTTCCCATTTGGTTCCCATTTCATAATTGCTGCTCAGCATTAAGCCTTCTGTGGATTTGGATGCTGCTCGGCACAACTTTTCCTGTGTGGACAGTAAATGTCATTAACCACATTTTTATAAGCGGATGGATACGTGACACCTACATGCTAGGGACAGCTCGAAATCAAACATGTGCTGGCAATGCGGACTGGGTCATTTCTCCACCTATGGTGGGACTGCTCCCTCATATGGACGTTTTGGGAAACAGTAGGTCGAGTGATCAACGAAATTGCAGATGAATACGTCTCGATGACACCAGCACCTTTTCTACTACACCGTACAACAATACCCGTGCCGGCATATAAACGATCAGTGATACCGAGACTCCTCAATGCAGCGAAAGCAACAGTCACAATCTTCTGGAAGCAACGACGCACCCCCTGACTCAGGCGTTCGGTAAAGGAGGTGGAAGACATCCGGAAATTCAAGGACCTGAAGGCAACAACAGCGAATGCAAAATAGAAACATGTAAAGAGATGTTTCTACTGGCTACGACATATCACCTCAGATGACTTTGTGACACTCTTGAATGCACCTGAACACCGGGAGGAGCACACGGGAGGCTTGTGAAAGGCGACCACCTGGGGCACCAGCGGAGCGGGGTTACCCGGAACGGGGACGGGAGATAAACAATGACCGGATGGTAAAGATATCCACCTGCTCCCAAGCCACCTCCCCCTCTGCCCTCCACCCCTCCTCTTTTTTTTTTCTCTATTGTCCCACCCAAGTTCCTGAAGCGTGCTTCACACGAACACATCCCCTAGAGGGAGACACACATGCACAAAGATGTGCGAACATAAACAAGACCATATGATTCAGATAAGTGCACAACCCCATAAGCTACACACCAGAACACCAAGACTCGCGACAGAAGCTTCAGACCGAGACACCCAAAACCCCACCAGACGGGAGAAGAACCACATAATACACATGCAGCATACGTGGCTGCACAGCCCTTCAACTACTATGACACTACCCAGACACACATACACCACCATCACCAAGACAGAGCCAGCCCCGTCTGGTAAGATGCATTCATAAACCAATAAACCATCCGTATTGAACTACGCAAATACATCAACACTACACCAACACGACCACACATACGTGTAATCATTGAGCCACAAAAACGCTCTCACTACTCAACACAAATATGAACAGGTGGCAACGCCAATATCAGCACAATTTTCGGCAATAGCCTCCTAGATACTAGGAACAATATACTATTGCAATGATTTACCCGATGGCTAAACGTGTACAAGTTCATACCAGATGTACAATACACAGTGCCTCTGCGCAGGCACCAAAATGACTAAATGTGGTATATATGCTATGATTACACATGTGAAATAAAAACATATTTAAAACAAAATGAGGTTTTGGAGCAGATGCAATTAAGAAGATTGGGAGGTGGGAGTCAAACTATTTTAAGTTATATGTGTAAAATGACATGATGTAATGTTTGTTTTTTCCTCCTTTCACTCTTTTATTAGTAGGAGCAAGGATATGGGCTGAAGTTGGACTTCAATCATGATGACGTCGCAATATATTGGAAATTCACCAGTTAATGGAGCTCATATTAGACTTGGCCTGCTCCAGATACTTTAATAATTCATATGGGGGGTAATGATATAGATGTTGTTAAATCAGTGCAGTTATTACGTAAGGTTAAAAATGTTTGTTTGGAATAGAGAAAGTTATTTCCTTACATCATTCTAGTTTGGTCAGAGATGGTCCAACGCTGGTAATAGTTAACAAACCGAGAGTTAAAAGCGCTGGAGAGAGTGCGTGGAAAGTTGAATTTGGCAATGTCAAGATTTTTGCCATGGTTGGGCAGGTTTTCATACAGGCATTTAGAATTAGATCAGAATGAACAGGGCCTGTTTACTAAAGACCAGGTTCATTTGTCAAATATCGGTCTGGATATTTTTTATCTGGATCTGCAAAACATGATAGAAAGGGCCTTGGCTGTGGAGGGAAGTTCTGAGGAAGGATATGTGTTAAATGGTTGTATATAAAAGGCGGCCAGGTTAGCTATGACTGACTGGCAATAAAGTGATGGTGAAAGTTAAAAGTTTTGGAAGTAAAATGAAAGTGTATATGAATATGTTACCGTTATCAAGTTATGGTGGTATGCCCCCTTTCAAGCTTTAAATAAACACCACAGTCTAGCCCATTGAAAAGAATAATCTGTGTCTGTGTTTATTGTGTGTTCTAAGTTACTTATGCAAAATATTTCCTACCATACATAAAGATGCCACAGGCATTAAGCACTGTGGCATATACGTATGGTGGCAATAGAGAGTTAATTGTCCTATTGGTACAGTTAAGAAATGTTTAGTGAGAGTTCATGGATAGGTTGTTGGGCAGAGTGGGACAAGTAGCTGGGCAGATTTAGTGACACAGCTGTTGCTGGGGAAAAGAGCTGGCTGAGGATTGGTTGCTGGCCGTGAGCCAGCAAAGTGCGGGAAGCCAGGAAAGAATAAAAGGTGGCAGCGCAAGCGCAATCCCTGTCAGCTGTTTGCAGGACAGGAAAAGCACAGACTATTTGCTAACTTTCTTTATAATTAATGTCATGGTGTTTGGAAGCTTGGTGCAAAGTCATCCTCAGGTTCAAGTTCTGAGGAAGGATATGTGTTAAATGGTTGTATATAAAAGGTGGTCAGGTTAGCTATGACTGACTGGCAATTGATTGATGGTGTAAGTTAAAAGTTTTGGAAGTAAAGTGAAAAAGTTTATGTGAATATGTTACCATCAACAAGTTATGGTGGTATGCCCCCTTTCAAGCTTTAAATAAACACCACGGCCTAGCCCATTGAAAACAATAAACTGTATCTGTGTTTATTGCATGGTCAAAGTTATTTTTGCAAAATATTGCCTACCATACATATATTAATTGATGTATTTAGCGAACACCAACTTTAAAGAGGTTTGACTCTACGTGTATTGGACACTCTAAAATACAGGTCTGCCTATGGTCCTATCTTATAGCACTGACATTATGCAGCAACTTTAGGGCAGTAGAGTCAGACCTCTTTAAAGTGTCAAATACATGCATCATTAGTTTAATTTTGTTTTATCGGGCATGGTCTCTTACTAGTCAGGTGTTAAATGCACCCCACAGAATGGGCAGAGATATTTTCCAAGTTTTTCTGCCTTGTACTTGTGTTGTATTTGATTGATTATATTTTTGCTTACTTGGTCTGTTTAAGCTAAAGCATGTGCATATTTACAAATGTAAACATGTTTTAACATCTGTTACTAACCTAATGCCGCATTATAACCGTGCTGTCTGTCTATAACAGTCATGATTCTTACCATTTTCATTGGATTCTGCTTCCATGTCAGTACCTAGCCTTAACAAACGGTGGAGGTGTCAACATAAGGAAAGATAACGTGCTCAACCTGAGGCTGAAGGTACTGTAACTGTTGAGATGAAGACTTTGGCAACAGACCAGGGGCGTTTTAGCCGCGAGGCAAACAAGGCATTTGCCTTGGGCGGCATTTTTCAGGGGGCGGCAAAAAAAGCCGCCCCCCAAATGCCCAGGGCAAATGTCTTGTTAGCCTCGCAGCTAACAGACATGCTGGGCGCTGGGCGGCATTGGCGGGCGGCTGGCGGCTGGCGGCTGGCGAGGGAGCTCTTCCTGTGAGCTATCTGCTCAGCTCCCTCACCAGCCACCCGCCCGCCCGCCAATGCCGCCCACCCAGCAGCCACTGGACCACCAGGGAGATAGAGAACCCCTTCCCTCCCCAGCATTCCCAAAGGTAAGGAGGCTGGAGGAGGGGAGGGGAGGAGAGGGGTGGGGAGGGGAGTGGGGGTTAAAAAGTACATGTGTTAATGTGTGTGTGTGTGTCTGTCTATTAGTGTGTGTGTGTCTATTAGTGTGTGTGTGTCTATTAGTGTGTGTGTGTGTGTGTGTCTGTTAGTGTGTGTGTCTGTTAGTGAGTGTGTGTGTGTGTGTCTGTGAGTGTGTGTGTGTGTCTGTGCGCGGGGGGGAAGGGATGGGTGGTGGTCGCGCGCGGGGAGGGGTTGGGGGGCGCCTGAGTTTTGTCCTGCCTAGGGCAGCACAAAACCAGGATACACCACTGCAACAGACAACTGCATGGAGGTTGCAGTAAGTGTTTTCTCATGCTTGTACACACAGAAGTGGCTTGAAAGAAGGTACATTTATTAATATGCTAATGGACTTTTAACACTTCAACTGGGAAAAAAGCTCACCATATAATATACCATTTCTTAATTAGAAATGTATTTGATTTTGGGCATAAAATACAATTATGTACGTTCACTCTTTTCTATGTAATCTATTATATCTGACTAGTATCCAAATGAATAAGTTCATTTTAAGCAACAATCTTTTAAAAATTCTGATATATTTTCTATTTCTTTCGCAAACCAAGTCTTTCCTAAAAATGGCTCTTTCCACAAAATGCAATTTTTGGTTCGACTTGGTCAACATAAACTCTGTTGCATAGTTTGTTTATCTGCGTTTCACAAGATTAGTCACATAAGAATATTGGTCAAATAAACAACTATTGCAGCTATTCTCTGTCTCATTTCAGCAGATGTAGGCAGATTCTCTCTAAATGAGCCTCATTGACAAAGAAGAGAACACATTCTAAAAATCAATATATCAAGGAAAACAAATAAAATGGCAAGTGCTTGGATATTGCTTTTTCGTATTTCTAAGATTGTGCAAACATCCTCAGAAATGCATGACATGAGCTATCACTAGCATTGCAAAATAATCATTTATAGAGTGCATTGGGGAGCACTTAACTATCTGATTGTCCAAAGTGGTGGATAGCCACCTATTGTGATTCATGGTTCACATATCTGAAACATGTATATTTCAAATATTATAACGCTGGTATTGAACTTTTGCTAGTTAAAAGGTTCTTTTTATTTTTTTTCAAATGATTGGAAAGTATATCATTTGTTCAAAAAGTTTGAAAATGTTTACAGAACTCTGTCCTCCCATTGACTTTAAACATAGATTGACAAGTAATACACGGACACACATTGTAAAGACATATATAGAAGACATATTCAGAACATAGCTTTTAGAAATCCTTATTATAACAATCTTTTCCAAGTACATACGATGTTCCCATATCCAATAGCATCTTTAGTTTTATTGCAGATACGATATGTTTCATTCGTGATAAACACAACCATTGTGTTTTGTTCTTAAGTCTAAAATTTTAAAAAGTGCCATATTAGTAGAACATTTTCAACAGTGTAATTTTAACAAAAAAATAAAAAATAGTTAAAGAAAGTGAATATGTGGGGATCTTAAACAAAAATGAACTCGTATAAAAGAACGAGTTTATGAACCTTCATATATAGATATAGGCAATGTAACTTTCTCATTTCATGATATGAATCTGAAGCATAAACATAGGTACTCTAAATGGTAATGATATATCAAGTAAGTTAAAGATGTTTTCTGGGGCCTATTATAATAGCCTTCCTGCTGTGTAGCCAGTATTCACTATATAATGTAAAACCAAGGTGCATTCATCTTTCATGGGATGCGTTTCCTAGGAATCAATTTAATGTTTCTTAAGAAAATTAGATGCAGTCAGTTGAGCTTCCAGAATCACCAAATGTTTTATTTATTTTTCGATAAAAAGAAACCAGCATAAAAATATGTGTAAACCATTTATAATTATTGTATTTTGCTATCAAATATCTCTTTTAGTTTTTTTATAGTATCCTGTGGTTTCTATGATGGACTTAAAGGAATTACAAGGTCTGTAAAATAGCTCCAATAATTGGTGATCTTTCACATACATGGCACTCTTCAAACTCGTGCTTTATAACTAGTACAGTAAATATTATAGCTAGAGGTTATGGTGCTTAAAGTTTATGGGTGCATTCATCCAATTTTCTGTCAAACTGCTCTGAAACATGACAACATCCATAACTGCCCCCACTGTCACTTGGATAATACACAATTGTATTTGCTCTTACCATTGTGAATCTAGCCAACCTTGCATGACAATGATAGACTGGCCATCCTAAGAAAAAAAGTAGTGGGGTGAGTGGCACTCAGAACATGAATGTCATAATAGTGGTGCTGCTATGGAGACCAACATTTATGCATAGTACACTCTAGGCACGATAACCACTAGACTGTGAATGGGTCACAGTGCTTGGAGCATCCTGGCACTGTTGCTTCGTTAAACCATTTAGGAGAGTTTAATAAGTTTAAAACTAGCAGTCTCTGATCACCCACAGCCCAATCCCCACTTGAGGTATAGAGATAGCACTCTTCTTTCTAGTCATACCAAATTATACCAGCAATGGCACTCTCAGCTATTCATAGCCACTCACTACTACTCAGAAAAATGCTTCCTAAATGTTGTTTGGGCTGCTGCAGAATCTTGAGCATTAAATCATTAAAAAAAATGGTTTAAACCTGATTAGAAGGTGATTCCAAACACTATAACCATGTAAAAAAGAGATATATCAGTTATAGTGCCTACAGGATCCCATTAAGGGAACAGTGCACACAAAATATAATGTCAACTATTACAAGGCTACTAATGTAACCTGTGTTAAGCAAATTTATATTGGGATTTTGTTACACATTATAGCCATGCTATAATGTTTATTGCACTAGTTATGTAAGTTATGTAAGCCCACCACTGTTAAAGTACAGCAACATTGGTGGGTCCTGCAGTAATCTTGACATGGAAAATAAACATGCCAACTACAAAAGTTACTGCTTAGACTGCTTCTAGAGGCTCTACTCAAAGGTTTTCATTTTTTGAGTTTACATCCAATGGGGCACTGGTAAGTAAAGGGGTGATATGTTCAAACTAAGGAACGTAGTCAAGACCCATAACATACAAATAAAAAAGGAAATAGGAGTACTCACCCAGAACCTGCAAATAGCTAGCACTAGGGCTGCAAGAGGGACCAACATTTACGCAATATTCACATTGAGGGGATAGCATACCCATGACAATTTTTTATTCTTACAAGGCTTGCAAAATACCCCAAATATTGGTGAGTCTTACACCAACCTTGACATTGGAGACTAACATGCAAAGCTTGCTGCTTAAATTACTATAAGGTACTTTTCAAATGAATGCATTGTTGTAGTCATGTCCAATTGTAAGTGCTGGTAGGTATACAAATGTATGGCTATAAGGTGTGCATAAATCCTCATGTATGCATAATAAACCATCTTCTTGAAACATTAATGTGTAACACATATAAATAATCTACTTCAAGATTTATATTATTTAGTGCAAAACATTTAAAAACAAAAAAATTTATCTTATTCAACATTTCTTGCATAAATAACCTGAAAAATTGAATGACATAAGCACATATTAAAACAACAGAGCAGGGTTGGCGGAAGCCAATACACTATTAGTGACTTTGTATACAGAACATTAAATCAAGGATTATCAAATGACTCTGTCTAATGAGAGTAATTAAGCTGCAATGTGCTAAAAATGTGTTGTTTAGGGCAGGTCTGAGAGAAGTGTTTTGTGATTTGGTAAAGAAAAAGCCTGCCATTCTTTGTGAATAGCAATTTAAGCAGCAATTCACTTGGCATAGCAGGCCTTTCCATCAGCAAATCACAAAGATACTGTTGATTTTTTGCAGTGTTATAAAGCCAAATACCCGCTGTAACTAAAGAGGCCAAAAGGCTTTTTTTGAACTGGATAAAATTGCTAAGGAGTATTCCTTAAATGTTTGAGAGTCGGGCACTGGCAAAATAAACACGCATATAATGAGACATGCACTGAAGAAGTATGTGTTTTTTCTTTAAAGAGGGAAACAGAAGCATCATTTAGAATTATGGAAGTTATAAAATTGTTGTTATGGGAAAATGCTACCCAGCTGCAGGCCACAACCAGGAAAACATTGAACTGCAACCATTACTTAATGGAGTACAGCTAGATACCAAGATAATCAAAATCAGATGTTATCTTCAGAAAATAACACCTGGCATTTGATATGACTTCTCAAAGAGAAGGATAGCTAATAAGTGAATGGGCAAGTATACTGGCACTCTTTTCCGAATGGTAAAATTAAGAAGGACTTTTATGACTGGGACCCAGTATAGGTAAGGGACTACTCCAAAGTGAAGGCTGAGATCTTGCATAAAGTGATGACTGTCCTCCTTGTCCAAAGACTGCATGATTGGACTTTCTGCTAAGGAAATCCTATTTGACCCCTGTTGTTAGAACTTGTTGTAACGGCACCCCCAGGCATAAAAGGGTTAAACCGCCGTTTAGAAGATCTTCCCCTTCCAGAGATACAGGCACAGTTACTGCAGAACACCAAACTCCCGAACTGCATACAAGGGAATGCTCCAATCTCCCGAACTGTATACAAAGTAGCACTCCAAACTCCCGAACTGGAACCTCACGAATAGCTGCTAGCAGACGAACAGGAAAAGCACCCAGCGGCTTACACTCCTGGCAATCAGTCTCTAACAGCATATAGTAAATCCCCCCCAAAGACGAGACAGAGCTCCGTGTTGAGGGTCAGCAGTGGTCTGGTTTATTGAGGGCTACCTGCCCAGTATTTATGCAGGTCTCCCAGCTGGTGGACACTCCCCTAGGGGACCAAATGGGAGACTGTGACAAAGGACAGACATGAACCAATGACAGACACACAGAGGTAAAACATCCCCACAATGCATCCTAATTTCCCTCCCTCTGTCCTGGAGATAATTGGGAAGTAATGAAATTATCTCCCAGGACAGAGGCAAAACTCCATTAACCACATGGCAGTAAAATACAGTAAAAGACATAAAAATGTATAAAGTTACAACTGTTGCACAAAACATATACATTCTACCTATCCCCAGATAGCTTAGATCTGAGCGCACATTATTACCGGATGGCGCTCAGATCACATACATACAGTTCAATCGCCATGGAGCCAAAGTCTTTCCCATAGTCTTTCGTTACATGAATAGGCTCCATGGCGTGGCTATCTGGGGTAATGCTGTTCATACGGTTAAACTACAGAATGAACAGGCATCCGGTTAAATGACCGAATGCAGAAGCAAGAAGGCTTTTTAACATGGGGCCATAGTCCAAGGGCAACAGGCCAGCAACCAGGCTTCTCCAATGCTTCGTGACGAGGTTGGTTTCGCCACACTTGTAATTCTTGCCAAGAAGTGTCTGGATCCAGAAATGTATATTACGAGCCTTAATGTAGAGATTTAAGTGGTTGACAGGTTCCTTCATTGTTACATCGTTAGATCTTTATGATAAACCCATGTACAGCTGATCAGCTAATTGGACTTGTGGAAATATATGTTTTCATGAGAACCTTAAGACTGTTTGGGGTTGAAGGGACATAAAATTATTTATATATTCACATGGATCCTATGTACCCACCAAAGGAGAACTTGATGACCCTTACTCTAACATTGAGGAACAGATGTTATGCACCCTCCTCTCTGCTTATCAAAAACATTTACTGTAGATGCTCTCTGTGATCTCAATGAAAGCATAGCTGGCACATTCTGTTTGTTACCACCTCCTCTCAACAGTCATATTGGAAGGCACCACTAACTACTCAACCACATTGAAAGGAGCAATATACTACAGATTATTATTTTTTTTTTAAGTATCTGCTTCTACAAGCAACTGCATGTTGTAAAATTAAAACAATAAATAAATGATAATATCCTGATGCCCCCTTCACCATCTGTAGAGATGCAAGGCTAAAGATCCTCTCATCCTCCAAGCCACCTCTAGCAATACCTATGGTTCCCTCCTCTTTAGACATAAATCCAGTAAAAAGAATTAGGGGGTTACATAGATTCTGAAAATATTTGGTGAACTTTTTTATTTTATATTGTTAGTGCAGTATGTGCAATTGTGAATCTTAGTATGCTAAATTATGTGGAATATTTAACAATTAGGTGTTATGTATGTTATGTAAATAGAAATGCTAAAAAGGTGAAAGTTACATTAAATTCAGGGAATATGTTTACCTTAACCCCTTCTGGATGATGGAGCAGGCTATGTCATCCTACAAAAGGTCAGCCAATGCAGTCAGTTTGAGTCATGTGATCATGGTGACAGCCTGTTACCACAATGTCTATTGCAATGAGCTGTAACAGTGGATGAGACATTGTTCTCTACCTCTCTCATTCCTTTGATTTGAGGTGAGAGGGGCAGAGAGATCAATGATACTGTAATTTTTTTTATTTTTTTGTTTTGTAACCCCTTACCTGCTGTCTGATCACTGTACTTTACATTATCTGTGTTGTATGGTACTGTATCTGGGATCAGTGTGATTAGAGGGCTCTCTGATCAAGCTGAGTTTTTTTTTTTGTTATTTCTGTAAAATACAAAAAAAAAAACTTTCAGTACTGTGCACAACTATTTATTTTGTGATCAGTAATATTATTTTAATTTTGGTGTTTGGCATAGGTGGAAGTTGGAATTGGGGGTTGCTATTTTAGAGGTTTTAGCAAATTAATTAAAAAAACCTTTATATGGCAAGCTATTATGTGGCAAATGAGGCTTACTCCATTCTTACAGGCTCAAATAGTGACTCTCTCGCAGACAGTGACACTCTTATAGCCTCTGACATTGAACCTCTAAGCGAGTCCTCCAGAGATGGTGCCCACCACCATCTTCAGGGAGGTGCTTACGATGCCCTACAGTGCTAGCTTAAAAATCTAGGTACCCTTGAAACTTTACTGCCCTGGAAATACCCATATTCATGGCTACACCTAGCATCACAACATCTGTATATGTTTGTGAGCCAGTGAACTATTTCATGACATATTTGAGCTGTTGGCTGTATGCCATCCAGTATCTTTCTGCAAATTCGGGGTCACGCTACAGTAGGAAGTATGTGCACTCCAGTGATGTTTCAGAAATGAAAACAAATAGTAATAAGTATTCTTTATTCTTTTGCGATTGCTCCATTTTAATGATAACACCTAGTGTCCCCCTAGAAATTTGGCACCTCATTCAACTTCTGATTAACCTACAATCACACTATTATATCACAGACCAAAATATTTGTAAATTATGAAATTTAAAAGCAGATTGCTTTTTAAACAACATATCCCATCAAAGCGGTCATGATATGGCATGAAATTCTATCAAATATGAAAATCCACAAGTGGCTACACATGGGAATTTTGGATTCATCATGGGAAGTAATGTCATCTTAACTCATCCTGATTCAGTGGGCACAAATGGCAAGATGGTGTGGGATCTGCTCCTTTCCTTGTTAAATTATGGTTATCATCTATGGGTTGATATTTAGTATACTAGTATCGATTTATTTAAAAATGTATTTTGTTTTGAAACCCTAGTATGCGGCTCAGTGCATAAAATATGCAAAGGGTTCCTCCAAACAAAAGACAGAAACAGTAGAGCCTTCACATTCACAGCTCTATTCCAGGATGCGGGACAGGCCCGTTGGTACACTGATTAGAAAGATGTGTACATGCTTTCTGCAATGCACGCCAACCATACAGTGCCAGTATCCGTCAGAGGAAGAATTGAGCATGCTGGAAAAATTAAAGTGCATTGTAGAGTTTAGCATGGATTTGGCCAATCAATGTATACAGCCTTATTTGGCTAGGTGCTAGTACAAAAAAACTAGATGCTGGTACAAGAAAAAAATTGCCATCTGTTTAAACCAAGTTGCGATTTTTAATTCCTATGTGCTCTATAAAAAAGCAGCCTTAGGGAAGTCATTTTGAAATTTGAAGTTAAAACTTTTGTTCAGTATGGAATTTACCCAGTCCCCCAATCCCAATCTCTTTTGAATCAGAGGATGTCCAGAAACTTTGTGACAAGCACTTTCACTTTCCCACACCCTGTAAAAAATGTTGCACTCGCTACCAGAAAGGAATTCAAAAGGACTCTAGTTATTACTGCTCTTCCTGCCCATCTCTACATTCACTCTAAACAACACACTGTTTCAGAGTCTGATTTACAGTCTGAATACAGAGCTGAATTATTGAATCACTTAGTTTGTTTGATTATTCTGTATTCCTGACCTCAGCTTGTCCTGATTAATCTTTGTTAGCTGACTTATTGACTTGTTATACCGACTACTCTGACTCCTGGATCCCTCTGACCTTTGCCTATCCCTGTTTACGTTAAGCCCAGCCATTATAAAGTGGCTACACAAAACAAATCCAAATTCTACATTTAAAATACTTGTTAAAATGATATGCCATCATGGAGGTAATATTCTTTCCTGGGCTGCTACACTGCCTCAAAAAAGTGACATAGGCCCAGAAAATCACTTTGTCAAATTTCCGAATTGAAAAGGGCATCAAATATATTGGCTGTGTGATTTCTCAAAAAAAAACTAGTGCATGTTATATTTATGATACAATGTTTAAAAAAATATTGATGCTTTATTGCACTAAGTCACATCAAGATTATGAAATGTTCTGTGAAAATGGGATATATGTGTGTGAAAACAAAAACACAAATAAAGGTATAACCACCAAATTGGGTCTGCATTTGTAATAAAGTGGCTAGATCCAACAACTCAAATTATGCCTTTTGGCATACTCTAGGTTTCCTACCTTTAAATACGTGTGCGATAATGGTGAAAATGTTATCAGCCAGACTGCCATACTGTCTCAAAGGCAACATAGGCCAAGAAAATCAAATAGTCAAATTTCCAGATATGAAGACTGATATGGTCATTACCCATGTTTTGCCCTGTAACTTTCCAAAAATGCATAAAGTCGGTATATGGGACCGACTGTTGAGACATTGCTGAACACAAATATGAGTGTTTTAGAGCAGTAAAATATACAAGGATGATGAAATCATCGGTGAGAGTGCCATACTTTTGCAAATGGTAATCAATGATGGGAGTAATTCTAATTTTTGGGCTTTTATCACACAAAGTCAACATAGACCAAGCAAAGCAATCTGGCAAATTTTAATGTGTAATAATTGAAAAGGGGGAAAGCCCTATATTTGACCCTGTAAGTGTCCAAAACATCATAACACCTGTACATGGAGCATATTGTTGTACTCAAGAAACATTGTGAAACACAAATATGAGTAAAATTAAAAAAAAGACTGGATATACCCCACTATGCATATACTGGGTTGTCTAGTTTTGCAAATGTTCAGCTTTGATGGGGATATTTTTATTCCTTGGCCACTATACATAGATCCTGCACTACCATTTGGCAAAAAAAGGCATTTACCTAGATTGCTGATCTCCTTGGGGTGCCCACCAGGAAGTTTCCTGGATGGCTGCTCCTGTCTGGGACTGAAGCATCAGCTGAGTGGCACCTTAACCACCATCACAATAATACATATAGCACACTACTGGATATAAGTGCCCATTAGTATCCTCTCCCCAGTCTGACAGGAAGCTGCATTCTATGTGATCACTTCCCTATCAGACCGGGGAGAGGGTTTAGATGAGC
The DNA here is from genome assembly GCA_933207985.1 of Pelobates cultripes. NCBI lineage: Eukaryota > Metazoa > Chordata > Amphibia > Anura > Pelobatidae > Pelobates > Pelobates cultripes. The sequence continues at coordinate 260,752,112 of OW240914.1, forward strand.
TTATACCTCAGTCTGTGGCTCAGCCATGGCTGGCTGGCTGAATTAGGATTGTTGTATGCTCCCTTGCTGCTGGTCAAATGGATCCTGCACCCTTTGGGATGGAGCGACCTAAGGTGGCCGCCTGTGCTGCCTCATGGTTGTTGAGCTTGGTTATCTGTACATCTTGCACCAACAACTTCCAAATTTCTTTTCTTACAGGGCGGAGTAGGGCAAAGAAGTAAGATGGAGGAGTTAAAAACACAAGGGGAAAACAGAACTACTAGTAGAATATAAACAATGGATTTTCTCCACACTTCTGGTCAATCATCACATGAGTTTTAAGTTCTACCTAGCTAGGTCTGGAGCACCACGACTGTACTTTGGATTATTTGCTTTGAAAAGTTTTATCCCTTTGAGACTTTTTCCCCATCACTGGAAATCTATTTATTAGAATCAACATACTTTAAAATCAGTTGTGTTCAAACCTAGTACTAAAACACAAGTCCTCTTTTTTTTCTTTTTTTTTTTTTTGTTGCTAAAAATAGTTCAGACACCTTTGAATTGAGCTTAAAACCTTTGGTATTCAAAAGTTTGCAATAAATGTAGGAAATATGGAATAAAATACTTTTTTTTTCACTAATGTTTGAAAATTGTTACAGCTGTTAGTTCCCCCACATGCAGTAAGTGTTAAACGTTCCCATTATTTTAAGCCTTTAGCTGTGTTGTTTGGTCATGAAGAGTTTTTATAAAAGAACATTTGAAATTAGAAAAATACAACATTTATGATTTACAAGGATAGATGGTTTTCAAACACAAAGCACTACTTTAGTTATCTGAAGGTTTTTTATCATAAATATTTTTCCCGATTGTTGGTGTGAATAGCATAGGCATTTAAGGATCCACATATTTGTTTTCTTTTCTATAACAACAAAAGTCTCTTGAAGCAGGAGACATTCGTAGGGGCTACAGCATTTCAGTGTGGTGGCTAAAATGACTATATTTTTTGCCTATAGAAAATTCTATATTAGTAAAAGCAGTATTTTCTTTCTTACTCATACAAATAAATATAGAAATAAAAAGAAACCTTGTATCAACAATTAAAGTTATGACGGTTTTCAAAATAGAATGTTCCCCTAATTCTGTAAATTGCAGGCTATAAAATAGATGTACTTTCAACCAATGTCTAATGTCTGTAATTTTTTATTACTGGATAAAATCATGTATACCAGAAAGTATTCTATTCTGATATATCATTTTTTTTGACAGAATAAAATATTCAGCACACTTAGACATTTCATATCCACTCTCTACAATTGCCGTTTAGAAAACTAATGCAAATTTGCTAATTTTTAATACTTCTCAATTTTGAAGTAATGATATATTGGTTGTTACATTGACATATCATACATTTTGCTGTATTGTGTGTGTGTATGTATATATGTGTGTGTATATATATATATATATATATGTGTGTGTGTGTGTATATATATATATATATATATATATATATGCATGTGTGTATATATATATATATATATAACATACAGTGCTCAAAAAAATAACACAAATAACACATCCTAGATCTAAATGAATTAAATATTCTTCTGAAATACTTTGTTCTTTACTTAGTTGAATGTGCTGACAACAAAATCACACAACAATTAAAAAATGGAAATCAAATTTTTCAACCCATGGAGGTCTGGATTTGGAGTCACACTCAAAAAACACACTACAGGCTGATCCAACTTTGATGTAATGTCCTTAAAACAAGTCAAAATGAGGCTCAGTAGTGTGTGTGGCCTCCACGTGCCTACAACGCCTGTGCATGCTCCTGATGAGGTGGCGGATGGTCTCCTGAGGGATCTCCTCCCAGACCTGAACTAAAGCATCTGCCAACTTCTGGACAGTCTGTGGTGCAACGTGATGTTGGTGGATGGAGCGAGACATGCTGTCCCAGATGTGCTCAATTGGATTCAGGTCTGGGGAACGGGTGGGCCATAACATAGCATCAATGCCTTCGCCTTGCAGGAACTGCTGACACACTCCAGCCACATGAGGTCTAGCATTATCTTGCATTAGGAGGAACCCTTATATATATATATATATATATATATATATAAAAATATATTTATAAAGAAAGGTGTAGCCTGTAATTGTGGGAGGGTTTACCCGGGTATAAAAACATGGGCCACCCCTCTCACTGGACTGTTAACGCTGGGTTCATCCTGACACTATTTACTTCCGGTTCCGGTTTGTGACCTCCAGCCTGGGAGGTAAATTGCCTGCACACTTCCACTTCTGGGTGGTCCGCCTGTGTGGTACTTGGTTCAGTAAGCCCCATTTAGTGGGAAATAGCCAGGAACAATTTATTTTACAGGTCTGGGGACATAGTCTTAAAGGGGCATTGTTCACCAAAGTCACAATATGTCCCCAGACAGTTCTTAAAGGGCCATACACACCCAACAAAAGTCCATAAGTTTTCAGGGGCACACTCTCCCAGGGGCCATAGTCATGAGGAAGGAGGCTGGCAAATAGTCTTCTCCACAACCCCGGGAAGCAGGGCAATTTGTAATTTAAAGGGACAGTTACAAATGGCAGTTTGTAACATCAACTAAAGGAGGGGCTATCAAATGTATTTTTTGGGTTGAAGTCCCTAGTCCACATAGCAAAGCTCCTGGGGATGGGATAGAGCCAAAAGTGGAAGAGAACGGTAAGATAACTCACACAGGGACATTCAGAAAAATAAAGAAGCATACCACTGAAAACAACAATGCATGCACACACAGTAACGTGCAGTGAAGGACACTCATACATACAAACATACACACACAAGCGCATGTCTTACAAATACATTATTGCACTTACTAACACATTTCATACAAATATTTAAAACTGCATCTGCACACATTAATATTATACACATATATTCATTTGAATTCACACACATCTGTAAATACTTTTCGGTATTACAAATACATTGACTCTCTGCAAAATACACCAAGCTTACACACAGTTCATACAAAAACACTACCAGCTGACAAACTCTCTGAGGAAAAGAAAGGTAACTGATTAGCAATTTTGGGACAACAATGACACTGGTCAGCGATTTCAGCACAAAAATGGCTATTTGGACACAAAAGTGGCACTGATAAGATAGGGATAAAAATATTTTGAAACTAAGTTTGCACTAATTATCTATATTGGGACAGAGAGATGGCCCTGATGAGCTATTTTGAAACAAAGATGCAACTGGGAAGCTGTATGTGGACAGAGGCGTCACTGAGAAGCACAAATATGGCACTAATAAGCTTTTGGGGGGCATAGCTGTCACTTTAGGAAGTGGGTGACATGTGACCTGGGTTAAGGGTGTGTGGTTTCCATAGAATTTGGGTGTGGTTAGAAGTGTTATGTTTGTAAAGTGGCGGGGTTAGCAATTTTGCCACACCTACTGGTGGGCACCAAAAATATTCTTGCACCTAGGCATCAGTGACCCCAGGATCGGCCCTGATTACCAGTCAGCAGGAGAAATGTAGGGACCCTAACTGATTTTTGCTTGACTGAGCCTGGTAGTAGCAAAAAATAAATAAAAATAAAGTTATTGTAAGATACTGATACCACCTATTTTGATACCATCTTCCCATTATGGATCCTTTATCACAGGATGATCTGGTAAGGTTCCTCCAGGCTTACCAGGATTCTCATGGCCAGGGTTCTGTTGAGAGGCTGGTGTACAGAGTGCCAGAAACCTCCAGGGGGACTCCTGGGCCGGCAGACGATTGCAACATGACGGCAGGCGGGAGGAGGCTGCGAGTAGGTCCAGGCCTCTCTCCAGGCTTTCACCGAGTTCCGTTTGACAGGGAGGCCGAAGAAGGAGTCGTCCCCTGAAGGTGAGCAAAGCGGAACGGTGCTGGGTCCTTTCACACTGGGTGAAGATACGAAGAGAAGGAGAGGAGAGTAGTGGAGCGGTCCCAGGCCTAAGATGGCGGTCAAGATGGCAGCGTAGGTTCGGAGAGCATGGCCAGAAAACCGCGCAGCCCACAAGCTTCTTGTCCAGCGGTGCTGGAAGTGACATCACCACCGAAGTCACGCAAGGCGCGTACGTGATGCTGCCACGCAAGAGCGTGCAGCCATCACAGACCTTGCCGGATTCGGAAACCAGGAGGATGGCAGAAGGTCGGAACAGCAGGCAGACCGCGGGCCCAGCATGCCACCCCGGGTCACCGGCAGAGCGAGAGTCACCTACTGGATCGGAGGAGGATGAGCCCTCGTCTGCTGGTGAGTGTTTCGCTAGCACCTGGGAAGTGCTTGCTGGTTCCAGGGGGTTATGAGGGTACGCAGGGCAGGGACTTGCAGGCGTTAGGGCAGGGAGAAGTGGTGAGCATGGTGAGGGCGGTGCTAGATAGGTTACCTGTGGGTGCTAGCGCAGTCCCCTTTTGAGTTACAGGGAGGGATTTCTTGGGCCCCTACGGGTGGCCTGGGCCCTGCTTGCTGGAGTGTGAGCTGGCACCTCTGGGGGTACATGTGGCGGTGGAATTTAGGGAGAAGATTCTGTGCCGGGAATATGTAGATTTGTTATCGCTGGTCCCGCCGGATCAGGAACCGGTTAACTGACCGCAACGTGGGGAGGAGGTGGAGGCAGATAAAGGTAAGCAGCTTCTGCGGACATTCGGTAATTGGTTGCAGGGGTTCACCAGAGCATTTTGTCTGGGAGGTATCCGGAGAAGGCTCCAGCCTTGTTTGGGTATCTTGATTTGATTTGGGGGGCTTATAAGGTTTATGGGGTTCAATGCTGGTTTGGATATGACCAGCCATTTCAACAGAAGATGGTGACTGTTCAGGGGATGGACTTTGGGATTGAGGACGGCAGCCTCTGGCTGTTCTTGATGACCCCCTGTCGCCCAGCCCCCTTTCCTACGACTGCCGGCGCCCATTCAGGTGCATCAGAAGGCCAATGCAAGGGAGTGTGTTGACTCTTCAATGAGAGCCACTGCAGGTTGTACAGCTCCTGTAGGTTTTGTCACGTGTGTGCGCACTGTAGAGGGACACATCCAGCATTGTACTGCTTCAAAAATGAAAAATCGGGAACGCAACCTGCTAAAGACGACGTATCTCGATCGGAGGACACCGGTGAGCATGGTAAGGATGCGCCCGTGGTAAGACCGGTATCCTAAGTGGAGATAGGCTCAGGTTTTGTTGGATGGGTTTTCCTTAGGTTTTTGGATCCTGGTTGTTTATTCTGGGTCTCCGTCATTTGCAGATAATTTGCGGTCGGTTGGGGGTAAGGAGGATGTTTTGACTGACAAGTTGGAGAAGGAATTACGTGCGGGGCAGATGGTTGGCCCCTTTGATTCCATCCTGTTCTCTAACTTGAGGGTCTCCCCTTTGGGCTCAGTGCCCAAGAAGGTACCTGGAGCCTTTTGTCTCATTCACCACCTGTCCTATATGGCGGTGAACGATGACATTGACAAAGAGGTGTCTCATGTTCGTTATGCTTCTTTTGATAGGGATCTGGATCTGGTAAGGGAGGAAGGGGCAGGTGCGCACCTGGCAAAGTCGGACATTGAATCTGCTTTCTGCCAGGTCCTGGTATATCTGGATTGTTTTCACCTGTTGGATTGTATGTTTCGCGGTTCCTATTTTTGTTATATGTTCTTGCCTATAGACTGTGCCATATCTTGTTCATATTTTGAAATGTTTGCAAAATTCTTGGAATGGGTGGTATCTCAAGTGTCGGGTCTGTTATCTTTGACCCATTATCTTAATTTTTATTTTGTGTGTCCAGGGGAGTCAGAATCCTGCAGGGTCCTTTTGGATTCTTTTCAGCGAGAGACAACAGAGTGCCTGTGGCTTCTATGGTGTTGTCCTATCTCGGGATTGAAATTGATTTTAGGGATACAGTGTTTCTCCTTCCAGATGACAAGCTAGCGCAGTTATTGCGCCTGGTTGATTCTGTGAAAGGGGCCAAGAAAGTGCAATTGCAGGTTTTGTTGGGCCATTTGAACTATACGTGTTGGGTTCTGTTTATGGGACAGGTGTTCAGTCGACGGCTCTCGCTGGCCACTGTTGGAGTGAGGCAGCCATTTTACTTCATACAGATTTCGAGTAGTCACCAAGAGGATCTCCAGGTATTAAGTTTGTTTCTGGGTCAGTACAATGGTCATTCCTGTTGGTTGCAGTCTGCTGTTTCTAACAGTGACCTGGACTTATTCATTAGACATGTGCAATTCGTTTCGGTCTGAATATGAATTCAGACGAATTTCGGGAAATTCGGACATTCGGGTACTTACGAATGTCCAAATAGCCGAAGTGCCGAATTGCTGAAGTGCCGAATTGTCGAGGTCCAGAAGTTCCGAAATTACTGAATTTCCGAAGATCCGAAGTGCTGAAGTTCCGAAGTGTCAAGGTGCCGAAGTGCCGAAGTTCCGAAGCACAGTATTGCCTAAGTACTAATATACTTACACAGTGGAAGAATGAAGAATGTTACACTGTATACATTTTTAAATAAAAAGTATACAAACGTAGATGGATTAAGTAACCAATCAGAGTGTTATGAGTCAAATTACACAGCATGGGAAAATTCCAAAGAACTTTCCCACATTGTGTAAAATGACACAGAGCACTCTGATTGGTGGATTTCAAGCCAACCAATCAGAGTGCTGTGACAGGTAAATGTAGAGACTTACCTGTCAGTCTCTTCATTTACCTGTCAGAGCACTCTGATTGGATGGCTTAAACCCACCAATCAGAGTGCTCTGAGCCTAATTGCAGGATGGGGCAAGGCTTTTTTAATGCCGAACTGAATCTAAATTTTTTTCCATGCACATGCCTATTATTCACTGATGCCTCAGGTTCTGTTGGGTTTGGTGCTTACTTTCAAGGGCAGTGGTGCACAGAGGCATGGCCTCTCGCATGGCATGCTAGTGCGCTAGTGGTTAAATTAACGTTTTTGGAACTCTTTCCGATACTGGTGGCTGTCAAACTCTGGGGTGCGGAGTTCCAGGACATGGGTGTGGTCCATGTGATCAATAGGTCCACAACTGCATCTCCTCCGGTTTTGGCACTGCTTAGGCATTTGGTATTGCTTAGAAAAAAGGATAAGAGTGCGCCTAAAATGTATAATAAAACATATACACAGTATAAAATAAGATGAGATAATAAAAGTAAATATAAAATGGTAATGATAAATATAAGATGGTAATAAACAATAGTCCAAAACACTTATCAAGAGTCCGTAATGGTGAGTTCTTTTGAGGAAACAGGAAATCCTGAGACGTCAAATGGAGTGGAATCTTCACAATGGTGTACTCGAATCCAGTGAAGAATATATGAAAGGGAAACAAAAACAGGAACTCCAATGGTATAGTATATCAGCGAGAATAAAATTCTAAAGTTGTAAAATTAGCCGTACTCACACTCTTCAGAGCTAGATCCTAGCTCTGATATTAAGCGCGTGAAGTGGAATAATCCCCACTCAAGGATATGTAAAGTAGTGTTTGATTGGAGAGTTTCTGGCCCAGATTCAGCGTTCGAGTAAATATTGTTCAACCCAAAATGAGAGAATAAGAATATAGTGCTCTCTGTATACAGTTAAACGAAAGGATGTAAAGTAGATTACTTACATTCTATAGAGCAGGCCTATACTGCTCGGTGTAAACGCCTGGGTGGTATAATCCCCACCTATGGATTCTTTGGGTTCCAGGACAAAGTACTTAGAGGTTAAAAAGGTATACCATACACGTCACCGAGCTACCATACGCCAAATTCTGGTCAGTGTGTGTATGTCAGTGAGTGGGTGTATGTTGTGAGTGTGTGTTTGTCAGTGTGTGTATGTATGTCAGTGAGTGTGTGTGTGTCTGTGTGTGTGTGTGTGTTTCTGTGTCTGTCAGCGTGTGTTTCAGTGAGTGTGTCTGTGTATGTCTCGGTCAGTGTGTGTGTGTCAGTGAGTGTGTGTCGGACAGTGTTGCAATGGCTGTGGCTGTACAGACAAGTACCTGGAGGTGCACGGAGGCATGCAACACCACGTCACATTCTGACGTGATGTTGACGTGCTTCACCTTCACAGGGTTTCAAGAAGTAGTGGGAGGATCTGCTTTGGCACAGGGTGCGGATGGTGCCATTTGGGGTATACCAGAGGCCGGTCGCATACTGGCAGCGACAATGTGAGTGGAGTCTGCTTGTTTGCTAGAGGGAGGTGCTGGGATTAAGTAGACAGGGGGACTGGTATTTAATACATGGGGGGCTGGGATTTAGTAGAAGGTGTGCTGTTTTTTATACTGTACTTTTCAAAATTAACCTATGTTTCAATGAAAATTCAAGGGTTTTTTTGTTTTTGTTTTTTTTTGCGGCCCACATAAACTTCAACCTTGTGTATTTGGCCCTTGCTAGACTTTGAGTTTGACATGCTTGGTCTAAATGTTTTATTAAATAGTCAACTTTAAACACTGCTCTGTTTTAGTAGAGTTTTCCCTAGTAAATTATCTTGGTCTAAGGAATCTATAGAATGCAAAATATATTGCTAGGTTAGTATGAGACTCAAAAGGAGTCAAGTAAATCAGATATTGAACAAAATATATCACTTTTTTTAGAGAGTCACTTAGGTGTTTGACTAGACATTTTAGTATGTTTTTAATTTAATATTATAACATGAAAGCATGTTTATTTGGGTATAATATCAACATGTGATGTATCCTAGTACAGTACATTTTGATTGTGTTGTGTGAAAGTTTTGATCTAAGGTGGCAAATAGCTATACATTTTATTAAAGATTCCATTGAGAATGAGATTCCAATGGATATGAAGCTCTTCAGAAAATCTTTGAAACATTTTGAATGCTGTTTTGTATGACCGAATAGTATTTTCTCAAAGTGCCACTTGCGCTAGATTTCTCCTATGATTAAGAAGGCTATTTTATTCATAACTAATTGGTGAATGTTTGGGTTTTCTGTTGCATTTCTTGAGGCTGTTGGGTGTGCTTTAAAAGAAGCCTAGAAAATTAAAACGAGACAATGCATCAGTTGCAGTATTGTTGACTCCTGGTACATGTACACATATCAAATAAACCTGGAACTTTGCTGCTAACCTAGTCAATTTCCTGACAAATTTCATAATGGTCAAGGACTGTGTCCACCTTATTTTTACAAGAGAACATTTGGCTTGCTTGTCAGACAAGTATTTAACAGTTTGACCGTACCATAAGTAGCCCAGATTTGGTCTTTGAATAGCTCAAAAAGAGCTCATGTGTCTAGATAATGGGCTGCTTAACCAATCATTATTGTAAATTTCTGCCAAGCAAGTTGAGAATGCAGCATCAGTAAAGATTGTAAGTGAATTATCTGCTAGAAGTGGAATATGTACTTCCCGTTGTACTTGTGTAGACACTTTTTATTTACCATATTAAGGTCTGCCAATCTATGAACAATTCTAGTCATACTTATATCTCTTCACTGATCAATAGCTATGCCCCTTCTTGTTCTCTCCGCTCTGCCCATTACCTTTCCCTATCTGCTACTCGCAACCGTATTGCCAACTCATGCTTGCAGGAGTTCTTGTGGATTTCTCCTTTCCTTTGGAATAGCTTACCACCATCACACTTTCCCCTAGTCTTCAATGATTTAAGAAGTGCCTTAAAACCCATCTCTTCATTAAAGCTTATGGCCTCCCAGAGTAAGCTCTACCTCACATACCTGTCCCTTGCTCTCTCCTAAAGGGCAGCAGTCTACTCTCTCCTCCAGATCTGCGTTACTCCCACCTTGTTTGGTTGCCATCTCCTGTCCTAATGTGTTTTAAACCGATAGACTGTAAGCTCCTTGAGCAGGGTCCTCTTCAACCTATTGTTCCCTTAAGTTTTTGTAATGGTCTCATTTATTGTTTAAATCTCCCCCTCTTATAAATGCCAACAATAAATAAATAAAATATGATGCCTAGACTGAGTTGGGTAGCTCAGTTAATAAACAGAGTAGACTGGAAGTAAAGAACTGGCTTAGAGGGATTATCCTGAAGGCAAAGTTAAGGAAGCCTAGCAACGATTGGAGGTCCTTACAGTTGCAGGAACCTTGGTGGATAAGAATAAATATGTTATCATGGATGCTAAACAAAAATCTTCAGCTTCCATGGCTACCAAGTCCAGCTGAATGTCTACTTTAGTGCCAGGACTTTTGGTTATATTATTTGAGATTTGGACACTGAGGTTATTGAATAATTAAGTAGTGTTTTTTTAAAGTGCTTGTGGGTTTAAAATTGTTCTCTACTGTAAGAAAAGCATTCAAATACTGAATGATTGTAGGACATCTACATGATTATGTAGTAGCCAGCATAGTGTCTCGGTAAGAAGATAAAAAAGCCGAGAGCTGCTCTTTGATCTGAAAGTAAGCCTGGTAAAGAAATGGTAGCGGTTTTACAATGTGTACAATGTCTGTTTTGCTTAACTATGCACTGATTCCAGTCTATTATAGGGTAGCAAGAATTCTGCAGACGGGATGAATGAATTTAGGCTGGGCATAACTGTGGATTGTAGGGCTGATAAGTCAACTATTATTGATTTTTTATTTAGTTTTTCCCATAGCAATCCCTGTGTAGTGAGTATGCCATACAGAGAATGGGGAAACTTTAAATGGGCCTATTAAGAATCCTTGTTCTAATTCTGTTTTTATTAGAGAGTTGACTGCAACAGGTCTTCTTGCATGAACCAAACATTTGAGATCTCCTCAGAGTGGCTCAATGATATTAATGTCAGGAGACTGTTATGGCCACTCTAGATCCTTCAAACTTTTCTGCTATAAACACTGGAGGGTCAACTTGGCCTTGTGCTTAGGGTTATTGTCATGCTGGTAAGTCCAAGAGTGTCCCATGCACAGCCTTTGTGCAGAAGAATGCAAATTGTCTGCCAGTATTTTCTGATAACATGCTGCATTTTTCTTGCCATCCATTTTCAAAAGATTCCCCATGCCTTTAGATACCATACCCCCCCCCCCAAAAAAAAAAAAAACATAATTGAGCCACCACCCTGCTTCACAGTGGGGATGGTATTCTTTTCACTATAGACCTCGTTGATCCCTCTTCAAACATAGTGCTTATGGCTTTATGATCATAAAGCTTTATTTTGGTCTTGTCACTCCAAATTACAGTGTGCCAAAAGCTGTGAGGAGTATCAAGGTGTTGTCGGGCACATTGTAACCGGGCTTTTTTTGTGGCATTGACACATTAAAGGCTTCTTTCTTGCAACTTGACCATGCAGCTCATTTTTGTTCAAGTAACGTCATATTGTGCTCCTTGAAACAACGAACACCATCTTTTTCCAGAGCAGCCTGTATTTCTCCTGAGGTTATCTGTGGGTCTTTGCATCCCATATAATTCTTCTGTCAGTTGTAGCTTTAATATTTCTTGGTCTACCTGACCTTGGCTTGGTATCAAGAGATCCCCAAATTGTCAACTTATTAATAAGTGATTTAACTGTACTGATTGGCATCTGCAAGACTTTTGATATCTTTTTATATCCTTTTACATCTTTTTAAAGTTCCATTACCTTGTTACGCAGGTCTTTTGACCATTCTTTTCTGCTCCCCATGGCTCAGTATTTAGCCTGCTCAGTGCATCCACATGAGAGCTAACAAACTAATTGATTATTAATGACACTAATTGCAATTTAAAAAGCCCCAGGTGTGGGGAAAAAAAACCTTTAAATGCCATTTTAACCTGTGTGTGTCATTTTGTGTACCTGTAACAAGGCCAAACATTCAAGGGTATGTAAACTTTTCATCAGGGCTGTGACAAGACCAATCTCGCCACATTGCATTGGAGAAGCCTGGTTGCTCGCCTGTTGCCTTTGGATTATGGCCCCATATTAAAAGGCTTGATTTTCCCCTGCAAATACATGAAAGCCGGGTCATTTGGTGCTTGCTCTGTTTGATCGGTGATACCCCAGATAGCTATGCCATGGAGCCCATTTGTATAATGAAAGACTATGGGGAAGACTTTGGCTCCATGGCAATTAAACTGTATGTGTGTGCTCTGAGCGCCATTCAGTAATAATGTGCGCTCAGATCTGAGCTATCTGGGTATATGTTGAATGTACCTGTTTTGTGCAATGGCTGCACAGTTATATGTTTTTAGTGTTTTATTGTCTTTTGCTGCCATGTGTTCAATGGAGTTTTGCCTCTGTCTTTGGAGATAATTGGATTACTTCCCAATTATCTCCAGGATAGAAGACTCTGTGGAACTGGTTTTGGGCAGAAAAGCCATGCTTCCTTTGGTCACAAAGGACTACGATCTATCTTTTGAACCACTGGACCAATTTGTATGATTTTGACGTATGTTTGTATTTGGAGTATGCCGATTCTGAAAATGTAAGTTATATGTGAATGTGATGCATACTTTTCAAGTTATGAATAATGTGGAAAAATGTTATTTCTCTCCTTGTCATAATTACATTACCCATTGTGTAGGTAATTGTATCACAGGCAGAGGGGAGGATTTTGTGTGGGAGTGTCTGAGTGTATTGTATGTTTTTATTGGTTGTGTTCCAAAACCCTGTGGGTGGTACTAATGTGTAAGAATGTGTATATAAGCACAATAAACCCACAGCTCTGTCTGTCACTGCTTGACCCTCAACACTGAGCTTTGTCTCGTTTTGGGGGGATTTATTGTATGCTGTTCCAGTTCGACTGCTAGGAGTATAAACCTATTCATATGGTTTTTCCTATTCGGCTGTTTACAGCATTCATATGGTTTCCTGTTTGTCGGATTGGTGTTTTGCAGTAGCTGTGCCTGTGTCTCTGGAAGGGAAGATCTACTTAACGGCGGTTTAACCCTTTTATGCCTGGGGGTGCCGTTACAAGGGCCATTTCAGTGATTTCTGTTAACATTATGATTTAAAAAGGAGCGAAACAACTATGTGATAATAAATGGCTTCATATGATGACTATCCTTCAATAAAATACATTTTGTTTGCAATATCAGTCATATTTTCAAAATCAGTGCCAAAATTTCACAATTTCTACCAGAATATACAAACTTTTTAGCATAACTGTATTATTAACGGCTGAGCGTAAATATAATTCCAACTCGTACGAAACTGAGTATAACTTTAGTAATGAAAATATAACCAGGGAAGTCTAACAGCTGGTTAACCTTCTACTTACTTTTTGGTTTAAAACCGAATTGTTTTGAGACATTTCAAACAGTGTGTTTAGTAATTTTTTACTATTTACTAATATATTGGTCAGTTGTCTCTTGATCTGTGAATAATATCTGCATTTACTGATTTTTTTTTTCCTAACCATCAATCATCTTTTTGTTTGCTACATCTTGATTAGACAGGAGATTGATCTCACATATATCTTTCCTTTTTTTCTGCTGCCATAAACCAACTGAAATGTTCGGGTTTGCAAAAGTCGATTCTGGCATGAGCAGATCAAAAAATGGAATTTTGGCCAATCAGCCCAAATTCTGCAGAGCTGCAATATAGCCCAAAACAAATTTACAAGTGTACACTTGCATGCTAATGACCTTTGACAGTTGCCTAGCTCTTCTATGATACAAGTGATTTGCAGAAAAGCACACAGAACACCTAATATTGTAATATATTTTTTAATATTCTATATTGTAAAATTTACTATGGCTTACCTTTGGATTAAACTGAAAAAAACTTGATTTTAAATATATAGAATGCTGGTGTGTATTATGAAAAAAAAACATGTATTATACAATAAAAATATAACACTCCTTTATATGGCATAATATTAATGTAGTATACAATCCGATCTATCCATCCACTTCATATGTCGGATTTTTCTATACATTTGCTGACCTATCCAATCCATCGTTCCTGCCTATTATATTAACGATCCAATCTCTTGAGAAAAATTGTATTGAACTAATTTAATATATAGGCTCTTGCATACAAAAATATATCTTTCTATTCACATATTTAGTATTATCTGCTCATATATAACCTTATCAATCTAACCATAATCATCTAACAAGGGCCCTCTTCAACATTTGTATTTGTCAACATTATTGTCAAATGCTTTCTGTTATATCTCTTAAGATGCTGAGAAATATACTGGAGCTATGAAAAATATTAAAATATTTTTAAATTTCGGATTATATATCTAAGGGGAAAAAAACAAGACAAGAAAGATACTCGAGAAAATAATAGATAAAGGAGGTTTAGCCATTCCCAATATTAAATGATATCACAATGCTGCTTTACTTAAACATATTTACAAGTGGTTTAAAATAGAACCTAAAGACCCCTAGTATGATTTTGAGGAATTTATGTTGGGTATCTCAGACCTCTCTTATTATGGATTGATCCAAAAAAATCGAGTATTGTTACAAGCATAGATAAAAAAAAAATTTTACAGGTCAAATTTTGAAATTCTGGGCCAGATTTAAGAAAGCGTACAATATAATATGGGATAATAATATCAGAGCCAGGAGCAGTGTGAGTCTTTTGGTATATAATATGGTTAACTTATCCAGATGGAAAAGGAACGGTATAGAAGCAATAATGGATATTTTTGATGGTGTCCATATTAAACCATTTCATGAATTAGCATTAGAATTTCATTTACCTTCAAAAGATTTTTTCTTATATTTTAGGATTAAAAGCTACCTGAGAAAATTTATACGCAAAAAAGATAATGAAATCTTGGGTTTGGAGTCTTTATTAAAGTATGAACATAACACCAGATCTTTGATGAATAGTCCTATGTTTGATAAAGAAGACCTATTTACAATAGATCCAGTTTTTAGTATTATGAACAATTGGAATGGATCTCTAAATTGAGATACAAGTATTGGACTGGTATAAGATTATGCCGACAGTTAAGAAATCTATACATTGCCTAAATCTCAAAGAATTACAATATAAGATATTAACTAAATGGCATTTGGTTCCTAAGAAAATCAATAAGATGTTTCCCACATACTCTACTCTATGCTGGTGCTGTAGCCAACAAGAAGGCTCTTATATCCATATCTGGTGGAAGTGTCAAAAATGAAAGCCTTTGAGAATTTGGGAATTAACATGCATCCATATGACATTTTCTCCTCAATTTGCTTTACTACATCTGGATTGGCCTAAACTTTAAAAAAAAAAAGGATACATAGTTATTCATACGCTGATAGCTACAAAAAAAGGTATTGTAAACTTCTGGAAACAGAAGGAGCCCCCAACATGGGCAACACTTAAAACACAAATCTCTTTTCAATTAAAAATGGAGAGAGAGCCCTTGCCTATAACTAAATATGGATGGAATATATGGAAGAACCTTAAATGGGGTGATCGGTTACTGGTGTTTTTTCACCGCCACTTAATTACCACTAACAGGTAAAACGTATGCGGTTCAAGCCTCCATATGATGCCTTATGCCTGTAACTGACGGACACTCTGACCCGGAGCGCCGTCTCGTTCTTAACCTGGATATGTTTTTATAGTTCCATGCCTCTTTCTTGTGAAATGCCAAGTCTCTTCTTGAGATAGTAACACTCTCTAATAAGTCCGTTCAATTTTTCTCGCTTGGTGAAAGTTAATGTCTGTGTCTTTTCTTTGAGTTCATGTACAAATACCGTTCTTATACAAGCTCACAAAGAACAGATGTATCTTTCCAAGTTGTTAGTAGATACATAAAACATAAAAAGAAGTCAAAAAAATCAAAAGGGAGTTCGATGTTCCTTTCAAGCATATATATTTGAAATAAAAATAGGAATTAATAAAAGGAATAGAACATATCAGCTATGAAGAAAGGTTAACAAATTTAAACCTATTTAGTTTACAAAAATGTCGCCTGAGAGGGGATATCATAACATTATACAAATATATTCGGGGCCAGTACAAACCATTGTGTGGAAATCTATTCACAAACTGGACTTTACATAGGACACAAGGTCATGCGCTTAGACTGAAAGAAAGAAAATTTTGTCTAATGCAAAGGAAAGGTTTTTTTACTGTAAGAACAATAAGGATGTGGAATTCTCTACCTGAAGAAGTGGTTTTAGCAGAGTCCATACAGATGTTCAAACAGCTACTAGATGCATACTTGCAAAAACAGAATATTCAAGGATATAATCTTTCAATGTAGGGTAATAACAGCTTGATCCATGGAGAAGTCTGACTGCCATTCTGGGGTCAAGAAGGAATTTTTTTCCTATCTTGTTTCAAAATTGTGCTTCAAACTGGGTTTTTTGCCTTCTTTTGGATCAACAGCAAAAGCAAATGTGAGGAAGGCTGAACTTGATGGACGCAAGTCTCTTTTCAGCTATAAAAGAGAAAAAGAGACTGAAAAGGGATTTCCAAATGGTCCTCCCAAATATCAGTCTCTATACCCTTAAAGGAGGCTGTTCCACTAGAATAAGGTGACAAATTGCCAGTATTAGAACATAAGAAAAACTTATAGCAAATAATAAATTTGTATTGATCCCTCTTGAGGAAAAAATTAGCAAATAATAATAATAATAAAAGTGTATATACAATAAAGTGAAAAGTGTATATAAAAATTGTCTACTGTTCTATTAATTAGGCAATGTATACATCACACCAAGTAGCTCCTACTTTTAGCAACTGAGATTTTCGTATAAACTGTTGCTAGTAATTCATTTGCAAAAGTGTCTCAGTGGCCAATATAACTTTTGTGTGAATCTGAGGAAGTCAAAGTTAAACCACTGAAGCCACATGACTTAAATAAAATGCCTCTCACTAAGCAACACGTGATTATGTGCTGCCTAGTGTAGGTATTGATGCCCTTACAGGGTATAACACACTTGCTTCCTGAATATGGTTAGGAGTTACACACGTCAGGACCATACGGAGGGAAAAATAGAGTATCTGGGGGAGGTAAACGGCAGTGCTGCCTAACTAGTAATATAGCCAGGATACTAGCTAATATAACAATATTCCAGCCCCTATTGTAATACTCAAAGAAAAGCCCCCCTATTACATCTCAAAAAGATAATGCTGATAGAGAGAAACCAAGTGTCAGATGAGTCCAGACGGACCTAAGTGCAAGCACCTATACACTCTCTATACACCATCATAGTCCCGATCACTGTACATTAGTATTATAGCCCTGTCTATATACAGTGTCTTTATAGCCCTGTCTATGTTACATACGGGCAGAAGTAGTACTAGTGATTGATCTAGTATAACACCAACTCTAGAAATCTACCAATAAAGTATATATATATATATCTTCTTATCTGCTAATAATTGCCTGGCTGTTTGTTCCTGAGTGGTTAATGTATGAGGTAATCTAGTATAATAGCTAAGACTACGGATGGGTAATCGGTTAAAGCTAAGTCCTGATGAATGTCGAAATCCCCCTCCCAACTGCATATAGAGAAAAGGGTAGACGTTCTAAGTAGAAGACCCAATGGTCTCAGTTGAGCTCAACGCGTGTTTCGGCACCTTTGTCAAGAGCTTACCGGAATGTAGGGAAGCGCCACATTTTAAACCCCCTAGTCTCCGCCCATACAAGTCATGACGTCATCGTCACTCCCAGACACGTCAGTTGGAGGGTGGAGAATGGGCAAGTGATTGGCATGAGTGTCTGCTCGGCATGAGGGGATGTATTAACTTCTCATTTGCCGAATAGAAGACTACATGTTAAATGATCCTAAACAGGGAATATTAGGTAGTGTTTCTACTCCTTTCAAACATATAAATACAGCTGATCAAATTAAGATACGTGTATGTAATTGGTATAAACAGAGAATTTTGTCCTCTCATCCCCCCCACACAAGAGTCAAAATATAGCCCCAGGTTAATTGCTGCATTACATCTTAGCTAAGCCAGGAGTCTATGGGTATCACTAGACAGGGAGAGATTCGAGTTATGAATATATACATCTCATTCCTAAGCCATTACATTTCCAAATAGTTGGAAAGGAATACACAGATTTTAAATAAATGGTGCAAAGGAAAAACCTTTGTTTAACCCCTTGGGTTGCAAAGTTTTTAGTCTGTAAATCCAAAAACTTTCACGTTGCCTTAAGAACCTGTCGTAGTCACCTCTCCTTTTGTCACGTTTTACTAATTCTAATCCGCAAAATCGCAGGCCATGTGATTTTCCTGCATGATGTTCCTTAAGGTGACGGGCAATTGGCGTCTCAGTAGTGAGTTTAGGTGACCTGACATGTTCTTTAATCCTCTCTTTGAAAGGACGGAAAGTTTTTCCCACATATTTACATCCACATTCGCAGGTAAGCAAATATACCAGCCCTGAAGTATTGCAATTGAAAAATGAAGTGATATCGAAGACCTGTTTGTTTTCACTATCAGACACTTTCTGAAAAATCACGTTTTATATATTTACAGGCAACGCAGTGCCCGCATTGAAATGTACCAATGACATGTCTATTAAGCCAGGTCTTGGTGTCAGGGAGTGGTGATTGGAAGTGGCTGTGAATTAAACGGTCTCTCAGGCTTTTGCCTCTACCTGCCGTCAATTCCACTCTTTGTCCCAGAATCTTTTTAAGGTGGACATCCCCCGTTAGGAGGGACCAGAACCTCTGAATACTGGATTTTACTCAATCCCATCCAGCATCATACGTTGCAATCATATGAGGAGAAGAGATAGTAGATGTCACAGGTTTGTTGTTGCTCAGTAGAGTCTCTCTGTCTGACTCTAAGGCTCTCTTATAGTCTTTCTTCAAACACCGATTGGGATAGCCCTTGTCCTTAAACTGCTCTCTCAATATGTCCACTTGGGTTTTAAATTCTTGAGTGGTGCTGCAATTCCTACGGGCCCTTAAATATTGGCGTATAGAAATGCCTTGTTTTAGGGGCTTTGGATGAAAACTACCCCAGTCTAGCAGGCTATTTGAAGCTGTAGGCTTCTTAAAGAGAGTAGTCTGGATGGATAGTTGGTTGTCGATAGATACAGTCAGATCCAGAAAATTGAGAGTTTTTCCTCCAAACTCAGAAGTAAATCTGAGATGAGAGTCATTTTCGTTTAGAAGAGCCACAAAAATATTGAAGTCTTTAGATGTACCTTTCCATAATATTAAGATATCATCTATGTATCTTTCCCATAGATGTATCATAGGGGCGAAAGATGAGCATTTGGCTGATCTAATGACTGTTTCCTCCCACTATCCCAAGTGTAGGTTCGCATATGATGGGGTACAAGCTGTCCCCATAGCTGTCCCCCACACCTGGTGGTAGAACCTGTCATTGAATAGAAAATAGTTATGTGTCAGAACAAATCTGAGTAGTTCCAAAGTGCAGAATAGTTTGTTCCTCTTTTCTCTAGGTAGTACTGGACGTGTTGTATGCCTCCTTCGTGTGGGATGGAGGAGTAAAGAGCATCTACATCCAGGCTACATAAGTTCCCAGGTTCAGGGAGCATAAGGTTTGAAAGAAGTGCCAGGGTCTGCTTGGTGTCCTGGATAAAGGACGGTAGGGACTCCACAAATGGGCGCACGATTTTGTCTAGATAAATGCTCCCATTTTGTGTGAGACTATTAATGCCTGACACAATCGGGCGTCCCGGAGGGTCCAGCTTGTTCTTGTGGATTTTTGGTAGCAGTAGAAGGTCGCTATCCTAGGGTTCCTATTGAGGATAAATTGATATTCCTCCCTAGATAGCAACCCTCTACTGCGACCTACATCCAAGATCTGTTTGTATTCCTTCAAAATGGAGTTGATAGGATCCCTTTGGAGTATGCAATAGGTATCCTTATCATCCAGAATTTTAAGGGCCATTTTTACATAGTTTGTTGATTTCATAATAACTATGTTTCTGCCCTTATCTGCCGGTTTGATGGTAATCTCCTTATTGATTTTGAGGGACTGAAGAGCTCTACCCTCATGTTTGGTAAGGTTCATGTTGGGATATAGGTCAAGATCCACATTCCTAATACTCTCAAGTTCGAGCTTGACTGCCTCCAGAAACAATTCAATGTTTCTGAAACTTCCTTTATGAGGAGTAAACTTTTTGGTTTAAGGTTTGTCTGGCCTTGAGTAATAGTGGGGTCACTTTCTTCCAGTAAGGCCCCTAGAGCAATCAACCCATCATAATCATTGTCAAATAATCCCAGGTCTCTAGTTTTCCTTTCAATTTGTAATTAGTGATATTAACATAGAGCCAGTTTTCTAATGAACAAATGTACGTCTTTAATCCAGATTAATTTATTATATGCTGGAACTGGCATGAAGGAAAGGCCTTTTCTGAGAACGTTGGTCTCGTTAAGGGTTAGGATGCGGTCTGAGAGATTGACTATTTGGGTTACATTACTCAGTATAATTTTCTCCTTGTGTACCTTCCTCCCCTGCCTCTGTTGTGGGTTTGGTATGTTTGTCGAGGAGGGTCGTCCCTCTGATCCAACTCTAAAAAATTAACCCCTTTTTTGAGTATTCTCCTAGTGTTGGGTTGATTAGATGTAGTGGGAGTAGAAGGGCAAGCCTGCTGTCTATTCTCATTATCTGTGTCTGAAGAGTTGTAATCTGAGGTCATTGTGTTGTCTGAGTTGGTTCTAATTCTACGAGTGAAGGAGCCATAGACATGACCTGTTTCATAATTCCTCAGATCTCGGATACATTTTTGATGTTTCCTAGACTTGATTGCTTGCTGAAATTTGTCTAGGTTTTGTTTCAGTTTAATTTCCAATTGATTATATAATGGATCTGTCTGGAATGTATGAACTTTATCTATTTTCTGCTCTAAGGTCTTATCAATCTCTTCAAGTTTATTTTTTTCATGCTTAAATATTATTTGCATAAAAGTTTTTGAGCAGGTACCTGCTGCAGCCTCCCATTCTTTGACTAGTTCAGAGTTTTCAGCATGAGAGGAAGGGATATTATTAACTCTCAGACCCCTCGGGATCATCTCCTTTTTAAGATAGTTATCGAGAGACGATATTTCCCAACTAGCTCTTATTTGCTGTCTGTATAATTTATTTAGCGTGTTAAATTATGAATTGATGTCTGATGGATTATCTGTAGTGTTCAGTTGTTCATTTGAAAATAAATTTACTGCATCTTTGTACCATAGTGAACTATCTGGTTTGTTAGCCAGAAATCCTGTCATGTTGAGTATTATTGATCAAAGCTGATGTATGATACAACCTAGGTATTGAAACCTAACACATATAGTAGAAAAAGCACAGCAAGAGTGAAGGAGAAAGGAAAACCTCTTAAACTGGAGTTGAGTAGGTTGTAGGGTATTAGGGCATAACCCAAGAAAATTAATATCAAAAAGAAAAAGAGACTGAAAAGGGATTTCCAAATGGTCCTCCCAAATATCAGTCCCTATACCCTTAAAGGAGGCTGTTCCACTAGTATAAGGCAACAATTTGCCAGTATTGGAACATAAGAAAAACTTATAGCAAATAATGTGGAAAAAAATAACACGTAATAATAATAAAAGTGTATATACAATAAAGTGAAAAGTGTATATAAAAATATAGCGACATGACTTCAATAAAATGCCTCTCACTAAGCAATAAGTGATTATGTGCTGCCTAGTGTAGGTATTGATGCCCTTGTCCCCACTGGACTAAGAAGTACCTCTAGTGGCCATCTGAGTGACTGCCTCTTGAGGTGTTTCTAAGTAGTAGGGGAGGACCATTTGGAAATCCCTTTTCAGTCTCTTTTTCTTTTTGATATTAATTTTCTTGGGTTATGCCCTAATACCCTACAACCTACTCAACTCCAATTTAAAAGGTTTTACTTTCTCCTTCACTGTTGCT
This sequence comes from Pelobates cultripes, assembly GCA_933207985.1. Lineage (NCBI taxonomy): Eukaryota > Metazoa > Chordata > Amphibia > Anura > Pelobatidae > Pelobates > Pelobates cultripes. The sequence goes on from OW240914.1 coordinate 260,773,777, forward strand.
GTGCTTTTTCTACTATATGTGTTAGGTTTCAATACCTAGGTTGTATCATATATCAGTTTTGATCAATAATACTCAACATGACAGGATTTCTGGCTAACAAACCAGATAGTTCACTATGGTGCAAAGATGCAGTAAATTTATTAATTCTAAGTAGTAATGTAAACACTGTATTTTCTCTGAAAAGGCATCAGTTATAAGGCAGAGACAGGCTATAGACACCAGATCCACTACGTTAAGCTGTAGTGGATCTGGTGTCTTTAGTGTACTTTTAAAGCTGACACATATACACATATATACATACACAAACACACTGATTCTGCTGAATGGGGCTGATGTGCATCTGGTTCTCTCCTCCTCTCTCACTCCCCCTTCCCTGTGCCTCCCATTTATTGCATGGGTGTTAGTGCGGGTGTTAGCTGGGAGTAGGTGACCAGAGCTCATTTCCTTCCAGCACTGCCAGGAACATTAAAAGGGCCAGGCCCCTTAAGACATATGCTCATCGAGTTGACCTAAGTGCATGGACCACCCAACAGGCCTCCTCAGCATGCAGGCCCTGTTTCAACCAAACTGACTGCACCGGCAGTAGTTAAGCCGCTGCCAGGGCACATATATTTATATAGCGCTAATCACTATATATGCGTTCACATTGGGAATTGGGGCTCAGGTGCACTGCTGGGCTTGTGACAACCGTCATGGTTGTCTCTCCCTGATGGCGGCCCTGTGCTGTGCATGCCTGTGCTGCTGACCCTTGGATGTCATAAGTCCAAGGGTTCATAAGTCCAAAACAAAATTTAAATTTGATGTAAAATTGTCCGTCCGGACAATTGCCCTGTGCCCAATGTAGAATGTATGCAAATGCCCTTCTTGTAAATAATCTGTTAGGTATCATTTTATGAGCTTTTTTCCCAATCGTATTGCATATTTGCAAGCATACTCCTTTTTATAAGATTTCGATAATGTTATAAATTTAAATTTATATAATTTTATACAATGAAAAAAAAAACACTATTATGGCCCTTTCATAAAACAGAAAAAAATACATAAATAAAAATATAACAAACAAAATTGGTTACAAAACATACAGCAGAATAAATTGTAACCAAAGTCACACAACATCCCAAACATTAGTCATCTTTCAATATTGGTATATTTTCAAAGACTTTAGTCTCTTTACTGTTACATTATTGATAAGTAGATAGATAGGTACATGTTCCAAATTTTCTGCTTAGAGTACAATATGAGATACAGGCATTAATGTCATATTTTTCAGCATGTCAAATTGTATCCAATGTTTTGTAAAACTGGAAAACAAGTTTTCCGATCATATAAAAATAGTGAAATCAAACTTAGATCATTAGGCATGACAAGGAATTTGTAATAGAAATGTGCTTGTTATAACAGGCAAGCAATGCTCTAATCAGAATGGTATATGACAGAATGTTGCCAAATGTCTATCAGAATAAACTAATCAATAAGCTATGTTGCCAATCTTGTGACATTCAATGAATGTCAGGTAAGGACAAAGCATGTTTATAAGATAATGTTACTTCCTTTATAAAATTTACAGGTGCAATAACAAACTGTACATGTAACACAAATACATTGGTATCACAATAATAAGACTAATAAACAAAACATAAACACCGTTTCCAGAGCACATTTCATAAAGGGGCACCATAAGCACAAAAACAACTTTAGCTTACTTAATCAGTTTTGGTGCATGGCCCTGCAGTACCACTTCTCAATAGTGATGTCGCGAACCCGAAATTTTCGGTTCGCGAACGGCGAACGCGAACTTCCGCAAATGTTCGCGAACCGGCGAACCGCCCGAAACGCCATTGACTTCAATGGGGAGGCGAATTTTAAAACACACAGGGACTCTTTCTGGCCACAATAGGGATGGAAAAGTTGTTTCAAGGGGACTAACACCTGGACTGTGGCATGCCGGAGG
>OW240914.1:260783449-260996844 GCA_933207985.1 Pelobates cultripes
TGGCGCTCAGATCCAATACACACAGTTCAATCGCAATGGAGCCAAAGTCTTTCACACTGTTCTTTCGGTATATGAATGGCTCCATGGGATGGCTATCTGGGTTAAGTCCATTCGTGAAATAAAACTCCCGAACGGACCGGCGTTCGTATGCCAGATGACAAAGAAGGGAGGTCAGCGGTTTCAGCGGTGTTCGGGAGAAAAAGTGTCCATTTTGGGTTCCATAAGATTGCTGACGAACACCGATGTTCATTTGTGCGTTTAAAATGGCCGCCGCCTCATGGTCGGCATACGAACGACAACCACCAAGCATACGGTTTCAATTAAGAGGTGTCTGCGGTTAACCACAACGTTCTAATTGAGGCCAATAGGTTAACCAGCAGCACACTTCTCTTTTGGATGGCCGGCCGTTTGGAAGTTTGTTCGGTAGATTAAAAAATAAATGGACGGGGAAGTACGGGCAGGCAATTACACGAATCCACACGAATCAAACGGGATAGCAATATAGTTCTAAGACAGAGGGATCTGTCACACGGATCCATCCTTGTGGGACACTCCTTTGGCGGGTTAACTTGGGGATGACCGGACTAGGAGGTGGTAGAGATGTCAGTTTGCCGGGAAAATCCATCGGCATTCCCGTTCTGCTTACTGGGTCGGTAGCTGATGGTTAAGTTATAGGGTTGGAGGGCTAAACTCCACCGCAGCAATCTACCATTGTCTCCTGAGACCCGGTTAAGCCGGACTAAGGGATTGTGGTCCGTTATAAGAGAGAATTCCTGTCCGTATAAATAAGGGCTCAACTTCTTCAGTGCCCAGACCAGGGCTAAACACTCCTTCTCCACTGCCGCATAACTTCCTTCTCGAGGTAATAACTTTCTACTATAAGTATGCGACAGGGTGCTCTCCTCCATCCTCCCCGACTTGGCTCAGCACAGCCCCCAGTCCATACATGGAAGCATCTGTGTGAACGAGAAAACATTTGTTAGGTACTGGGGCAGCCAACACAGGGGCATTCACAAGAGCCTGCTTCAGTTCCTGAAACGTGGCATCACAAGCTGGAGACCACAGGACCTGCTTATGGAGGTTCTTCAGGGTCAGTCAGGGGCTTGGCGATAGTACTGTGGTCAGGGACAAAACGTCGGTAGTACCCTGCCGTCCCCAAGAAGGCTAACAGTTGTCTTAGTGATAGGTGTGGGCCAGTTAGCCACAGCCTCTACCTTGGCTGGCTCCGGTCTCTGGCTCCCACACCCAACTCTGTGACCCAAGTACTGTGTGATGGTAGTCACCATCACTGGGGATGGAGAACAGACACTATGGGTGGGCTCCCAAATTCCTTTTGTGTTTTGTCACATTATGCTTATTATTTGTGTAGGGTATGTTGAATGTATTGCTGGTCTATGCAACTCCCCCTCCTCCTTTTTCCTGTCCTATTGTTTCCCAGCAGGGCGTTGTCCCAGGGACACTGCCAGACTAGTTTAAACTAGCTGTTCTGTTCCTCCTCAATCTCCCATCAGCCCTTGCTATTGTCTGACCCCATCCTTCCTTGTACTATAGTAATCTATGTAACCTATTGTATGTAAATGAGGCTATTGGGGGCTTAAAACTATGTGTGTTGTATTCATTAAAGAGTTGCTGTTTAACCTTCACCATGTGTCGTCTGGTGTTTGGTACAGGGTGGAAAAGGCCCTAAGTGATCCCAGTCAAGCCTTGGCGTCTGGGTCTGAAGTGTTTCAGGGTCCCTGATAGCTACAAGGAAGCAGACTCGGCGGAGGTACTCGGTTGGAGTACTGGAGCTCCGTTACATTGGTGGCAGCGGTGGGATGGCTTCCTAGCAGATGGAGAAATGTCCCTGGACACTGGCACCTCTACTGGGATCCCACTGTGCTTTCTGGAATTCATGGAAATGGATAGAGCTAGCACCCGTGCAGCATCCCCATCTGAGGAGGAGTTACAGCGGAGGCTACAAGCATCTCTGTCCCAGTATGATGGCCCTTTCTTAACAAAGGGTGAACTGGACCGGCGGGACTCGATCCATCGGGATCTCTGGAACAACGTTCTTGAGGAGGTTTGTTGTCTCTGGGGAGAATCCCTCCCAACCATTATGCAATGATTTTGGGATCAAGTTGATTTGCGGATGCAATTCTTGGGAGAGCAGCCCCTGGCGGAATGGGTGTTTAAATTAGAGGAGCTGGTACAGAAAGAATTGTGGCTGGATGATTCTTACCGGGCCTTAAGGTGGTATGCATTCCAGCAGTACCCATTTCTAGCAGTTGATGACCCTCCAGAGGGTGAGGACTATGATGGCCCTGGCCTATTGTGGGAGGCCTTTGAAGATAAAATTGAATTGGGAAGTCCAGAGAGGTCCCGGCTTTATGACATTAGGGAAAATAGGGAACACCTACTGGATCTCTCTGAAGCAACTGACCTGGAACCTGATTTGACCCACCTGGCCACCATGGAGTGGGAGCTTGAACTGGATTACAAGCAATTGTTTGACTCTGCACAGCAGCAGGTACCAATGACTGAGGATTTAATAGACCTTACATCTGAATATGTTGGTCAGGTAGATGTGGAATCACGGGGATACTGGACAGCCATCTCAGATCTCCCAACTTCTGGCATGGAAACTCAGAGGTATAGGTTGTCGGTCTCTCCCTTCAGCAGCAGATTGAGTTACTGGAAATAGAAGTAGTCGATCTCTCTCCCCAGCTGAAGTTTGCGTTACAGGGAGAGGAAGCAGTTGGTCTTTTTCCCCAGTGGCAAAGTTTAACCCCAGCAGAAGAGCTGGCATCAGGACAGAGGACCACTGACCCCTGGCCCCAACTTGCCGCAACGCCAGTTCAGTGCTAGACGAATGGCAAGCTGACGTTTCTGACTCGGACTACGACGCATGGGGTTCGGATGAGAAGTCTGTCTCCGCTTTCATGCGGGAGACCCTCCTGGGTGTGGCACAGACAGGGGGTAATGAGGACACTGCAGACGCAGAGCCTCCTCTTGACTCGGACACCATTTTAGACCCTTCGGGTAAGGCGATGTTCGATCCCTGCAACATACGGCATCCCAGATCGGGAGACTGGTCTACGCCACAACACCTTTCCAGGTTCATGCACCTATGGCTCCGCAAGCCTCTAGAGAAAGAGGTCCGCAGCCGGCTTAGATCAGAATGCCCACGCACTTCCCTGCCAGATAAGGTGGCTCAGACCCCTGAGTTTGACAAGGTTATGACAACCTTCATAATGCGCAGTGGAAGAGACCCTCGCCGAGGGGTAGAGAAAGGCCTATGGGGCGCTCAGGATAACCTGCTCTATTCCGTGGGCCCCCTGGCCCGCATTATGTACCTATCGGATGACGCCTACGCCAAAGCCGATTCCTTCTCTGTCGAAGACATCAGGGAATGGACACATGATGTTTGCGAGTGGGCACAGCGGTGCATTTGTTTCATTGGAAACACAAATGTTATGCTCTCTTCGAAGAGTCGGAAAGCAGCCGTATTAATGGTAAATTGGCAGAGCTTGGCACAAAGGAGATTGGGCCCCAGGCACAAGGGAAACTATTTGGTGAACCGTTCCTCAAGGAACTTAACAAACACGTGAACGTGTTCACCTCACTTAATAAAGCACAGTCCTCAATGCGCAGAGTCTTTAGAGGCAACCCCACCAGAGGGTTTTTTGGAAGGGCTGGCCGGCAACGGGGCCGTGCCGCCAGCCGATTTTGGCCTTCAGGCCCCGCACCCAACCGACACTGTTTTACCCAACGAGAGATTACCGGCAGCAGCCTTTCTCCAGAGGCTCGGACAGAGGCCGTGGACCCCGCGGATGCGGACGCTCCCGCTTTGCTACAGGTAAGCACCCGTATTCCTCCGTTGTTACCATGCACCCGCTTTGCGGACCGTATTTCCCTTTCTTTCCAGAATTGGGCCGCCCTGTGTTCAGACACGTGGATCCTACAAACAGTACAGGGATATATCATAGACCTAGTGGGGACCCCCATTCAGACACAACCCATCTTCCGACCATTATTTCATCAACGCGGAACTACGCGAGCTTCGAGACAAAGGGGCTATTCAGCCGGCCCACGACTGGGGTGGTTACTTCAGCAATATCTTCCTGGTCCGGAAAAAGACGGGAGAATACCTCAACGCGTACGTGGTGTAACACCACTTCAAGATGGAGGGCATCCACCTTCTGCGAGACCTCCTGCGAAGCAACGACTGGTTCACCAGGCTCGATCTAAAGAATGCATACCTGTCAGTCCCAGTGCATCCGGACAGCCGAGCTCTCCTACGTTTCCTCTGGCATGGCCGCCCTTGGCAATTCACCTGCCTCCCTTTCGGGCTCAGCTCGGCCCCATGGTGTTTCACCAAGCTCCTAAAACCAGTAGTGGCCCAGCTGAGATCCAGGGGCATCCGATGCATCATCTTCTTGGATGACCTCCTCCTCTTCTGCTCCGACGAACGCAGACTGCGTCAACATACTCATCTCGCAGTGACACTACTGGAATCTCTGGGCTTTGTGGTAAACCAACAGAAATCGGAATTGACCCCTTCCCAGACGATACAATTCCTTGGCTTCGAGATCGACTCGACAACATGCACTCTGAGACTACAAAGATCTCATCCATTCGCAAGGAGATTCGCAGAGTTCTCCGTCGCGATTCCATCCCACTACGCATCCTGGCCAGGATCGTAGGACTCCTCTCCGCCTCCATTTAGGCCATATTTCCGGGTCCCCTCCACTACAGAGCCATGCAATGCCTCAAGGCAAGATACCTACGCCGCAGGCCCACATACGATCAACCCGTCCCGGTGACGACGGAGATTCGCGAGGAACTATCATGGTGGCTGGACAGCATGCAAGCCTGGAACGGCAGGGCCATATTCGGAGATACCCCAGACTTCATACTGGAGTCAGACGCCAGCTTGTGGGGACGGGGTGCCACCAACGGAACCATCTCCATGGGGGGAACATGGACGGCACAGGAGCCCTCCATGCACATAAATTGCCTAGAACTCCTGGCGGGGTCCTTCGCGATCCGCAAGCCTGGCCCGGGAAAGATCCAACTGCTGCATCCTCCTATGCATGGACAATGTCTCCGCAGTCCGGTATATCAATCGCCTGGGGGGTGCACGCTCATGCCTGCTGTTGGACATCACAAGGGACATCTTCGACTATTGCCTACCTCGCAACATCGCACTTCAGGCAGAATACCTACCCGGAGAGATCAACCTCACGGCCGACTGGTTCTCTCGCCATTGGAGAGACGTCAGCGACTGGAGGCTGAACACGGGAGTCTTCAGGGCCCTGGCAGTCCGGAGGGGTCCCTTTCACCTGGATCTGTTCGCTTCTCGCAACAATCACCAGACCACAGAGTTCTTCAGCTGGCTCCCGGAGAGCAAGGCGACAGACGCATTTCTCCAACAATGGCCGACGACCGGGGCCTACGCCTTTCCCCCGTTCTCCATGATTGCGAGAATACTACACCAGATACGGACACAACATGTCACACTGGTTCTCATAACGCCCTTGTGGCAGAGCCAACCATGGTTCCCGGATCTCCTGGCCTCCTCCTGCAAGGACCCTTTACTCCTAACATCCTTTCCGGACCTGCTCACGGATCCCAAAGGGAATCTTCATCCACTTCTCTTGGAAGACTGTCTGCCCCTGGTGGCTTGGACTCTTTTCGGGGTTCCTGGCGAGTCAGTGGACTGTCGCAGGCTACTAGGGACCTCTTATGGGATTCCTGGGCCCCCGGAACTAGACGCTGTTACCTTTCAGCTTGGGCCTCCTGGTCTACTTGGTGCGTGGAACGGGACTCCGATCCATTTACAGCACCTATTCCCATGATTCTCAATTTCCTTTCATCATTGTTTTCGTCGGGTCGCTCCTACCGTTCAGTTAACGTCGTTCGCTCCGTGATTTCGGCGGCCCACACCCCCATCTGGGACCTTCCGGTTGGCAAAGACCCTCTCGTCTGCTGCCTGCTCCGTGGTATGCGGCTCCGACGCCCTCCGGCCTCACCTATGGGATGTTGGACTGGTTCTCTGTTTTTTCAGGGATTGGCTAATGACCATCTCTCCCTATGCCAATTATTGGCTAAGTGTGCCTTTCTGCTTTCGACAAGTTTCGGACGTTCAAGCCTTCGACGTCGACGCCTTTGAGGTGGCCCCTGAGGGGGTCACATTCCACATTTCCCGTCGACTAAGTCAGGTTCGACTTCGGTCTTCTACCCCTTTTTCCCCGACGACCCGCACCTCTGTGTCGTGTCCACCCTTCACAGATACGTTTCAGTTACCTCCTCACTCTGTAACTCGGCGTCGGGTCAACTCCTACCCCATGCTCCGGTCTCGGCCACCACGCTGGCCCGATGGATTCGTTGGATCCTCTCTCTCGCCGGTATAGACCCCGCTTTCGGCGCCCACTCCGTTGGCGGAGTGGCGGCTTCCTCAGCCTTCCTAGCGGGGGGGTCCCTGTCAGACATTCTCCGAGCGGCGGATTGGTCTAGGGAATCTACTTTCCATACCTTTTATTTCAGCACTCCCCATTCTGCTGGGACATCTCTACTTCAGCGTTAAAATTGCAAAATAGGAAGCCTCCTGTCATGTTATAAAATTGAAGATTATGCTAGCTTTAGTGTACTAATAATCTTAATTTTAATAAGGACAGGAGGCGAGTATGTTCCCTCCCTTCTGTTCCCTGCGCTGACTCCTCGGGGGAGTGGATCTCAAGGTGACGGACGTTTCGTTATGTCTTCTAGTGATTTCTCCTTTATTTGGGGTATATTCTGTTTCTCTCCTGACTCTCATCCTAGAATCACTGCCTTATGCAGCCAGGATTTATGTTGTATCGCAAGCTTGCATCTAAACATGTATTTAAATTTTTTTTACCTTAAGCACTCTAATCATGTATTTAATCATTTATCTTAAAGCACTCTGATAAGGCTCACCTGCTTGACCAGTTACGGTTCAATACCTAACCTATTTTATACTCTCCTTTCAGTGTAATCCTCTTCAGGACCTCCACTGGATGCTGGTTCGGTTAACCTCACGACTCCGCTGGATGGGATAAAGACTTTGTTTCGTCTTGCCTCCAATCTCGTTTGCCAGGAGTATCCGCAAGTTCTGCTCACCAGAGATCGTTGTTTGCAGTTTCCGTTGGTTTTACTGGATGTTTCGAGCTCAGTCTGGACTGGGATGCCGCTTCAAGAAAGAGGAAGTGTACAGGCAGCATGACCATTATATATACTATGCTGATTTAATGTTACTCTTTACGTTTTCTTTACTGCTGTGGAGTTTAGTATAGAGAGTTAATGCAAAATACTCGCCTCCTGTCCTTTTTAAAATTAAGATTATTAGTACACTAAAGCTAGCATAATCTTCAATTTGCGCCATATGTCTGTTCAGGCGTAGTTCACCTCTTTCATATTATGTGCACCCACACTTACTATATATCATTTTATTCATGGGGTAACAGGGCTTTCATTTAACATCAAATATTCAGGTATGAAACATAATTTAATATGAATGAAATATAAAAAAATGGGAGAAAATAAGAATTTAAAAAAAAATATTTAGTTCTACGTGACATATTAACTGTGAATGTCATAATACTGTTTGCTTTTACTGCAAGAAAAAACACATATTTGTATTCAGCGATGTCTCACATGTAAAACAGTACCCCCTGTGTACAGGTTTTATAGTGTTTTGAGAAGTTACAGGGTCAAATATAGCATGTTCCATTTTTCAGTTTTTTTCCCATTGAAATTCGCCAGATTGGTTATGTAGCCTTTGAGGCCGTATGGTAGCCCAGGAATGAGAATTAACCCCATGATGACTTATATTCCTTCCACCTTTTTACTACGTATTAATTTACTATTACACTGTTACCATTTTTACTTATAGTTTACTACTGTAATATTTGTACTTGCAGTTACCTGTAGTAATTAATAATATGGATGAAAGGATTTAATAGGCAAATATTTTAATATGTGCAACAAATGGCTAGTCTGTTCCACCATGACTCCTCTAGCTTTTTCCAACCACAGCCAATTACCTCCTAATTCCCTTCACATGTTATTAATCACTGCAGTCACACTATAAATTATCTTTGGTATCACCTTCAATTTTCTCTGCTACCTCTTCGTAGGTCATAAGCTCACGGGCAGAGACATCAACCTTTTGTATCGGTCTGTTTATATTTTATTGTTCTCCCAATTGTACAGCGCTGTGGAATATGTTGGCGCTTTATAAAAGCTCGTAATAAATAAAAAAAATATTTAGAAATACTAATATTTAATTTTCTTGTCATAAAATATGACAATTTTTTTTTTTATAAATTATGTGTTAAAACTTTTGTTATTAGTACTATAATGAAAAATAAATGTTGCCTTTTATACCTTGTTAGGAACGAAGCATTATATCTGAAGTGCTTAAAGTTTGAGCCTTTTATAAGTGGCTCAGCAGTATATGAGTGAAATTCATACACTTGTATATGTGTTTATCTGTCTAGCAAGAACACTTAATGTTATCTCACATATATATTATTATTATTATTAAGTGTTCTTGCATAGAAAGACCACTTAATGTTATCTCACATATATATTATTCTTATTCTTATTATAGCCAAATTTACCACCCTAACTCCTCCCACAGTTTTTGCACTACATAGACAGAAATATACCAAAACGTGCGGATTGTTCCCGATTGGATTGCTATTACTTTGTGGAACGTTTCGCCAAATGGTTCATTGTCATTTTTGTGGCAAAATTGGTTCCATAGGAATGAATGGCAAAATGTTAAAAACTAGAGTGGGAGCTGACAAAAGCTGAAACATCAGGACATGATTTCTAAACTGCCACCACTCCCTCATTTTCAAGCCCACCTACACAAATCTTATATCAAAACATTTAGCTAACCCTGCTGCCACTAGAAATGTCCACAGCTAAGCCATAGTCCTGATAGTTTTCACACTATGACCATTTGTTTGCAAACCATGTCGTCCATTGACATTCATTGAAACTCCACTCTAGCCAGCTCAAATTTGAAGGGCAATTTCTAAACTGCAACTGTGCCTTCATTTTTAATACTTCAAAGACATACTATATCAAAATGCAGGTCTGGGTCTTGTGATTTTCACAATATAAAGCTCTTCACTGTAGGATTTATAGTTTTTAAAATACGGCCGTTTGAAAATGGCAACCGGCAAAATACTCTGACCTGTGCCAGACTGGAGCAGCAAGTGATGTCATAGACAGGGCCTTTTGTACAACTGCTAATGTTTTTATAAATGTATGTTTTAATGTACCGTATTTTTTGCTCCATAAGACGCACTTTTTTTCCCCTCAAAAGTGAGGGGAAATGTCTGTGCGTCTTATGGAGCGAATGTGAAGAATTACTTACCTGTCTTGGAGCGTGGGCCGGCTTCACAGCGCGCTCCGCGGTCCAGGAACTTCTATTTCAGGTTCCGGTTTCCGGCGGGACTGAAAGGAAGTGTGCACACTGAGTGTGCACACTTCCTTTCAGTCCCGCCGGAAACCGGAACCTGAAATAGAAGTTCCTGGACCGCGGAGCGCGCTGTGAAGCCGGCCCACGCTCCAAGACAGGTAAGTAATTATGGGACAAGGGGAGGGGGAGACACTATGGGACAAGGGGAGGGGAGGAGACACTATGGGACAAGGGGAGGGGAGGAGACACTATGGGACAAGGGGAGGGGGGGAGACACTATGGGACAAGGGGAGGGGGACACTATGGGAGAAAGGGAGGGGAGACACTATGGGAGAAAGGGAGGGGAGACACTATATGGGAGAAAGGGAGGAGGAGACACTATGGGACAAGGGGAGGGGGAGACACTATGGGAGAAAGGGAGGGGGAGACACTATGGGACAAGGGGAGGGGGAGACACTATGGGACAAGGGGAGGGGGAGACACCATGGGACAAGGGGAGGGGGAGACACCATGGGACAAGGGGAGGGGGAGACACCATGGGACAAGGGGAGGGGGAGACACCATGGGACAAGGGGAGGGGGAGACACCATGGGACAAGGGGAGGGGGAGACACCATGGGACAAGGGACACCTATGGGACAAGGGGAGGGGACACTATGGGACAAGGGGAGGGGAGACACTATGGGACAAGGGCAGGGGGGGACACTATGGGAGGGAAAGTGCACTATGGGACAATGGGAGGGGGGGACACTATGGGATCAGAACACTAATGGACAAGGGGAGGAGGGGTTAAAGAACACTATGGGACAGGGTAGGAGGGGTTAACAATCACTATGGGACAGGGTAGGAGGGGACTATGGGACAGGGTAGGAGGGGTTAACAATCACTATGGGACAGAGGAAAGGGGGGTTAAAGATCATTATGGGACAGGGGAGAAAAAAAAATATTCTGAACAAACTGTCCCATGGTAAGAAACACTATGGAACAGTTTGTTCAGAATATTTTTTTTTCTGGGTTTCCTCCTCTAAAAACTAGGTGCGTCTTATGGTGAGGTGCGTCTTATGGAGCGAAAAATACGGTAACTGTGAAGCACTTTGGGCAACAACGTTGCAATTAAATGTGCTATATAAATAAATAAAAGTTGAAATGCATTTCTCACTCTATCAATATCGCCAATATCGGTATCTTAAGTGGCTGATACCGATATTGCCAAAAATACAGAATATCGGCCGATAATATCGGTAAAACCGATAATCGCTCGATCCCTAGTTATAGACTACTGGTGGAGGCAAGAACACTTCACACAATTTCCCCAGAAATTTTTGCTTTTCTAGTTATTTATGATTTATTGTAGTACTAACCTTATAAGTATGTCTGTCTCTACATGATCCTGACATGTCTGCTGCTTCCTGCAGCAACTGCATAACCCCAACACAGCTGAGTGGAACATTTGCATTTTGGGCAGAGGCTCTTGGTAGTTTGGTCAGACCAATTGAAGCACCAATTAGTTGAATGGAGATCAGTGCCTCCAAAATGGTCAGAGATTATGTCTAGGAATCTCTTTTCCCTCTTACTTTTGACAGTTTGAGGTTTTGGAATGATAAGAAGAGTGTGTCTATCAAACAACTAGTTATGTTACAAATTACTTCATTAAGTTGTATGCTGCTACTACCCAAGAGTACAGCAATATCCTTATATAGCCCTTTGCCAAAATTCTGAGAAGCACATACATCACACTATTACCTCAATAGGGTGTAGTGTTATTATTAGAGGCAGTTCAAACTGACTGTGCATGATGAGCATAACAATAACTATGGCACATATCCCCACAATTGTTTGCCTCTGGGGACCATAAAGAAGGCAATTTCTGTGATGCCTCAGTACATCAGGAAGTTCATAGTGACATGTCTTTTACTGTGGCCAACACAAAGGGTTAATTTATTGTCTGTTCTAGGATTTTTGTTTGTTATATGGGGAAACATAATAAGTGCCGAAGACACATGTAATGCATGTGCACCAAGCACCAAGTAAAAAGTTATATGTGGATAGCATTAAACAGTTCCTTGCAAAAGGAAAAGTAACACTGAAAAACTAATGGACCCATTCCTGCTTATTAGAATATATTTGCTGGAAGATGTGTTGTATTTATTAAGTGTTAGGTAATATATGTAACTCCAGCCACAGTCTCAGATGAGGTAATACTAGCAAAACACTTGATCTGTGTCATATAAATGAAAATACATTATATATATGTTTGCACAGGAAGCCTTGCTTCTGTTCCTTGCTTCAACCTTGGATTTTTTTAATGAGGTTAATCACTGCAGGCTCCTCCATCAATTTTCATGACAACCTGGTCTTCCTTCTTTGGAAAGGTATTCACAGTTATAAATAAATTGCATTGTATAGATGTTTTGTGAATATAAATAATTTGATCATTATATTGTAAATACTTGAACAAATGTGTCAGATTAACAAAACATATTTATATATATATATTTTTTTAATTTTACTTTTTGTTTTTTACTCTGTTCAGGAAAGTTGCCCCTGGAAATGTAATTTTCATGAATGCCCTTCATGCTCGTGTCTTGAAATATTTGCCTTAAGGAATGACCTAGTGTGTTCTAGATCATTTAATCTTTCCTGAAACATTAAAAACCTGTCATTTTCTAGAAAAGCCTTTACTCTCAGAGTTTTAAGGATGATTACTAATAAATAGATAAATATATTATTTTTCAATATCCAAAGCAAATGTTCTCAAATTGTAACCATAAATCAGTCTACAGTAGTCCCGAGAATGCTTATCTATGATTATACTGCTGAAAACCTCTGAAAACCTTCCAGATTGATTACATAAAGACCTGTGATAAATCATTCCTCTGACATATTTTGTAACCCAAAGGAATGTTTTTCTTACCATTCTGGAATGTGTTTTGGGATATTTATAAATATATGATTATTTAAAAAATTGAATATTTCCGTATTTGAAAATGTAAACACAATCCAATTTTTAATGTAAATAATCTTTTTGAAACATATTAGAAGATGCAGTTCCTCATAAATAACCAATAATAGTTTGTTTCAGTTTTATAAAAAAAAATATGTTAAGCTTTTTTTATCCCCTTAAGGACAGTGGACGTATGAGGTACGTCCGAGGTAAATTTGAGCGCTGGAAGTGATCGTGATCGCATCCAGCTGCCCTAAGGGTATTACACAATGCTCTAAGGGTATTACACAATGCCTCAATGTTGAGGCATCATGGAATACCCCTCCAACACTACCAGGCACACTGACCCCACACTGCTGAGCGATCACTTCTGGGTTGCCCCATGGGGTGCCCGGCAGTGTAGTGCAGAGCATCGGAAGCCTTCAGACAGGCTTCCGACGCTCTGCCTGTACTGAGTGCATTTAGGGGTCAAGGCACTCATTAAATATAAAAAAATATATAAATTAATTAAATGTAAAAAAATTAACCCCTACCCTCCCCATGTACATAACGATCGTCGCCACAACAATGGGTAATACCCAAGCAATAACCAAGAGAGGGAATAAAAAATCAGACTCAAAATGTCAGAAATGCCAGTGTATTAGAAAAACCACAAGTGAAATAACATACATAATCAAACTTATGATGAGTTGGATGCAGAAAGAACAGTTTTGCTAAAATGATCTAACTGGCTACCTTTTACATCAATCTGGTAATGTCTTATAAAAGTGTTCGTGGAGGACCAAGTGGCCACTATGCAAATAAGTTCTGGTGATACTTTAGTCGCCACTGCCCAAGAGGAAGAAAGGGACCTTGTAGAATGAGCCATGAGCCCTTCTGGGATTTTAATATTTGATGCCTTGTAAGCATGTATAATGGCGGCTACGATCCAACTGCTGATGGCTACTTTAGAAGCTTGAAGCCCTCTTCTGGGACCATTGGGAATGATGAACAGTCTTTCAGAGGTACGCAATGCAGATGACCTTTGTAAATAAATAGACAGACATCTTACCAGATCTAAGGATGAAGGCTTGGGTTCTGCCTCATTTTCAGGTTCTTCCAACTGAAGAGCTGGGAGCACTATTTCTTCATTGATGTGGAATGCTGAGACCACCATGGGTCAAAATTCAGGAATAGTCCTCAAGATTACTCTGTCTTTGTGGAACACTGTAAAAGGCTCTTTGGCTAATAAGGCATGGAGCTCAGACACCCTTCTACCTGAAGCTAAGGCCACCAACAGAACTGTTTTTATGGTGAGAAAATGAGGAGAGACGGATTCTAATGGTTCAAAAGGATGACCGCTCAGAGCTTTTAATATCAGCGGTAGATCCCAAGGTGGAGCAAATTACTTTATAGGAGGCTTTATCTTTAATACTGCTAACATGAACCTGGTCACATCTGAGTCTAAGGCCCATCTGTGATCCGTAAGGGCTGAAAGAGCTGAAATATGTACCTTAAGGGTGTTGTAGCTTAACCCTTTGTCGAGACCTAGTTGCAGAAATTCCAGGATCTCTTTAGTAGAGATTGTCTGAATATTTATTTGCTTAAATGTTGCCCAAGTGGAAAAAACATCCCAGATTTTGTAGTATGTGGTGGACGTAGAGCGTTTTCTTGCTTGTAGCAGAGTGTCTATTACTGCCTGTGAAAATCTTTTTCCTTTTAACCCTTCCCTTTCAACTTCTATGCCATCAGATTGAGGGAGGCTGGGTCTGAGTGGAGAACTGGTCCCTGATGTATAAGCAAAGGAATTTTTGGAAGCTGCCAAGGTTCTGCTTTGCAAAGGCTCAATAGTAGGGGAAACCATGGTCTGCATGGCCAGAAGGGAGCTATGAGAATGATGGATACTTTCTTTTGTCTCAACCGTCTCAGAAGAGGAAAGATGAGTGGAGTAGGCGGGAATGCGTAACCTAGGATGAATTGCCATTCGCTTGATAGAGCATCTCTTCCTAGGATCGATATTCTTGGAGAAAAAGTCTTTTACTTTTCTGTTCTTGTTTGTTGCCATCAGGTCTATTTGTGGCATTCCCCACATTCGTGTTATCTTCTCGAATATTTTGTTTGACAAGCTCCATTCTCCTTGGTCTATTTCCACTCTGCCCAGGAAATCTGCTATGGAATTCTGGATTCCAGGAAGATGTACTGCCGATATGACTGCTAGATGTACTTGCGTTAAGGCCATCAGGGGCTTCATTATTGACATCATCCTTTGACTCTTGGTTCCTTCTTGATGGTTTATGTAGGCAACTACAGTGGCGTTGTCTGTTCTGATTTTGACCCATTTGAAACGGATAAGAGGGAGAAAATATTTCAGAGCTCTTAGTACTGCCATCAGCTCTAATAGATTGGAGGGAGTGTCTGTTGCTGGAAAAAGCCATTTCCCTTGTATAAGGTGGTCTTGCAGGTGAGCTCCCCACCCCAATTGACTCTCATCCGTGGTTACAACAGTCCACGTGATGTTCCCCAAAGGGAATCCTCTGAACAGGAACTTCTTGTGTAACCACCACATCAGGGATTGATGGAGCTGAGGAGGAATCTTGATAGGCTGTCGTAGGTTTCCTGTTCTGAATTGGAGGATGAAATTCTTCTGGAATTTCCTCATCCTCCACATTTCCCATTCGTATCACACATCCCCAGATAGCCTGGATCTGAGTGCATATTATTAGTGAATAGCGCTCAGATCCCACACACATAGTTCAATCGCCATGGAGTCAAAGTTCTTACAGTCTTTCGGTATGCGATTGACTCCATGGGAAGGCTATCTGGGTTAAGTCCTTTCGTGTGTTTCAAAACTCCCGAACGGCCGGCGTTCGTACGCTTTCGTCGAGGCAGCCAGGCGACCCGTTGTTTCAGCGGTGTTCGGCAGAAAAAGTGTCCATTTTTAGTTCCATGGAATCAGTGCCAAACACCGCTGGGCTTTCGTACGTTTTAAAATGGCCGCTGCCTCGTGGTTGACATACGAACGACGGCCACCCTGAATTCGGTTTAATTGAGAAGTGTCTGCGGTTAACCACAACGTTCTAATTGGGATCAAGAGGTTAACCAGCAGCACACTTCTTTTGGGTGGCCATCCGTTCTGTGAATTTGTTCGGTGAAAACAATCATTCATATGGCTGGGCTATAGAAACAGCCATTTACACGAAAGGGGGTAGAAATAGACAAATCCACCACAATAGACAGACAGATGGTTCTGTCACACTGCTCCCTCCTTGTGGGACACTCCGGCAGACCCGGCTTGACCCTTTGGCGGGTCAACTTGGGGATGACCGGACTAGGAGGTGGTGGAGACGTCAGTTTGTTGGGATAACCCATCTGCGTTTCCGTTCTGCTTACCGGGTCGGTAGCTGATAATGAAATTGTTGGGCTGTAGTGCCAAGTTCCATCTCAGCAGTCTACCATTGTCCCCTGAGACCCGGTTAAGCCAGACGAGTGGGTTATGATCATTCACCAGGGAAAACTCTTGCCCATACAAGTAGGGACTTAACTTTTTCAATGCCCAGACCAAGGCCAAGCACTCCTTCTCCACTGTCGCATAACTGTCGCTGTCGCATAACTCACTTCTCTGGGTAACAGCTCTCCTCCATCTTCCCCGACTTGGCTCAGCACAGCCTCCAGTCCATACATGGAAGCATCTGTGTGGACGAGAAAGCGTTTGTTAGGGACTGGGGCAGCCAAGACAGGGGCATTCACAAGAGCCTGTTTCAGTGCCTGGAAGGCAACTTCACAAGCTGGAGACCACAGGACCTGCTTAGGCAAGTTCTTTTTCGTCAGGTCTGTCAGGGGCTTAGCAATAGTGCTGTAGTCAGGGACAAAACGTCGGTAGTACCCTGCCATCCCCAAGAAGGCCAATACCTGGGTCTTGGTGGTAGGTGTGGGCCAGTTAGCCACTGCCTCTACCTTGGCTGCCTCTGGTCTCCGGCTCCCACATCCCACTCTGTGACCCAGGTACTGTACTTCAGCCATACCTAGATGGCACTTCTCTGGCTTCAATATCAGGCCAGCGGCCCGAATCTTATCCAGTACCATCCCTACATGAACCAGGTGTTCCTTCCAGGACCCACTGTAGATCGCAATGTCGTCCAAGTATGCACAGGCAAATTCTTGGAAGCCATCTAGGAGTCTATCCACCATCCGTTGGAAGGTAGCCAGGGCATTCTTCATCCCAAAAGGCATGACCTTAAATTGGTACAGGCCAAATGGGGTGATGAATGCCAACTTGGGGATAGCATCCTCGGCCAGGGGGATCTGCCAGTAGCCCTAACACAGGTCTATGGTGGTCAGATAGCACCCCCTGGCAATACAATCCAGTAATTCGTCTACCAGGGGCATCGGGTAGGCGTCAGTGGTGGTCCACTCGATGAGTCGCCTGTAGTCCACACAGAACCGGGTGGTCCCATCCTTCTTGGGCACCAGGACTACAGGCGAGGCCCAAGGGCTGTCGGAGTGCTCGATGACCCCAAGCTGGGTCATCTCCTGTATCTCCTTCCGCATTCCTTCTCGGTCTGCTTCAGGGATACGATAGGGCAGCTGTCATAAGGGGGTCTGTCCAGGGGTCTCGACCTTGTGTACAGCTAGGGTAGTATAACCTGGCTCCTGGGAGAACGTCGCCTGCTTCTCCCACAACAACTGCTGCGCCTGTACCCTTTCTGTGGGGTTTAACTTGTCCCCTAGCTTTACAAGGGTAGTGAGGTCAGTCTGGGAGTCCCTTTCTAACAAGTCGGGAAGGGGTAGATTCTCGGGTTCATCTGAGCCGGGGCACATACTGCCGCAATATTCTCAGGTCTCTCCTGGTACTCTTTCAGCATGTTCACATGAAAGGATCTCTGAATCCTTTCATCAGTACAGCTGGCTATCAAGTAAGTAGTATCGCAGATCTGCGCTACTACTCTGTACGGGCCCTGCCAAGATGCTTGCATCTTGTTTGCCTTCACAGGTTTGAGCACCAATACTTTTTGCCCAACCTGGAAGACCCGCTGTCGGGCACCCTGATCGTACCACCTCTTCTGTCTCCCCTGGGCTGCCTGGAGATTCTCCCTTACCATCAGGGACAGTTTCTCCATGCGGTCCCGGAGTTCCAGAACATATGGCACTATGGGGGTCCCCTCCTGCTCCGTCTCCCCCTCCCAGTGGCCCTGGATGAGATCTAGGGGTCCGCGGACCCTTCTCCCATAGAGCAACTCAAAGGGGGAGAACCCAGTAGATTCCTGGGGCACCTCTCTGTAAGAAAACAACAGATGAGGCAGGAACCTCTCCCAGTCTCTGCAAGTGTCTGTAAAGGTCCTCAGCATCTGCTTGAGGGTGCCATTAAAGCGCTCGCAGAGACTGTTAGTCTGTGGGTGGTAGGGTGAGCTAAGTAACGGTTTAATGCCACACACCTTCCACAGCTGCTGAGAGAGTACAGCGGTGAATTGGGTTCCCTGGTCGGAGAGGATCTCCTTAGGGAACCCAACCCTAGTAAAAATTCTAACCAGGGCATCAGCAACCGTCTCTGCCTCTATATTAGACAGCGCTACTGCCTCTGGATAGCGAGTGGCATAGTCCACCACAGTAAGGACGTATTTCTTACCGGATGGACTAGCCCTGGCCAGTGGACCCACAATGTCAACAGCTATGTGGGAAAAGGGCTCCCCTATAATAGGCATCGATAATAATCTAGCCTTAGGGTGGTCCCCTCGCTTTCCTACCCGTTGACAGGTGTCGCACGTACTGCAATACATCCGAACAGCCTGGTTAAAGTTTGGCCAAAAGAAATTCTGTGAGATCCTATAGGCTGTGCGGCGGGACCCTAGATGTCCAGCTAACGGAACATCATGCCCTATCTGCAGAATCTCCTGCCAGTACTTTGCAGGTACCACTAACTGTCGATTCGGCGCAGGGGCAACACTCTTCTGGGAAGGCTTAGGGATCCTATATAACCTGTCCCCCACCCACTCATACCACTCCCCATCTACTCCTTCCTCTCCAGCCTCTGCTCTATCTCTGTATTTCTGGAGAGTCGGGTCCGCCCGGGTTTCCCTCCCAAACTCCTCTGGGGAATCCCAGCTTAAGGGGGCCTGATCTAAGGTACCAGTCGGGGAAGAGGGTCTTACCTAGGTCTCATCAGCAGGCGGGCCGGTTCCAGCAGCACGGGTCTGAGCATGAGTAGTCACTGGGTTAAGGTCAACAGGACCCATAGGGGCAAAAGCGGAAACCAAAGGGGCCAAATCATTCCCAAGAAGAACATCAGCGGGCAAGTCTTTCATAACCCCCACATCCACGTGTCTAGCACCCACTCCCCAATCCAAATGCACCCAGGCAACAGGTAAGCGGAACACGGCGCCTCCTGCTACCCTCACTGCCACAGTGTCTCCAGTGTGTTTGTGTTCCGAGACAAGGTTCTTTTGGAACAGTGTCATGGTGGCTCCTGTGTCTCTCAGCCCATTCACCACCCTGCCAATGCCAGGTGAAGGATAGAAAAGAAACCCTAGAAGATGAGGTTCTTCTGCCACTTCCTGCTACTGCTTGGTCACTGCAGGGAATTCTTCTTATTGACAATTATTTACTTGCTACCCCTAGGGTCACTGCAAGAGGCTTCTGGGCACTAAAGGAGCATCTCCAGGGGGTTTACCTTTGCTCAGGGCCACGTACTGGATACTTTCCAAGGAAGAGAGGCTGAACTCCCTTGGGTCCAAAGGTAAAAAACCTCAGGTAAGCCAAAAAATAAAATAAATGATTGTTGTCTAAAATGACTAGACTCCTATAGGGAACAAAAAGACTGAGGGGGGAGATGGTGGGAGGGGGTACCTTCCAAAAGACTGAGGGATGAGATGGTGGGAGGGGGTATTTATACACTTATTTTTAATTAGTTCTTGTCTAATTAGGGATAGGGAGGAGCTAACCCATTGTTGTGCTGCCATGGATATGGCCAGGAAATATATATTTATATTAAAATCCACTTAGAATGATATTATATTTTTATTTTTATATATATATATATATATATATATATATATATATACACACAACAAAAACAAAAAATCCTTGCACTCAAGCTTAATGTAATTAATAGCCAAGAAACTTCCAGCCAAAAACAGTTTCTACTTGCCGGGTGCCAGTCCTCTAAGGGGAACTAGATATCCACACAAATAAAGCTTGAGCTGCACTCACGGACTTCCAATTCAAAGAATTCTTTAATTCATCAAATAAGCAAATCGACGTTTCGGTCCACACAGGGACCTTCCTCAGGACAAAGTGACAGTAATACAGTAATCCCAACTCATATATATACCCCTTACCAACATATAATTGCATAACTTACCCCAAGTGTGTATTTTCCAACCCGGCGTTCTCCCCGTGAGAGTGCGCATGTGCCACTACACCACGCCCCCACGTTGACGTATCACACCACGTGATAGTGTACTCAACCGCCGTTACCACAGTGATCTCGTAGCTATCACCAAAGAGACCGTCTGTATATAAACAAACGAGAATCCTTGACGATTAACCAGTTAATAGTGTGAACGAGGAAACTACATACAAAATAGAAGAATAACGTTTTAAATACAAATACAAGTGTACAAACCATTAAAAGCATGCTGCAATTATAGGAGATGGTGCTCAATTTACTTATAGTACATAGTCACTTTAACGAGACACCAATATACTAATAACTTGAGTATATGTGTCAAGGATCAATGGGTCCCCATATGTGTATATAGTGTCATAAGTGCTAGAGAAATTATTGTACAACTATTAGGATAACTGACTGTACTTGTACCCTGATGTATATTATTCTGAAAACTACAGCACCTCTATATGTAAAAAATTAAGTATAATAAAGACGTGCAAATATAAATCTGTGAGATTAATCAAAATATCATTATGTGTGTAATAACTACTGTGTATATACACATATGGGGAACATAGACGAATGCATGAGAGCAGGGAATCCCTCAAATCTATTTCCCTGAACTTAGATTAGAGGGATACCCAGCTCTGGTGCGTTCGTCTATGTTCGGGGAAACTTCCCCAAACATAGACGAACGTACCAGAGCAGGGAATCCCTTAACTCCTCACTTACAGACTGATTTCTTCTATGACCGGGTCGTAGGAACGGAACCTGGTCTGTAAGTGAGGGGATTCTGTATTATTTATGTATAATATATTATAAAATATTTAAAGCATTTTATCATATATTATACATATATAATGCATATATATGATTTCATTATAAGGGTACTGTTTGATATATGCACATATATCTCAAAATACACTTATAATGAAACCATATAAATGCATTATATATGTATAATTTATTATAAAATGCTTTAATTATAGTATATTATACATATATAGGATATAAAAGTGTGCGTGTGTTTGTGTCTACTGTGGCCAGCGTTTGTGACTAAGTGGCTACTACAAAAAACTGGACATACCCCATTTTGAAAAGAGAGACTTCGCTGAACACAAATATAAGTGTTTAAAACAGTAAAACCTATCACGACGATGAAATCACCAGTAAAAGTGCAGTTTTTGTGTAAAGAAAAATGCAAATAACAAATATGAACGCTAACTTTGGCCAGCATTTGTGACTAACTGGCTACTACAAAAGACCCCATTTTGAGTACCATGGGCTGTCTACTTTTACAAATTGTATTACACGATGGGGTTAATTTTCATTCCTGGGCTGCTATATGGTCTCAAAGTCAACATAGGACGAGCAAACCAAACTGGCAAATTTTAATGTGCAAACATGGAAAAGGGGAAAGCCCTACATTTGACCCCTGTAAGTTTGCAAAAACCCATAAAGCCTCTACATTGGGTGCACTGTTGTACTCGGAAGATGTTGCTGAACACATATTGGTGTGTTCTTTGTCAGTAACACATAACAGGAACTGAGAATCGATGCCTAAAGTACAATGTGAGAGAAAAATAACACAAAAAATGACTACCGAAAGGATTGACAAAGACTGGTGGTAGAATTAGTGCATGGAATGTGTTAAATTACCACCATTTGAAATACCCTAGGGTGTCTACTTTTAAAAATTGTATGGTTTGACGGGGTAAATTACATTGGCCGGCCTCCAAAAATATTTCTTAAAGGACATGAGTGCATGATGACCAGCTGTGAAAATTCCAAGTTGGAAAACTGGAATGTGCATCCCCCAAATAAGGTCTTTTAGCCCCCAGAGAACCTGACACACATAGGAGGAATAACAGTACTCAGGAGATGTTGCTCAACACATATTGGGGTGTTCTTTGGCAGAAACCCTTAAAGTTTTCCATACATGTATGCTTAAATTGCTATGTGTGTCAAAAAAATCACCAATTATTATTTTTATTTTTTTTGCATTTGGCATAGATTGGTGGTAAAATGGTTACATGAAAAGAGTCAAAATACCCCAAGTTTAATACCTTAGGTTGTCTTCTTTTAAAAAATATATACATTTGAAGGGTTATTCAGGGATTCGTGACAGATATCAGTGTTACAATATAAGTTGCGTTAATTTTGAAAAAGAAATGGTTTTGAAATAGCAAAGTGCTACTTGTACATATTACCCTACAACTTTCAAAAAAAGCTAAGAACATGTTACATTGTGTATTTCTAAACTCAGGACAACATTTAGAAACTATTTAGCACGGGTGTTTTTTGGCGGTAGTAGATGCATAACAGATTTTGGGGGTCAAAGTTAGAAAAAGTGTGTTTTTAAAAAAAAAACTTTCATAATATTTTATAAATTGTTTTATACTAAATTATATGATATGATAAAAATAATGGTATCTTTAGAAAGACCATTTAATGATGATAAAAATGGTATATAATATGTGTGGGTACAGTAAATGAGTAAGAGGAAAATTACAGGTAACACAAACACCGCAAAAATGTAAAAAGAGCTCTGGTCCTCAATGGTAAGAAAATTGAAAAACGGTCTGGTCACAAAGGGGTGAAATATATTTTAGACTATATCTGACTAGCCTATAGGATCTCTCCATCAGCCAAAATCATGCAATTTAATTTCAGTGATGGTTGATCTATAAGTAGTCATAAACAAAAAAACATATATTGCTAATAATAGTAAACTATTGACATAGTTTCCCAGGGGAGAGAGTTTACTTACAATTTCCATTATAAATGAGAAACATACTCCATACAGAATTGAATATGCTGGAAGGGGAGCATCCTTTCAGCATCCTAACTGAAATCGGTAGGATCCAACCCCACTGGAATTACCTCAAGTAATTCAAGGTAATAGCTAACAAAAAAAATAATAATGATAAACAACTTTATTCATAAGTATGAACAGTAACCTTCAAATTACTATAACATAAAAAGAAAATAGAATATGTGTGAAAGAATGTTGGGGAATTGTGAGAGGGGAGTGTAATCTCACTAGTGAGGAAGACAGAATTATCTATAAGATTAGGCAGAAAGAGGCTAAGCAAGTTACAAGAGCTTCTAAATCACACACAGAAGAGAAAATAGCACAGTCAGTAAAAAAAGGGGACAAAACATTTTTTTAGATACATAAATGAGAAAAGGAAAGTAAAACAAGGATTAGTTAGATTAAAAACAAAAGAAGGAAGGTATGTAGAAGAGGATAAAGGTCTAGCTGACTGTCTCAATGGATATTTTTGTTCAGTATTTACAGATGAAAATGAAGGAAAGGGACCTCAGTTAGGAAAAAGGACAAATGAGTCATTTATTACATGTAAGTTTACAGAGGAAGAGGTTCTATTTCAACTGTCAAAAGTAAAGACAAGTCAATGGGATCTGATGGAATACACCCAAAGTTATTAAAATAGCTTAGTGGTGTACTAGCAAAACCATTAATGGATTTATTTAACCAATCATTGTTAAGAGGAGTAGTCCCAGAAGATTGGAAGTTAGCGAATGTTGTGCCCATTCACAAGAAAAGTAGTAGGGAGGAGTCAGGCAACTATAGGCCAGTAAGCCTACTTATGTCCTTTAACATGGTTTCCATTACTTTCCCCAGTAAAGGGAAAACAAACCTGTTTTCCTAGCACTGTAGGCTCCTGGAGTGCCCTCTCTATCGCTCCTCCCCTCGGGCTTAAAACTCTTACTGCCACTAACCTGAATTACGCGCCATGATTTTATGATTGTAAATTATTAAATTTTTACAGGTATTAAATAAATTTGGCCCCTTTCAATATTATAGTGAGAGGGGTAGGTTGGGTATTTTCATTAGGGGTCGGTATTGATTTGGGGACATTGTCTGAGTTGAGCCTGAATGTTGGGTTTTGGGATAACCCCCACCGGCAGGGGGAGACAGAATGGGAGCCTTTATAGTGATCACTTCCAACAGATATGTCAGCACGGAGATCGGACGCATCACTCACACTGGCATCCAGAGGTAGGCCGCAATTATGTTTTGGTCTCAGGCTGCCTGTCGTGTTGCCAAAAGTTTTGGAGTAAAACAAAATTAAATGTAGATTATCCCCCACATATAGATTGTTTGAGATATATACTGCAGTGCTGTCTGGCTAAGTTCAGTGAGCTGTCATGCAGTAGATTAGAAGAATTATGTTAGATGCAGCAGCTGCTGTGATTTATCTTCTGCTGGTTTCATCTGGTGCATGGCACACTCAGAGCGGGGGCGAGATGTGATGTTGACTGGTGTCACATCCTATCTCAAACCCCCTCAGCCTGATTTAGACCTCCTCTGCAGCCACTCAGCACAGGGAATCTTCAAGTCACTGGAAACCTGATCTGTGGCTGATTGCAGGCTAGGAACTGAGCTAAACTTGCTACCTGAGTAATTTTTAGAGCTGCTCCCCTGTGGATTTAGAGAGTCCTTTCTAACTTTTTTCCCTGCTTATCCATGTCTATAGACATTGGAAGCTATTCATTCTTTCATATGAAAAGACTGTCTCTTCCTTTTGAGATATACTATCCTCTTGTGTATTAGAGTAGTATGCAGTTTGGCACCTTAATTATAGCTTAAAGTCATTGAATATATAAAATACTATTTTTTGGCGGCTATTTTTCCAGTTACTGTGAGCTTGGTAATTTTCTGCAAGAATTATGTAATACACTGCAAGCATCTGCTACAGGTATCTTTTATAGGAATTTTGAAACTCTGGTACTCTAAGTGTTAAATTCCTAGTATTTTAGTTCATCTATATTTGGAACTCTTTTAAAGCTGATAAAATTCAAAGCTACTTTCTTACATGAGATATGTTGAGACAAAACACAAGTAATTTTGTTTAATTTCCCTAAGCCTGTTGCACCGACTTTGTTTATAATTAAAGTAAGAGTGAGTCTTGCTATAATGTAACTATTTCAACTCTGATGAAGAGTTTATCTAACAATTTTAGATTTTAGATTTTACTTAGATCTGATATAAACTCTGAGATCTTTGATAGATTTTTAACCTGACTACTCTAACTCTTTTGGCTATTTGGTTCCCTTTGGTTTTAATTACACGTTATCACTTTTTTCATATTTTACGTACATGTGTTGTTTTCTGTACGGCGTTTTATATAGTCAACAATAAAGATTTGATTGAAAACTTATTTTTAATTCCAAGATAAATTATGAAATATTGGTGGTAATTTTTTGAGGTTGAGTTTGGGTTCCATTTAGGGACTCTATCCTCATTTGTTAATATATATGGGTTTGAATTGTATGTGACATACCTGTGTAAAATAAAATAAAAAGTAGGAATCCACACACAAATTCAGACAAAATGCTTCAAATTTAATTGAGAATAGTAATTGAGAAATGTAATTGCAGCAAAAATTAGTCAAAGGAAAATAGAGAAAAATATCTAACACCATAAATATCTGTAAAATAAAATACAGGTTACCAATGTGGTCATTAAACAGTTTGGCTTTCAAAATTAGCCCTCAGCAGCCTACCATTTGTGAAAGTAGACAGCCAAGGGTTAACATGCTGTACTTTTTTCACTTGTTTGTGTTGAAAACAAAATTGTTTGCTTTTCTTACTTGCACATTACATTTGTCTTGGGCATCTTGAAAATCTCCTATGTGACATTATCACAAATCAACCAAATTATGCTCGGGAAGTTCTTTTGAATAAAGAAAGCAATAACTCAATGCAAACCTTTGCCACTATCTTCTGAAGTTATAGAGCCATACCATATAAGGGACTTGACTATTTCAGTTTTTACAGTTAGAATTTTGATAGATGGCTTTGATGGGCCTATTCCACAGAGTAGCAGTTTGACAGTTCAAATTACCCTTATTTTGAGCTTTATTTTACAACCATTTTTGCACCAATTACTTTGAAAGTTTATGGTATGATTTTATTTTTGTGTTTTTGTTTCTTTTACGTGCACATTTCAAAGTAGCAGGTTATTATGTTAAGTCAATGTGTGCTACTCTAACAGAATTCACAAAATTGTGTTGAACTAAATTTCCTGAGTATAAAAGAGCCCTTACACATTCCCTTGACAAAATTTTGTAATAATACAGGGCACAATGTATTACCCGACCTGTTACAGTTTTTAATAAGAATGTCAAATTGAACATAGGTATGTGGGGAGACATGTTAGTAGCTCACATATTTAAATTACTCTGCAAATGTGTACAGTTTGCAAATAGAGAATCTCATGTTACATATTTTGAGCTTTTTTTTTTGAGGTACAATTTTTTTCAGCATTTTTCCCCCAAAGTTTTGTTATAAATGTTTATTTTTTTATTTTGCTGTTTTTTTTTTGCTGTTTATATTTTAAATCTCATATGTGCCATTATAATAAAATTATCTTAACTACATTCAGCAGCATTTGCTAAATGCAGAAAACAGTAACCCTTATGTAGGCCTATGGAAAGTAACAATTCTATTCCTATCCTTACACCTTAACCAAACTCTATTCCTAAATCTATCACTACACAATCCCTGTGCATAAAAAAGTTTTTACATGAAAATTAATGCATAAGTAAAGAAATAAACAACATTCTACTCCTAGGTATAACTGCCTCTATTTAAATGATAAACTATAAACAACAAGCTTAGTACAGGTGTCTAAGCATTATATAAAACAAGTGCTCTACCTCGACCTAAAATCTGTTCGTAAGGAGCTATGCTAGACTCACATGTTTTGTCCTGGAGAATGTTGATTAGTAAATAGTGAGAGGCTTGTGAGATAACAGAAAACTAACACCAAGATAATAGCTACAGGCTAGGCAGGCATGGCTAGGCTCAGGCTTATGCTAAACTACTCTCAGAGCAAGTAAACAACTACTAGGAGAGTCACAGATCCCATCCTAATTCTAAACCAAACCCTAATCCTAAAACCTAATCCCAATTCTTAAATTATAATCATAGTAATAATCTGAATAGTAACCCTAGCAATAGGATTGGGACTCCCTTGCTGATTTAAGCAGAAGTATTCCCTTGCTAACTCAAACCCTAATTGTAAACCTACTAGTAATCCTTAATTTAGTCCTAAGGTTTTATCTCTGCTAATATCAGTACTGATATTGGCAAAGGGAATTCTGAAATAAAAAAGTAGAGAGTAGTATGTTGCCACCATCTACTGGCTGTTTTTTTGTTTTGTTTTTTAGCATTACAGTTGGATCTCTGTCTGAATTTGGTATTACACAGTGATTTGAGGTGGGCAACTGGGAAAGCCCAGCACTGATCAACATGGCATGGGGTTGGATATACAGGGAACATCTGTCAGGTTCTGTTCAGACAAGCTGCAAGCCCAGCTAATCACTACTGCTCAGCAACATTGATTTCAATTGATTTAAAGGATTATATGCAGGGCTCACTTTGAACACTGCATACATATCATTGGTCTGTCTTGTGATAGGGATACAAATAACCAAAGCATATGTTCATGTAAAACCAAATGTTATATGTTCGAGCGCGCTCAGTGAAGCAATCAAATCAGAAACACCAGACACTTGTGATTCAAAGATTACTTCCTCTTTTATTGGTTTGCTTTCAGACTATATAATACTTGGTAACACAGCTTTGTGACTTGCGCAACAAAAATAGGATGCTTGAAGGCACTTTGTACCATAAAAGGAATTTACAAAACTAAGCATACTTCAATGGTTATATATATATATAAAAAAAGTTAGGACATAAGTTAGGACATAAGAAGGTGGGGGTGAGGGGGAGGGCTGAGGGTAAAGTTGCAATTGTCTCCTCAGAAACCACAGAATGTCACAAGTAAAGAATGTATGCTTACTGGTCAGACACTGAAACTAGACAAAAAGTTCAAAGCATAAGATGAAAGTAAAAACAGACTGGACATCCGGTCATCTGTAACTTAAACCTGGGGTCAAGGAGCCTTCCATCACAATTCCCCTCTTTTTGACCCCAATGCTCACCCAGGTGCCTGAGGTATGTCCAGGTATGCTAGACCTGTGGGTCTTTTATTATGCCTTCACCACGGTTCCCTCAGACAGGGCAAGCCAGGGGTCACAGGAGGAATGTTCCTTCATCAGTTATATAGCGTTGTAGGTGTCAGAGGTTGAGGAAGCTGGCATATAAGTTAAGATACGACCAACATGAGGTTTTGATTTACACAGATAGAAGACAGGAGAAAAACTTAAATGTTGGAAAAATTATCATTATGACAAATACTGCGATAAGTAAGAAATGTAATATTTTCTTCATTAACATACTGAGCCATGTACCAAGACCAGAGGTCCAATCCCAATCCCCAAAGTACCCTGTATCTTGTTTTATTTCCTTCACTAGATTCTGTATATGCTCATGGATCATGGTCCCATG
The DNA here is from genome assembly GCA_933207985.1 of Pelobates cultripes. Taxonomy (NCBI): domain Eukaryota; kingdom Metazoa; phylum Chordata; class Amphibia; order Anura; family Pelobatidae; genus Pelobates; species Pelobates cultripes. The sequence goes on from OW240914.1 coordinate 260,811,574, forward strand.
ATCCGCAAGATTAAAGCAACACATGCCCTTTCTGCCTCACATCCTAAATCATGTTTCATTAACAAATAGTTAATAGCTGCCCTATTTTCAAGGATTGCTTACTTATTAACCTGAGTGTAACGGATCACCTGGCACCCCAACTGGGTACCTCCATTGAAGGATGCTCCTAGCACTTTCTGAGGACTCCAAGCACTGTAGCAGACACCAAAACCACTGAACCGTAGGAGCATGTGAATGCTCTCAAGCATATGAATGTTGTATACAGCCGAATAGGAAAAACATGCGAATAGGTTTACACTCCTAGCAGTCAAACTGGAACAGCATACAATAAATCCTCCCCCAATAATGAGACGACACTTCACTTTGAGGGTTAAGCAGGAACTGACTGTACTGGCACATACAGCCTCTTTTATTCCCAATCCACAAACTTAGTACTGCCCACAGGGTTTTACAAAACAACCAATCAATCTGTACAATACACACAGACACTCCCACACAAAATCCTCCCCTCTGCCTGTGATATGATTACTGAACACAATGGGTAATCTAATTATCACAGACAGAGAAATACAGTTTCATAAAACACATCACAGGGACCCCAAAACATGCACAATGTCTCTGTGCACCAAATACTGGCGAGATGGCACCGTGTTGAAAAGTCCAAACAGTGTCTGTGAGTTAAAATGGCCACCATCCATTGTTCTCACCATGTGCTTCTGATACAGGAAATGGTGGCCACCCAGTAACTCCACAGTATGTTCCCAGATGGTTCTTAAAGGGCCAGCAGCAGCACAACACAAATCCATTATGCCCAAATCATGTCTTTAAAGGGCAATACATCCCAGGGGCCATAGTCACATGGCAGGAGGCTGGCAATCAGTCTTCTCCAATGCCCAGTGGCGAGGTCGGTTTCGCCACACTGAGTATTCATTAGACGATCCTCCAGGGCTTGGGATGTCGCATTTAAACCGTTGGCGAGGGAACAGGCTATGGCATTAATTACTCTGGCATTATACAGTGCTAAACCTGGGACTCCTACCATAGTTTATAAGTATATCCCAAACAATATACAATCGATAAATAATATAGAAAGCAATAGTACTTAGCTTATAAAGATGTATGACAGCCTCCCTAGGTCGTTACCCAAACAAGCGACCTATATCATATATAGTATAAACCAAAACAGAGAAGATTCGGGATATGGCTGTGTAAATCTACAGAGAAAGCATAAAACAAAACATAGTGTGATATTGTTATAAAACACAATATTTCATGCGCAGTAATCTTGTGCACTCACAGGATGTAGGCAGTAAAAGCGCTCTTAAGGTGCCTTCCCCAATGGAATGGGGGGCTAGCTGGTATTCCTTATCACCTCTGGATCCTTGTATCACCAAAAGACATCCACAGGTCAGGGTTCAGTAATAAAAAATTTATTTAGATAAAAAATGTAGTCACCAATTCAGCATAGGATACAAATAACAGAAGGTTGTCCTACGCGTTTCGTTCTATAAGAACTTCCTCAGGGACCACAATTAAAAACAATAAATGTATCAATGTACAATACATAAACATATCCTATACACATCCCCCCTCCCTGTGTCCTTAAATAGGGCTAATCCCTAAAGTCTATTGGTGAATCCAGTAGGCGTGTAAATCCTCCTTGGTTCTAATTGGAGGACTGATCTTCCTGTGGCAGCTGTTTGTCATCCATTCATTTTCCATAATTTGTAATTTGCGCCTTTTTCGGCAAATACCGGAAGTGGTCATAATTTGCCGAAACCGGAAGTGACGTCGCGGGAACGTCCGCGTTCCACATGCGTTCCACCAGTAACGTCTCCATGGCAACCGGGCGCGATCAAGTCATTCAAAAGGTCAAATGGAACACAGGACAAATAAAAAGCCCCATTCTGCTTGAGAAAAAAAACTGTTAACCATTTTTAACATATTTAGCCGTTATTTATGTATATATATCTGTTGAGTATCACCCTCCTCATTAATCCCATCACACAACATAATGTTAATCCTCATATTGTACCAAGTAATCATAATACCTCAGTATATTATAAGCCTAAGGCTTCGTATTACAAAGTGATCATATTTCTTATGTCTATTATTTAAAAGGTTTTTTTTTTTTTTATTTATTTATTTTTTTATTTTATTTTTTTTATAACTTTATACATTGTTAATCAAAGTGAACACCGTAATCAATTCATCACTGTATCAGTTTAAACTTCAATTTGTCGTGTTATATATTTGTACTCCCCATAAAAATCTTTGGGATAAACCTATTATACACATTGAAATAATCCATTGCTATGGTTACACAAAAACGGGGGTTAGTAGATTGTGGCTACAAAATAACTACTTCCCATATAAACTTTATTTAGTGAATCTACCACATTCAATTTATACCAGCTCTAAAAAACCTTAGAGCAAATCCATTATTTATATTAGAATAATCGGTTATTGTGTTTTTATTATAGTCATTTGTGATTTTTGGTCATATAGGACAATAGATCACAAATTGTAAAAAAAGAGATAAAATAAAATATAAGAGATATAAAATAACTACCTGGTATTTGATATATATATAAATCCTCTCTCTAAGTAGGGATTAGCTTTCAACTGTAGAAACAACCCAAATTAAAGGCAAACACACATATCCTAACTCTTTGTTCTGAAGATTTTAGGCCATATTAATCTAGAAAACAAATTAAATCAATATCGATATTGAGACCCTTAGGTGAGAGGGTTTGTAATTTATGTATCCAGAACGTCTCCCTCTGGGCTAGTCTTTGAACTCTATTACCCCCACGCCAGAAGGGGTGGACTCGTTCGATTCCCCAACATCTAAAATCCTTAAATGAAAAAAGGGGACATGATATACAATGGGTTGGGACTGAGTGTGTCATCAGTCTCTTTCTGATATTATTAAGATGTTCTAATAGGCGAACCTTCAAAATCCTCTTAGTCCGTCCCACGTATTGCATGCCACACGGACATTGTAGCAGATATACCACAAAGTCCGTGTGGCAATTTATACTATCTCTAAGTGTAAAGCTCTCCCCCGTGGTGGAGCTAAAAAATGAATGTGTATTTTTTATAGACACCGTGGTACAAGCTTTACAAGTGCCACAGCCTCGAAATGAACCTGAGCTAGCAGAAGTGGGACCTGATGGTGGTTTAATGGCATAACTAGGTGCCAACATATCCTTCAAATTTTTATTCCTTTTGTAGATTACCAAGGGATTGTCTGGTAAATGTGTCCCCAAAATGGGGTCTTGTAGCAGAATTGGCCAAGAACTTTGAAGACTTCTCTTAATTTTATTATAATCAATATTATAATGGGTGGTAAATGCAGAACGGAAACTATCCCCAGTTCCCGAAGTATATGATTTATTCTCCAAAAAAGTTTTCCTTTCTATATCGCCAATACGACGGATTTCTCTCTCCAATCTCTTTCCATTATATCCTCTATCTGTAAGCTTCCTTTTAACATGTAATGATTGGGCGAAAAAATCCTGTTTATCAGAACAATTTCGTCTAAGGCGGGTAAACTGGCTTTTGGCTATCCCCCTAAGCCAGGGTTCATAGTGACCACTCCTACGATGAACAAACCCATTACCATCAGTAGGTTTAAAGAAACATTTACTTTTTATATGACTCGAATCATGAGATAGACAAAGATCAAGGAAATTAATCTCATCCTTATTCCAGATAGGAGTAAAGACAAGGTTGTACTCATTGTCATTCAAAAAATTAACATAATCCTGAAACGAAACAGAAGATCCCTTCCAAATAATAATAACATCATCGATATAACGCCGCCACAGGACCAAGTTCGCCCTCCAGCCATGTCCAGACCACACAAATAACTCTTCCCATCTTCTCATGTATGTATTGGCATAACTGGGGGCGAACTTGGTCCCCATGGCGGTCCCCGTGACTTGTAAAAAATAATCACCATTAAAGAAAAAATAATTGTGATGTAAAATAAATTGAACAGAAGAAAAAATGAAGTCCCTCATATCCCCTGGTAACTCCACATCCTGCTCCATGAAATAATCAACTGCCTCCAAACCCAGTCTATGGCTAATCACTGTGTACAGAGAGGTCACATCAAGTGTGGCCCAACTGTACTCTGGGTCCCATTCGATGTTCTCCATTTCTTGGAGGAAAGACTTCGTATCCTTCACATATGAAGGGGCCCCTTGGGCATATTTTTGTAACCGAGAATCGACATAAGCCGACAAATTAGCCGTTAGTGAATTGATGCCGCTGATTATGGGTCGCCCAGGGGGGTTAGGGAGACGCTTATGTGTTTTTGGAAGAAAATAAAAAATAGGGATGGTTGGGTTTTTCTGATATAAAAATTCATAATTTCTCTGTGAGATGATGTTTCTCTCTTTAGCTCCATTCAAAATTACTTGGAGCTCTGTATTGAATTGGCTAGTCGGATCGTATTTGAGTACACTATAAGTCTTTCTATCCCCCAGGATATGAGCTGCTTCTTGGAGATAATATGTAGTGGTCATTAGCACTATCCCCCCCCCCTTATCTGCTTCTCTGATAATCACGTCGTCTCTTTTCATCAACCGTTTAAGTATCTTATCTTCCTCTTTACTTAAATTCTGGAGACGATTATTTCTATTCCTATTGGTATTCTTAGTCATATTACGAAATTGTTGGTCTACCATATGTTCAAAAGTTTCTAAAAAAGGGCCCTTACTATAAGTAGGAAAAAAATGGGATTTTGGACGAAATCTATAGTCAACATTAGTATTTTCACCAGCGATTTTAGTCTCAGGTGGATGTAGTAAAAAATGTCTCTTGATAGTTAGAGAACGAATAAACTTTTTGAGATCAATAAATAATTCAAAGTCATTGGCCTTTCTGTTTGGGGCAAATTTCAAACCCCTTGATAACAAATTAATCTCCTCATCTGAAAGTGGGGTTGGGGTTAAGTTAAAGATCCCCCTGCTCAGTTCTTTCATGTTTAATGAACCTCCATTTAAAGAAGAAATTATTCCTAGTCCTCCGTCCGGATTCTCTTCACTGGAGAATCCTGACAAAGTGTTGCAAAGCGATTGGGATGTTCCCAGGTCTCTGCCCTGGGACGAAAATAATTGGTTATGGTCTTTTCTTTGGGACCTCTTGGTTTCCCCTGAAAATTTACAGCAGAATCATTAAATTGGGATATATGATTGTCTGGATTATCTCTGCCCCTAGATATTTGTGTATGGGGTCTATTAGTTTCCCTTCTCACAGGTGATAGACTGTTGTTTCTGTTTCTAAACTCTTGTACCTCAGGTCTCCTTATTTCACCTCTTGACCGCAATGGGTCCTTATTTCTCATTGGGGACCTTCCATTATTCGATGTCCTATGGGTATTGTGGGTGTTCCCCCCATAATAATTATGTGCCCCCCATGAATCTGTAGACCTGGGGAAATCTTCCCTGTAGGGCATTTTATATGAATTATTCACAGAGTGTTGTTGACCTCTCCGTGTATCTCTGGAACGAGAATTAATTCTAGCCCTCCCCCCTGGAGATCTGAGTACAGTTCTCCTATAGGTAGAGGGGCGTCTTGTCCTGCGGGTCAATTTATTTTTTGTTGCAAAAGTATTAAGTAATTTGTCTTCCTTATCCCTACTGTATTTTCTATTTTTAGTGTCTGCGATTTTTTCATCTAATTTTTTTATATTGTTCTGTAACGACTCCTCTCTCTCTTTATATTCCCCACTGTTCATATCAATAGTGGGGTTGGTGTCTAGCGTGATTAGTTCAGCTTCTAATTCGCTCTGTATTTTCCTTGAATACCTAATGATTAATTGAATCAGCTGAAAAGAGCAGTTAGAGAGAATGGCATCCCACTCCTCCAGAAATAAATCATCCTCTAACCCAAAGGCAGGTGTTTTATCAATTCTAAGGCCTCGTGGTATGAGGCCTTCCTTTAAATAATTTTCTAGATATGCTACCTCCCACCATTTTTTAGTTTCAGCAGAGAGTAATTTTTCTTTTTTCCTAAACAATTCATCTAATCCCTTAAATGGTTGAGGTTTATCCCACTCCTGAAACATAGCCTCAAATTTTCTTCTACGATTAGATTGTAAATCAGACAAGAAATTCATATTCGTGGCCATATTATCAAGGTAACAGATATGTGTGTTTCAAAGAAAAAATGGGTTACAAACAATAGCTTATAAGTATATCCCAAACAATATACAATCGATAAATAATATAGAAAGCAATAGTACTTAGCTTATAAAGATGTATGACAGCCTCCCTAGGTCGTTACCCAAACAAGCGACCTATATCATATATAGTATAAACCAAAACAGAGAAGATTCGGGATATGGCTGTGTAAATCTACAGAGAAAGCATAAAACAAAACATAGTGTGATATTGTTATAAAACACAATATTTCATGCGCAGTAATCTTGTGCACTCACAGGATGTAGGCAGTAAAAGCGCTCTTAAGGTGCCTTCCCCAATGGAATGGGGGGCTAGCTGGTATTCCTTATCACCTCTGGATCCTTGTATCACCAAAAGACATCCACAGGTCAGGGTTCAGTAATAAAAAATTTATTTAGATAAAAAATGTAGTCACCAATTCAGCATAGGATACAAATAACAGAAGGTTGTCCTACGCGTTTCGTTCTATAAGAACTTCCTCAGGGACCACAATTAAAAACAATAAATGTATCAATGTACAATACATAAACATATCCTATACACATCCCCCCTCCCTGTGTCCTTAAATAGGGCTAATCCCTAAAGTCTATTGGTGAATCCAGTAGGCGTGTAAATCCTCCTTGGTTCTAATTGGAGGACTGATCTTCCTGTGGCAGCTGTTTGTCATCCATTCATTTTCCATAATTTGTAATTTGCGCCTTTTTCGGCAAATACCGGAAGTGGTCATAATTTGCCGAAACCGGAAGTGACGTCGCGGGAACGTCCGCGTTCCACATGCGTTCCACCAGTAACGTCTCCATGGCAACCGGGCGCGATCAAGTCATTCAAAAGGTCAAATGGAACACAGGACAAATAAAAGCCCCATTCTGCTTGAGAAAAAAACTGTTAACCATTTTTAACATATTTAGCCGTTATTTATGTATATATATCTGTTGAGTATCACCCTCCTCATTAATCCCATCACACAACATAATGTTAATCCTCGTATTGTACCAAGTAATCATAATACCTCAGTATATTATAAGCCTAAGGCTTCGTATTACAAAGTGATCATATTTCCTATGTCTATTATTTAAAAGGTTTTTTTTTTTTTTTATAACTTTATACATTGTTAATCAAAGTGAACACCGTAATCAATTCATCACTGTATCAGTTTAAACTTCAATTTGTCGTGTTATATATTTGTACTCCCCATAAAAATCTTTGGGATAAACCTATTATACACATTGAAATAATCCATTGCTATGGTTACACAAAAACGGGGGTTAGTAGATTGTGGCTACAAAATAACTACTTCCCATATAAACTTTATTTAGTGAATCTACCACATTCAATTTATACCAGCTCTAAAAAACCTTAGAGCAAATCCATTATTTATATTAGAATAATCGGTTATTGTGTTTTTATTATAGTCATTTGTGATTTTTGGTCATATAGGATAATAGATCACAAATTGTAAAAAAAGAGATAAAATAAAATATAAGAGATATAAAATAACTACCTGGTATTTGATATATATATAAATCCTCTCTCTAAGTAGGGATTAGCTTTCAACTGTAGAAACAACCCAAATTAAAGGCAAACACACATATCCTAACTCTTTGTTCTGAAGATTTTAGGCCATATTAATCTAGAAAACAAATTAAATCAATATCGATATTGAGACCCTTAGGTGAGAGGGTTTGTAATTTATGTATCCAGAACGTCTCCCTCTGGGCTAGTCTTTGAACTCTATTACCCCCACGCCAGAAGGGGTGGACTCGTTCGATTCCCCAACATCTAAAATCCTTAAATGAAAAAAGGGGACATGATATACAATGGGTTGGGACTGAGTGTGTCATCAGTCTCTTTCTGATATTATTAAGATGTTCTAATAGGCGAACCTTCAAAATCCTCTTAGTCCGTCCCACGTATTGCATGCCACACGGACATTGTAGCAGATATACCACAAAGTCCGTGTGGCAATTTATACTATCTCTAAGTGTAAAGCTCTCCCCCGTGGTGGAGCTAAAAAATGAATGTGTATTTTTTATGGACACCGTGGTACAAGCTTTACAAGTGCCACAGCCTCGAAATGAACCTGAGCTAGCAGAAGTGGGACCTGATGGTGGTTTAATGGCATAACTAGGTGCCAACATATCCTTCAAATTTTTATTCCTTTTGTAGATTACCAAGGGATTGTCTGGTAAATGTGTCCCCAAAATGGGGTCTTGTAGCAGAATTGGCCAAGAACTTTGAAGACTTCTCTTAATTTTATTATAATCAATATTATAATGGGTGGTAAATGCAGAACGGAAACTATCCCCAGTTCCCGAAGTATATGATTTATTCTCCAAAAAAGTTTTCCTTTCTATATCGCCAATACGACGGATTTCTCTCTCCAATCTCTTTCCATTATATCCTCTATCTGTAAGCTTCCTTTTAACATGTAATGATTGGGCGAAAAAATCCTGTTTATCAGAACAATTTCGTCTAAGGCGGGTAAACTGGCTTTTGGCTATCCCCCTAAGCCAGGGTTCATAGTGACCACTCCTACGATGAACAAACCCATTACCATCAGTAGGTTTAAAGAAACATTTACTTTTTATATGACTCGAATCATGAGATAGACAAAGATCAAGGAAATTAATCTCATCCTTATTCCAGATAGGAGTAAAGACAAGGTTGTACTCATTGTCATTCAAAAAATTAACATAATCCTGAAACGAAACAGAAGATCCCTTCCAAATAATAATAACATCATCAATATAACGCCGCCACAGGACCAAGTTCGCCCTCCAGCCATGTCCAGACCACACAAATAACTCTTCCCATCTTCTCATGTATGTATTGGCATAACTGGGGGCGAACTTGGTCCCCATGGCGGTCCCCGTGACTTGTAAAAAATAATCACCATTAAAGAAAAAATAATTGTGATGTAAAATAAATTGAACAGAAGAAAAAATGAAGTCCCTCATATCCCCTGGTAACTCCACATCCTGCTCCATGAAATAATCAACTGCCTCCAAACCCAGTCTATGGCTAATCACTGTGTACAGAGAGGTCACATCAAGTGTGGCCCAACTGTACTCTGGGTCCCATTAAATAATAGACATAAGAAATATGATCACTTTGTAATACGAAGCCTTAGGCTTATAATATACTGAGGTATTATGATTACTTGGTACAATATGAGGATTAACATTATGTTGTGTGATGGGATTAATGAGGAGGGTGATACTCAACAGATATATATACATAAATAACGGCTAAATATGTTAAAAATGGTTAACAGTTTTTTTCTCAAGCAGAATGGGGCTTTTATTTGTCCTGTGTTCCATTTGACCTTTTGAATGACTTGATCGCGCCCGGTTGCCATGGAGACGTTACTGGTGGAACGCATGTGGAACGCGGACGTTCCCGCGACGTCACTTCCGGTTTCGGCAAATTATGACCACTTCCGGTATTTGCCGAAAAAGGCGCAAATTACAAATTATGGAAAATGAATGGATGACAAACAGCTGCCACAGGAAGATCAGTCCTCCAATTAGAACCAAGGAGGATTTACACGCCTACTGGATTCACCAATAGACTTTAGGGATTAGCCCTATTTAAGGACACAGGGAGGGGGGATGTGTATAGGATATGTTTATGTATTGTACATTGATACATTTATTGTTTTTAATTGTGGTCCCTGAGGAAGTTCTTATAGAACGAAACGCGTAGGACAACCTTCTGTTATTTGTATCCTATGCTGAATTGGTGACTACATTTTTTATCTAAATAAATTTTTTATTACTGAACCCTGACCTGTGGATGTCTTTTGGTGATACAAGGATCCAGAGGTGATAAGGAATACCAGCTAGCCCCCCATTCCATTGGGGAAGGCACCTTAAGAGCGCTTTTACTGCCTACATCCTGTGAGTGCACAAGATTACTGCGCATGAAATATTGTGTTTTATAACAATATCACACTATGTTTTGTTTTATGCTTTCTCTGTAGATTTACACAGCCATATCCCGAATCTTCTCTGTTTTGGTTTATACTATATATGATATAGGTCGCTTGTTTGGGTAACGACCTAGGGAGGCTGTCATACATCTTTATAAGCTAAGTACTATTGCTTTCTATATTATTTATCGATTGTATATTGTTTGGGATATACTTATAAGCTATTGTTTGTAACCCATTTTTTCTTTGAAACACACATATCTGTTACCTTGATAATATGGCCACGAATATGAATTTCTTGTCTGATTTACAATCTAATCGTAGAAGAAAATTTGAGGCTATGTTTCAGGAGTGGGATAAACCTCAACCATTTAAGGGATTAGATGAATTGTTTAGGAAAAAAGAAAAATTACTCTCTGCTGAAACTAAAAAATGGTGGGAGGTAGCATATCTAGAAAATTATTTAAAGGAAGGCCTCATACCACGAGGCCTTAGAATTGATAAAACACCTGCCTTTGGGTTAGAGGATGATTTATTTCTGGAGGAGTGGGATGCCATTCTCTCTAACTGCTCTTTTCAGCTGATTCAATTAATCATTAGGTATTCAAGGAAAATACAGAGCGAATTAGAAGCTGAACTAATCACGCTAGACACCAACCCCACTATTGATATGAACAGTGGGGAATATAAAGAGAGAGAGGAGTCGTTACAGAACAATATAAAAAAATTAGATGAAAAAATCGCAGACACTAAAAATAGAAAATACAGTAGGGATAAGGAAGACAAATTACTTAATACTTTTGCAACAAAAAATAAATTGACCCGCAGGACAAGACGCCCCTCTACCTATAGGAGAACTGTACTCAGATCTCCAGGGGGGAGGGCTAGAATTAATTCTCGTTCCAGAGATACACGGAGAGGTCAACAACACTCTGTGAATAATTCATATAAAATGCCCTACAGGGAAGATTTCCCCAGGTCTACAGATTCATGGGGGGCACATAATTATTATGGGGGGAACACCCACAATACCCATAGGACATCGAATAATGGAAGGTCCCCAATGAGAAATAAGGACCCATTGCGGTCAAGAGGTGAAATAAGGAGACCTGAGGTACAAGAGTTTAGAAACAGAAACAACAGTCTATCACCTGTGAGAAGGGAAACTAATAGACCCCATACACAAATATCTAGGGGCAGAGATAATCCAGACAATCATATATCCCAATTTAATGATTCTGCTGTAAATTTTCAGGGGAAACCAAGAGGTCCCAAAGAAAAGACCATAACCAATTATTTTCGTCCCAGGGCAGAGACCTGGGAACATCCCAATCGCTTTGCAACACTTTGTCAGGATTCTCCAGTGAAGAGAATCCGGACGGAGGACTAGGAATAATTTCTTCTTTAAATGGAGGTTCATTAAACATGAAAGAACTGAGCAGGGGGATCTTTAACTTAACCCCAACCCCACTTTCAGATGAGGAGATTAATTTGTTATCAAGGGGTTTGAAATTTGCCCCAAACAGAAAGGCCAATGACTTTGAATTATTTATTGATCTCAAAAAGTTTATTCGTTCTCTAACTATCAAGAGACATTTTTTACTACATCCACCTGAGACTAAAATCGCTGGTGAAAATACTAATGTTGACTATAGATTTCGTCCAAAATCCCATTTTTTTCCTACTTATAGTAAGGGCCCTTTTTTAGAAACTTTTGAACATATGGTAGACCAACAATTTCGTAATATGACTAAGAATACCAATAGGAATAGAAATAATCGTCTCCAGAATTTAAGTAAAGAGGAAGATAAGATACTTAAACGGTTGATGAAAAGAGACGACGTGATTATCAGAGAAGCAGATAAGGGGGGGGGGATAGTGCTAATGACCACTACATATTATCTCCAAGAAGCAGCTCATATCCTGGGGGATAGAAAGACTTATAGTGTACTCAAACACGATCCGACTAGCCAATTCAATACAGAGCTCCAAGTAATTTTGAATGGAGCTAAAGAGAGAAACATCATCTCACAGAGAAATTATGAATTTTTATATCAGAAAAACCCAACCATCCCTATTTTTTATTTTCTTCCAAAAACACATAAGCGTCTCCCTAACCCCCCTGGGCGACCCATAATCAGCGGCATCAATTCACTAACGGCTAATTTGTCGGCTTATGTCGATTCTCGGTTACAAAAATATGCCCAAGGGGCCCCTTCATATGTGAAGGATACGAAGTCTTTCCTCCAAGAAATGGAGAACATCGAATGGGACCCAGAGTACAGTTGGGCCACACTTGATGTGACCTCTCTGTACACAGTGATTAGCCATAGACTGGGTTTGGAGGCAGTTGATTATTTCATGGAGCAGGATGTGGAGTTACCAGGGGATATGAGGGACTTCATTTTTTCTTCTGTTCAATTTATTTTACATCACAATTATTTTTTCTTTAATGGTGATTATTTTTTACAAGTCACGGGGACCGCCATGGGGACCAAGTTCGCCCCCAGTTATGCCAATACATACATGAGAAGATGGGAAGAGTTATTTGTGTGGTCTGGACATGGCTGGAGGGCGAACTTGGTCCTGTGGCGGCGTTATATCGATGATGTTATTATTATTTGGAAGGGATCTTCTGTTTCGTTTCAGGATTATGTTAATTTTTTGAATGACAATGAGTACAACCTTGTCTTTACTCCTATCTGGAATAAGGATGAGATTAATTTCCTTGATCTTTGTCTATCTCATGATTCGAGTCATATAAAAAGTAAATGTTTCTTTAAACCTACTGATGGTAATGGGTTTGTTCATCGTAGGAGTGGTCACTATGAACCCTGGCTTAGGGGGATAGCCAAAAGCCAGTTTACCCGCCTTAGACGAAATTGTTCTGATAAACAGGATTTTTTCGCCCAATCATTACATGTTAAAAGGAAGCTTACAGATAGAGGATATAATGGAAAGAGATTGGAGAGAGAAATCCGTCGTATTGGCGATATAGAAAGGAAAACTTTTTTGGAGAATAAATCATATACTTCGGGAACTGGGGATAGTTTCCGTTCTGCATTTACCACCCATTATAATATTGATTATAATAAAATTAAGAGAAGTCTTCAAAGTTCTTGGCCAATTCTGCTACAAGACCCCATTTTGGGGACACATTTACCAGACAATCCCTTGGTAATCTACAAAAGGAATAAAAATTTGAAGGATATGTTGGCACCTAGTTATGCCATTAAACCACCATCAGGTCCCACTTCTGCTAGCTCAGGTTCATTTCGAGGCTGTGGCACTTGTAAAGCTTGTACCACGGTGTCTATAAAAAATACACATTCATTTTTTAGCTCCACCACGGGGGAGAGCTTTACACTTAGAGATAGTATAAATTGCCACACGGACTTTGTGGTATATCTGCTACAATGTCCGTGTGGCATGCAATACGTGGGACGGACTAAGAGGATTTTGAAGGTTCGCCTATTAGAACATCTTAATAATATCAGAAAGAGACTGACGACACACTCAGTCCCAACCCATTGTATATCATGTCCCCTTTTTTCATTTAAGGATTTTAGATGTTGGGGAATTGAACGAGTCCACCCCTTCTGGCGTGGGGGTAATAGAGTTCAAAGACTAGCCCAGAGGGAGACGTTCTGGATACATAAATTACAAACCCTCTCACCTAAGGGTCTCAATATCGATATTGATTTAATTTGTTTTCTAGATTAATATGGCCTAAAATCTTCAGAACAAAGAGTTAGGATATGTGTGTTTGCCTTTAATTTGGGTTGTTTCTACAGTTGAAAGCTAATCCCTACTTAGAGAGAGGATTTATATATATATCAAATACCAGGTAGTTATTTTATATCTCTTATATTTTATTTTATCTCTTTTTTTACAATTTGTGATCTATTGTCCTATATGACCAAAAATCACAAATGACTATAATAAAAACACAATAACCGATTATTCTAATATAAATAATGGATTTGCTCTAAGGTTTTTTAGAGCTGGTATAAATTGAATGTGGTAGATTCACTAAATAAAGTTTATATGGGAAGTAGTTATTTTGTAGCCACAATCTACTAACCCCCGTTTTTGTGTAACCATAGCAATGGATTATTTCAATGTGTATAATAGGTTTATCCCAAAGATTTTTATGGGGAGTACAAATATATAACACGACAAATTGAAGTTTAAACTGATACAGTGATGAATTGATTACGGTGTTCACTTTGATTAACAATGTATAAAGTTATAAAAAAAAAAAAAAAAACCTTTTAAATAATAGACATAAGAAATATGATCACTTTGTAATACGAAGCCTTAGGCTTATAATATACTGAGGTATTATGATTACTTGGTACAATATGAGGATTAACATTATGTTGTGTGATGGGATTAATGAGGAGGGTGATACTCAACAGATATATATACATAAATAACGGCTAAATATGTTAAAAATGGTTAACAGTTTTTTTTCTCAAGCAGAATGGGGCTTTTTATTTGTCCTGTGTTCCATTTGACCTTTTGAATGACTTGATCGCGCCCGGTTGCCATGGAGACGTTACTGGTGGAACGCATGTGGAACGCGGACGTTCCCGCGACGTCACTTCCGGTTTCGGCAAATTATGACCACTTCCGGTATTTGCCGAAAAAGGCGCAAATTACAAATTATGGAAAATGAATGGATGACAAACAGCTGCCACAGGAAGATCAGTCCTCCAATTAGAACCAAGGAGGATTTACACGCCTACTGGATTCACCAATAGACTTTAGGGATTAGCCCTATTTAAGGACACAGGGAGGGGGGATGTGTATAGGATATGTTTATGTATTGTACATTGATACATTTATTGTTTTTAATTGTGGTCCCTGAGGAAGTTCTTATAGAACGAAACGCGTAGGACAACCTTCTGTTATTTGTATCCTATGCTGAATTGGTGACTACATTTTTTATCTAAATAAATTTTTTATTACTGAACCCTGACCTGTGGATGTCTTTTGGTGATACAAGGATCCAGAGGTGATAAGGAATACCAGCTAGCCCCCCATTCCATTGGGGAAGGCACCTTAAGAGCGCTTTTACTGCCTACATCCTGTGAATGCACAAGATTACTGCGCATGAAATATTGTGTTTTATAACAATATCACTCCTACCATAGTGTATGCAAGGGCAGAGTATTCAGATTTAGATAAGAGAGTGATTTCAGGGTTACAATCTGAAGTAAGGGTGTTTTTGACATTTCTCCTGTCTCTCTGTGGTTTGTGTAGCTGGGTGGTTTCAGGTATCAGGTCAGATTTGGAAAACATGGTCATGGTTAGGCATGATATTGCACAGGGACCTAATGTAATGTTACCTAGGACATAAGCATAAGTAACATTTCCACAGGATAAAGTCCATCCTTCAGGTAGATAGACATGGTGATGGTAACTCATAACTTGGTGAGTTTGGGTACATTTCATAGTGGTGCTCAGGGCTCTACAATTCGTGGTATTATTCCACCATGTGGGGCAAAACAGGGATTTAGTATTAGGGTCTGACTTGCCAGTCAGTGGGTTAAAGGATAAGAATGTAGTTGTAGAGTTCTATGGGGTCTATGGGTATGTAGGTACTTCTTCAAGAGTGAGATGGGGTAGGGATAGCTACAAAACAAGATTGTATGGTATTTTCAGTACTGAGGAGAGGGTTGAGGCAAAAGGAGGTTAAATTAAAAGCCTTTGCTAGCTGCATCCATATATTTCCCTGCCATGCATTACTATCTTCTGGTCTCAAGTCAGAGTAGCATATCTGAACAGAGCATAGAATGGTAAAGAATAAGAACAGTATGTCGGTGGATCCACGTGACATTTCCTTCTAGTTTCACCGAGGCGGCTGTGTTTAGCAACACTTGCAAGGGACCATCAAATCTTGGCTCAAGCCCTTTTCTTACGTGTCTTTTTATCACTACCCAGTCTCCAGGTTGTAGTTTATGAGTGGTAGAACTGGAGTATGGATCTGGAATAGAATCAAACACTTGTTTATGCACCTGCCCTAATTTCTTATTGAGGGCCTGGACATAGGAGATCATGTTATTATGTTGTAATTGGAGTGTCTGGGGGAAATAGAGTCCTGTCTCGGGGGCACATCCAAACAAAATCTCAAAAGGGCAATTTTTTGGCTGAGGGGTGAATATCATAGAGAAGAGTGCTAAGGGAAGGCATTCAGTCCAAGGCTTCCCTGTCTCTTTCATGGCTTTTGCAATTTTATTCTCTAGGGTGCCATTTGACCTTTCTACTTTCCCACTACTCTGGGGGTGGTAAGGAGTATGGAAGGCCTGACTGAACCCTTGTGTCGTCATTATTTCTTGCATTATTTCCCCAGTGAAATGGCTACCTCTGTCACTTTCTTTAACTTCAGGTACCACATATCTAAATACCAGTTCCTTCAGAAGCCTACTTGCTGTGACCCTTGTTGTGGCTTTCGACACTGGGTAGGCCTCAGGCCAACCTGAAAAGAGATCAATGCACACCAACACATATACATACACTCCTACTTTAGGCAGTTGAATATAATCTATCTGCAGTCTCTGAAACAGGTAAAGTGTTTACCTGGTGTTTTGACAGCCTATCTGGGGTTATTCCTAGCACAAATCATGCAAGCTTAGGTATGATTAGCTGCTACAACAGTAAACCCAGGTGCCATCCAATGGGTATTCACTATACAGTTCATGTACATCTTGGATACATGTGTGGGTTCATGGGCTACTTGAGCCATCATAGGGTAAACAGTCTTTTACCTTTACTCCACATCTTGTCATTACCAGGTTCTGCATCTTGATTCCTCCAGAGAAGTGGTTCAGCTAACTCGCCTGGTGACAGGGAATTTACAAAAATCAGAATCACCAGTACTCCCCTCTTTTAAATCTGGGGGAAGCAATGTAGATGGATTTATCACCATACATCTCTTTGGGGTAATATTTGGAGGCAAGAGATGCATTGCAGTATGTATGTGCTTCGGATGAACTTGTGATAGAATGCTGTTAATGTCATATGGGGTGTAAATGGTAACAGGATTATCTAATACAATGTCAGTGACTTTGTCCAGTAATGCAGTAAAAGCAGCTACTGCTCTTACACAGGAAGGGGCACCTCTGGCAACAGGGTCTTACCTGGTGGAGTAATAGGCAACAGGTCTCTGTTTCCCATCATGGTCCTGAGTGAGGACTGCTGTGGCATAGCCAGCTTGCTCTGTGCAAAACAGTGCGAAGGGCTTCCTATAGTCTGGTAGACACAGTGCCGGGGGTGAGGTGACAAGCAATTTAAGAGTGTAAAAGGCTTCCTCCGCTTTAGAAGTTAGATGAAAGGGTTCATGGGTGAGGCAATCATACAAGGGCTGCATGTAGATTGAAGCAAAGCGAAGCCAAGGGCGACAAAAGGAGATTAGACCCAGAAATGTGCGTAAGTGGGCTAGGCTGCGTGGAGGGTTAATTTGTTCAACAGCATTTTTCCTCTCTTTTGTGAGATGCTTTGTACCATGAGAAATACAGTGTTCTAGAAAAGTAACAGTGAGAACGAATGCCTATAGTTTGGCTTTGGTAGCTTTGCACTCTACTTGTGCCAAAAGATTTAATAAAGGCAGGGTGTGCTCAGTACATGACTCCTGATCAGGGCAGCACAAAAGCAAATCATCAACATATTGTAGTAACACAACATCATCTGACCTTGGCCACGCTTCTAGAATTTGAGATATTGCCATGCTATACATAGTAGGTGAATTCTGGGCACCTTGTGACAACACTGACCAGGTGTATTGTTTGTGCTGAATGCAAAAAGGTACTGACTGTCTGGGTGCAAGGGATCCGAAAATAATGCATTTGCCAAGTCAATGACAGTAAACACCTTAAAAGAAGGTGGAATCTGTGACAGCAGTGTATGGACATTGGGAGCAATTAGTTTGGCCTTGGCATTAATCGCCCTTAAATCATGTACCATACGATAACCACATGTTTTCCTTTCTCCTGTTTCTTTTTAATGGGGTACAATGGGGTATTACAAGTCGATATAGTAGGGACAATTACTCCTGCCTGCTTTAGCTCTTGGACTGATTGGGAGATGGCATCCTCCTCTCCTGGGCTGAGGGAGTACTGTTTATGGCAGGGAGGGGTGGCTCCTGGCAGAAGATTAACTTTGACTGTGGGCACAGAGTCTGCCTGTGTCTGTCTTCCCTGTTGAGTTAGGGACAGAGGTCAAGTTAATGGTAGTTTCTGTCACAGGGTTGGACATAGTGAGGGTTGCTAGTAAATTGACAAAGGGTATCAGGTGACTGTCCTCTAGGGGCAGTGATACCTATCCAGATGGACTAAACTGAATGTTGGTATTAATAGCAGGCAAAACATCACTGCCTAGCAGATTAACAGGGGCATTAGGACTGACAAGCAGTCTATTTACAAGGTAGGTAGAATCATGAAGTTTCAGCTTCATTTTGTGGGTGAGGGGGATGTCGCTAGGGGTTCCATCTACCCCCACACATGACAATACATCTTCAGATTTTTCACAAGGAAAGACGTATTTTTCCTGCACCACAGATTGGACTGCTCCAATGTCTAACAGAAAATGGACTATTCTATCACCTGGTAATGTAATATTAACAGTAGGAGAAGGTCCTGCTACATCAGGAATTGTGAAAACATGCAGGGACATTGGGTTGTCAATTTCCTATTGGGGCGGGGGTGGTGAAAACTGCGTGTCATGAGAGTTGTCAGAATTGTTCTGCTGGTTCCTATTTTTATGAGGACATTTACAGTTGCGCTTAATATGTCCATTTCTCCCACAATTCCAACACTCACCCTGTCTCCTTTCTGTGCTTAATCTGGGGGCAGTCAATGCAATACGGAGTGTTGTGCTACTCCTATTATTTAAGTTGGCTTTTACTGCCATAGCCACTTAAATGATATAATTCTAATTAAGGCTTCTATATTCTGGTCTAGCATTCTGGAGTCCTGTCCTTTAAGAGCATGGAGACCATTCATGAAATAGTTATTTAACAATCTAGTGGATGTTACTTCGGTTTCAGTATAGCCCAATGACTCACAAGCCATTTGCAGTCTGACAAAGAATTTTTCAACAGACTCATCTTTCCCCTGAATAATGTCTCCTAGCTTGTGCGCCAATTCCTCAGTCTTTACTTTTTCCCAATATTTAAGGGCAGTTACATAGGATTTTCCTGAGGCTGCTTTAGATCTAAACCATTGGTCTATTTTCGGCGGTTGGTCTTGTCCACCTTTCCTCAAATTCCCCTCATGGACTTCCGAGTAAAGGGCAATAATTCGAGTGAGGACAGGACCTGCCTTTAAGTCAATTATTTGCTTTAGGTCTCCATAAGTATATTGGTAAGTAGCCTGAATAGTGGACAGGGATTGAACTAAAGCTAAAGAAGCTTTTTCCACATCTGGCAACTGTTGAATTAAAGCTAGTTGTTCACTTGGTGTCCATGGCTTATCCTCTTCCCACCCTTTTGGACCTGCTTGAACATTTAGTGGTCTACTTTCATTAATAGCTTCCTGCCTCTTTTTCTTTTTATCTTTTGTGACTTACTTCGGGTGGTTATACTATCCCATCCTCTTACTCCTTCCTCTCCCCCTCCCTCCTCCTCTGACTCTTCGTCCTCTTCAGGGTTCTCCATAGGACCCTTGAAGATGACAGGAAATAGATTCTGAACTCCCTTTGGGCCTTCTTCAGCGGGTCCAGACTACAGTAAATGGTCCATGGGAGGGCAGGGGAACCCATAGCTTCTACATTTTTCTTCCCACCATGGGTTTGTCCATTCACAACGTGGACAGATCCGGTATGCTTTTTGGGTAATAGGATTTACAGTGGATGCAGGGACTTATGATCTAATTTTCTCTTTAAGGACCGATTTATGTACGGTTCCTTCCTTACCCGGGTAAGGGTGGATTTTAAGGTTCCCTTTTGGGATCCTTTTTGTTGCCGGACCCTAAACATTGGTAATAGGGTATTCCTTTCCTGGTAGTTTCTCTACAACCACATTTAGTTAATTCAACTACAGTATCATGCCATTTCTGAGAAACTTATACTAAATCATTTTCTTCTAACCATCCTCTATGATTTGCCATAATTTCCTTCCATATCTGTGGGTCAGGGTGCCCTCTGAGGACATGCCAGCTTTAATAAATACTTTCTTTATTGCCTTAGTAGCATCATATCCTTTATGATGTCTGACTATAGCCAGAGCTGTAAATTCCTCCTGGGTCTTTTTGTGAGTTACTCATCTCTAACACCTATAACGGTTAATTACTTCCTTAACATACTTTTTCCACCTGCACTGTGAATGTTTACATGGTGTGTTCAATAAAAACATGGCAACATTTCATTCTTTGTGTGTTATTAGTTTAAGCAGACTGTGATTGTCTATTGTTGTGACTTAGATGATGATCAGATCACATTTTATGACCAATTTGTGCAGAAATCCATATCATTCCAAAGGGTTCACATACTTTTTCTTGCAACTGTATATGTATATGTATATATATATATATATATATATATATATATATATTTATATTGCCGGAGACTATGGTTATGTTCATAATTCCACTGTCAATAAATCAGAATATTGTTTACCTCTATATTCATATTTATTTTTACAATGTGCCTTACTTATATTTGCATCTGAGATATTAAATGTTCAATTATTTTTAGGAGTTTTAATCATAGACAGAATCCTTCCTAAAGTAAGTCAATTAATTGCTGCATTACAACAAATATTGATATCACAACTTGTATTTAACATTTTAAGGTTCAGTTAAATCAGTTATGCTCACTGATCTGAAAAAGTATACGGAAGATATGCAACACAAAATTAAAATTAGCCTACTCTACAGATGTATGATGTGGCCTGGAGGATTTTTTCTCAAAATCCTACAACCTAATTGCTTAAAAACAGGCTAGTATCTAACAATGGTTTCAAAACAAATACTGCAACTATATGCAAAAAACAGTCAAGAAATCGTTCCAAAAAATAACAAATAACATATATCATATGCAAAATTATACAGTATTAAAATACATATTAATCAAATGTCAAATTTTCCTTTACAGTGACACTCAAGGCAATTAATGACTGCATCTGAAAGAGTTCTGCATCCAAAAGAGTATTGTATAATTTTTGTTTCCATTTTCTAAAATGCTTTGACCTCAGAGAAGTAGCTACTCCCCAAGTTCCAAACACTCTACAGAAAGATTTATGGCAAATAGACAATAACCATAGAGGTTCTCAGACATGAAGTCATTGATCAGGATTCTTAAACAAAAATACTAGAATGACATAAAGACACTGACATGTGCTCACAATAAGCTTTCAGTTAGATTTCATGTCAATCCACACTACTGAAAACAATAGCTATATAGGATATATCCACCTTATTGAGTTCTCACATATATGGTAACAACATTGTAATGTAATCATATTGTGCACTATTCATGATCATCTTTTATTAAGTGTTTTTGCATAGCAAGACCACTTATTGTTATCTCACATATATATTATTATTCTTATTATAGCCAAATTTGCCACCCTAACTCCTCCCACAGTTTTTACACTACATAGACCAAAATTTACCAAAACGTGCAGATTGTTCCCGATCGGATTGCTATTACTTTGTGGAACGTTTCGCCGAATGGTTCACGGAATATCGTCGTTCTTGTGGCGAAATTTGTCCCATAGGAATGAATGGCAAGCTAGAGTGTGAGCTGGCAAAAGCTGAAAAATCAGGACATGATTTCTAAACTGCCACCACTCCCTTATTTTCAGGCCCACCTACACAAATCTTATATCAAAACGTTCAGCTATCCCTGCTGCCACTAAACATGTCAATGGCTAAGCCATAGTCCTGATAGTTTTCACAATATAATCATTTGTTTGCAACTAACGCCGTCCATTGACATTCATTGAAACTTCACTCTACAAAGCTCAAATTTGAAGTGCAATTTCTAAACTGCGACTGTGCCTTCATTTTTAATACTTCAGAGACATACTATACATCAAAATGTAGGTCTGGGTCCTGTGATTCTCACAATATAAAGCTCTTCGCTGTAGGAATACGACCGTTTGAATATGGCAACCGCCAAAATACTCTGACCTGTGCCAGGCTGCTGCAGCAAGTGATGTCATAGACAGGGCCTTTTGAACACCTGCTAATGTTTTTTATAAATGTATGGTTTAATGTAACTGTGCAACAACGTTGCAATTAAATGTGCTATCTAAATGATAACAGTTACTCTGCCCACTCCAGTTGTAGACTACTGGTGGAGGCAAGAACACTTCACACAATTTCCCCAGAAATTGTAGCTTTTCTAGTTAAGAGTGTTATTTCACCCTACTGAGTCTTCACAAATATGTTAACAATTACATTATCTAAATGTAGGGTGAATGATGCTTATTGTATGTTGCTTATGATCTTGTTCGCGGTTAATCTAATTTTAATATTTATTGAGTTTTCAGGGATTTTAACTGTGTGTAGGGCAATGTTGCCCAACTTCAAAATGGACGTTGTACTGTTTCCAGCATAACATACAGAGACAGTACCGAACCAGAAATGACATCATACGTGTGCCGTAATGATGCCCATATTCAACTGGAAGTAGACATGAAGTATCACATGACCAGGAAGTCGACTGGCACGGCTATATGTGAAATGAATCCGATATCAAGGAGCATATAAAGACCAAGACAACAGATAATGACCTTTTTCACTGAGGAAGACTTTATGAAGTTGAAACTCGTTTACTAATATTTTATTTAGGACTTTCATTTGAGGTAGTGTATATGCTTCTTTTTTGCACACTGCTTACTTGTCCTTTTTCTGTAATTGTAATATATTGTATTCCTAATAAAACATTTTGGATTACTTCCTGAGTCCTGTGGATGAACCATCATAACCAGTATTGGCACCCTGATGCTACTTAAATAGAGCATGGCACGGCTCTACACTTAGGAGTTGTTTACCATTGTTCACTATTAATTGGTATTATACAGAGTACACTATGTGTGGTTTTATATATTTTTTTATAGATCCCAAGTGCTGTAGTATCTCATTTTTTTTTTCAGATTCAAAGTTTTTATTTTTATAGGTTCAATAAACCAGGAGGGTACAGAAAGGAAAAAGGGGGAGGGGTATGCGCGGTATCGCACAATGGTATAGTACAATACAATGCAGTACAGTGTGTTACAATACAGTGTGTTACAGTACAAGCGGGCACAGCTAATTCTAGGCGTCATTGGTATTTCTAACTATGAACAAAACCCTAGTGTCACATTGATAGTATGGTGATGTTCCGGGTATTGGGGACATTACCTGCAAAGATCAGTGTTATAGCAGCGGCTACGTTATGGCGCATGCTAATAGTAATGCAACGCTGTAAATATAATGAGGTTTGTTGTCTGGTTGGATAGGTTGACTCATCGGGTATGAGGGGTATCGCACCGTGTCACAGTACAATACAGTGCAGTACAATGTATTACAATTCAGAGCAATGTGTTACAGTACAGTGTGGTACAGTGCATACGGGCACAGCCAGGTCCATGCATCATTGGCATCTCTAATTAGGAACAATACCTTAATATCACGTTGTTAGAATGGTGATGTTACAGGTAATGGAGACGCTACATGCAAAGGTCAATGCTATAGCGGCGGATACGTTATGACGCATGCTAATATTATTGCCACGTCGTGGAGATAATGAGACTCGTTGTCTGGTTGGATAGTTTGACTCATCGGATGTGAGGTGTGTCGCCCAGTGATATAGTGCAATACGATACAGTACAATGTATTACAATGCAGAACAATGTGTTACAATACAGCGTGTTACAATACATACGGGCACAGCCAGGTCTATGCATCGTTGGTATTTCTAATCAGGAACAAAACCTTAGTATCACACTGGTGTGATAATGTTGTTGCAGGAAATGGTGGCATTACATTCAAAGGTCAGAGCTAGAGCAGCGGATACGTTGTGGCACATGTTAATATTAATGCTACGTTGTAGGTACAGTGGGACTTGTTGTCTGGGTAGGTAGTTTGCGTATATGGCTTGGTGTTTGTCACTTTCTGTGTTAGTACCGTCTGGTCCCCCATTTATCTTGTTGCCTGGCTTAACGGCCTGTGTCAGCTATGTTGTCGTAGAATTCAGCAGGCATAGGGTTTACATAGTGTTTGACTGTTCTTCCCAGAGGTTTGTCCATGATGCCCATGAGGCCTGGAAGGCCTTTTTTTGTGAGGCAGTGTTTGTGGACATATATTCGTAAGTGTAGTATTGGTGTATTTTGGTTAGGAGTTGGGATTTAGAGGGGCATTGGGTGTGTTTCCACTGGGTTGCGATGAGGTTTCTCACTGCTAGGGCAGTGAGAGCCATTTTGCATTTGATATGTTTTGGGGTTAGTTTCGGGTATAGGAGGAACAGTCCTGTGTGTATGTCCAAGGGGGGTGTCTGGATGCCCATGGATCTTAGGACAGTTTGTGCAACCTTCCATATGGGTCTGATTCGTGAACATGTCCACCATATGTGCATCATCGTGCCGTCACCTCGCCACATCTCCAGCAGAGGGGCGAAACAGTTTTGTACATTGTGTGCAATTTTTGGGGTGTTAAATACCACCTGTAGATCAGTTTTTTGTGGGCTTCAAAAAATGTTAACACTGTGTGAGACCTTTCAGAGCGTGGGGGGAGGCAAGTATTTCTTCGTCAGTGAGCATCGTTCCACCGTCTGCAAGCCACTGGGTTACGTAAGCAGGGGCGTGCGATGGCGTCAGTTTTAAGAGTGTGTGGTAACATAGCGCAAGGGTTTTGTTTTTAGTTGGGGTTTGCCAGCATCTGTCGTATAACAGATCCATTTCTTTGGATCTCGGATTGTCAACTGTTGGAGTGTGTGCTACATGCGATGGGATCACGCTTTGGAGTTGCATGTAGGGAAAGACTGAGGAATTGGTTAACTGGAACTCCCTCTGTAGGTCTGGGAATGGCCTGATAGTGTTATTTTGTAAGATTTGGTCTAGTGAGGTGATGCCTACTTTTGCCCAGGACCTCATCGAGAGCCAGGATGATATCGCCTTCAGGGCTGTTAAAGGAGTGCGTGGGTGGAATTTGTGTGTGTCATTCTGTTTACGTCGCAGCAAATCCCAGTGATAAATGGTTAGCGATGTGGTCGGGAAAAGATTCCCATTCCTGGGGCGAAGCGGTTTGGGGGTCCATAAGATGTCTGTTAGAGGTGTTGAGCCTGATTGGGTGGTTTTCATGTCTACCCATTGGAATGTGCCTTTGGGTGCGTGTAATTTAACCGCGGTTTCTAAGATGGCCGCTTTGTAGTAGTTATGTAGGTCTGGCAGTCCTACTCCACCTTCTGCAGTGCGTTGGTGTAGGAGACGGTGGGCCAGTCTAGGTTTGCGGGATTCCCATATGTATAAGGATAGGGTCTGTTGGAGTGTTTTAAAGAATGCGAGTGGTGCCCTTATCTACAAGAGGCGGAATATGTAGAGCAGTTTCGGGAGCAGGGTCATTTTAATAGTATTTATTCTACCTAGCCATGACAACTTTACTGGTTTCCATTGGAGGCATATCGACTTACAAAGAGGGAGCAGTGGTTTATAGTTGTAGTGGAACATGTCATTCATTGTGGGCGCTATCTTGACCCCTAGGTAGGTAATGTAGTCTTTTCTCCAGTCAAAGTTATATGTCTGAGTAAGGTCTTGGGACTCAGAGCGTGGTAGACCTATAGGCAAGGCTTGGGTTTTGGTTTGATTCATCTTGTAGTATGTTAGTGCGCCATATGTGTCTAGTAACTGTATCAGCGTTGGCAGGGATGTTGGTACATCGCTTAATGTCAGGAGGATATCATCTGCAAACATGGAGAGCTTGTATTCAGTGGTACCGATGGACATTCCTCTAATTTTTGGATGATGTCTAATGATGTGTGCTAGAGGCTCTAAGGATAGGACGAATAACAGGGGAGAAAGGGGGCAGCCTTGCCTGGTCCCATTAGTAATGGCAAATGGCGTAGATAGGAACCCGGCGTTCGCCACCTGTGCCGTGGGGTTGTTATACAGAGCCGTTATGCCCGAGATGAGTTGAGGGGTAAAGCCGAATGATTGTAGGACGTGTCGCATGTAGTCCCAGTTGAGTCTATCAAAGGCCTTCTCGGCGTCTAGTGCCAGGAGAAGACCCCTAATGTGGTGAGTGTTTGCATGGGCAAGAATATTTAAAATTTTCCTAGTGTTGTCCGAGCCCTGTCTCGTTTTTACAAAGCCAGATTGGTCATTATGAGTTAGCTTGGGGAGAATTTCGGATAGTCTGTTTGCTATTAATTTGGCATAGAGTTTGGTGTCTGCATTGAGTAGAGGAATGGGCCGAAAATTAGGGCAATGTGTGGGCGCTTTTCCTGGCTTCGGAAGCGTGGATATGTGGGCTTTCAGCATCTCAGGGGGCAGTGATCCCTCAGAGAAGTAGTGATTAAACAGTGCAGTCATATGCGGGGAGAGGATCGGTGCAAATGATTGATAATAGAGATTTGAATATCCGTCTGGGCCTGGTGCTTTATGTTTGGGTAGCTGTGCGATAGTTTTTGCTAATTCTTGTGTGGTAAATGGTGCAGATAGGGCACTGACGTCTTCAGGAGTAAGTGTGGGTAGATTCGCCTTGGCCAAAAAGGCCTGAAGAGCAGGTGGTTGAGGTGGGGTGATCCCGGGGTCATCTTTAAGGTTGTAAAGGGTGCTATAGTACGAGTCAAATGCCTCCACTATATCCTGTGGGTTGGTAAGTTTTTGCTTCGAGCTCGTGCATAAGTAAGCTATCCTGGAATTTGCAGCCCGTGTTTTGAGTTGCGCTGCCAGGAGCGCCCCTGCTTTTTTGCCGTGCATGAAAAAGTTATGTTTGTATCGTCTAAGCATAAAGGTCGTTTTTCGCAGTTCTAAGTCTCGGATTTTGGTTTGTAGCGTTAGTATATGGCGTTGTAGGGTTTGTGTTGGGGCCGTTTTATTTTCATGTGTAAGTTTTGTTAATTCCGAGATTAGAGTAGTATATTCCTTAATTCGTTCTTTTTTAGCATAGCTACCTGCTCTAATGAGCTGGCCCCTAATGACTGCCTTGTGTGCTTGCCATACAGTGGATATGTCCACGTCAGGAGTCATGTTTATTTGGAAATAGGAGATTAGCTCCTCTTGTATTTGTTTGTTGACTTTGGGGTCTGTTAGGAGGTAGTCGTTCAACCTCCATGACCCTTTGCCCGAAGAGGGGAAGTGTTCCTCGATAGAAATTGTGATCGGTGCATGGTCCGACCAAGTGATCAGGCCTATTTGGGCCGATAGGACTTTGTGCATTGCTGATGCCGGAAGGAGAAATCTGTCTATTCTGGTATATGTATTGTGCGCCGGGGAGTGGAAGGTATAGTCCCGTTCTAATGGGTGTAGGATTCTCCAGGGATCTAGGAGGTTGTTTTGCAGTATTTGGGTACATAATGCTGACGTGGTTTTATTTTCTTTGCGAGTTGACGCAGAAGTAAGTTTGTAGGTCGATGTTGTATCTAATGAGCAATCTAAAAGGAAGTTGGTGTCTCCTCCCATGATGAGTTCCCCAAATTGATATCTGTTAGTTAACGCAAGAATGTTATCTAAGAATTCTGTTTGATTCGTATGTGGGCCATAAAGGTTAAGGAGGGTATAAGGCTCATTGTTAAGGTAGCATTGTAGTAAGAGGAATCTCCCATGTTTGTCTCCCACTTTTTTAACTAATGAGAATGCCACAGCTTTGCTGATGAGAAGGAATGGTAGTCATGGGGGAATGTTGTGGAACAGAATTTGGGGCCGTTTCCCCATTTAAAGTGGGTTTCTTGGAAGAATGCGATGTGGGATTTGAGTTTTTTCGCTTCGTCTAAGGCTAATCTCCTTTTGTGCGGGGAGTTAAGCCCCTTGGTGTTCAGAGACAATATCGTGAGTGTCATTTATGGTGGTGGGGCCAAGTAGCTGTGGGTGGTGTGGGATGACCTTGTGTGAATGTCGCAGTTTGCCAGTTTGTGTCTGTCTTCAGAGATCTCGTGTTCTATAAGGGGTTGTATTAGTAAGTGACCCTGTAATTGGTTGTCTGGTTGTAACACTGAAGTCATATGCGCTCATCGTGTGAGCTGTATGCGGTAGCGCGAGTATTGTGCTGTTGGGTAATTGGGAGAACGGGGGTGGGTAGTAGGTTAACTGGGTATGGGAGGGGTAACTGGGAGTACGTACAAATATCCGTCTCGGCGAGAGCCTTGTGTTTGCAGACGGGAATAACACGGCTCCCTTGAGCCCGGGGGGGGGTTGACAAGTATAGAGATGGTCGACCCTCTGTGTCTGGGGATATTCGGATTTGCCCTGGATTACTCCGCCTCCTTGGTTGTGGGCTGCCTAATTCCCTGGCGTGGCTGTGTTGAGCCTCCTCTAAAGGTGCCTCACATATATTTACACATTTTCCTCTATATTATTATAATTTTTTTTTTTTTTTTCAGCATGTGATGGGAGGCAACATATTCGTCTGTCACGTTCCGCTCAGTGGGGTCGGGACTATAAGGGCTCAAGCCTTAGCTTAATCTCTCTGGAAGCCTGGGTGGCAGCCTCACCGACGTCGCCGCGGTGTCCGGAGCCCCGGCACCGCGTCAAGGTCTAGTAGGCGAGTGGGAGTGACACAGAGTTGGCCATGGTTATATACATGCATTAAATAAACAGTTGTTAAACAGAAAACAAACGCAAAAGGTATAACTATGTAAGGTTCCCATTAATGAGGAAGTTGTGCTATCTTGCCCGATATTGGAGAAATAGGTGTAGGCTATGGCAATGTCACTTATCTGCAGCGACTGTGTTCCAGTCGTTCTGGAGTTTCTGCGGGGGCTTGCGTTGTTCTTTGCGCGTCTCCTGGATGCTTTGGTGCGGTAGAGCAATGTCCCATTCAGCAAGGATCTTTTTGCCGTCGGCTTCGTTAGTGATGTGCCGGTCTGTTCCATTGCGCCTTACAATTAGCCGAGCCGGGAAGCCCCATCTGTAGAGCACATTTGCTTCGCGCAAGGCTCTTGTTATCAGGGAGAATTCTTTCCTTTTCATGAGGGTGGATGCAGAAAGGTCGATATATAACTGGACCCCCTTGAATTTATCCGGTAAGGCTTGCGCACGCCTGGAAGCTCTCATGATTCTCTCTTTTGTTGTATAGTAGTGCGTTTTGGCAATTGCATCTCTTGGTGTTGATGCTGGCAGGGCCTTCGGTTTCGGCAGCCTGTGAATACGATCAATGAGGAAGTCTGACTGTGGGAGATCAGGGACCAGGTGCTGAAAGAGGCTTGTGGCATAGGCCTGAAGCTCTTGGGGGGGGACCTCCTCTGGTATGCCGCGGAGGCGGATGTTACTTCGCCGGTCCCTGTCCTCGTGGTCGGCGACTCTCTCCGTCAGGCGGCTTAGTTGCTCTTGTATGTCTGTATAGGCATCCGCCAGAGTGTTGTGAGCGGAGATAATTTCTTCAGCTTTTTCCTCTAGGTGCGACGTTCTATCTCCAAGCGCCTGGATGTCCGTCCTTATGTCTCTTGCCCTTTTGGTGAGGTCGGCTTGCAGGGAGGTCTGCATGGCCTGTAGCATCTTGTGGACCGAAAGGTCCGTAGCTGGGGCCATCGTCGGTTCAGAGACTGAGGTGACGTCGCTGGCGTCAGAGTAGGCCGCTGGCGAGCGCTGCAATTCAGCGCCATCTTGGGCCTGTGAGCGCGGCGTCGAAAGCATTTGTATTTGCAGCAGGGATTGTTTTTGCTTCGGCTTTTTGGCAGATTTTGATGCCATGCTTAGAGGGTACCTGTTGCAGGTTTTGTCGCTGGGAATGGGCAAAATAAGCTGTTATAATAGCTGTGGAGGGGCAGTTCATGGAGGAGCTAACAGCTCATGCGACCGTCCGGTTGAGCTGCCAGGCCACGCCCCCCGTAGTATCTCATTTTTGTGGATTTCCATTGTGTCATACATTGTGAATTTTATCCTCTTTTTTATCCTGGGTGTTGTATATGTAGGGTAGTGTTTTACACTAACAGAAAAGAGAAATCCCAGAGAAAGAGGAAACAATGGGGTTCTTAGGTGAAGGTAGGCAAAATAGGTTAAAAAAGTACCGGGAAAAAGGCTTACTAGACGTAATCTGAAGGTCAAGAAAATGATACCTCAGTACCATGAATAACTCCACTAATAGCTATCTAAACCGAAAACCCCTGCCTGGAAAAAACTTATATGCTAAATAAATTAATAAAGCATGGTGAAAACTGGTGCTACCAAGTGAAACAATAAAAAAGTGTACTCAACGCACGTTTCAGCACATCTACACATCGCTCCTGATGACTGCGTGTAGATACACTGAAACACGCGTCGAGCACACTTTTTTATTTTTTCACTTGGTTTTATTGGATTGTAGATTTGACCTTTTCTATTATTTCTACTTAGTGTTTTAAACTACAACTAATTTATTTATGCATGTGCTAAGGTGATTGGGGAAGCATCTAAAACTTTTATACAAACCCATTGTCATAAATCTTTTTACATAATTAAGTCATTTTATTCCAATTTAGGGGACCTGGTTGACAACCCAGGCAGCAAGCCCTATATTTACTATATTTAACCCTATAACTTTCCAGGACACCATAAAACCTGTTGGGTACATGGTGGGTGCTGTTTTACTCTGGAGACTTTGCTGAACTCAAATATTAGTGTTTAAAATCAGTAAAACATATCACAACAATATCTTCAGTGAAAGTGCAGTTTTTTGCATTTTTCACACACTAACGGCACTTTCACTGACAATATCATTGTTGTGATATGTTTTACTATTTTGAAACACTAACAATTGTGTTCAGTGAAGTCTCCCGAGTATAACAGTACCCCCCATGTACAGGTTATGGTGAGTCAAATATTAGACTTTTCACATCGAAATTCGCGAGATTGGTATTATTGCCTTGGTTGCCCAGGAATGAGAATTACCCCCTGATGGCATATGATTTGCAAAAGTAGACAAGCCAAGGTGTTGCAAATTGGGTATGTCCAGTCTTTTTTAGTAGCCATTTAGTCAAACACTGGCCAAAATTAACATTCAAATATGTTTTTTTGCATATATAACACACACAAACAAATATGAACGCTAACTTTATGCGATCATGGGGTTAATTCTCATTCCTGGGTTACCATATGGTCTCAAAGGCAGTCTGGCAAATTTCAATGTGTATAAACTAAAAAATTTTAATGTGCTATATTTAACCCTGTAACTTTCCGAAACACCATAATACCTGTACATGGGGGATACTGTTATACTCTGGAAACATTGCTAAATACAAATATATGTACTTTTTTGAAGTAACAGTATTATGACATTCACAGTTGAAATGCCATGCAGAACTAAAAAAAATAACAATGTCTTAATTTCTCATTTTTTTTTTATTTTATTCATATTAAATTATGTTTAACATTTAAATATATGATGTGACATGAAAGCCCTGTGTCTTCTGAACAAAATTATATATTTAATAAGTGTGGGTGCATTTAATATGAGGGAGGTGAATTACGGTTGAACAGATATATAGCGCTAATTCCAGGTTTTCTTTACATTATGTTTTGATCACAATTTGAACAGCTGCCTTAGTCCTTAAGGAGTTAAAGGACAGAACAAAAATGTTTAATGTTGGTTTTAAGGAGGAGAGAAAGCAAAATACACATTATTTTAAATTATTGTTGACAATGGCAAAATAGCTACTCTTTATACTCTCTTTAAAACCTGTAAAGTTTTCAAACCTGTTTGGGCTGTTTAGATCCATTTGTGTGAAACCATATGAGCCCATAAATACTTTCCAGTTTGCTCAGGATATTTAATGTACTTCTCCTTTTGAGCGCATATCAAACTGAGCTATTACTGTAGCTTAACATAAAAATAAGGTACTAGGCCGACTATACTTTTATCTACAACAAGACTCCCATGTAGATTAAATATAGGGAGTTGCTACTTTAGTGTGGAGTGGGCTACCAGGAACTAAATCCCTGTTTTCATCATTATGAGGTGACTGAACAACGTGATGAGCTGTACCAAACTGGATATATTGTGGCTCAATCTATCTGTCATGTGCATAAAAGGTATAATAATATACTAACTGCCGCAGTGGTGGTTCAATGCCAGTGGAGGTTTAACAAGACAGATTATGGATTGCCATCTGCAGGGCTTCTTACTTTCAAACAAAATAGTGCACAGTGCTTGAACACCTGAACACTCAGAAAAATAAATGAAAATAGAATTGTCTTTCTATAAACAAAGAACAAAAAACCTTAACTCTGTATTTAGAACCTAATCGCCATCATCTCCATAATTCTCCAGAATGCCAGTCTCCTAACTTCCATAAAAAGTAGTTTTAAGTGCCCTTGACTTTACCTATCTAGAGGACATGTTGTCTTTTATTGAAACCCCACCAGAAAGATTTTTGTAAGGGAGCTAAAACAACGGAAATAAAACCTTTATTAATTTAATACAAAAAAGTTTAAAAATTAGGGCAAACTTCCCTGACACTAAATAAAGATCACCTAGGGTAAATCCAAGGTTAACAATAAAAATGCATTATCCTAATTTCCATCAAAAACAATGGTATCAAAAATAAATAACTAATGAATAGCAAACAATTGTTGTGAATAAATACATTGGAAAAACGTTTCTTAATGCATTAAGAGTAATCTCACCAAGAGGTCTTAAGAAATGTAAAGGCACTTCATTCAGGCACTATGCACTTTGTTACATACTCAGGCACTTGCTACTGTATCAATGCGTCTGTCTGTCAACCCAGAGTGGGGAAAAATAACTATGTAGCAAAAGTAGAGATTCATACACATAACCTTAAAGCAGCTACCATTAATGATTGCTCAAAGTCCTA
Organism: Pelobates cultripes; assembly: GCA_933207985.1. Taxonomy (NCBI): domain Eukaryota; kingdom Metazoa; phylum Chordata; class Amphibia; order Anura; family Pelobatidae; genus Pelobates; species Pelobates cultripes. The sequence goes on from OW240914.1 coordinate 260,844,631, forward strand.
AGAGGTAATTACTGGGTAATATTGACCTACTATAAAAAAAAAAGAAAATTAAATCCCCCTGTCAATAGCTCACATATTCTGCATATCCTAGTATTCCATTATAGCAAACATATACATTAAGATGATTCCGTGCATTGAAATTACATTATCGCCTTAGTAAATAATGTGTTTCATTAAAGTGTGTATTTTCTGTTTTTTGTTTTTTTACTTGGCTTCTTTTATCCAACTATTCTAACTTATGGTATCCTAGAAGTTTCCTTTTTTATTTCCTTGTTTTTCCATATGTTTTGTATCCCCTGACCCTGTTTACACTACCAGCTGCTTACAGACTGTAACCTATAACATATTTTCATATGTTAAGTCTGGACATTCTACTGCCCAGTAATATACTTATTTTCTTTAGCATAGGATCCTCTTTGCCCTTGGTTTACATGTTGTATATTTACCTTGACACCTCAATTGTCAATTAAGCATCTATGTTGTCAATGGACCCTGGAGGTATGAATTCCCAGATACATTCATGTGAAGCATGTTTTAATGATATGTTTCTCAGGATGGACTAACTGGAGTTTTGCAAGCTTTGTTTAACGTACAGCTTGTTTGCAAAGTGAGTCACAAACTGCTCCAGAATTCCATACTCAAGACCTTTGTAGATGTGTTTATAAATAGGTTATCTGAGTCATTGCTCTTGTGGCAGCAACAGATCGATAGACAGACAAAATACCAAAGATAGAAGAAAAAGGTTTTCTAAGCTAGCACCTAGGTTTAATAGAAACACCCTCTATTTCTCCTAGTGATCCTATGCAGTTTGGTCTCCAAACTCACTGACCCAGAAAACATTTACAGAAGAAGAGGGACTATGTGATTACGGACTTTTCTTCCATAAAACCAGTGTCATTTTAGTTTGTCTTAGTCATCTGAATTGTTTTTGTTATAGTCTAGTTTTAATTGACTAAATCTCCAGTATTTATATTGAGTTATAGACACACCACGAATATGTGAGACAAGAATTAAGGAAGCTTTTGGACAATGGTTTATTTTGTAAAGTAGAGAAATGTTAATTTGACACATATGAGATACAATTCTTGAGCTATTTTATTTGAGGTTCATTATTCCAGATGGATCCCAAAAAACTTGAATTGATTTTCAACTGGCATTTTTGTATGACTCATGAACCCATTTAACATAGGAAATAGGAATGACTCATTGTCCTGGTCATAGAAATAGAAGTTAAAATGTTTATTGAAGTTAAAATGTGTAAAACCTTTATTTCCTAATATCTAAAACACGCTTACATTCCTGAAGCACTAACAATTGAACAAAAAATTCTGGTTGGAAAAAGCAACCTAATAAATTGAAGTATTTACAAGTGTGAATTGGAATAAAGTTTATATATTATTTAACAAACAATATGCCTAATAGAAATTAAGCAACAAACAGTGTGTCTAATAGAAATGAAACTGAAGTATTTACAATTGAGAACTAAAAAAAAAGAAGAGATAAGAATGAGTTAGAAACATCAAGTGAAGCAGAGCCACGGCTTTAAAAAGATTTATTAGGCTCCTCCTTCTCTCAAGACTTTACAAGGTTGGGTACTCAAAGATTGTTAACCTAGTGATATAAAGCTTTTGCTTGATCTCCAACATAGGTGCTCTCGAAGGCACAGTATAGAATTTCTGGTTAGCAGTAGAGCTGAGCGGACACCTGGATGTTCGGGTCCGGCGGGTTTGGCTGAACTTTGAAAAACCGGGTTCAGGCTCGAACTTGACCACGAACTCCACTGAAGTCAATGGGGACCCGAACTTTTGGCGCCCAAAATGGCTCTAAAAAACTACTGGAAAGGGCTAGAGGGTTACAAAAAAATGGGGGTAAGTAAAATGTGGGCAAGTAAAATGGGGGTAAGAGTAGGACAAGTGCCCTACAAACAAATGTGGATAGGGAAATCACTTAAAAATAACATAAAATAAGCAGCAGCTTAGTAGATAACTCCCTAATTCACATGGTATTAGGGATCTATCTACCAAAAGGCTAAAAGACCTAAATTGGTCACCTAAATTGGTCTGTCAACCACATTTACCGCAAGTATAGTGTCTAGTAAACATTGAGCAGCCAGTGGCTGCTTACTGTAAAAAAACAAACAAACAAAAAAAACCTATTGACCCCAACGGGTGGGTGGGGGCCATAAATAAAAATTGGGGGGGACCTAATATCCTCCCCCTCGGTGCCCACCCCTTGTATAAGCCTCCCCCATCCTGCAGAGCTAAGTCTGCACAAAGCCCTCCATGAGTATAGAAGGATTTTTATTTTTTTTGCGCTCGTTTTTTTTTTGTTTTTGGATTTTTATTTGGCCTTTTTTGGGGCTGAAAAAAGAAGATTTTAGAAGAAAGAAGACATCAAATGGTAAGTTTATTTTTTACAGGTATTTAGACAAGAGTCCCCCCTCATTATTTTTAGAATGAGGGGGGTAGGTAGGGGTAATTTTTTTTGGGGGGGGAAGTAGGGGGGTGACTAGGGGTTTGGGGACCTCTAGCCACCTGGGGGGGATTTCTATCTATGGTGCCCACCCACCGCTCAGGGGTGGGGGCCAGGGGGAGGACATTAGGACCACCCCTTATTGTTATTTAGGGCCCCCATCTGCCGCGCAGGGGTGGGGGCCGGGGGGGAGGACATTAGTTCCCCCCCTTATTGTTATTTAGGGCCCCCACCCGCCGCACAGGGGTGGGGGCCGGGGGGAGTAAAGTAGGTCCTCCCCCTTATTGTTATTTAGGGTCCCCACCCACCACTCAGGGGTGGGGGCCAGGGGGCAATAGGTCCCCCCTTTTGTTTAAAAGCCCCCACTCGCATGTTGCAGGTGGGGGTTCAGGAGGGGCCACAGGCTGCTCACTAGTTAATAGACATGCCCCTACTTGTGGTATAGCGGGTAGGGGCATAATTTACTAATACTAAGTAACCAGCTTCTATAGAGCCTGGGTCACTTGCTGCACTGGCCAATCACAGCCATTAGTAGGCATGGCTGCGATGGCTTCTAAGGGCACACGAGTCAAACGCTTGTTGATTGGCTGCCCTGCGGCCTTTCAAAACAAGTCATTAAATCGCCGAACTCCAAATTCCAACTCGAACATACAATGATATGTCCGTGTTCAGTATGGGGTCTAAAAAACCTAATGTTCGGTACGAACATGAACTTTTCAGTTTGGGTTCACTCAACTCTAGTTAGCAGCATTTTTTAACATTCTTTTCTTTATATTTCCCTTATTTTGAGTTAGAAATGTCCTTATGAATTCTGTTCAATCCCCCCTTTTGGTTTACTTTTTACAGGTTTTAAATTGCGCTACTTGGTTAACCTTCCCCCCTTTTTCCGATACAGGCAACTCGTAGATGCATTGTAACTCTTTATAGAAAACTAAGTGACAGCTGCGGCTAGTGTTCAAGACATGATCTTACTTTCCAAGATACAGATTAACTCTTAAAACCAAGTTCATAGTGCAGGGACTCAGAGCCACCGTGACTCACGGACAGTACATAATCTGTTTAAAGCTGTGGCTCTGCTCCACTTAACATTTTTTAGCTCATTCGTATCTCTTGGTTTTTTTTTGTTCTCAATTTTAAATACTTCTATTTCATTTCTGTTAAAGACAATGTTTGGTTAATTTCTATTAGATTAATTGTCTGCTGGAAGATGTATAAACTTGATTCCAATTCACACATGTAAATACTTCAATTTATTTGGTTCCTTTTTTCAACCAGATTTTTTTGTTCAATTGTTAACGCTTTTGGAATTTAAGCATGTATTAGATATTAAGAATTAAAGGCTACATTTTAATTTGAATTCTATTTTTATGGTCAGGACATTGTCATTCCTGATTTTCAGCTGTTCTTTGCCTATCGGACTCATCAGCTATTTAAAGGTTTATTCTATTCTCTAAATATTATAGATGATTCATTAGGGATTTCTCATTAAAAATAGCACCAATATGGCAAGAAAGGGTAAAGACTGTCACAAGAGGACAAGTGGGATAAAGACTGCATTTGAGACTAAAAGCAGCATTTGATTTGGCTCCAATTTTAGTTCATCCTTATCCTTCTCTTTTTTTATGTTTTGGTTGGAGGTGGATATCTCAGAATCGGGAGTGGGTGCTGTCCTGTGACAATATGCTGCTCCTGACCAGCCACTTAATGCTTGTGCTTTCTTTTCCAGGAATTTGTCACACTGAAAGGAGACATCAGATGGAGGATAGGGGTTTACGTACAGTCGTACTAGCCCTGATAGAGTGAAGACACTTACTTGAGGGTTCATCTGTTCCATTCACAATCCTTATGGACCATAGCCATCTGTTATATTGGTAGATAAGCCAGATGGTCTTAGTTCTTTTCACAGTTTAATTTCATACTAACTTACAGGCCTGAAACTGCCTTTTGTCACTGGGATTTTATATAACAAACCGCCCTTTGCCCTTGGCTTTTGGAGGAGCCTGATTGTCAGCCTCCTGCCCTGTGACTATGGTCCCTGGGAGAGTGTGTACTCTAAAAATATTATTTGGGCTTATGGGATTTTGAAACACTTTTTCTGCCCCTTTGATTGGATGGGAGAATTACCCTTTTCCTGTCCCATTGTTCTCCAGCAGGGCTGCTTTGTCCCTCCTAAATCTCTCACCAGCCCTTGCTCAACTTAAAACCCATGGCGATTTGACTGTGGGATCTGAGCGCTGTTCGGATATATTGAGTGCTCAGATCCAAGCTATCTGGGGATAGGTTGAATGTGGGGGTTCAGTTCAGTATGATTGGAATTATGTTTTTTTAATGTATTTTTGCTGTTGTTGTGAATAGAGATATTTTCTGTATGCTGGAGATAATTGGCTTACCACACCCATGCCATGCTTGCAGTCGGTCAAATAGGACTTCCATCTATCTTTTGAACCACTGCACCAATTTGTATGATTTATGACATATGTTTGTATTTGGTGTACGCTGGTTCTGAAAATGTAAGTTTTATGTGAATGTGATGTATATTTTTAAAGTTATGAATATTGTATAAAACTGTGTATTTTCCTGCCTGTGATAATTATGTTAGCCCATTGTGTTCAGTAATAATATCACAGGCAGAGAGGACAATTTTTCTGTAATGAATAGGAGTGTCTGACTGTATTATATTGTGTTTGATTGGCTGTTCAACAAAACCCTGTGGGCGATACTGTATGAGTAAAACCTGCATAAAAGAAAGCCCTTTGGTGCTAATTAAAAGAGATCTTCTTGACCCTCAATACGTAGCCTTGTCTCGTTATTGGAGGGAACTGTTTTAATCACACTGGGGATTGCTATGCTCTGCATACCCCCTTGAGCTTTAAATCACCTAGCTCTTCTAAGAGCTGTTCCTGATATACTCTCCTGGATGAGAGGTCTTCCCCACACAGTCCTGGATGCTGGAGGTTCATACAGGGTGGAAGGAAGAGGTCTGTGGTGTCCAGTGCAGTGCTTGTGGTCCTCGGCACAAGCTAGGAAGCGTCCATGAATGGAAGGTACTTGGTCGGAGTACGGGGAGTCCTGTTACACTGGGCATCTTGGAGTTAATAAAACAATAAACCTGCTAAACAGATATTATTGGTGACCTCTTGGGAAAGAAACAAAGGAGTTTGTCAATACTTGACAAGTATGTGCTCAGGTTCCTTGCCTTGTGGTTTGCTAAAACCTCTACCAATACCTGAACGATCATGGTCTAGTCCAGGCATATGCAACCTTCGGCACTCCAGATGTTTTGGACTACACCTCCTATGATGCTTTGCCAGCATTATGGATTTAAGAGTATTATGGGGGATGTACTTTAAAACATCTGTAGTGCCGAATGTTGTCTACCCCTGGTCTAGTCTTTACCCTTCAAAAGGGTTTATGGTTATATTAATGTTTTTTCCAAGATGTCTTACTTCATACCACTGAAAAATGTCCTACTTCACAAGAACTGACCAGTATCCTAACCAAGCAAATATTATGTTTCCATGATATTCCAGACATTATCGTTTCAGATAGTGGTACTCAATTTGCATCCAGATTTTGAAGAGAATTTTGTTTCCAATTAGGTATTCAGGACAAACGTTCTTCCTCCTATCATCTTCAAACTAATGGAGCGACTAAAAGATCTAAACTGGCATTAGAAAAGTACTTACATTACTTCCTTTCCAAGCACCAGGATAATTCAGAAGACCTGCTTCCTTGGAGTTTTCTAAACCATTCTACGCATTGTTTTCATGACTTGCCGAAGGTGTTTACTTCATTAAGAATTACCTGCCTTGGATCAAGAAAGCTTACACAAAACATGGGAGCAGGTTCAGCACATTTAAGGCTAACAGTGTTGGTCATAGAAAATTTGCAGATAGGCTTTACAAATCTGCTCTTACTTTTATGTAGGTGATTGAATCTGGTTGAGTACATGTGATATCAAAGAATAAACAGACATAAAGTAGGAAATGCAAATTGAATATAAATAATAAATACTTTTATAGTATCACCGGTAGGAGGGCAGTTCAAGGCTATATGGGAGACATAAATTCTTTTGCATAGTGTGATATTGTAAATACAAATAATCTATAGCAAGGTTCTCCCTAGAACTACTCACATTTTTCAAAGCCACTTATAGCAGGATCCGGCTGTGAAGGCATCAAAGTGTATCCACCACAATATGCTGCTCACACGATCCAAATGGTAAGTGACTATCAGGATTCGGCAGGTTGATGGAAGACAAGACTACGTCTTTGTCAAGCGCTTAAATAAACTAACATAAAATGACAGTATTTAAACCCTTAGGTCTGAAGTTCAAATTCGCGTCATTGATCGGCGTTTCTCCGGCATGCTCCTATTCTAGAAATGATGTGATGCTGTCTCTGTGGTGCGTGCATTCCAAGCCTCAATCTCAGATGGACGTTCTCAGGCTCACACGTCCTTCAGCGTATGCGTATTAGATAATAGTTACCCTCCATTATCAGTCAATGAGTCTATATAAACACAAAGCAGTCTTTTTGCATTCCACACATGCGTTTAATTGAATGCATGTGCAATAGGCATAAAAGTAAAAGAATATAGGTCAATACAATGTTTTATTTAAAGAATAATAATATAAAATATAATCGATAACTAAAACAATATTAAATAATCGAGAGGAATAAAGAAGGAAAGATAAAAATGTTTAAAATAAGTCATGTTGTGAAGAAAAAATGTATATGTTGTGGAGAAAAATATATATAAATAATTTAGGGAATAATAATGACCTGAAGATTATTGAGGGAATTTGAAAATAAAAAAAAATTCAATTTAAAAATTAAAACTGGAAAAAATATATATAAATAGAAAATCCTATCAAGGCATTCAATTCTCAATCTATATTCAATCCATTTCATTTCATTCCTACTGAGACTGGATGGGACACTATTTCGTAACTGCAGCTGGTTCCCCTATTTACCACTATGACATCTTAAAACATAGAATTTAGCAGGGCTAACCATACTGATATTTTGACGAATTGCCCTTCGCCACTTGTTCTTGGAGAGGACTAATGGCTAGCCTTTTGCCTTGTGACTATGGCCCCTGGGAGGTATTGCCATTTCAAAACCTTTATTTATGGTTATTGTATTTTGGAGACTGTTTCTGGCCCTTTAAATTGCACTTATACAGTTCTGCACTTTTGAAGTGGCACTTCAGATGCAGCCAAAGTGCCAAAGTAGCCGAAGGGGCCGCTGTTTGGCATACGGACATGTGGCAACGGCCATTTTAATTGAGCTGAACGCGGTCAGCGGTGTTTTGATATCGAGTTCATGGAACTAAAATTGGATACGCGATGGCACGAACACCGCTGAACTTTTACCTTCTCTGGAACTTTGATTCTTCAGCGGGAGTTGAATGGCGTTCGACAATCCGAACGCCTCATTAACATTGCAGATTTGCACAAACCGCCCCCGTTCGTGCATTTGAATGGTATTTGAACTGTGGTGAGGGTACCGGCTGCACAGCCAAAATCTGTGGAACTGTTTTGGGCAGGAAAGCCATGCTGGCGGTCGGTCAAATGAGACTTCCAACTATCTCCCGAACCACTTGATCAATTCGCATGATTTTTGGATATGTTTATTCCCTAATTATGCTCATTGAGAAAATTTAAGTTTTATAGGAATTGAATGTATAATTTTGAAGTTATAAAAATTGAGTAAAAATTATTTTTTCACTTGGAGATAATTGAGCTGATACAACAATTATCTAAATTATCTCCCAAGCAGAGGGGAATGCTGGACGGCCTGTCCAGATCCCCAACTTCCCTCGCAGGAATACCAGGAGGAGGAGGTAAGCGATGTCTCCCCTCCCCAGCCAAGTTTCATCCAGGCTACCCCAGCAGAAGCGCTGGCATTGGGGCAGAGCGCAGCTGGCCTCTGCCCCCCAAGTCTCCACAGTGTTTTGCCTAGTTACACCAGAGGGATCAGGGGTGCTGACCCCCCACTCAGCAACCTGGGACATACAGGCCAGAGCCGGCCACCAGGAATCACCAGGTGTAGTGAGCGTTTGTTGTGGGTGGGCGACTCTTGTGCTTGTTTAATGTGGGTGGGTTGTCCGACTAACTCAGGCACTGACTGACAGAAGGTCAGATACCTGGTTAGTCTCCCCCCCAAAAGGAAGATGTGTGATGAATTGCACTTTGCCACTTGTTCTTGGAGAGGACTAATGGCTAGCCTTTTGCCTTGTGACTATGGGAGGTATTGCCATTTAAAAAACCTCTATTTAAAGCTATTGTAATTTGGAGACTGTTTCTGGCCCTTTAAATTGTACTGGTACAGTTCTGCACTTTTGAAGCCGAATTAGTCAAAGGGGCCGCTGTTTGGCATACGAACACGTTGCAGCAGCCATTTTAGTTTAGCCGAATTCGGTCAGCTGTGTTTTGCCGTTGAGTTCATGGAACTAAAATCGGAACGGCCCCTGTTCGTGCATTCGAACGGTATTTAAACTGTGGTGAAGGTACCGGCCGCACAGCCAAAATCTGTGGAAATGTTTTGGGCAGGAAAGCCATGCTGGCGGTCGGTCAAATGAGACTTCCAGCTATCTCCCGAACCACTGGACCAATTTGTATGATTTTTGGATATGATTGTTCCCTAATTATGCTCTTTCAGAAAAATGTAAGTTTTATAGAAATTGAATGTATAATTTTGAAGTTATAAAAATTGAGTAAAAATTATTTTTACACAGCAATGATACAGCAATTAACTCAATTATCTCCCAAGCAGAGGGGAGGAATATACAGTAATGAATGTGAGTGTTTAACTGTGTAACTGTAAATGATTGGTTGTTGAGCTTGTGTTTTCAGTGCCCAACAAGGTTCACGTGGGTGGTAACCTTGTGGGAAAACTTGTATATAAGAAGCAATAAAGTTTCAGTTCAGTCTGTTCTAATCTGCTTCACCCTCAATATGTTGCCTCGTCTCCTTATTGTAGGGAACTGCGATAATCACACTGGGGATTGCTATACTTTGTATACTCCCATGAGCTCTAATCACTTAGTTCTTTTAAGAGCTGTTCCTGATATGCTCTCCTGGAGGAGAGGTCTTTCCCACACGGTCCTGGAGGACAGAGGTTGATCCAGGGTGGAAGGAAGACAGCGAGACTCCAGTTAAGCTATGTCGTTTGTGGAGTCTGCGGGGTGGGGTGCTTATGGTTCTCGGCGTCCGCTAGGAGGCGTCCATCAACGGAGGTGCCCAGTCGGGGTGCCGTGTGATACGTTACAGATATCTTAGCCTTAATTTTATGTAGTCAGTAAGAGATCCTCTATTTAAAATATATAAATAATTGAGAATACAATATAAAATAAGGATTGTCTTGGAAGCAATAAAGTTTTGTCTTTTAGACATATAAAATCCATTACAATAATTTATAGCAGAGTTTATAAGATTAAACTATATGCTTGCAAAATCATTAATAGAATAACATACCCTCCTGAACATGTCATCATGTCAACCTCTCTATCATTATAAGATGGAGCAGCCAAAAAAACAGTATATAATCACAGTGTCAGTAAGTGTAGTGAAATATTAAGTATAAATAATACTTAGCTCAGAATCAAAAAACAGACTCCCAAGATCGCTACCCAAAGGACGACCTTTTACAATATATAGAAAACCAAAACAAACATGTAGGATATGGCTGGACAAATCTAAAAAAGGAACATAAACAGAATATAGTGTAATACAGTAAACATATTCAGTTATGCACCACACATAAGTGCACTCACAAGATTGCATTGAATAAAGCGCTCACAAGGTGTCTCCCCCGAGGTTGTGGGGGGCTCTTGGTCCTACTCTCCACTTCAAGGTAATCAATATTACACAGGACTCCAGTAGATAACGGTAAAAAATCAGCAATTTTATTTTGTTAAAAGGTGAACAATCACCATCAGCATAGGATAAAAAAAGAGAACAATTGGTCCTACGCATTTCGTTCCAGAAGGATCTTCCTCAGGGACCGCAATAGCATTAAAATAAATCACAGTATTGAACTGTATAAAGAACCTAATACCCCCCATCTAAAAGTCCCTCTAAATAGGGCTAATCCCTGTGTCCATTGGTGGATCTGTAGGCGTTTCCATCCCTCCGTAGCCTCATTGGTGTGGGTACAGAGCCTCCTCAGATGTTCACAATCTCAGCGTCTCCATCCCAATCAAAATTGGCGCGTGCGTGCTAAACCAGAACCGGAAGTCAGTGTAGTCCAACACTTCCGCATTCCAAGTGCGTTCCAAATGCGTTCTAACTTGGTAACAACGGGATTCTCTTCTACAGAGCATTAATGGGCGGAATGTGTAATGATATTATATATCTACTAAAGAAAGGAATATTAGTATCATGAACAGTTTGATAACCATATACTCTGTAGATATCACACATGGAATTCATAACACATATTTTCCATGATCCATTGCATATCATATTTAAATACACACAATTAAGTGAGGTAATTACCAGTAATCTTAAAGTGACATGTGCTGGAAAACAATAACAAGGAAAAATAAATTAAATTGTCTAATTAAGTAATATTCCTAAATAAAAAAATCCTCCATGTTCATTGGAGTAGCACACATACCTATGGCTAGAAAAAAAAAAAGCTATTCATATATACAGTAATAAAAAATTAAGCTACTTACCCATTCAAAAGGTGTATAGTGTTAGGTCTTAAAGGAATATACTAAATAAAGAACAGTTGGGTAAATCAACCATATCGATCGCCTCTGGGGGGAAGGAAGTATAAAAAATAAAAAATAGAGCCAAACACAAAAATATGAAAACACAAAAGTACCCCAAAACATAATAAAAACATAAAATAACCCCACAAATAACCCCACATATTTAAATAGCCCTGATCTGGGCGCCCAAGTTCTCCAAGTAGTGCTCAGATCTATGCAGTGTAGGGGAAATGCTACCGTGTTAAAGTTCCGACCGGCCGCGCATGTGTTCCTATGCACAAAATATTATACTGTTTTATATTATTATTTTACCTATTATCTTTGATTTTATTGTTTGTTTTTTTTAAGTACTTTTTTATTGGACCTGATCTTCTGCTGCTAAATCCTGAGCTATATATCCTTGGTGGGGATAATACCACCCGGGCATATTGAATTTAGCAAACCTCATTTTGCTTTGAAACATGTGAGTAGGTTTTTATTACTTTTACTGAGCTTTGCACTCTATTTTATGGTATGCACTATTGTGGCTTTTTATTTCTCTTTTACAAAAAAAAAAAAAATATTGACTATCCACTGACTCAGGTGTAAAGGGTTTTCAATCATTATTTTTCCCCACCATTACTTTTTGTTTGTGCTCCACAAGTAACGCCAAGCCTCATTAGCAAGCCAGTAACCAACCTAATGCTGATGAGTCGCATTAACAACAAAACAACTCAATGAGTGGTTCAATAAATAAATCCATGTTTAAAATTAAATAATTAGGCAAAAATGTGATTCTTTGTTGAACTAATTTGCATATGCTCGCTCAGAATCCTTTGCAGTAGTAACATAACTTAAAATATGAGATTTATGTGGGAAATGCAAGTCTTATGGCTTGATTGGTTTAATGTATTGACTCTCCACTGATTTTAGGTGGAAGGGGTTTTCAATCACTATCTTCCCCACCATAACTTTCTTGGTTTGTGCTCTGCAAGGAAGGAGCAGTCTAAAAACACTAGTCCTGACCCTGCAACAGTAGATGTTATAGAATTCTTGTCTGATATGTCCTCTATGCAATAATCCTTGATAAAATCTGTGGCTTTAATCATTTGAAAAATTTCCCAAGAAAACACATTTCAAATGCAAGGTCACCTTCACATATGTGCGAGAGTAGAGAACTGACACAGACTGCTGGCTGATAAAGAGCCAGGATTTGAAGATAAAAGATGGAGACACCCGCAACAAATAGCATCAGGTAACTACAACAATCATGGGTCACTCACCCCAAGTGGTGGTCACATCCGGGTTTTTGCTAAATATGAGCCAATTATGCAACAGGAATTTACATACTAAAAGACAAGATGAAACTTACCAAAATGTAAACAAGTGCTGGAGCAGTAAAATCTTTACCAATCAGGAACCTCTCATTTGTTTATGTAGGATCTAATCTTATTGGGGTAGGGGAGTGGAGATTATGAGAGAGTAGTTTATCCTTAGCCAATGTTCAACTTGACATCTACAATCAGTGCAAGTTCTGAATAAGCTGCTAGAAGCCATAACATAACTTTGTGTGGTGATCTCCCAAGTCTCCGACTGTAGGTTAATTAAAAGTCTATTTTTTTTTTGCTTGTATAACCCCTGTAGAACACAGTGATTTCTGCTTTAAGAACTATCCTGCAGTTTCTTTGGAGTGGTCAGCAGAGGGGGAACTCCTGCAGTACATGTCTGGATATATGTAGGTCTCCATTTGAATTTTGGCAGGAAGTTTTGACAGTTGCAGTTCAGAGAAGGAAGGAGAAGAAACCCTGCTAAGCAGGAGAAAGAAGTTCTCCCGAGTGAGAGTTGCTGGGTCCAGTGTGAAGTCCCACTGGAAGGAGGATTTCAGCAGGCATCTACATCCTGACTAAGGCACAGAGTGGTTTATTTGGCAGAGACTTGCTAGGGAAGGAGAGAGAAAATCCCAGAAGCAGCAAGAAGCAGTGTTTCCCCTTGACTGGCCCTGATTACATTTGGTGTGGTAAGCCTGCATACTCTCCCCCTGTACACAGCAGGGCACCCTGACTTTGGGCTGCATAGTTTAGAGACTGGACCCTTATTCTTACTGATTAGTGGAAGCCCTCTACAGTGTTCCAGACCCATCAAGTGGATTACAAACAGCTTACTGGGCCCCAACTACATGCACCGACCGCTGGTACGCAACGGCCACTAGGGAGAAGGCCTAAGGAAAGGGGGGGGCAGTGTTACTGTGGAAGGGCATATATATAAGAGGCATCAATAACAGAGATAACATTACATACTTATTTAACAAAGCATAATGAATCCCTTAATCCAAAAAGCAGACCAAATCTATATCTATATTTAGACCTCTAGGTTCCAATGTTTTGAGTCTATGGATCCAAAATGTCTCCCTTTGAGACAGTTTTTTTATCCCTATCAACCCCACGCCAAAAAGGTAGAACTATCTCAATGCCCATACATCTGAACTCCTTAAATGTAAAAAAAGGACACGTAATACAATGGACCGGAACTGAGTGGGTGGTAAGTTGCTTTTTAATGTTGTTCAGATGTTCAAGTAATCTAACCTTCAGAGCTCTCTTGGTACATCCGACATATTGTTTGCCACACAGACATTGTAGCAAATAGACCACAAAGTCCGTGTGGCAACCTATTTCTGTCTTCACTTTAAACACGTCCTTTGTAACAAAACTGGAAAACCTATTGGTTCTCTCAATATATGCTGTAGTACATGCTTTACATAAGCCACAACCCCTGAATGATCCGGAGTGTGTCATAGTATTAGTCATAATGGGTTTAATACAATTCCTATTCTTCTTATAAATGACTGTCGGACGATCTTGTAAAGATGCACCCAGAAACGGATCTTGTGGTAAAATGGGCCAAAAGTTTTGTAAGCTTCTTTTTATCCTTTCATGATCAGTGTTGTATTGGGTGATGAAAGCAGACTTGAAATTTTCATTAACAATTTGTGAATTTGATTTATCTTCCAATAGTGTATTTCTCTCTATATGGCTAACAGAACGGATTTCTTTCTCTAGTGTATTCTTGTTATAACCTTTATCAAGGAGTTTGTTTTTAATGTGTAAGGATTGGGACTGAAAATCCTGAATGTGGGAGCAATTACGCCTAAGGCGTGTGAACTGGTTCTTGTCTATTCCCCTTAGCCAGGGCTTATGGTGACAGCTTTGTTGATGAACAAAGCCGTTACCATCGGTGGGCTTAAAGAAACGTTTAGTTCTGATCTGTCCCCGGTCACAAAACAGAGTAAGGTAAGAAAACTCTTGTTCCACACTGGGGTAAAGACCAGATTGTATAATTTGGAATTAAGAAATTGAACATAATCTTGAAAACTAACTGAAGACCCCCACCAAATAATAATAACATCATCTATATAGCGCTGCCAGAGCACCAGGTTTTCCCTCCAGTCATGCCCCGACCACACACACAATTGCTCCCATCTTCTCATGTAGGTGTTGGCATAACTGGGGGCAAACCTGGTGCAGCATCTGTCTCCAAATATCTCCTCTCTGTGTTCTCTAATATTTAAAAGTACACCTATGTATACCTTAGGTGTCTTCATTTTAGGGTTACCGTTGTTCATATATGAAAAAGTAACACTTCTTTTTGTAAATATACTTTTTATTGTTTCACCGTTTTGGGAAAATACCAGTTAACAAGTACATTGACTGGACTTGCAGGTCCGTCTCTTGACAAGAACAAGGGGAAGACCATCGGTTTTGCATAGGTATGTTATAGTGTGGGCTCGCAGGCCCCATCAAGACCATTGTGGCACTATGAGGTTTAACAGGTGATCCGCAGTCCTTCTAGTTGTAAGGTGCAGACACCATTCTGGTCTTATCTCATGCCCTCTGGCTATTATCTGTGTGGCGTGTCTGGCTATCAGCATGCCCTGTTCTATCTGTCCTCTGTTATGTACCGGGGTCCATGGTAGGGTGAGATGCCTCCGTCCCTAGGTGGTCTGCGGCGGTTGTGTTTCGTCCCCCAAGCTTCACTGAAGTTGATAAGTTCCTGTCTGTGTAGTGGGCTTCCTCTATGTGTGCCTCCCAGGTTACCCTTTCTACCGTAGTTCTAGATGGTCCCTGTCATCTCGCGAAGGTTGTGGTCTGTGGGTAGGGGTGACTGAGGTGGTAGGGGTAGGCAGTAATGGGAGAGCATCGGGGGGTCCGGGGTCTGTCATCATCCAAAGTCTGTAGCATGTTGGGGTTTGTATTCTGTCCCTGTTGTTGGGCCTATGATTTGTCCTGAAAATCTGGTTTTGTCGTCTTCAGTAGCCAGTGTGTCCATATATTGAGGTAGTCGCAGTGTTTGTTAGTCGCAGTAGCGTGGAGATCTTCCAGGGATCTCAGCTCTTCCATTTGTGTGAACCAGGTTCTCATTGGCGGGGTGATTGGTTGTTTCCAGTGTTGTGGAATGATTGTTTTAGCTATGTTTACTATGCATATCGTCAGTGATTTCTTATAGAGGGATTGGAGGACTTTGGTGTGGTGTAGGAGCATTTCGGTGGGACTAAATGGGGGTGGGTCATCTGAGAATTGCGCTATTATTGTGTGTATTCCCTTCCAGAATGGGACAATCTTGCTGCACTCCCACCAGATGTGCAAGAGCGTGCCCCTCTCCTCGTCACATCTCCAGCACGATGGGGAGTGGTCCAGAATGATTGTGTTTAGTGTGGTGGGGGTGTGGTACCAGTGTGTTAGTAGTTTGTACGCCATTTCTTGTGTCTTACTGAAGCTGGAGCAATGGTGCGTGAGGTAACAGATTTTTTCCCATTCTGTCTTGTCGAATGTGCGGCCCAGGGCAATCTCCCATTTTCCCACGAAGCTTGGCTGTGCGGTTGGTGTTTATGTCAGAAGTGAGGTGTATATGAGGGAGACTCCATGAGTTAGCGGGTCTGGGTTTAAGCAGACTTCTTCAAAGTAAGTGAGGGCCCTTGATAGAATCGCCCCCTGGGAGCGTTGCAATGTAGCTCTGGATCTGTTTATGTTTTAAGTGCATCAAGAGAGTATGTTCTGCGTCCGCCCTTAAATCGCTAAGTGTCTTAAAGCCGTTTGTCGTGTAGACGTGTCTGGGTCTAGTTAATGGGTCCTGTACTAGTGTTTTGAACGCTTTTGGGTCTAATCCCGGTGGGGAGTCCAGGTTGTGTGTCAGTGGAAGCAGAGGTGATGGGTATGGTGATAGATCGTGTCTCCTCTTTGTGTGGTGCCACTCTTGCAAGGTAGCCCTTGTGTAGGGGGAACATTTCTTCTCCACGCTCCGGGTCCCAGGAGGCAGCCGTGGCATTACCGCGACTGGGAAGCCTGCTTCGTTTTCCTCCACTTGTTTCCACTGTTTTTGCACCCTGTGTTTGGTCCATTCTATTATCCGGAGGAAGTGACAGGCCCTGTAGTAGAGGGTGAAGTCTGGCAGACCCAGGCCGCCCCTATCTTTTGGTTGTGTTAGTAGAGTGTGTTTTAGTCTGGGTCGTTTCCCGTTCCAGACGTATTGTCCGAGGGCTGTGCGGAGCGCAGCGAAGAATGTGCATGGAGCCGCGATGGGGATGGTTTGGAAGAGGTGTAAAAGACGACGGAGGAAATTCATTTTAACTACTTGTATCCTACCTAGCCATGAGATGTGTAAATGGTAGTGGGTTCAGCGCTTAGTGTCTCAATAGAATAGTGAAGAGTATGAATATAGGCAGCAACCTAAAATAAAGACGTTCCCTCACAGTACGTCAGAGAAATACAAAATCTAAAGGAAAGGAGGTATTAGTTCGCGCCAGAAAATGAGTATAACAAGGTAAAACAGATAATACAACCGTAAATAAAAACTAAAATATCTCATATAAAACAAGTAAAACACATATAAATAATGTGGTAAGTACTTACATATAGCAGTACATACAAAAAGAAAATGATAAACAGTCCTAAAATAAGCAGGGAATGGTCACATCCACTTGAGGGAAAAAGATAGTCCAAATGGGATTGGAAAAGAGGAGTGTAGCGTCTTGTTCCAGATACCAATATATAAAAGAGAGCAGAAGATCCGATAGTGTAGACTGTATTTTCTGCTTCTTTATGAGGATACAAAGTAAAAGGTATCACACTCACCTATATTAGAGCTTGAACTAGCTCAGGTGTACTTCGCATTCAGCGGTATTGGTCCCCCACTGGTGGGATATAGACGTATTCACGTAACGGAGATCCTCGAGAGAGAAGAGGGTAACACAGAATAGTGCTCACTGTATAAATGTGGTAATTTTATAAAAATAAAATATATGTAAAATACTCACATTTAAGTGAGCAGGAAATACTGCTCACTTGTATGACAAAGGTGATATTATCCCCACCTAGGATTCTTGTATGAAAAGGTAATAGTATAGAAATAAAAACCAGGTCCAAAAATGAAAATAAAATAAATAAAAAACTTAAAGTAAAAGGTATATGGCTAAGAGAAAAGTGATAAATTAGCCAATAATCCTTTATTGATAAAATTTAAAATAATAGTAAGATAGCCAAAACGCGTTTTGCCACACAGGGCTTTTTCAAATGGCAATAGCCATAAGATGTGTGGGTATGCCCATTCCTGCATTTACGTGCGGAACTTTGCGTGTATTGAGGTGAGATTTTCCTTAAATAGATCCCCCTCTTTCCGTGTTAGCCAGATACCTAGATATTTGATTTTGTGTGTTGCCCATTGGACTGTGTAGTGTTGGCGTAGTGGTGTCGCCCGTTGTTCCAGGATGCTGATATTTAGTATGAATGATTTAGAAAGGTTTATTTTCAGATTGGAGATCATAGAAGTCATGGAATGCTTTTAGTATGTTAGGTAGGGATAATTCTGGGTTCGTAACATAGAAGAGCAAATCGTCTGCAAATGCCACTATTTTTTGGTGGGTTGTCCCTGCCATCACTCCCTTGATGTCTGGGTTGTTTCTGATGGCCACCATGAGCATCCTAGGGTATGGATGAAAATCAGCGGGGATAGGGGGCATCCCTGGTGGGTGCCGTTTAGTATGTCAAACGTGGCCGACAGTGCGCCATTGACTATCACTTGGGCTGAAGGTTGTGTGTATAGGGCCTTTATCCATCCCAGAATTCCAGGGCCCAGGCCAGTGCATGACAGGGTCTGGAATAGGTATTTCCAGTTGACCCTATCGAAGGCCTTCTCCGCGTCTGTGGACAGCAGGAGAAGGTCCCCGTGCATGCGCCTGCCACCTTTTATTAGTATTAGTGTGAGAGTGCGTATTGTGTTGTCACGTGCCTCACTCCCTATTACGAACCCCACCTGATCCGGGTGTACCAGTGTGGGTATGTGTATCTGTAATCTGGTGGCCAATATTTTAGCCAGCAGTTTAAGATGGCAATTTATGAGGGAAATGGGTCGGTAATTTCTGCAGTGCTCTCCGTCCCTGCCCTCCTTGGGGATTGTTTGGGGAAGTGATGACCCTCTTTGATGGCATTGAATGTCGCTATGAGTGGGTTGTATAGTACGTCCGTGTAGGTCTTGTAGTAGCAGAGCGGCAGGCCATCTGGGCCCGGGCTTCTGCCGGGTGTCGTCCGTTTACTAGCTGCGGCTAGTTCCTCTGGTGTGATTTCTTCATCTAGAAGGTCCACCGTGTCTCTATCTAGTGTGGGTAGTGTGTGTGTGTTGAGGTATTCCTTTATGGAGTTCAGTAAGTGTTTGGTTGCTTGGTTTGACTGTGGTCTCGATAGAGTATAGGTCTGCGTAGAATGCCCTAATTACATCCTGAATCTTAGTGGGAAGTCGGTGTTGTGTGTTTTTGTTGTCCGTGATGTGGTCTATGTATGTCTGTTGTCTGCGTTTGGCTAGCATCCGTGCCAGTGTCACATATTCATCCGCTTATAGAAATGTGGTTAATGACATTTACTGTCCACACAGGAAAAGTTGTGCCGAGCAGCAACCTAATCCACAGAAGGGTTAATGCTGAGCAGTAATTGTGCAAATGAAACCTGGTGTCATGTATTCATCCGCTTAGAGAAAAGTGATTAATGACATTTACTGTCCACACAGGAAAAGTTGTGCCGAGCAGCAACCTAATCCACAGAAGGGTTAATGCTGAGCAGCAATTATGCAAATGAAACCTGGTAACTGACTTTGGGGTCAAAGGCCGGTTACAGCCTATCTGAACTAAAGGAGGGGTATTTAGGCCCAGTTCTCAGCCTGCTCAGTGCCCTGTCGTGGTTTCCCTTGTGGTTGTCTGAGAGCGCGTTCCTGTTTATAGTTTTCTACCTGGTTTTTGACTTTGGCTTTGTTTATTGACTTCTCTATATTCTGGTATCCTGACTCCTGGCTTTCCTCATCGCTGTGTCCCTTTCTGTGTTCCCTGACCTCGGCTAGTATTTTTGACTATTCTTTGTACGTTAAATCCGGCCATTCTAAGGACCGGTAATACGTTACTTATTTGTCATCCGTGCTGTACAGTTCTACGTGCTGGATCAAACAGTAATCCTGACATTACGACATGGCCATAGATCCTGTAGAACTGTGTCAGCACATAGCTGCTTGCGAGAGGAAATTAGAGGAGAATGATCACCGCATGGATCAATTCACTCAGGCTTTAAGTACGCTTCTCGCTAGAACGGAGCATCTGCAGCCTACAGCGTCTCCTCCAATAGCACCTCTACCCTGTGTACCTCCACCCACTGTTAATAGGACTTCTTGCATCTCCTTATCACCATCCCTACAGTTTGATGGCAATATCCAGGAATGCAGCGGTTTTCTTAATCAGGTGGAGTACCATTTTGAGGCCTCACCAGGGTCATTCCCCACGGACAGAGCAAGAATTGTTTATCTAATGAATCAATTAAAGGGCAAGGCCCTTGCCTGGGCTAATCCATTGTGGGAGAGTAATCGGAGCATAGCTCATAATTACCAGGAATTCCTTGCCGAATTCAAGCTCACGTTTGAGCCATTGGGTAGAGAGGATGACGCCTCCGCTGCCCTAATGCACATCAGACAAGGTAACCGGTCTATCTCGGATTATGCTATTGAATTCCGTACCTTAGCTTCCGAGGTAGACTGGACTAACAATGGGTTAATCTCAGCATTCAATAAGGGTCTCTCAGAGACTATACTAGATGAGATAGCCGCTAAAGAATTATCTAAGAGTCTTAATGAATTTATTACGTTTGTCATGCATATTGATAATAGGTTAAGACTCAGAGAAGTCACCAGAAGCAAGACCAGACGTACGGCTATGTCCCTAGCACCTCAATTCTCTAAACCTGTTTTGTCTAACCTCCCTGTACAGTCCGAACCCGAACCTATGCAGTTGGGGGTCACTAGACTGTCAGAGGCCGAAAAACAGTATAGGAGAAGGGAGGGGTTATGCCTATATTGCGGTAGAAAGGGACATATGATAACTAATTGTCCAGTGCGTCCGGAAAACTTCCGCACCTAAGAACCTTAAGGGGACAGATCTTAGGTGTCATGGAGTTGTCCTCTAACAAAAACAAAAGTAGATTCCTCCTTGTGGTATCTATTTCCCTTGACAACAAGAAGTTTTCTTGCAGTGCCCTAATGGACTCAGGTGCTGCTGGAAATTTTATTGATGTCCAGTTTATTAGGGGTAATGAGATACCGGTCAGGGAGAGACCTACGCCGCTAGCTGTAGAGGCTATTGATGGTAGACCACTCACACAACCGCTTATAACCCACGAAACTGTCCCTATTACGATCTCCATTGGGGCCTCCCATAGGGAGGAGATGACGTTTCAGGTTATTACTTCTCCATCATGTCCTATCATATTAGGGTTTCCGTGGCTGAGTAAGCACAATCCCTATATTGACTGGGCTAATGGGGAGATATTAGAATGGGGTAAAGAGTGTATGGGGAGATGTATAAAACCAGTACTAAAGAGATTGAATACTATTGACCTTCCCACTACCACTCCCCAAACTCCTGGAGTTCCCATACAATACCCATACAATACCGAGAACTTCAGGAGGTGTTTAACAAGGCTCAATCCGATGTATTGCCTCCCCACAGAGCATATGACTGTGCCATTAACCTGTTTCCAGGCGCTATGCCACCTAAGGGGGCAGTTTATGCCTTATCTCCCCAGGAGAGTAAAATAATGGAGGAATACATCAAAGAATCCTTGAGCAAAGGGCACATAAGAAAGTCATCCTCACCAGCTGGTGCAGGATTCTTTTTTGTTGAGAAAAAGGGTGGTGAGTTATGCCCTTGCATAGACTACAGGGCACTTAATAAAATCACTGTAAAAAATGCATACCCTATTCCACTCATTTCCGAATTGTTCGATAGACTTCAGGGAGCTAAAGTATTTACTAAGCTTGACCTTAGGAGCGCTTACAATTTGGTTAGAATTAAAGAGAATCATGAGTGGAAGACGGCATTTAATACCCGTAGTGGACAATATGAATATCTGGTAATGCCATTTGGGTTATGCAACGCCCCGGCCGTATTCCAAGACTTTATAAATGATGTACTCAGGGAATTCATTTACTCATTTGTCTTGGTTTATTTGGACGATATTTTGGTGTATTCCCCTGATCTTCAAACTCACCACTCCCATGTGAAACAGGTTCTGCAGACGTTGTTGAAAAATAAACTTTATTGTAAATTAGAAAAGTGCATATTTGACCAGCCTGAAGTCCACTTTTTGGGTTACAACATCTCTGCATCGGGATTTCAAATGGATCCTAAAAAACTAGAGGCTGTACTACACTGGCCATTACCCTCTGGTTTAAAAGCCATTCAAAGGTTTATTGGTTTTGCCAACTATTACAGAAGATTCATCAAGGGATTTTCTTCTGTAATAGCCCCAATCACAAATATGACTCGCAAAGGGGTTAGTAGCACGGTATGGTCCAAAGAGGCTGTGAATGCTTTTGAGACTCTTAAACAAAGATTTGCCTCTGCGGACATACTAAAACATCCTGACACCAGTAAACCTTTTATATTGGAGGTTGATGCATCCGAGACAGGGGTAGGGGCTGTTCTCTCTCACCATTGCATCCTTGTGGCTACTTCTCCAGAAAGATGTCTCCTGCTGAGCGCAACTATGATATTGGCAATAGAGAACTGTTGGCCATTATTCTTGCCCTCAAGGAGTGGCGACATCTTTTGGAGGGTTCCAAGGACCCCCTGTTGATCATAACCGACCACAAAAATCTGGCATATATAGGGGATGCCAAATGTTTGTCTTCCAGACAGGCTAGATGGTCACTGTTCCTTTCACGTTTTAACTTTCTCATTACTTATAGACCTGGTTCTAAAAATACCAAGGCAGATGCCTTGTCCAGGCAATTTGATAATGAGTCAGCTCCGGAACAGATGACATCTCCTATTATTCCACCAGAGTGTATTATTGCTACTACTGTCCTCTCACTGTCTTCTCCACTGCTTGGCACCATACTGGAGGCCCAGCCTCAGGCGCCCAGTGGTAAACCGTGTGATAAACTGTTCGTTCCCCTATGTGAAAGGGTTAATATCATGAAAGTGTTCCATGACAATATAACTGCTGGACACCCGGGCATCAATAAGTCCACTGCCGCGATCACTAGATCATTTTGGTGGGATTCACTCAGGAAAGATGTAAAGGAGTATGTGCAGGCATGTTCTGTGTGTGCAGTTTCTAAGGTGACTCGTGCACTTCCTTGTGGCCTGTTGCAGCCTCTTCCTGTTCCTGAGATTCCATGGTCCCACCTATCCATGGACTTTATTGTTGAGCTTCCCAGCTCTGCTGGGTTCACTACTATTCTCATGGTTGTAGACCGATTTTCTAAGATGGCTCACTTCATTCCTCTCAAGAAGTTGCCATCTTCGCAAGATTTGGTCCTAATTTTCATACGTGAAATTGTCCGTTTGCATGGCATCCCCCACAATATTGTGTCTGATAGGGGCTCTCAGTTTGTGTCCAGGTTCTGGAGGGCGTTCAGTAAACAATTGGGGATTGATCTCTCCTTCTCCTCCTCCTACCATCCACAGACCAATGGTACAGCTGAGAGGGCTAACCAGTCATTAGAAGTTTATTTGCGTTGTTTTATTAATAGCACACAAGACAATTGGTCCGAACTACTCCCGTGGGCCGAGTTCGCTAGAAACAATGCTGTTCATGACTCCTCTGGGCACAGTCCATTTTTTGTCAATAATGGTAGGCATCCTACGGTTCTCCCTGCGGTATTTTCTGATACTGCCATTCCTGCTCTGGATGAGCGTCTGGCCTCCATTCGGGATACCTGGGTTAAGGTTCAAACTGCTCTAGGGGCTGCTGCTGAACGCTTCAAACATTTTGCTGATAAGCGTAGGAGTGCCAACCCGGTGTACCAAGTGGGGGACCGGGTTTGGTTGTCATCTCGCAACATCAAGCTTAAGGTCCCTAGCATGAAGTTTGCCCCCAGATTCCTTGGTCCCTATAGAGTGCTTCGTAGGATCAATCCAGTGTCTTACTCTCTGACTCTTCCTGCATCTTTAGGGATTCCCAACACTTTTCATGTGTCCTTACTCAAACCTCTTGTCTGCAATAGATATACTGTTCCTTGTGTTCCTCCCCCTCCGGTGGTGGTGGGTGGTCAGGAAGAGTATGAGGTATCTTCTATCGTGGATTCTAGGTTTTCTCGGGGCACTTTACAGTACTTGGTTGTTTGGAAAGGTTACGGTCCTGCTGATCGTTCTTGGGTTTCGGCTCCTGACCTGCATGCGGGCCGTAAGATCCGCGCTTTTCACGCTAAATTTCCTCTCAAGCCTGGTCCTGTCCGCCCGGTGGGCGTTCTTCAGGTGGGGGGTAATGTCACATATTCATCTGCTTATAGAAATGTGGTTAATGACATTTACTGTCCACACAGGAAAAGTTGTGCCGAGCAGCAACCTAATCCACAGAAGGGTTAATGCTGAGCAGTAATTGTGCAAATGAAACCTGATGTCATGTATTCATCCGCTTAGAGAAAAGTGATTAATGACATTTACTGTCCACACAGGAAAAGTTGTGCCGAGCAGCAACCTAATCCACAGAAGGGTTAATGCTGAGCAGCAATTATGCAAATGAAACCTGGTAACTGACTTTGGGGTCAAAGGCTGGTTACAGCCTATCAGAACTAAAGGAGGGGTATTTAGGCCCAGTTCTCAGCCTGCTCAGTGCCCTGTCGTGGTTTCCCTTGTGGTTGTCCGAGAGCGCGTTCCTGTTTATAGTTTTCTACCTGGTTTTTGACTTTGGCTTTGTTTATTGACTTCTCTATATTCTGGTATCCTGACTCCTGGCTTTCCTCATCGCTGTGTCCCTTTCTGTGTTCCCTGACCTCGGCTAGTATTTTTGACTATTCTTTGTACGTTAAATCCGGCCATTCTAAGGACCGGTAATACGTTACTTATTTGTCATCCGTGCTGTACAGTTCTACGTGCTGGATCAAACAGTAATCCTGACAGCCAGTAGTCTGCCGCTTTTATTGCCATGTAGGGAGAAAAACACCTTGTGTCAAAGTACATCTCTGTGATATCTCGTTTGAAGTAGTCTGGTCCGGTTCCTGCGTAGTGCGAGCAGTTGTTCCTGCAGTGTGTGTGTCTGTTTGTTTTTGTTGAGTATCTATCCTCTGTATTTCTGTCAGCAGGGTGGTCATGTGTGCCTCGCTCTGATTTTTCAGTATGGCGCTCTTTTGTATAAAGTGGCCCCTCACTACACTTTTATGATCCTCCCATACAATTTTTGGGGTTGTTTGGCCGGGTGTGTTGATGGTAAAGTACTCCCGGAGGGTTGATTCAGTGTCGGCTTTAACTTCAGGCACTGAGAGTAGATGTTCGTTGAGTCACCATTTGGCTACCCTGGGTCTATGTAAAGGGGAGGCTAGTGTGATCGACACTGGGGCGTGGTCAGATCACGTCGCCGTGTCGTGTTCTGCCTGTAGGACGAGTGGGAGATGGTAGTGTGGCAGGAAGAAGTAGTATATTCTGGTATATGAGTTGTGTGGTTATGAAAAGAACGTATAGTCCCTCTCATCTGGGTAATGAGCCCTCCAGCTGTCTACTAGTTTGTGTTTGGAGAGGAGGGTTTTAATTGTGGATAGGTGTTGGGTTGGAACATGTGATGTGCCATTAGATGTGTCCCATCTCTGGTCCAGTGCCAGATTAAAGTCTCCCCCTAGCACCAGGATGCCTTCGGCAAATACGTTCAGTTTGCGAAGATACGTGAGAATCTGTAGTGTCTCTGGTTAGGGGCATATATGTTGGCGAACATGTATGGCTGTCCCGCGATTGTTCCCTTCAGGAACACGTACCTGCCCTCTTGGTCTGTTTGCACCCCCTTCTCTAGTAGGGGGACTCTTTTGTTTAATAGTATCACGGTTCCCCGCGCCTTACCCCCATGGTAGTCGCTAAAGTACCCTGTAGGGTATCGGTGGTCCTGCATCTTGGGTCGAGCCCCTTCTCTTGTAAATAGAATATGGATGCACTGGCGGAGTGAAAGTCTTTTAGGGCAGTCGCCCTCTTTTTGGGTTTATTTAATCCCCTTACATTGATGAGATGATCGTGAGGTTGGCCGGTGAGAGCGTCATTTTTAGCGTCTGTCAGTCTGTGGGGTGCCGTAGCAGACGTTGGTGTAGGTGATTTGGAGGGAGGATAGGGTCCAGGGTATGTCGGGGGTGGGAGCAAGTCTGGGGGGGGGGTCTGCCGCTTTGGCGGCATTAGGATAATAGCGTCTGGGTGGTCCCAAAGACCTATGCCTGTTTGTGGGTCTAGTATCTTGTCCACCTAGGTTTGGCGCCTATCCCTTAGGGGAGTAGAAGGAAGGCCAAGGCCTCCAGGTGGGTTGCGGTCCCGCTTTTGTAGTGTCTCTTGGTCAGTTCGCACTGTGGTCTCTCTCCGGTCTGAACTGTTTTGCTCGGTTGGTCTCCCGTGTGTTCCCTTTTTGGCTCAATTAGCAATGGTGACAAGGGTTCGTATCCTCGTCTGAGACATGTGAGGCATCTGTATTTCACCTTAAAAATTTAACAATGCATAATACAAAAACTTTAAACATGCGTTGGCATATACATTTGAGCTTGCTCGCTGTAACGATACCTGTCCCTTTGTGTGCGAGCCAGGCTCGGTGGAGGAATGGTGTTGTGTGCTTAAGACCCAGTTATCGCGTCCCACCCCCCCACCCCGGTTCCCGTTTTCAGCATGTGGTGGGGTATCCGGTTCTCCCATCCCGCCCCTCCCGCCCCACCAGCGGCTTTAGTTATGTGTGGTCAAGGTTGGTTAGTTTGTGTGGTCTTTCTTTCCATGTGAGTGGGCTACCTTTATTCCTTTCTGCCTTTCGAGCCAGTCCTTCGCCCGTTGCCTTGAGTCTTTTGTGTGCGTGTCCCGGTCCCTGCCCCCGCCTGCTCCTGGCTAGGTCATCATAGGCCCACGAGGGGAGTGCAGTTACCCGGGTCAGTCTGAAATCCCCCCCTATAATAAATATTTATACGTGGGAGCAATATTCATTGTGAGGTCTCACCTGCTCTCACCTCTCCCCCCCAATGCCCACCAGTATAGTTCCCAAGTGCTAGGTTTCCCCTCTACATTGCACATGTATCGTGTTTTCCCTTTGGCCAAATGGATGGTATTGTTTGGTACTTGCGATTCCAGGGATGTTCGGGTGCCTCCCGGCCCGGCCCGACCTTCTAGAGTGTCCCAGCATAAGTCAGTGATGTCCCTTCGGAGCCAATGCCAGGGATTCTGTGGAGGCGGGAGTACTCAGTGGTTACTTAGATGTGATCGCTGCTGGGTGTCTCCCCGTGGATCTCGGTCCTCCGTTGAACAAGGAGGAAGGAGCGGGAGGCCCGGTGAAGGTGTCCATAGTTTGGTGTGAGGAGGGTGATGCTTGGGTTGTTATGTCGTTTCAGCGTTGTAAACAGTCCCGGTAAGGTATGGTGGGGGACCCCTGTGATTGGGTGGAGTGTCCTAGTTTCGAGGCTGGCGTTCATGGGTCAGGTACCGTAAAGAGATCCCGTCATTCTAAAGGCCTTGGGGGCCTGTTGCCTGCTGGCATGTGGTTCTCTGGGATCCTGCGGCCTGACTCCTCGATCTCTGGGCAGGTGTGTAGAGTGTCAGGGGGTCTGGCCATAGTACTTATGCCGGGGGTTATTTACAGCTCTCTCGCAAGGGCATCCATGTCAGCCCTTTCCCTGATCTCGAAGGGTCCTTTTGGTGTGTGGACCTGAAATCCATTTGGGAAGCATCAGCGATATTTAATTTTTTTTGCCTGCAGTTGCTTGGTGAAGGGGCGCAAGGCCCGGCAGTATGCCAACGCGGTGGGTGATAGGTCCGGGTATAATTGTATCTCCGTGCCTTCCAGGAGCACTTTGCTCGAGTCTCTCGCCTTTCGGAGAATTTCTTCCTTTTGTTGGAAATTGGCTATGCAGCATATGATGTCCCGGGGCAAGCTCCCGGG
This sequence comes from Pelobates cultripes, assembly GCA_933207985.1. Lineage (NCBI taxonomy): Eukaryota > Metazoa > Chordata > Amphibia > Anura > Pelobatidae > Pelobates > Pelobates cultripes. Next base: position 260,872,215 of record OW240914.1, read on the forward strand.
GTGGGCCTTTCAGCCTGAGTGCATGGTGGGCTCTCGCCATGTCCATCGGGGACTGTGGGGGGGGGGCCCATGAGGTTATTAAATATGCCTGTTAGGGTTGTCTGTACAGGGGTTGCATCATCGGTCTCCTCCGGTAACCCGCAGACCCTAATAATCTGCCCCGATTGTCGAGGTCCTCAAGGTGATACGCCATCTGTCGGAGTTGTTGTGTGCTAAGTTGCAGGGTATCTGTGTTCGCAGACTGCGCCGACATGTGGTCGCAGTCCACCTCGAGTTGGGACACCTTCTGGCGTAAGCTCCAAAATTCTTCCCGCATGGCTTGGAGCTCCATTGTGATGGAGGCACGGAGTTCGTTGTTTGCTGCCTTCAGGCCCGTTTTGGTAGGTAAGTTGCGCAGCATGCTTACCCAGTCGGGTTGTGTTGTTGCAGTATCGGCTATAGGTGCCTCTATGAGAGCCTCTTCGCCACATGGGGAGGGTGAGAAAAGCCCATCCGAGGCCGCAAAGTCATTAGAGGCCTGCATGTCTGGGTCCGCCGGGGCAATCAGGTATTGTCGCAGAGAGGGGTGATTGTTCCCCTTGAGGGTGTCAGCGGGCTTAGAGGCTTGTGATGCTCTGTGTGATTTGACCATTTTCGGGGCAATGTGGTGCAGTCGGCGAGGTTAGTGTGGAGCCTTCTAGGGAGCTCAGGAATCATGCCGCCATCTTCTCGGCTTCAAAGCCACGCCCTCACTTCTTTTACTTTATTCATTTTAGGACCTCCCTTAACTTGGCAAAGATACAATGCCATAACTAAAATGTAAGGGTGCACATGTCTTGGGAAATTCCCTGACTTAGGACAAGATGGCATCTTAAAGTCTGAACATCTTTATCTATTTAGGGTTATCCCAGTACATTATGTACTGAAAGAGTTGTAGCATACCCTTGAAGCTTGTTTATGCATTATTGTTATTGTATTTTGTCTTGGAAAAAATGGTGTAAACATATTATGCACTGAAAGTAGGTAAAAGAAACCTGTATGAAAAACAATATGTTCCATTTCTAACACCTTGTCAGTTTGCAATATCTCTTAAAGACAAAGTACACAGTTTGAGAAGTACTATATTTGCATTTTGCCCATAACAATTTCCTCTCCAATGTCCTAGAATGTGTTGTACACCAAAAAAAGACAAGTTTATCTGGATCTTTTTTATGGTGTTTCAGATAATGTTTGGATACACTATGATTGGTGTATCCTCTCTTGAGATTATATATGTGTTTCCGTATCCTGATCTTAAGGGGCCTCAAAGTTTTCCAACGTATTGGAAGCCGCATGGTCATACGAGAACATATATAACATCCTTGGTGTTACAAGACCAAAAAAAAAAAAAAGAATTGATAAAAAAAAAAAATGAAAGAATTGATAAAAAATTTGATTTGATTACTATGGGAATAAAAGGTCTCAATCTTCCTTTCCTTATTCCCTCTCATTTTGCAGCAAAATCTCTTCTGTGTATTAATAGCTTTAGTTAAAAAAATCGTTCCTTTCTTTTTCTATTAAACTTGTGGTTAAGATTTGTTTTAACTTTTGGGTTTATTATCTAAATAATTTCTGAGTTATTTATCTTGTTGTAGGATGTGCCAATGTTTTACAAAAACTTTTCTTACATGGCCTGCATTTGTATTGCGATATCAAGTTGAATCTACCTACTACTAAACTGGCACCTAAATATATAGGTTCATTTAAAGGTCTCCAGCAATATAATCATGTGTCTAGTAAATTGAAATTGCCTTCTTCTGCGTGCTTTCTATGTGTCCATGTTAAAGCCTCTTTTATGCAATCACTTTACCAAGACTCCTCCCCTAATGATACAAGGTAAGAAGATATATGGACTCCTGGGTTTCCGGCAGCAAGCTTCAGTATCTAGTTCACTGGAAGTGGTACGGTACTGAATAATGTTATTGGGCCAATGCTGATGATGTTCACGACTCTTGTTTTGTTAGGGCTTTTCTAGGTTCTCTGAACATCCCCTACTGTGTTCTGGAGGGGAATAATGTCAGGAGGCCGATGACTTAACTTACCTCCAGCTGATCTCACAGCCCTGTTAATCCCTCCATCAGTCCTCCTTCTATTCTGTTGTTTTGGACGCTTAATGCTGCCCTGCTGCCTTTTATGACGGGGTGCTCACACACCAACTCCATGATGTAAATAATGCACATCTGCATTTTGAGGTTGTAGCTGTGCCAAATCACTTAATTATATGCCAAATCTAGTGTTCATTGCCCCATTGTCATTCCTTGATTTTTTTTAGTTTTTATAGTGTTCTTCAAAGGGCCTGGCTATCCTTTTGACCATTCTGTTCTCTATTTGACCTGCTTTCCGAAAGCCCTTAACTTTTGGCTTGTTATACTGCTACTCTGTTTTTTGTGAATCCCAGCCACTTCTAGGGACCAGTAACACATTCTATCTTGTGTTATTTTTTGAGTGTCATACACTGTGTGTTTGCATAATGCTTGCCATGACAGATGGCTGGAGTATAAAGCCAAAGTCTACCACAGAATAATTTTTCCAAAGCATGTGTGTTTTGAGGTTAGAATAAGGAAGTCCTGGTACAATCCATCACTCTATCTACTGCATATAAAAAAACTAAGAGAAACAGGGGAACTTATTGTAACATATTCCTCCTCAGTATATGCGCTCAGCGGGCAAGCGTCTGTATAACTGACTCCTGCAGTTGATGGACGCCAGCCACTGCAAATCCATGCCAAATTATAGCCCCACATCTGCCTACATTGATGAGGATGTCGGCGTGCGTGTGACGTCACGCGGGAGACGCGCGTGCACATTCTGGGGTCAAAGACCAATCAAATTTGTAAAGGAGTTATTTAAACGCAATTTTACTTTTCTCCATTGCCCGGTCACAGTTTCCCTTAGTGGTTTTCCGAGAGTGTGTTCCTGAGCATTTATTTCTGGTTATTTGACTTTGGCTTTGTTTGACTTCCCTGTATTCTGGTATCCCTGACTCTTGGCTTTCCCTTATCGTTGTGTCCCATTATGTGTCCCTGACCTCGGCAAGTATCCTGACTATTCTTGGTACGTTAAGTCCAGCCATTCTAAGGCCCGGTCACATGTTACCTTTTAGTCCTAGGTGTGATACAATTCTACGTGCTGGATCAATCAGTAATCCTGACTCTTATGCCAAAGCATTATAAATGAGCCCAAGGACTCATGAAGTAGTTTCAGTTCTTCCAAGTATTAAGCCAATGTACTCATGGAGGATCAAATCTGGGAGAATATATTTTCTTCCTCTTAACCAAGATTTTCACAAACATTTTGAGGTCTACATTAAAGAAACAGCTTGATGCAGTGGTTCTTGGGAATATAGTCTGTTCCTGGAGGCTTAGCATTGTGAACACTGCCCAAGTCCAACTATAGTGGCTGTCACTTCATGGATAAGATCCTCTGGGGATAACCTGAATGAGTTTTTTTGCATGGAGACACTTAATACTACCCAAAGAGATGCTTTGATTCAATGCATCTCTATTATAAGATGCAAATTGGTGCTTTGCAGCATTTTGCCGCAAATTCACACATGCTTACCAATGCTTCCCTACAGGGAATCATTGGATTGGATGAGATGATTAAGACTAAACAATATAAGTAAAGGTGTTGGGAATAATACACTTTGCCTATACTGACCCAAGGCTCAAGCTACAGATGACAAGATGTTCAGTCTGTTTAAAAGTTTCTAACTTGGATCATGTCAGCTATTTGAAATAATATACTTTGTCTATATAAAATGCTTAGTGAATATACCCCTAGACACAACCTATAGAACATTGCGTAACAAGTGTTAGTGTTATATCCTGTGTGTTTCTGCTGTTGGCCTTATTTCCTGTGTTTCTCCCTTTGATCATAACTGCATAGTAATGTGTAATTTAGAACTGTGTAGTAAATATCTTTAAATTCTAAGTGCGTATGCATATTCATTTTAAGTGCGTAGTTATAGTGAAACTTAGCTTTGTACAAGGCCCGAACATGAAGATACACCTGCAAGCTTGCTGTAGGTTAAGATGTTAAGATAAGATATATGATTTTATTAGGATTGGATAATGCTTGTAAAGACCACATCTGTTTCCTGCTGATTATAACCTGTTACACAGCCCATTAAATGTCAGAAGTCACTTTGAACCTTACTTTGCCTTGTCTCGTTCATTGGGGCACCTCGCCAAATGGTTTGGGAATAAGGAGAAATACAGAGAGTTGTAAATTTCTTAGAAGTTCATGGCATGACATAAAGGAAAATTCCTGATGCAGGAAATCTTCACTTACAAAAGGTAAGTACAAAAGTCTCTATGCTGATGGAGGCACGGAGTTCGTGGTTTGCTGCCTTCAGGTCGTGTGTTGTGGAGTGGAAAGGGGCTGAATTTTGCCTCTATGGTGGGAATGTGAAGATCTGAAAGATATAAAAGAAATGTTACAGAAATATCTAAACAAAATTCCCCTGGATTTCCAGCTAATTCCACAGTTATTTTTATTTCATATTAATTTTCCAATGTGCAAAATGCTTCATAAGATATGGCTCATCCATGTCTTTATGGCCAAAAAATTATGTATCGCAAGAAACTGGAGAAAGCCAGGTTTAATGATATGAAGGTAAATAAGAAACTAAATTGATTTTCAATGTAATATCTAATCAAGGTTGAGTAATAAGGGTAACAGCAACACTGAATGTAAAGATATATGGGATATATGGAAACCATTTAGAGATAGCATCTACTGATGGATCACACCAATGGGACGTGTTCTACTCAGCCCTCTCCACCACTCTGACAGGGATAGGACAGATGAATGAAAGACTGAATGAGTAGTAGGCAAACTAGGCAGGATAGTAGATGGGTGAGAAATGTAATAAAACTCATTATAAGTCAGTTAAGTTACTTATTTTTTCTTTCTTTTTCTCTTTAGAGATAATTAGAAATTAGCCCTCTAAAATATGGTTTAAAAATGACTATAAGATAAAATATGTATGAAACACAGCTTTTTAAAATATAATAAAGGAAGAAATATTTTATAAGGATAAATAAGGGGGTTTAAGAAAAAGAAAAAACTTAAACAATAAAACAAAAAAGAAGTAAGACAATAAAAGTGAATTAAAATGGATATGAGAACTAAAATAAATAAATAAATAATATTGGTAAAATGCCTTTATGGGAGATGCATGGAACCAGACATAATTAAGCACAATACCTATTTAAATAACTAAATAACTAAAAAAAAATAAGTAAAAAAGGCTTATTTTATATCTTAAAAGGGAGGGTAGCGATAAGCTAAACAAGTAGCAAGACACCATAGCATTAGGAATACATAATTGTTTTCCTAAAGTTATAGTGTTCCTTTAAGAAGTCAAAAAGATCTGTAACTGCAACAGAGCAAAAGATCCTTCTCTTTAATATTGTTAATGGTATTTGTGGCTGAGAGGAAGTCTGTAAGTCAACAGTTTTGAAACCTTCCTAAAGGGAGAGGCCAGTCCAGATCATGGTCTCAGGATTTTACCTATAGAGGATGAGGGTGACTTCAGGGTTGTTATCAGTTTGGTAACTCAAGAATTTCTAATGCTGCCTCTGGAAGATGAATCTTAAAAAACAAACAAAAAACAAACTGTTATTTCCTCAATTTAATGCAATGAAATAGCTAACGAAAATGTAGCTATTTGTTATGTTAGAAGTTTTATAGAAATTAGTTTTTATTTTTATTTCTTTATATTTTAACGTACATACTATGTAGCAAAACATGTAAAATAATTAACTCTCATACTGCTGTACACATGATGCATGCATGCATACATATGGTACTGCTAGAGAGAATTCTGAATTTGCATACCGACATCACCTGTAAAATACCCGGGCCTGCATGCACCATGAGGCTGTGTGCAGCAGAGGTAAATATTACCTTAATGTCTCTGGTCTATGCACCCCAGTAAACACTGAAAAACCACGTACTGGGGTGGACGAACGAGGAGCTGTCACTTATTTGGAAATACATTGAGTCACAGAGTGGACAAAAAAAAAATACAAAATACAAAAAAAATAAGAAGAAATAAAGAAACTGGTTTGATTGAAAACAAGCCACCATGGCCTAGAATTTAACAAATTGTAGCAGTAGTAATATTCATTTTCATACGATTATTATTAATAATTATTAAATTATTTTATACACTACTACCTCATTTTTGCAATATGTTTTTCATAGGAAATAATCTGAAACTAGAAAAGTGGATACAGCAAAAAAACCCAAATCTTATTGCACTATAAAAATGTATGTATTTATCACTGTAACACAATATAAAATATAGATAAACTGCTCAGTGTTTACTTGATTCAGTCTTTCCTGATTGTTCTGTTAAATCGCACGAATGATGGAAGGATAGATTAATGTGTAGCACAGCACGCATAGTATTCCTTTAATGAAGGCTTATTGATATTGCCAATGCAAGACTTAAATAATGCAGTATGTAGCTGTTTTGTATAGGATTTCTATCATTTGGTCACTAGTGATAAGAATGATTAGTTGGTAGTGTGTTGAAATGCATGGTAACTGTGGATAATTAAAGAGAACTGGAGTAAAGTATAGGACAATAGATAGCTTGGGACAATGTGGCTCTAGGCATACTGCCATTCTTTGATTTAAAAAACAAGACCCAAGATATTTGACCAACTATTTATGTACCACTATTACACTATAAAATTGTTGATATATAAACGTATGTACATTTTATAAATGAAGACTGTTATGTACTGTAATGGGCACATTGCTCAAGACAGATTGAAGAACTACTATAATCACTTGGAACTGAATTCAAAACATCGGACATTCAATTGTTCCATTTTATAATAATTACAATATAAATATGTATGATTGCACTAAAGAAGACATTCCTGTAGGAAATCCAATAACAATAAATTACATTATTTAAATTTCTGGAAATTTCCCAATTATCCAATTGCTTAATGTTTGCCTCTGGCAAAAATTGGAAAAAACACTCCTGTTAAAGATGACTTGAGGACTTTGGCATCTATTTACAGGGGTCCAGCATCTCTAACAACTGTTAAAGGTATTTTTATACAAAAAAGACAATGCAATAAAATCAAGATGGGTGTTAAAATCCAGCTAATGTTCACACTTTTCACAAATGGATGAGTATAAAGGAGTAAAATACAAATACACAAAAATAAGTCATGTGCTGAGACTCCCACTACTCCTGGGTGGCAGGTGGGGTTACATCTAATGGACATTGGAGTGGAACTAAAAACCTCCATTTATCTAAATGTGCATAGGGATTTGGAATACTGCACAAGTAACTTTTGTCTTTGTCTTTTTATAAAGGAATAATATACCTATTCAAAACATATACAGGAACACTGGATAGCTGGTAGCCTTTATTTGTGCTTCCTTTGTTATGAATAATTTGGATCTTTCAAACAAATTTGGATCTTTGAAAATACTTTAAATACTACTTATTGGAATAGGAACAAAAATAGATATCTACAAAAAGGGGAGAATAAAACAACTCATAGAGTAGTATATCAAGAACCAATAAACATATAAGGTTCAAGGTTACATTTACACAAATAAATTGATTGTAGGCATGTCAGAAATTGTAAAGATGATGTAGAGATGATATGAATTCTTCAAACTCCAAAAGAGGGCATGTGGGAAACAAAGAAATTATACAACAATAAGTGCAGACTTAAAAGACCATCTATTGCGCTAGATTAAGTGACACTTACACACGGGAAGTGGCATTCAGGCATCTAATAATCTCGAAAGGTTGTTGCTCCAAAGATGGAAAACTACTCCTTTGTACTGATATATTTTAAAAAAAAAAATTATTAAATGTAACAAAACAAAATAAATAAAATCAAAATCAAAACAAATATGAATCCCACAGGGGCCCAACCCTATGCATTTCGTCCGATGATCCGGACTTCCTCAGGGGTATCGTCTATTAAATCCTCAATGTGGAATCAATCTGATGGCTCTTTGATGTCCGCTTCTTTTTAAAACCCGCTGGCCACTCCTCTTTCTCACAGCAAGCCAATCCGATGCTGTGAGCCGCGGCTGTAATTCATCACTCCGAGATTGAATGAAGTCATGCGTTCTTCCGTACGGGTAGAGGTAAGCGTGTGCGTTCCATCTATACGTGGACTTAGGCAGCGTTTGCGGGTCCATTGCTCACATTGAGTCAGTTCATGATTCTCATAGACGCTCATAATTAGAAACAGTATTACAAAAAATTTACAAAATAATATAACGTTACAAAAATCAAAACAAAAGATGTTTGCGTTTTATACATTCTTTTGGACATGCACTACCATACTTTTTAAAATCATACATAAAATGATATAATGTTCCAAAATGATATTAATCCTTTATCCTTTAAATCAATAAAGGACTATTAGAAAATTATACTATTAAAGGAGTATGTTTTCCTGGCACTATAGTGGTCCTTTAACCCCTTCACGACGCAGGACGATTCAGGACCATCCTCGGCATTTTTGTGTTGCCGACCGAGGACGGTCCTGAACCGTCCTAACGGAAAATGGGCGGCGGGAGCGATCGGAGATCACTTCGGCCGAAATCCCGTTGTTACTATCTGCCCGGCATCCCAGGCAGATAGTAACAGCCAATTGCGGCATGTGAGCGATCCACGATCGCTCACAATTGGCTGGTGTCAAAGTGGGTGTTACAAACACTCACTTTGACACTGATCTCTGCCTCTCTCCCCTCTGTAGCGTTTTGTGAGAGGAGAGAGACAGAGATCGTGATATATTGTTGCAGCAGCTGTTCCAGAGAGTTGTAAAAAGTATCTGCAGTGAATAAAAATCCCATTTTAACCACTTCCCTGCCAGATCTGTTACAGACAGTGCATTTGTACTGTCTGTATTTTTTTTTTTGCCCTTAAGGGTTAACTTTATTTTAAAAAATCTGTGTCTTAGACTGTCTTAGTCTGTCGTAGTCAGTCAGTTTCCTTCCCCCAAATCTCCATTAGATTCTTCTAACAGGAGTTAGTTTAGGGATTACTGTTTTAGTCTGTTTTAGTGTTAAAAAAAAACAATTATTGTGATTAGTATTTTGTTAGTTTAGTCTGTTAGTGTGAAACATGCAGCGCATGTACAGCTTGGAGGAGGCATATGCCTTCTTGGCGTCAGACTCTGACGCCACTGACACTGCGTCCGATTTTGACCCAGGTCAGTTTAGCGGCACGTCTAGTGACATGTCATCTGTGTGTGAGCCAGCTGCTAAAAGAAGCTGTGCTTCCCCTGCTACGCTGAATGTGGAGGAGGACTGGGTACCTCCACAGTTAGCTGAGCCCAACATCCCCCCTTTTAGTGCCAACGCAGGCATTAATGTGAATGTGGTTGACTTCTCCCCTATACAATATATGGAGTTATTTTTAGGGGATACCATTTGGGAGGAGATTGCTTCCCAGACTAATTTATACGCTAGCCAATTTATTGAGACCAATCCAGGTAGCTATACAGTCAGGGGGCATGCTTGGCATCCCACAGAGGTCCCTGAACTTAAAACATTCTGAGCTCTTACCATGCTCATGGGGATAATAAAGAAGCCATCAATCCGCTCTTACTGGAGCACCAACCCAATTTGTTCGACTCCTATATTCTCCCAAACAATGCCTAGACCAAGATTTGAGCTGCTGCTGAGATACTTACATTTCAATGACAATACCCTCTGTCACCCCAGAGATCACACCCAATATGATAGGCTTCATAAAATACACCCACTGGTAGACCATCTTCAGCACAAATTTACTGAAGTTTATACTCCTCAAAAAAATGTATCTATTGATGAATCATTAATGAAATATAAAGGGAGATTAGGATTCAAACAATACATCCTCTCAAAGCGCTTTAGGTATGGCGTAAAATGCTACAAACTGTGCGAGAGCGAAAGTGGCTATACATTTGCCTTTCGTATATATGAGGGGAAAGATGGTCAACTGGACCCTCCTGGCTGTACTGACTCTCTGGGGACAAGCGGGAAACTTGTTTTTGACTTACTGATCCCCTTGTTCAATAAGGGTTACCACCTTTACGTGGACAATTTTTATAGCATTGTCCGTTTGTTTCAAACTCTTTAGGGTTTCTAGATACTGGCCTGTGGCAGTGTGAGAACATATGCAAAGGATTTCCCCAGACCTTTTATACAGGCCAAATTAAAAAAAAAGTGAATGTAAAGGTCTGCACAAAGCTAAAGTGCTTGCAATAAAATTTAAGGACAGGACGGATGTTAATATACTAACCACCATCCATGACGAAAGCATGTCAGACGTCACTGTCCGAGGCAGAGTACAGACCAAACCTGTTTGCATCAGGGCTTATAAAATGCACATGGGGGTGTTGATTTGCCTGATCAGCTGATGCAGCCATATCTTATCTTACGAAAGACAAAAGCCTGGTATAAAAAGGTGGCTATCTACCTGATGCAAGTAGCAACACATAATTCATTTTTACTCTTTAAAAAAAATGAATCCAGAAAGAACCACCTTTCTCCAATTTTAGTTCAAGCTGATTTCCACAATAATTTATGGAGATGGTCAAGTTCCAACAACGATGCCAAAGGAGTCCAGACATTTTATTTTTAAGATACCTCCAACTGCAAAAAAAACAAATCCCCTGAAATGTTGCTGGGTCTGTTATAAAAAAGGGAAAAGGACAGACACCCCTTTGCACTGTTTTTTTTTCTTTTGAAAGCAGCAAATTTTAGTTAGTCAGTTTCCTTCCCCCCAAATCTCCAGTTAGATTCTTTTTGCAGGAGTTAGTTTAGAGAATGCTGCAAAAGGTGCATTTGATACCTGCACATTTGGTTAAAAAAGTTTTATGGTAGTAACATATAACTGGCTGGCCAAAACCAGATGACGTGTGCATAAAAAGCAGATTTCAAAAATTACCACCATGCACGTTCTCTGAAATTTGTTTAGCACAATGGTTGGGGGAAGGATGTGAAAACACCTCATATACAATACCCTGAAATGTCTACTTTATAAAAATATAAACTTTCATCATGTTAACATTAACGGGGGGATGCAAAAATATGCCAAACTGAAGATAGGCCAAGCATATCTATATATCAAGTTGAAAACCTGATATGTACAAGTCTCGATTGTGGCCTTTTAGCTCCCAAACAAACCAGCAAACCTATGCATGGGTGATATCACTGTACTCAGGAGATATTGCTGAACACATATTGGGGTGTTTGGCAGTGACACATAACACGATTTGTTAATTCATGCCTAAAATACAATGTGTGTGAAAAAAACACACAAAACATTACTACCTCAATGTTTGACAAAGTCTGGTGGTAGAATTAGTGCATGGAAAGTGTTAAAAAACCACCATTTGAAATACCCTAGGGTGTCTTCTTTCCAAAAATATATGGTTTGGTGGGGGTAAAATACATTGACCGGCCTTACAAATGTCCCAAATAGGACATGTGCGCAGGTTGACTATATGTCAAAATTCCAAGTTGAAAAATGGATATGCGCACCTGCCAAATGTGGCCTTTTAGCCCCCAAACAATCTGACAAGCCTATGCATGGGTGGTATCACTGTACTCGGGAGATATTGCTGAACATATATCAGTGTGTTTTTTGGCAGCAAGACATAACAGGATCTGTAAGTTTATACCTGAATTGCAATGTATGTGAAAAAAAAACCAAAAAAAACAACTACCTATGCAAAGTTTGGCAAAGACTTGTGGTAAAATGGCTGCATAGAAAGTGTCAAAATATCCTTAGATGAATACCTTGGGTTGTCTACTTTAAAAAAATATATACATGTGGAGTGTTTTCCAGAGATTTATGACAGATAATAGTGTTACAATGTCACTATTGATACATTTTAAAAATGTTTGTTTTGAAACTGCCATATCCTACTTGTACCTATAGCACTATAACTTGCAAAAAAAAGCAAAAAAGCACATAGCACATATTTTTAAACTCAGGACAAAATGTTGAATCTATTTAGCAGTTTTTTTCATTTGCTTTTGTAGATGAGTAAAAGATTTTTCAAGTAAAAGTAAAAAAACATGTATTTTTTTCAATTTTTCAATTTTTTTTAAAATTAAAATACATGAGATTATATAAATAATGGTATGTAAAGAAAGCCCCTTTTGTCCTGGAAAAAACAATATATAATTTGTATGGGAACAGTAAATGAGAGAGCGGAAAATTACAGCTAAACACAAACACCAGAAAAGTGTAAAAAGAGGCCTGGTCGCAAATGTACAACATCGCAAAAACAGTCCAGTCCTTAAGGGGTTAAACATTTGTTGAGAGGTGGATAGGCCGATGAGGAAGTGTCGAATATCAAGCCAGATCCCCCAATTTAACACTGTTAGATGTCTGTAGAACATTGTGCATGCCACAAAGCCACAGACACTTGATGCCATGAGAGATGCAACTGTGACTGCCTGTGATTCCATTCCCAAGGAAACAATGTTTGTTAATCTGTATTGCTGCCAATGGATGTCATTTTGAACATTTAACTTTAAAGTACCACTATAGTCACCCAGACAACTTCAGCTCAATTAAGTCGTCTGGGTGCCAGGTCCCCCAGGTTTAACCCTTCAGATGTAAGCATAGCAGTTTCAGAAAAAAATTGCTATGTTTACATTGCAGGGTTAATCCAGTCTCTAGTGGCTGTCTTCCGCATAGAGCACCCAGAACGTCCATAGGAAATGCGCACGGCTCTGTTTTTAACCCCTTCAGCCCAGCAGGAGGGGGGCCCTAAGGGTGGGGGAACTCTAAGTATTATATAGTGTCAGGAAAACGTTTTGTTTTCCTGTCACTAGAGTGGTCCTTTAATGTATATTACTTTAAAAAAGTTCATGCCTCTTGTTATTTATGTTTGAGTTATTTACATTCAAAAAAGTGTAAACATTATTTTGGGACAATCTGTATATAACTATAAAAACCTTTGATCAAAGATCAGTTAGTATATATATATGTTTTTTTATAATTATAACTTTAAAATATATTATTCAATTTAGATCATCTTCACTCATGTCAGGTTTGATTACTATATTTTTCCTTCTAGAATATTACTTAAGATGGTTTACTTAATTTTTAAACAATTTATAATATAAAAATTAGCATCAATTGCATTTAACTAAAGTATGTAGCACTGTAAATGTTTAGTCTTTCACAGGGTATTCCTGTAAGCAGTGCTTCCATTATTTTCTGTTGCATAAATCCTGAAGCTCTAATCCACTACAATACAGAAAATTTAATAATTGTACCTTACTCCTCAGAGGAAATATATTTCACAAATTCTCTCTGTGCCTTTGGCAAATTGAGTTTTTTCATTATGTAAAGGTTTTTATAATAGACCATATGGTATTTAAAAATATAAAGCAATTATGTGTGAACACTTTGCATTTAAATTTTTTTGCAGTTTAGTCATTTTGTGGTATGACTTTGTGTTGTAATAAGAATGAAGAGCACTATAAATTATATAGAGGCCTTTTTTCCTATACTTGGTATTCAGATATAAGAAAGTCATACAGCAAGAAGGATTAAGCTACATTTAGTCAATTTGAAAATCTGATATTAACCCCTTATATTTAATGTTGTCATCACAGTCTGGTTTCTAATGACACTAAGCTAATATACTATGCCAAGCTTATTTACCTTTATCAGATTGGCCACACATTTGATTGTTGCTGGTCAGGAAGAATATGAGGTGTGCTCTATCAGGTTTTTGATTCCAGTTTTTTTTTTTGTGGTTCATTGCAATATTTAGTGGACAGGAAAAGTAATGGGCCTGAAGAACCTTCTTGGGTGACTGCTGCTGACATTCATGCTTGTCGCCTGGTCTGTTCGTTCCACACCATATTTCCTCTCAAATCTGGTCCTACCCACTCTGTGGGCGCTCTTCCAGTGGTGGTACTGCCATGGCTCCCGACCCTCACACATACGAAAGTATAAAGAATTACTTACCTGGATCGCATTGGATTGCCACCCGATCCTCTTATGTAACTGTGTCCAGCCGGTGCAGTTTTCTAAGAGACACCAGCCACTGCAGTTATGTTTTAAATAGATTACTTATCTCCGTTCACAACCAAGATGGCGCCAATATGTGTGCGACATCAAGTCATCAAAGCGCACACACGTTTTGGGGTCAGAAGTCACAATCTAGCAACTCAGTGATTAGAGAGACATATTTAAACCCTGCATAGCTCAATCCCCTGTCATGGTTACACTAGCTGGTTATCGGAAAGTGCGTTCTTGTTTTGTTCTATTTGGTATTTGACTTTGGCTTGTATTTTTTACCTTTCCTGTTTCTGTTATCCCTGACCTTTGGCTAGTTTTCTCGATCTGTCTCTTTCTGTGTCCCTGACCTTGACTTGTATTTTGATTATTCTCTAAGGCCCGGTATACGTTGTCCTTGTTTCTATGCTGTGTTCATATTTGTTACACAGTTCTGCGTGTTGGGTCATACTGTATTCATGACACATGTGCATAAAACTGCAACACATTGTGTGTTCTGACACATTTCTATCATGGCTAGCCTTCACTCCCGACGTTAATCTATGATCCTGATGCCAGTTCACCAGTTTTCCTTCCTTGCACCACTTTTGGTAGGTACTATCCACTGCTTAACAGGAACAAACCACAAGACTTGCCATTTTGGAGACCCAGTGATCTAGCCATCACGGTTTGGCAATTATCAATGGATCAATGGATACCTGGGGCTTCTGTAACTCAAACACTGTGCAGCACTTCACATAGCTCTTTAACTCCTGTAAGTCAGACACTGTACAGAACTGCACATAACCCTTTAACTCTATTCAGAAAATTGTGGTTGAGCCATACCCGTGGTTATTTGAGGGTGCACTTAGCTTTATGGAGATCCTCCAGGGTATCCCAGCACATCCCCAGCCTACTGGGACTTGTCCTGGCTTTAGCCAGGTTCCCAACACCCTTCTCTCTATTTTCAGCTAAGCGTAATTCTTAAAATAGCCATGGTAATTCTGAAAACACCATTTACTGTGTAAAATACAGTAAAACTAATTTCTAATATCAGAATTTATATTGGCAGTGGGCAACCTTAGAGTTGGGGTTGGGGTTAGAAGTGGTTGAGGATTAAAGTTAGAATTAGAGGTAATAGTAGAGTAGGATTATCCTAGTATTGGTGTAGGGTTGGGGTAAGTGTAAGATTAGGGTAAGGTACGGTTGAAGTTAAGGGTATGATTAGGATAGGCATACAGATAGGTGATATTGAGTAAGTGTTAGTGTGGGAGTTGGTATAGGGTTAGCGCAAAAAAAAAAAAAGGGGAGACGGGGCCTGATCGCTGACCGGGAAAGTCGCATGTAGCATGAGCTCCCGGGAGAAAACCTCGGTATAAGCCTGATAGTGAACAATATTAACCCATGTGAGTCAAACGGATAACTTACCTGAGGGACACTATGCTGGGTGTCAGACCTGCTTTTATTTGACACCGGTGGGCATAACTCATGAAAGGTCTCTCTGTGGCCTGCAGCTAAACTTGTGGCGGGGGATTCGGCCGCTCCTCTGCCCTGGTGTGGAGACACCTTTTTTCTGAGCCCTGTTCCCCCCCCGGACCGGTGGGGGTTATCCCGGTCCACACTGGGGCATTCTCACAGCCAGAACCACACGACAGCACACCCCAAGAGAGATCAGGGCCCGCGGTCTAAGATGGCCACCACACCAGAGCCCAATGCATCATTAGCCTCCCAACGGCCAGCCATCAAAGAGACCCCGCTCCTGCAGGCTTTTGACAACCTGTGTGCGCAATTTTGGGCCAAGTTGAGTGCTCGCACACGTGCCACTACTCCCGTGCACTGGGCCGAGGCCCCCTGGAGCCGAACAGCGAACCGTCATCAAAAGGCACACCCTCTACTATGCAGCACCCACGTGGCATCGCGCGGACCCGGGAGATCGGCACAAAGGGCGAACAAGCGCCGCAGGCACCGAATCCGCAAATGCTCCAGCTCACCCGCACTACAGGGCATCAAGTGCCATCTCTCAGACACCAACCTGCCCACTCAAAAGACCTCGGCACCACAGCGATTGGTAAGTGGGCCTGAGGGAATGCAGACACAAATCACAGCTGCCAGACGCGACTAGACCCAGGGAAGCACCCTGCTGCCTAGCCGGGAGACTGGGTCCCGTGGATCCACAATACCCACCCATCGCAAGGCTGTGTTTCCATCATCCAGGCACGGTTTCTTACGTGATTATCAAGCCTTACTCCTTACCCTGCCCAATAGGGAAGTGTGCTGAAGTCCATTTTATGTATATGTGGTATTTCCTAGATGTTTGTCTCACCAGTTCTAATTTAGCCTGTTTCTCCTACTGTTCTAATCTGCTAGAAGTATATTCTAGATGTCCTTTCCTAACATAAAGCTTGTAGCCTACTGTTCACAAATAAGCATGATCTAGTATGTAACTTAGCTATGTCTTAGCGAGAACCACTAAAAGATTATCCAAACCAAATGCGCAGCCTTAATGAATAGGATGGTTATGCTACAGTTATTATTTTAAAAACAAATTGTGCAGTTTAACCCATTTCTCCTACTGTTACAGATGAAAATACCCTTGAGGACTGTTATTGGGGCACCACAAGCTTGTCTGTCATTAGCTCATTGCACAATAAAAAATATAGAATTAAAAAAAGAAAAAAAAAAAAAAATGATTTCATTCCTAAACATATTAGGGATTTAGCAATCAAAACTGATATATCTGAGCTCTCCCGGTCGGGTAACACAAACGGCTTAAATACTGCCGACATCAAGCCTCACAAGACCCGGCCGACGGTCGGAAAGAGAAGCCACAAAGATGGGGAGGAAAAATAAAAAGCCGCGGGCGGATCAGCCGCGGTTTACAGCGGACATAGGAGACCTGCTGAGGAGACCGCATGGTGCGGCCGGATCCAATATGGCGGCTGACTACGACGACTTCACTGACAGCTCAGAAGAGGTCCCTTTACACAGCCCAGGTACGCTAGGGTATAAAGGGCCCCCCAAGCCTCCACAGCAGACAGCAGGCTCCTCTCACCCGGTCACCACGGAGATAATCACTAATCTCCTCACGGACCTCCGCCAAACGCTCTCCACTGAAATAACCCAGGTGAGGGAAGACATCAGGGGGTTCACTGCCCGCCTTACTGCAGTGGAACAGACCTCCCAAACAACCTCAACACAGGTCCTGGCACTACAGAGACAGGTCACCGACCTGACAGCTGCTCACACTACTCTCACCCACCAACTAGCAGCTATGGAAGATAAACGACGGTGGAAACATGTAAAAATCAGAGGCCTCTCTGATAGAGTTCTCCCAGCAGAATTGCCTCACTTTATGCGAAGGCTATTCACGGCCCTCTTATCCCCCAGGCAAGCCAAAGGAATACAACTAGATGGGATGTTCCGCCTGCCCAAACCATCAACACCCTCAAGCGCAACAACCAGCGATCTACTGATTAAGTTCCAAAACGGCCAAGACAGAGCAGCCTTCATGAGTGCCACCAGAGGGACAAGCCCCTATAGATTTGAAGATATGGAACTGTCGTTTTACTCTGACCTCTCCCGCAATACTCTGCTCTGGAGGAAATCCCTCCGTCCGCTGACGACTACGCTGGCTGCTAAGGGAGTGAAGTACCGCTGGGGTCCTATGCATGTACTCCTCATTCAGTACCAAGACACTGAATATAAGGTGGCGGACATTTCGTAAATGGACACTGTCCTAGCGGCCCTGGGCCTCACAGCAACATCCCCCTCTACAATCTGGGACCCAGCGAAAACTGTCCCGTTCATCCCTGCTTCAGAGGGAGGACCTGGGAGAGAGAACACCTGACTCATAAGCCTATACATTCTTTATATGTTCCTACTCTCTATGTTGGGCTTAGCCCTCTGTTAAATGTTGACTATATGACAAACGTTTAGATCACTACACAAAGCTGTAACACACCTACACACTGAGGCCAAACACGGCCAACAATGTGAATTACCCCGGACACACTGGCTCCTTTTTAATAACTACCCCCCCCAGCTCCCATCATATGCATCCATCACATGCACTCCACGGAGGAGCTGTACATGCATACATTCAGACGCACATCAACCAACCTAACCACACACCACGCTTACTACAACAAGAACCATGTATTCACCCTCTATTAAGAACAGCATACCGGAGCTAACAACATGGCTTAAGGCTCTACCTTACATACACACAGAGGTACACGACTCAACCAACTACAACCCACACACTACTCATAAGAGTACGGTCCCAGCACACCGGGGTCAACCGACCAATTCATCTCTGAGCCAGCTGACATATACTCTACATAAATCGCACCACAGTACCTATACTACAATATTCTGTCTACTACTCCTCACATATATACATAAAAATGTGCAAAGTTATTCCTGCCATACATTTGTATTTGCATATCTACCCAAACCCTGGCGATAGCTGTTGTGGCACCGCTAGAAAACTGTTACATGTATAATCTATGCACGAAAAATAAAGAATTATAAAAAACTGATATATCTATTGTTAATTTTTAGGTTTTAGTTTTTTTTACCATTTTTACCATTTTATTCACACATTCTTTTTTATGTTAGGTATACATATAGGATATTAAATGAAAACCCTTTCTGCCTTTAACAAAATGATATATAACGTGTAACTTGAAGAGAAACCCTTTTACGATGGACCAACCCATTAGCTTATATTCAAGGTTTTGCTTCGGTTAAGAATGTGGACAATTGTTACATCCTTAAGGGATATATTAAGTGGGTATTTAAATTTTGATAAATATTTTTTTTTTGTCAATTCAATTTTATTGAAGCGATGAATAGTGTGGTAAAGAAAAGGGAGTTATAACAAAAGAACACATTCTAATAATGCAGTTGTGCACAGCAAAATAAACTACTGAGTAAAGCAGCCTCATTTTATGATTACATAAATAAGATAAGCAGACTGCATAAATCCACACTGTACTGTTAGGCAAATTAGATATTCTAGACATGTGGGTAGGTAGCAGAGCAAACTTATTCAGACTTGAATATCACCACCTCTCCACTACAGCTTTCAAAATTAAAATTAAAATTGGACAGTGAAAAGAATATTTTGTATAAATACAAGTTAAAACAAAACAAGATGGTGCCCACCATGACTCAGATCAGGCCTAGAGATGCTCAGATTTGATAAGCGGCAGGAGTGTGTTAAAGGATAGCTGATAGAAGCTGCAGAACTGGATCAATGTAGGGGATTCATTAAGCCCTGTGTTGTGATATAGGCAAGCATAGAAACATAGAAATATAGAATGTGATGGCAGATAAGAACCATTCAGCCCATCTAGGCTGCCCAATTTTCTCTGCCCTTGGGTTTTTACGTCCAAAATGCATTATCTTGCACTTATCCACATTAAATGTCAGTTGCCACAACTCTGACCATTTTTCTAGTTTACCTAAATCATTTGCCATGTGGCTTATCCCTCCTGGAACATCAACCCCGTTACATATCTTAGTATCATCAGCAAAATGACATACCTTACCATCAGGACCTTCTGCAATATCATTAATAAAAATATTATAGAGAATGGGCCCAAGTAAAGATCTCTGAGGTACCCCACTGGTAAAAAGCCCATGCATCGAATATACTCGATTGACTACAACCCTCTGCTGCCTGTCACTCAGCCACTGCCTTACCCATTCAACAATATTAAAATCCAAACTTAAGGATTGCAGTTTATTGATAAGCCTTCTATGTGCAACAGTGTCAAAAGCCTTACTGAAATCTAGGTAAGCAATGTCTACTGCACCACCCTGATCTATTATTTTAGTTACCCAATCAAAAAAATCAATAAGATTAGTTTGGCATGAACTCCCTGAAGTAAGTCCATGTTGTCTCTGATCTTGAAATCCATATGATTTTAGATGTTCAACAATCCTATCCTTTAACATGGTTTCCATTACTTTCCCCACTACTGAAGTAAAGCTTACTGGCCCATAGTTGCCCGACTTCTCCCTACTACTTTTCTTGTGAATGTGCACAACATTCACTAACTTCCAATCTTCTGGGACTACTCCTGTTAACAATGATTGGTTAAATAAATCTCTAGGCCATGGGTCCCTCCCATATGAGGGATAGCAGACTATCTTGATCTTAACGATGTGGGTGATCCATCGGGGACAAGCTTCTGAGAGCCTTCAGCTCATGAGGGCTAACAGTAGATATAATAAGAACAGGATTAGGTGCTGGACCCGGAGGGGGCATCTTCCCTCCTTGCTTCTTGCTCCTCAGCATCCTCTCTATAGACAAGCATGATTGTATGACTGCTCTCAGCTCTAATTTTTTCCAGCCACTGCAGGGAACTCTCAATGATGAGCACTCTGGGTCAGCATTAGGTCCACTCTGTGTGAAGCCAGCATGGCTGCCATCTTGGTGAGTGTGACCCTGGTCCGGAATCAGACAGGATCCAGTGGAGGGGTGAGTAGACTTGAGTAAGATCAGGGGGGGCCGTGATAAACGAGTCATCGGGTTCCTGGCGATAAAAACTATTAGATGTTTAAAAGGATAGGCTAGGAGGCTCCAAATAGCATAAAATGGCTCTCTTTATTAGAGACAAATAGAATAAAAACAAAACAGCAAAAGGGCTTTATAAAATAATAACACGTTTCATATGTTAACAAGCATATTTATTTTATGTTTCCATTTCTATTTTGACTTTTAATATTCCGATATTTTACTAATTTTTTTTCACATGATCAATGATGTCACTAATGAAAATGTTGTCACTAATTGTATGTTTTGATACAAATGTAGCCAGTATTTCACTGAAGTTAACTCATGAATCCTGTTACATATCGCAGTGGCATTGTGGTCACTTGGTGTTTCATCTCTTGTATTTATCAATTCCCTATTACTAGCATGCACAAAGTGGGAGAAGTTCTCGGTGTTGGGAGGTTTACTCCATGATTGTTGAGTTTATAAGGCTTGACAGGTGCTCATGAATAATAGATATAATTTTGATATAACATTGAAGTTACTCCATTATTCACTATGTGAAAAATATATTTTCAAGTGACCTGACAGTACCCCAACAACCATCCTTATATTGTGTAAATAGATGTAAATATGTATATATGTTCCATACTTTATTTCTCTCTTTTCTATACTTGGTTACCAACTCTTGCGGAGTATTATGTTAATTGCACTGATGAAATTTTTTGAAAAGAGACACGTCACTTATGACATTACTTAATCTCGTTTTAACTTTTCACACCCTCCAATGAACACTTGAGTATTGCATATTTAAATGGTTCATGTATCACTGTTTATTTGTCTTGATAAAAGTCCTGTTTGACTGAAATGTTGACACTGACATTACAGATGTGATTGTTTGTTGCTGAAATAAAAAGCACTTCTTTGATACATACCGAGTCCTGTGAGTGCTCTTCATCAAGGTACTATATACGAAGGCAGGAGACTGCACCGAGGCATTAACGAGACTGGGAGCTGTGGGTGCGTATATGTGTGTGTATATGTACATATAATAATTTATATAGCTAAATGGAATGTTGAAGAATTCATACAATGATAAGTTATATATAACTTAACTGTTAATCAAACTATTTAAATCAATGGAATTAAAAAAGACTTTTAATGCGGCACTGTCACACCGAACTTAACTTTGCCCTATTGTTTCATCTTCTCTTCCTCTCTCAAAATCTGTTTCTCATTTTCTTTATTTCTTATCTAGTTCTCTTTAAAACATAAGACAAAATATGGACTACTTTGTCTTGTGTATTTTTTTCCTACGTCTGACATTTTCTGACTAAAGGAGGAGCAGCTTAAGTCAGTTCCATTTCCTGTATCAGAGAAAATGTTCCCCCAATACTCACCCTCCTCACTGACACAGGAAATGGAGATGACAATAAGTTCTGTGTGACAGTGCCCCTTTACTATGTCAAAAAAAAATGTGGCATGTAGCAGCTTACTTCCCTTTTATCTGCAAGAAAAATTTATTTGTTAAGCACTAATTCTTAATTCTGCACTTTCATTTACATTGTGTGGATCTCTAATACATGTTATGCTATGGTAATCTTCATCTTCAGTGTATATAGACCTATGTTACAGGGTGATTTAAATGAGCTGCTGAAGTTGATCATTGCATAATTGTACAAGGAAAATACTTTTTCACGTCCCCATCTAAAAATAATGTTCATTACATCTTTCTCTCCTTCCAGTGAGATATAAACACGAAGGATAACAAACGTTTGAACAACAGTCTATCGCTTGCAGGAAAGACGAGACGGGGGGATATGATACAAACATTTAAATACATAAAGGGAATCAACACAGTAAAGGAGGAGACTATATTTAAAAGAAGAAAAATTACCACAACAAGAAGACATAGTCTTAAATTAGAGGGGCAAAGGTTTTTTAAAATAATATCAGGAAGTATTACTTTACTACTGAGAGTAGTGGATGTATGGAATAGCCTTCCAGCTGAAGTGGTGGAGGTTAACACAGTAAAGGAGTTTAAGCATGCGTGGGATAGACATAAGGCTATTCTAACTATAAGATAAGGCCAGGGACTAATGAAATGAGCAGACTAGATCGGCCAAATTGTTCTTATTTGCCATCACATTCTATGTTTCTATCAAGTGAACATTTTGTAAAATATGGGGATATGCATTTTTTTTTCAATGTCTCGCTTTTATTGGAAAAGTAGAGTACAGCGAGATTATAACATAGGTTACACCATATCACAAGTATACGGTACAGTTCAAGGTACAGTAATATGTTCACCAATACAGCATATAGTATCTCAATTGCTTTATACTACTGTCAGTCTGCAGGAGGTTACATCTCTCCAGGCCTTCCTTTACAGTTATACACCACTGTAAGTTATATTGTATTTATACCCAGGGTGTCTTTGGTCTGTCTACATGTCATAGCGTACAGTGCGCACTGTACCGCCTATCGTGTAGTTAACTAAGATGATGATGCTAATGCCCACTGTACTCAGGGTGTGTGAGGTAAATACCTAGTAATGGGTTTAACTAGAGGGTGGTAGGTAGGGAAGGTCAGGGTGGTGGGTGTGGGTGTGTGGTAACCACGTGGTTCGTAGCGGTCCTCTATGGCAGCACTCATAGGACACCCTGGTTGTCTTCATTTTGTTTTATTTTTAATGTGTTTATTTTATTTTACTTTTTATTTTTTTATTTCATTTTTTTATTTTATTTTTTTGCTTTTATTCAGTTTACCTTGGTTGCCAACCAGCTCTCCCAATCTCCCCAGAAGCGTGATTCCCTGCCTCTGAGACTATAAGCCATTTGTTCATGTTGGCACACCTTATGAACTCTGTCCTAAACTTTCTTAATCGATGGGGGGTCCGCCCTCTTCCAGTGGTGGGCAATGCTGATTTTTGCAGCCATCAAAATGTGTATCACCACTGTTTTGTGGGGAATGCTCTTTAAGTTTGGGATAAGGTGCAACAGATAGTATTCTGGTTTAAATGGTAGAGACACTGCTGTTATGCTATGCAGAGAGTCTTTCACCACCTTCCAGAAGGAAGTTATACCTGAGCAGCCCCAAAATATTTGTTTAAAGGAGCCTGTCTCCATTCCGCATCTCCAGCATGTGGAGGGTGAAGTATTATACATTTGGGATAGTTTTAAAGGGATCAAGTACCACCTCATCATTATTTTACAAAATGCGTCCCATTGAGATAGTCTGGTAGAGGATGATTTAGTGATCTGTATGGTCTCCAGCCAGATGGGTAACGGATAGTCTATGTGCAGTTCCTTTTCCCATTGCATCATATATGGTAATTTTTTCAAAGGTCGTTAGATCATGTGATGCATTGTAGCATAACAATAGGTTTTCCAATGTTTTATATTTACCAATACAACATTTGCCAAAGGGGGTGAGCGTGGAGAAGTCTCACAATTTAATATCTTTGGATTTTATGATATCTTTAATTCAATAGGTGAATAATTCTCTACCGGGTAAGGAAAATTCCGCCTGCAACTCGAGAAATGCCTTAATGCTGTTCCTGTCGATAAGAGAGCGAATTAACATAGCTACATTTTTAATCCAAGTTTCCATGTAGAGGTCCAGTGACAGGGACTCTAGTGATTTTATGGGAGGTAAGGTCAGCAGGTCATGATGACCCATTAGGTCCGGTGCCCATGATTTCCAATTATGTATCAAGAGTTTTGTACTTGGGAGTATATGACCAGTATTTGTGTTGCCGTCATGGCTGTCCACAGAAGGTGCACAGTTTGGTCTGGTTTGATGCAAGCATCTTCCAGGGGGAGCCATACCGGCTGAGCTGGGCGCACGAGAACTGCCAAACCTTGAGCTAGCAGGCTTTATAATACATTTTTATATTTGGCATGCCCAGTTCCCCCTTGTGGCAAGGTAACCATAGCGAATATTGTTTCACTCTTGGTGGCTTCCTCTTCCAGATGTGAGCATTAAGAATAGCCTGAAACTGTTTTAAAAGTTTTTTTGGTACAGATATAGGGATCGTCATTTTGATGGAGTGTACCCGCCCGGCCAGGACACCTCAAGATCCTTCCATTGATCCATCTGTGTTTTTAATTGTTGTGCTAACGCTACATGGTTTTCCTGCAACATGAGGCCAGGTGATTTGATAAATTTCATACCCAGATAGGAGAGCGAAGTTTTGCGCCAATCAAAGGAGTATGATGCAGTTAGGTTAAAAAGGGTTGTTGCTTGTATTCCTATTGGCAGTGCTTGTGTCTTTTTGTATTGTTTTTGTAGTATGAGACAGTATATCTGTTCAAAAGCCGCAGGAAGCTAGGGATTGCGTTGTCGGACTTTGTCATGAATAGCACATCATCAGCGAAGAGCGCAATCTTTTGCTCTATGGCTGGTGTAGAAAGGCCGCAGATATTGCTGCAAGATTTAATGTTTCGAATTAACGGTTCTAAGCACATAATAAAAATGATTGGGCACAAAGGGCATCCCTGGCATGTCCCATTTGTTATGGGAAATGGATTAGATAGGAAGCCTGAGTTAAATATTCTCACCATGGGTTTAGAGTGGGCAGTGCTTTTATGCTAAAAAAAAACCAATATGTGAGCGCTATAAAATCCAATACAGATAATATGGCAGCGTTAGAAATACAATGCACAAGAAATGTGTAAAGAAAGATAATATTTACCAAAAAAACGCGCTAAATTAATCTGTAAACATAAAAGACAAATAATAGTGCAGACCATCTGATAATGGTAATGTACGTAATAAAATTCTTAGGGAAAAAAACTCACATGTCCCAGAGCCCTATCACCCCTGGCTCTGGGTTTAAAAGGCTCTTTGGGAGGGGGGATATCCCCACACTGCAGGGTATTCCAGAAGATGTATCCACTGGTGATTCTGTTATGCTGTGTGTAAAAAGAAGGGCAGGACCTCCAATTGAATAGTATCACAAGTTGATTTATTGCATAAAAAAGTTAAAACCCTTACTTGGGATGTGGTGGGTATTGGCTCGCAGAGTCACCCACATAAACGCATGAAACAAATAATTCAAAACGCTTCCTGATCGCAGTCCGGTCACGTGATCGCTCCCGGGTCCGCCCTCCAATGACGTTCGTGTGACGCGTTTCGCCCGCCTCCACAGGCTTCATCCGACGACGTCAGGGAGTTCTAGTCATCCTTTTAAGTCCATAGTGCCGCCCCCTTCTCACTTCATTGGCCGGGGGGCGTGGTTTCGCACGATCTTTGTTCAGCAAGCAATCAATTGCACATATGTGGACTTCATTAAACTAAGATAAACTTAACCCCTTGTAACAACCAAACGGAATTAATTACATAAACACACAATTAAAAACAGAATCAACACAGTGCTATTAGTTAAGGCTAATGGTATAGATAACCCTAGCCCTTACTTCGAATATATACATATAACATATCTAAAACTATCCAATATGGTAATTCCAGAAGAACTTTTAAAGAAACATTTCATTATTCAATTATGCTGTATCCTTATGCTTCAGAAACCCGTAAATGTACACAGTGAGCATTGCATAAGGTTAATCAATCCTCAATTTACATTTGCATTAATACTAAAGCAGACAGTACAGGTTTTTAGTCGTTTCATAGACATTTATATATTTTTAACCCTATATTCAAAATAAGTAGTAAAAGTTTTTTACAGTTCTTTTGTAAGCATTTGTAAACTTTTATCCCTATATTCAGGGTACCTGCTCAAAAGGGAGAGTTAAAAAGAGAAGAATAGAAAAATTATTCATAAAAAATGACAAACTTCAAAATCTCCATTTAAACCTCTAGGGGACAACGATTTTAATTTAAACACCCACCTCATTTCTTGTTTTGCCAGTTTATTATCCAGATTCTCACCCCTCCAATTTCTACTAACTCTTTCCATCCCAATAAATTGTAGTTTAGTGACATCTCCCTGATGCTTCTGAACAAAGTGAGAAGACAGGGGGTGTTCTTTGAAACCTCTTTTTATATTACGTACATGCTCTTCAATGCGAATATGCACTTGCCGAGTAGTTTTTCCGACATAGTGCATATTGCATGGACATGTAAGGACATAGATACAGTTGGTGGTATGGCAAGTTATCAATTGTTTAACACAATATGTTTGTTGTGTATTTCCACCTACCAGTTCCCTTTTAACACATTTGGGGGCTCCTGTAGTTCTACACGCCAAGCAGTACCCACACTGGAAAAAACCAATATCTTGGTTAAGGAAATTCCTATTTAGATTTTCTTGTTTAAGGCTGCTCTTTACTAAATGGCTCTTAATGCTCGGTATCCCCCTGTAAACGATCTTAGGTTTCTTTGGAACTATTTTTTCCAGCAGAGGGTCCTCCTTTAAAATAAACCAATATTTATTGATTATATTTTTCACTTCCTTATTCTTCCCTGAGTAATTAAAAATCAGAGAGACTTCGTTATTCTTATTATTTCTTTTATTTTTCATCTTTCTACTTGACTTATCGAATAGCTCCTTCCTATCAATTTTCCCCACCTCCTTATGGGCCTTATCCAGTAGAGTCTTAGGGTAGTGCTTAACTGTAAACTGTTCTACTAACTTATTTATTTGGATCTCACAAGTCTCTTCGCTCGTGCAGTTTCTTTTCAACCTTAGCATCTGTCCTTTGGGGATGTTATCCAACCAGGGGCCATAGTGGCAACTGTCATAAAAAATAAAACTATTAACGTCCACCTTCTTAAAGAAGGTCTCTGTGTGTATTTGATGGTTGGAAATAAAAATACGTAGGTCCAAAAAATTGACCTGGTTGTCACTATGGTCCATAGTGAGCTGAATTCCCCATAAATTCGAATTCAAATGCGCCAAGAATGCAACTAGCTCTTCTGTAGAGCCCCTCCAAATCCAAAACAGATCGTCGATGTAACGGCGATAGGTGACCAGGCTCTGCACCCAGCCATGGTTCCCATATATAAAGGACTCCTCCCAATAGGACATAAATAGGTTCGCATAGCTGGGTGCGAACCTAGTCCCCATCGCCGTCCCAAGGATCTGTAGATAAAAAGAATCCAAAAAATGAAAATAATTATTAGTCAAAATGAGGTGGATACCTTCCAAAATGAATGCTTGATGATCTGGAGATAAACTTGAGGAGGACAAGAAAAATCTAACAGCCTCTATACCTTTGGAATGTGGAATGATTGAATAGAGTGATGACACATCCGCCGTAACAAGGATGTCTCCATCCTTCCACTCAACCTCCTTTAGTATTTGGAGAATCTGGCTGGTATCCCTTAAATAGGCTTTGGTTTCTTTGACTAAAGGCTGCAAACACAAGTCGATATATTCCGACAAGGGGGCTGACACTGAACCTATCCCAGAGATGATGGGCCTCCCTGGTGGTCTAGTTTCATGCTTATGAATCTTCGGTAGAAAATAATATACGGGTATCTTGGGATAAGCAACAACCAGGTAGTCATACTCTGTTTTGGAGATAACCTCCATCGACAGGCCCCTATTCAGAAAGTTTAAAAATATATCCTTTTTCTCCTTAGTAGGGTCACCTTTCAGTTTTCTATATGTTATACCATCATTTAGTTGTCTCAATGATTCTTCTATATAGTATTCCCTATCCATAAGAACAATGCCACCCCCCTTGTCGGCTGGTTTAATGACGACTTCTTTGTTCTCTCTTAAATCAGCCAAAGCTTGTTGTTCCTCTTTATTTAGATTCATCCTATTCCTATTTATTCTTTTAATGCGTTCTACCTCTCGCATCACCAATTCCTCAAAGGTATCCATTGAGTTGGTCTTGCAACCTCTAGGAAAAAAGGTAGATTTCTTTCTAAGTGAGGTGAGATTATGCCCTTCTTTTTGTTGTGCATCTCCTCTCAATTCATCGATAGTATCTGACTTCTCTTGAAAAAAACGCTTTAAACACAATTTTCTGACAAATTTTTTTAAATCTATATAAACTGAAAAGTGATCCACATTAGCTGTTGGGCAGAATTTTATCCCCCTCGCCAGTACTCTGTTTTGCATTGTGTTTAATGTAAGTTTCGAAAGATTATATATTCCCTTAATATCTATATCCTTCCCCTTTTTCCTTCTCTGTATCTTATTTCCCCCTCTTGTTCCTCTCTTTCCTCAAGAGGGGGAAATAAGATACAGAGAAGGAAAAAGGGGAAGGATATAGATATTAAGGGAATATATAATCTTTCGAAACTTACATTAAACACAATGCAAAACAGAGTACTGGCGAGGGGGATAAAATTCTGCCCAACAGCTAATGTGGATCACTTTTCAGTTTATATAGATTTAAAAAAATTTGTCAGAAAATTGTGTTTAAAGCGTTTTTTTCAAGAGAAGTCAGATACTATCGATGAATTGAGAGGAGATGCACAACAAAAAGAAGGGCATAATCTCACCTCACTTAGAAAGAAATCTACCTTTTTTCCTAGAGGTTGCAAGACCAACTCAATGGATACCTTTGAGGAATTGGTGATGCGAGAGGTAGAACGCATTAAAAGAATAAATAGGAATAGGATGAATCTAAATAAAGAGGAACAACAAGCTTTGGCTGATTTAAGAGAGAACAAAGAAGTCGTCATTAAACCAGCCGACAAGGGGGGTGGCATTGTTCTTATGGATAGGGAATACTATATAGAAGAATCATTGAGACAACTAAATGATGGTATAACATATAGAAAACTGAAAGGTGACCCTACTAAGGAGAAAAAGGATATATTTTTAAACTTTCTGAATAGGGGCCTGTCGATGGAGGTTATCTCCAAAACAGAGTATGACTACCTGGTTGTTGCTTATCCCAAGATACCCGTATATTATTTTCTACCGAAGATTCATAAGCATGAAACTAGACCACCAGGGAGGCCCATCATCTCTGGGATAGGTTCAGTGTCAGCCCCCTTGTCGGAATATATCGACTTGTGTTTGCAGCCTTTAGTCAAAGAAACCAAAGCCTATTTAAGGGATACCAGCCAGATTCTCCAAATACTAAAGGAGGTTGAGTGGAAGGATGGAGACATCCTTGTTACGGCGGATGTGTCATCACTCTATTCAATCATTCCACATTCCAAAGGTATAGAGGCTGTTAGATTTTTCTTGTCCTCCTCAAGTTTATCTCCAGATCATCAAGCATTCATTTTGGAAGGTATCCACCTCATTTTGACTAATAATTATTTTCATTTTTTGGATTCTTTTTATCTACAGATCCTTGGGACGGCGATGGGGACTAGGTTCGCACCCAGCTATGCGAACCTATTTATGTCCTATTGGGAGGAGTCCTTTATATATGGGAACCATGGCTGGGTGCAGAGCCTGGTCACCTATCGCCGTTACATCGACGATCTGTTTTGGATTTGGAGGGGCTCTACAGAAGAGCTAGTTGCATTCTTGGCGCATTTGAATTCGAATTTATGGGGAATTCAGCTCACTATGGACCATAGTGACAACCAGGTAAATTTTTTGGACCTACGTATTTTTATTTCCAACCATCAAATACACACAGAGACCTTCTTTAAGAAGGTGGACGTTAATAGTTTTATTTTTTATGACAGTTGCCACTATGGCCCCTGGTTGGATAACATCCCCAAAGGACAGATGCTAAGGTTGAAAAGAAACTGCACGAGCGAAGAGACTTGTGAGATCCAAATAAATAAGTTAGTAGAACAGTTTACAGTTAAGCACTACCCTAAGACTCTACTGGATAAGGCCCATAAGGAGGTGGGGAAAATTGATAGGAAGGAGCTATTCGATAAGTCAAGTAGAAAGATGAAAAATAAAAGAAATAATAAGAATAACGAAGTCTCTCTGATTTTTAATTACTCAGGGAAGAATAAGGAAGTGAAAAATATAATCAATAAATATTGGTTTATTTTAAAGGAGGACCCTCTGCTGGAAAAAATAGTTCCAAAGAAACCTAAGATCGTTTACAGGGGGATACCGAGCATTAAGAGCCATTTAGTAAAGAGCAGCCTTAAACAAGAAAATCTAAATAGGAATTTCCTTAACCAAGATATTGTTTTTTTCCAGTGTGGGTACTGCTTGGCGTGTAGAACTACAGGAGCCCCCAAATGTGTTAAAAGGGAACTGGTAGGTGGAAATACACAACAAACATATTGTGTTAAACAATTGATAACTTGCCATACCACCAACTGTATCTATGTCCTTACATGTCCATGCAATATGCACTATGTCGGAAAAACTACTCGGCAAGTGCATATTCGCATTGAAGAGCATGTACGAAATATAAAAAGAGGTTTCAAAGAACACCCCCTGTCTTCTCACTTTGTTCAGAAGCATCAGGGAGATGTCACTAAACTACAATTTATTGGGATGGAAAGAGTTAGTAGAAATTGGAGGGGTGAGAATCTGGATAATAAACTGGCAAAACAAGAAATGAGGTGGGTGTTTAAATTAAAATCGTTGTCCCCTAGAGGTTTAAATGGAGATTTTGAAGTTTGTCATTTTTTATGAATAATTTTTCTATTCTTCTCTTTTTTTAACTCTCCCTTTTGAGCAGGTACCCTGAATATAGGGATAAAAGTTTACAAATGCTTACAAAAGAACTGTAAAAAACTTTTACTACTTATTTTGAATATAGGGTTAAAAATATATAAATGTCTATGAAACGACTAAAAACCTGTACTGTCTGCTTTAGTATTAATGCAAATGTAAATTGAGGATTGATTAACCTTATGCAATGCTCACTGTGTACATTTACGGGTTTCTGAAGCATAAGGATACAGCATAATTGAATAATGAAATGTTTCTTTAAAAGTTCTTCTGGAATTACCATATTGGATAGTTTTAGATATGTTATATGTATATATTCGAAGTAAGGGCTAGGGTTATCTATACCATTAGCCTTAACTAATAGCACTGTGTTGATTCTGTTTTTAATTGTGTGTTTATGTAATTAATTCCGTTTGGTTGTTACAAGGGGTTAAGTTTATCTTAGTTTAATGAAGTCCACATATGTGCAATTGATTGCTTGCTGAACAAAGATCGTGCGAAACCACGCCCCCCGGCCAATGAAGTGAGAAGGGGGCGGCACTATGGACTTAAAAGGATGACTAGAACTCCCTGACGTCGTCGGATGAAGCCTGTGGAGGCGGGCGAAACGCGTCACACGAACGTCATTGGAGGGCGGACCCGGGAGCGATCACGTGACCGGACTGCGATCAGGAAGCGTTTTGAATTATTTGTTTCATGCGTTTATGTGGGTGACTCTGCGAGCCAATACCCACCACATCCCAAGTAAGGGTTTTAACTTTTTTATGCAATAAATCAACTTGTGATACTATTCAATTGGAGGTCCTGCCCTTCTTTTTACACACAGCATAACAGAATCACCAGTGGATACATCTTCTGGAATACCCTGCAGTGTGGGGATATCCCCCCTCCCAAAGAGCCTTTTAAACCCAGAGCCAGGGGTGATAGGGCTCTGGGACATGTGAGTGCTTTTATGCTATTTAGGAAAGTTGGCGAAATACCAAATTTGAACAACGTTGCATTCGTATACGAACAGTTCAGGCAATAGAAAACCCCTTTCCTGCATCCAACGTCTTTTTGTTTGCTGTGCTGTGTCCAGGTGATAAGGTTGAGAAAGTGTCTTGTATTATCTCCTGCTTGCCTATTAGGGACAAAACCTGCTTGTTCAATAGAGATAACGTCATGTAGTAAGGGTTTCAGTGTGGAGGCTATAAGTTTTGCATATAGTTTTGTATCTGCAATTAGGAGAGAGATGGGCCTCAGGTTGTGGCTTCCCTGGCTTTGGCAATGTGATCACGTGGGCCTCTATCATCTTCGATGGTAGTGTACCTACTTATTTAATGTGGTTAAAAAGGTATGCAAGGTGTGATGTTAGTATCAGTTCTAATTTAATGTAGTAATAATTAGATAGCCAATCTGGGCCTTGTGCCTTGTGTTTTGGCAGAGTGGCGATGGCTTTCCTTACGTCTTCTTTAAATGGATTGTCAAGAGATGTACATTGCTGTTGTGCAATCATAGGTAAGTTGGATGTTTCAAGAAAGGAATCAATATCACTGCCAGAGGGCTTAGGTACCATGGGGTCATCTTTTAAGTCATATAGTTTAAAATAATAGTTTGCAAGTTCCTTGGGTATCCTTGGGATTGTACATTTTTACGTTACTTGTGGAGTTGATATAAGGGATCTTGGATTGTATATATTTAGTTTTTTTATTTTTAGCAAGCAGTTTACCCGCCTTGTTACCTTACATATAGTATTTTAGTTTAAGTGCTCTTAATTGTTTTTCAGTTGTTTATAATTTTTGTATCACCTCGTTGGGAAGGAGTGATCTTATTTTGGGAAATTTTCTAAAGTTCTCCAAGGAAGTTAGATCTGATTTTGCAGAAGGACTTTTTCCTTGAGGAACCCAGCTGGATTAAAGTGCCCCTAATTACTGCCTTGTGTGCTTACAACTGGGTTGTTGCTGAGGTATTCCCACTTAAATTTTCTATAAAGTAATTCGATTCTGCAGTTTGAATTTTGTGCATAATGATGGAGTCATCCAACAGAGTTTCGTTTAGTCTCCACTTACCTCTACCACTGACCGGGAATAGTGAACGGGACAAGTCTGTGATTTGGGCGTGGTCAGACCAGGTCCTTTGCCCTAATTTCACTTGGGTGATATTTGGTAGTGTTGCTTTGTCTACCAAACACATATCGATGCGTGAGTAAGTCAAATGGAATGGTGAGAAATAGGAGTAATCTTTCTCCGAAAGATATGTAGTATGCCAAGTGTCAAATAAATCATGGTTGTGGAATCATTTACTACATTTTTGGCCATTAGCTATGGAGGAGGCCAATAGGACCCTGTTGTGCTCTCTTTTGATATCTAAAGAGGGGTCTATTGTACAATTAAAATCCCTGCAGAGAATAACATGGCCCTTACCTATGTTATCTATGTTTTTCAAAGTTTTGTGTAAGAATGGTATTTGGCCAGAGTTGGGTGCATATAGTGAAGCGTTAGTGACCTGGAATCCATTGAGTGTCCCCACTAAAACCAAGAGATGCCCCAGTGCATCAGTGTGTTGCTTTTCTTTCTGGAAAGCCCATTCTGTGTGAAAGAACATAGATTATGTGGGGAGTATCCATGGAAGGCTTGAGGGTATTTCTTTGATATTATTTTAGGTGGGCTTTGCACACACATATGGGTCTCCTGCAAACAAACGACTACAGCTCCTTACTTATGCATGTCATGAATTGCGACACGTCTTTTATGTGGACTGTGTTTCTGCAGGGTTCATTGCAATTGGGATCCAGTGTCGACATAAGCGACTTGCTCTTCTCCTTAGTGGGCATGCTTGGCGGATGAAGCCAAGATGGTCACCACTATTTGTGCGATGTACGTAGGGAGTGAACAAGGAGAGTAGGGTAAAAAAATAGGCCAAAAATAAAACTTTCCAAATAAAGTATATACAAAGTGCCTTTGTCATGCAGGCACAGAGAGTGGCTAACAGTGGGATTTAGTGGAACGATTCCTATTGAGTTAGCCATTAGGGTCGTGTCAGGGAACCACCTTAGACAGGAACCCTGTTAATGCTTTTCTGTCACCTACATATTTTTTTTATTTATTTTTTGTTTATGGTTAGAGGTCTATTTTTTAAGATATATATATATATATATATATATATATATATATATATATATATATATATATATATATATATATATATATATATATATATATAACATACATACAAAAGCTTGGCACTCACCTTTCTTATACAAAAAGCAAATTTGTACCCTGGTGCTAACCGCGTTTAGTAGATAATTCCAAAAAATATGAAATTCCAAAAAAAATCACAATATTTTTTGTGAAAAAACTAGTATATTTTATTTTATTGCATGTGAGCAAAAAACAGAGTGTTCATTTTTTTGCTCACATGCAATGAAATAAAATATACTAGTTTTTTCACGAAAAATCTTGAGAGTGCACCTACTTTATTTTTTGGAATTATATATATATATATATATATATATATATATATATATATATATATAAAATGCACAAGATCCAGCGCACTCACCTATCCACTAAACAGCAACTTCAATGTTGAAAGATTTTATTTATTTGTTTTTTTAAACACCTAATCTAGGCAAAAATAATGGGGGTTTAGTTACATTATATGATCATACATTGCATAAGCCTGCCAAAACATCAATGTAACCCATCTTTTGGCAGGTCCTACTCTAACAGCCTAATGTCTGTTTTTATGAGATTAACCCACTTACTTGTGGAAAAAATTCCTTCTGGGGCTCTCTGTAGTACAAGGCTAAATAGGGCACCTGTGACAGGGAGGGGTGCAAAACCAAGGAGTTGGCTAGGCTCCCAAATATATATATATATATATATATTTATTAAACGGGGAGGAGGCTGCACTCACCTGAACATGCATAAATGGGGTGCTGCTGGGGGCCAAATTATACAATACACAAGATCCAACGCACTCACCTATCCACTAAACAGCAACTTCAATGTTGACAGATTTAATTAGTTTTTTTGTTTGTTTTTTTTTAAACACCTAATCTAGTTACATTATATGATCATACATTGCAGTTCCTCTAGCCTCTAAAAAGATCCTTCCACTTGTTTGAGCTTCTTGGAGATTGAGATTGATTCAATCGCGGGGGAAGTGTCGGCCGCAGGATAAGGTTTTGGAATTGGGAGGCCTAGTTTCGGCTGCTGGGTTGCTCAAGAAGACTCAATTGTGACAGCTGCAGTCACTCTTGGGAAAGCTCCAATTTATGTGCCAGATTATTCCCATGGGAAGGGTGTTTACTCATCGCTTGGCAGCGGCGACCTCTGGGGTGGAGCGTCCTTATCATTATGCGTGGATCACTTGCCCCCTGCGCGAGGACCTTGCAGTTTGGTCCTTCTTCTTGGAAGGTTTTAATGGGCGTTCCTATTGGAAGGCTCCTGAGGTTTTCAATGCCAAGCTCCATCTCTTTATTGACGCTGCCAGGGGGTCAATTCCACTGTGATAATATGGGAGTGGTGCTGGCCATTAACAATTTGTCTGCATCTTCCCTCCTGTGGTTTGGCTTCTGCTGCGCCTGGTTCTGCGCTGCTTGATTTTAAATGTGTACTGTAGGGCTGCCCCAGGGTTGCTAATATTACGGAATGCTCTTTCTCATTTTCAGTAGTAGGAGTTCAGGGCAGTATTCTCTGCGGCCCTGGGCTGACCGAATTATGTCCTGGATCCAGGGTTCGATCTTGAAATCTGCATGGCAGCATTCTGGTAAGGCATGGTGTGAGTGGGTGCTCAGGGGTTTCCGGTCGGATGGAGAGCATTTGCAAGGTCTGTTACAGTTAATCTGGTTCTGGGAGGCATCAGGCTGTTCTTCTAAGTTGTCCAGGCTCAGTTTTTGGTTCAAACTTACCAGGGTCTGATGGTGGGTCTGTTTAGTGTTCTGCCACAGGTTTGTTCTTCTCTGCTTGAATTGGCGATGTTTCAGTTGGCATTCATGTTTGCCTTTTTCGAGGCCATGCGGGTGGGGGAGCTCGATAGCCCATGTAAGGTGGTTGCTGGGGGATTGTTTGAGGATGTTTTTAGTGAGGTTGGGGTGGTGCTGGTTCACAGGGACTCCAGTTTCTTATCTCAATTCCAATTTATCAGGGTTTTCCGAATGGCATTCGAATCCTTCAGGTTACCTAGTACAGAGTTTGGGGGGAATTTCTTTTGGATAGGGATTGCCACTGAGCTTCACACCTGGGGTTGTCTGAGAAGGTTATCCAACCGATTTGGAGGTGGGAATCTAGGAGGTTACATTCTTATGTTCATTCAACAGGACTGATTCCGTTTCCCCTTTTGTCTTTGTAGGTGCAGGAAGGCGAGTGTGGGTCATTGGCCATTCCTACATTTATTGAGCACAACAGCGGGTTGAAGGTCGTCCCAGGGGACTGCAGCTTGGTCTGTCACCGGCGGTGGCAGAGGTCCGTTGGTTCGGTTCCCGGGGCATGCGCCTGTTGCCTGAAATGGTCCGGTTGGCTCACTTACTCGGCATTCCTGATGTGCTTTTAACACATTTGGGGGGAAACGATTTTGGCATTATTCCGGTGTCGGATCTGAGTGAAACAATCTAGAAACAATACTTTGTATCGTCTGGTCTGAGGTGCTATCCTGAAATTCTTAGAGGGGGTGAGGGTGGTGAGGGACCACAGTGGAGTAGGATCCAGCTGAACAAGCAGGTATTTAAATTTGTAAAGGGAATGGTTCATTACTGCATCTTCGAGCATAAGCAGCTATGTATTTTAGGGGTGATGGGGTTCACCTTACGGAGGTGGGACTTGGCTTGTTGATTTGACAATACAGGATGCATTGGAGGAGGCCATGGC
Source organism: Pelobates cultripes (assembly GCA_933207985.1). Classification (NCBI taxonomy): domain Eukaryota; kingdom Metazoa; phylum Chordata; class Amphibia; order Anura; family Pelobatidae; genus Pelobates; species Pelobates cultripes. The sequence goes on from OW240914.1 coordinate 260,909,126, forward strand.
TTTGGTGTTGGGGCGGTCCTGTTGATTTAGGGGGTAATCCAGTCGGTCTTGTAGGAGTATATGGCCCCTGTCAACCGGGGGTTGGACCAGCAGTCCATTGAAAGTGAAATGCTGTCCCTCCACTAACCTCAGGTACAGTTATGGATAACAGATATGCCCACTGAGCCATTAATTGGCTAGTGGTTAGTATTACGAGAATGGAAGGCACAGGAAAGGCCTGGTGTTGGTTGGGAAGAGGGGGGAGGGCAGCTGCCAGAGTAAATGTTTTTGGTTGGCAAGGTGGTACTCAGTGAGTAAATTATGTATATAGGATGTTTTATGTTATAAAGTTGAATTTTAAAGATGTATACATATTTATATATTTAATAAAGCTGTGGCCTATTTCCACCAAGTAAGTCTATGGCTTGATTATTTTGGGCAAGTAAGTGGTTGGGGTATAGTAGTTGTGTACGGATTATGTCCATAAACAATACCCTCTACCTATGCACATGAGTAGGGCCCTCAATTTGTGACAAACCATTCAAAAATTATTTGACACAGAAATAGGGGTGTTGTCTGCAACATTCAAGCATTATAAATGCTATACTAGCTTTTAAAGGGACACTATAGTCACCAGAACAACTACAGCTTATTGCATTTGTTCTGGTGAGTAGAATCATTCACTACAGACTTTTTGCAGTAAACACTGTATTTTCTGAGAAAATGCAGTGTTTACATTACAGCTTATTGATAACCCCACTGATCACTCCTTAGATGGCTGCTAGAGGTCGCCTTCTTAAGCAGTCCTGTCTAGTGTGCATCACAACATTCAGTGTCTTCACCCTGTGCATGCAGACACTGATCTTCCCTTATAGAGATGCATTGATTAAATTCTTCTCTATAAGGAGATGCCGATTGGCCAGAACTGTGTTTGACTTGTGCTTGCTCTGCCCCTTATCTGCCTCCTCGACAGTCTCAGCCAATCCTATGGGGAAGCATTGTGATTGGCTCAGACCACCACTTCTGATGATGTCAGCAGGCAGCAGACAGTTTCAGAGAGGCAGAGGTAGCAGCTGCAGACCTGAATACATGTATGAATTTACTCTATTTAGGGAGGCAAGAGGGGGCAGGGGGGCTAGATGGTGGTTTTAACACTATAGGGTCAGAAATATATGTTTTAGTTTGTGACCCTACAGTGCTCCTTTAAAGAATGTTAGTTTGTAGTATGTAATTTCTGCTGAATAATATTGAGTCAGGTTATAAGCAAGCCTCAGAAATTCCTAGAGTAGAGAGGATAATGGGGAAAAAGTGACAGATGTAAACTTTTAATAAAAAACATGTAATTTATTAAAACCTTATGTTGAGACACCATATAGCAAAGATTGTGTCTAGGATGTCCATTTAGCAAACTAACTCTTGTGTTTATTTCCAGTGCTTAAGTCACACTCCAAATTACTATAATTCTGGAATGACTTGAAGTCTGTTTTAATTAAGCTTCTATTTATCCATATTTATTTAGAATATATGTTTAATAAAGCAGAATGTAAATCACAAAGGAATTTAAGCAAACCTATATGCATTTAGATTACATCCCATCTGGTAATAGTCACTGAATAAAGAACCAATACAAATGATTATTTTTAATATTTAATATCAATATTATAATTACTTATGTTATTTTACCTGATTATTAATATGATAGAAACACTGTTTTTTTAAAGCCAAGAGATAAAGTAAAATATTACTTGAAAAACACATTAGTTTCAATTCATACTGCCAATAATCAGATGCGCAATAAATTCACTTGTAGGCATCTGTACTAAATTAATGTTTGTTTGTATTTTTTCTCTTGGCATTGACTTGGCTTATTGCATGGAAATTAAGTATAAGTGTGTTTGAAACATCCAACTTTCACAAATGAAATTACTGAATTGTGCTTCACCAAAATCACACAATATTGGATACCTGCCCAAACATGTTATATATTTCAATCTATTTTGACAGGTTTATTGTCAAAATTTCTATTTGGAATACATTTACTTTTTAAGTTTGCTTTTAGCATCTGATTAAATCATACGCTGTCATGAAACAGCTTCACATATCCCATTCTAGAAAATGTTTACAACCCTGAAATTAATTTCACTAAACTCTGAAATTGTAGGGATGGTTTTACGTGTTTTATAAAGTACAGAAACAGCATGGTAAACAGTGAATGTTTTATTGCTTCCTGAGTTAAAGGATACAAACATAAAGCAAAAACTTGCTGTGCTCCAAAGCCATCAAATATCCTAGTGTCACTTTTACATAATATGTGTATATAGCTATACATGCCTGCCACAATCCATTTACAAAAATGCTTTAAATCATTAGCCAACTATTTATAATTGTATTGGGAATATAATCAACAGTGCCCAGTCCAAGATTTACAAATTGTGATTTTAGCCACAGACCACCGTTGGAAAGAGCTAGGCAGAGCAGAAGGACACTCTCTTGGGATCTATGGGAATTAACCATTTGTGAATGGTTAAACTCCTTGAGGTAAGACATAGAAACATAGAATGTGACGGCAGATAAGAACCATTCGGCCCATCTAGTTTTCTAAAGACTTTCATTAGTCCCTGGCATAACCTCTACCAGTTCAGCTGGAAGGCTATTGCATGCATCCACTACCCTCTCAGTTAAGTAATACTTCCTGATATTATTTTTAAACCTTTGCCCCTCTAATTTAAAACTATGTCCTCTTGTTGTGGTCATTTTTTTTTCTTTTAAATATAGTCTCCTCCTTTACTGTGTTGATTCCCTTTATGTATTTAAATGTTTATATCATATCCCCTCTGTCTCATCTTTCCTCCAAGCTATCCATGTTAAAGGACCACTATAGTCACCCAGACCACTTCAGCTCAATGAAGTGGTCTGGGTGCCAGGTCCCCCAGGTTTTAACCCTTCAGTTGTAAAGATAGCTGTTTCAGATAAACTGCTATGTTTGCATTGCAGGGTTACTCCAGCCTCTAGTGGCTGTCTTGAGCACTCAGAACATCCATAGGAAAGCATTGAGGGAGCCCGGCACTGGATAAAGGTAAGTGGCTGAAGGGGTTTTAACCCCTTCAGCCCAGCGGGAGGGGGGCTCTGAGGGTGGGGGGACCCTAAGGATTATAAATGAGTTTGTTTTCCTGACACTATAGTGATCCTTTAAGATCCATTAACCCCTTAAGAACTGAGCCAAATATACACGTTGTGATCAAAACAAAACGTAAACAAAACCTGGAATTTGACTATATGTCTGTTCAACCGTAATTCACCTCTTTCATATTAAGTGCACCCACACTTATTATATATTATTCTATTCAAGGGAAACGGGGCTTTCATTTAACATCAAATAATAAGCTATGAAACATAATTTAATATGAATAAGATATAACAAAATGGGAGAAAATAAGAAATGTTTTATTTTTAGTTCTACATCACATTTTTACTGTGAATGTCATAGTACTGTTTGCTTTTACTACAATAAAATACACATTTGTATTCAGCGATGTCTCACGTGTAAAACAGTACCCCCTATTTACAGGTTTTATGGTGTTTTGGGAAGTTACAGGGTCAAATGTAGCATGTTAAATTTTTCAGTTTTTTCACATTGAAATTCGCCAGATTGGTTACGTTGCCTTTGAGACCGTATGGTAACCCAGGAATGAGAATTACCCCCATGATGGCATACCATTTGCAATAGTAGACAATCCAAGGTATTGCAAATGGGGTATGTCCAGTGCTTTTTAGTAGCCACTTGGTCACAAGCACTGGCCACGGTTAGTGTTAATATTTGTTTGTGTGTGAAAAATGTAAAAAAACTAATTTGAAAGCCAAATTTGGTCAGTGTTTGTGACTAAGTGGCTTCTAAAAAAAAGACTGGATATTCGCCACTAGCAATACCTTGGATTGTTTACTGCAATATGCTGCAGACCAGAAGATTTTGGTAACCCCCTCCTGCCGGCCACTACTTATACCATAGAAGGCAATCAATCTGAGGTACAAGCTGATACATTTGTCACTACAAATGACCCTTTTTACATTTTGTGATTTTTCCATCCATGTCCCATCAACTATATTTATATGGTGAAGTTTGGTGAAGACACATCGTTTTAGGTTACTCTTAAGCACAAGATTTAGTAGATACACCCTTTTATCCCATTAGAGCTCAGTCGTATCCATCCTCAGCTCTGATATTTTTAATATATTCTATTTCCACTGTATTCCGGTTTCAACTATTGATTTTGATCATAGTTACTTCTATTTGCATTTAACCTGCAGCTCCAGGTGGTGGCTATTTTTAACAGTGAATCAGTGGTTATAGTAGTCCATTCCAGATCTCCTACTTCACCCTTTTTCAGTAGGGTATCCTCATTGACTTGCAGGTGAGGTGTTCTGCTAAATAGTGTGTACATCTTTCCAGCAAAAAGATATACCTTACCATCAAGACCTTCTGCAAGATCACTAATAAAAATATTAAAGAGAATGGGTCCAAGTACAGATCCCTGAGGTACATGTCAAGCCCATGCTTCGAATAAACTCTATTGACTACAACCCTCTGTTTTCTGTCACTCAGCCACTGCCTTACCCATTCATCAATATTGGAATCCAAACTTAAAGATTGCAGTTTATTGATAAACCTTCTATGTGCAACAGTGTCAAATGCCTTACTGAAGTCTATGGAAGCAATGTCTTCTGCACCACTCTGATCTATTATTTTAGTTACCCAATAAAAAAATGAATAAGATTAGTTTGGCATGATCTCACGGAAAAAAACCAATGTTGTCTCTGATCTTGAAATCCATGTGATTTTTAAATGTTCAACAATCCTACCTTTTAACATGATTTCCATTACTTTCCCCACTACTGAAGTAAGGCTTACTGGCCTATAGTTGCCGGACTCCTCCCTACCACCTTTCTTGTGATTGAGCACATCATTTGCTAACTTCCAATCTTCTGGGACTACTCATGTTAACAATGATTGGTTAAATAAATCTGTTAAGGGTTTTGCTAGACAATGTCTGCAACCTCCTAGTATCATAACAACTTGATTAAAAAGAATCTTTTCTGGTTCCTGGAATGTATTAATTTTATTATACTTAGTTCATAATAATAAAGCTCAAAATATAGACACAAAAATGTGAAGATATATGAATCTCAACAACAAAAAAGGACAAAGCCCACCAATGCCCTTAGAATATTTGGTAATAGATCTAAAATATGTACTAGGAGTGACAATAGTTTCAGAACTTGGCAAGATATCTTGGATGTAATGTCCCTTAAGGGATACCCTGTATTCAGAGCAGTCACAACCAGACTTGGTGTATCAATGCTATTTTAGATATTTTTTAAAATGCCAACACATACTGATTATTGCATTGAAAAGTAGACACTTAACCAATCCTCCTAATGATCTAAGAGGGACCAATTCACTATTCACCTGATAATATAAACATACTTTCCTAAATATGAATCCTTAACAGATGCCATGGCTTTCATATCAGCTCTACTAGTACTCTTAGACAAAGCCAATATACAGAGCATAGTATTGTCCATCCCAGTCTGACTTTGTTAGACCAGGAGGGCAGATATATATTTGTAAAAGGCACAATTTTAGATTTACCCTTCATACTAGCAACCCTTTATCTCCCAACTATAAACAAACAAAAAAATGTTAGAGGCATTGCTCTGTATTTTATCCTCCTTTACATTTATTGTTGGGGTCTTTAATGTCCCGCGTCATTAGTGTCATTATGTAGACGCGACGTCAGGATTCTTTCCTGACAACTATGTTTTATTTTTGTTTATTTCTGTTCCTTTGAAAAAAGTTCCTGTTTACACCACTTGGTGGCCTCCCTAGCCACTTGTCACCTTAGGCTCTCACCTGTATAGCATGAATCAAGTTCTGCTATAAATGGCCACACCCGACAAACCAAGTGGCCTTTACATTGAAGTTGATCATACTGAAAAGACTTCAGATCCCGGGTCCTGTGAAGCAACCTGTGATTTACCTTCATTGCTTCTATCCTGATTTACTACCAACCCTGCTCCATACCAACCTGGATTGCTTACAACCCTGCTTTATCCTGCCAACCTGATTTACTACTAACCCGTATCCACACCAACCTGGATTGCTTACAACCCTACTTTTTCATGCCAACCTGAATTATACAAACTTGCATATCTCAACATTTCTGCTAACTCCTATTTACAAGGTGCTATTTCCTTCCCATGAAACCTTATTGTTTTTTTTATTTGTCTTACTATTCTACCTATACTTTTATCTCTAGCTTTCTTATTATTTGCAAACCTGTTTATTTTCTATATAGGGTATATTGCCTAAACCTTTATTTCTCTCACTTTCCTTCTTATTATTTCATTATATAAGTTATCCTGCTCTTATGTCAATACCTACTAATAAAACCTCTTTTGTTAACAATTGCCAACGCCTCCTATCTGACCTTTGCAAGATTATGACACGTGCACACACTGTGTCATAGAAGGGGGCAAAGTTACAGTGGTCAGCACTGAAACTTCTGAGGAGATGAGAGGGACTGTGGGTAGGGTCCCTCTCCACCTGATAGACCTCCCAAGACTTTGTCATGCTTGGGCAGCAAAAAGTAACGTGACAACCAAATTTACACTATATAGAGGTTAAAAATTATTTAACAAACTGCCTTTTTGCAGGGTTCATTCCTCTCATGTCAGATCTTAACAAAACACTCCAGTTAGCATAATAGTTATTAAAATACTTCTGTTATTTTCAACTGCGGTACATGAATTTGAATAACTCAATACCTCCTACTAATCCCTGTGATGAACTTTGAAGTGCCCTTCAAACAACATGTTGGTAGACTCTGTAAAATGTTTAAAAACATTTAACAGTTTGTACCCTTTGACAAGCACTTGGAGTAAAACTGAAATACAGAGGGTACTGGTCAAAGAGTATTGTTCATCACTATATGTGCAGGGTTTCATTACTTGAACAGCAAGTATGGCAAATTACAGATTGAAAAAAACTGATGCAACAAAAAACAGACCCAAACAATATGATGAAAGAACAGGCAGCAACTCAAATATCTTGCCCTTCAGTGGCTCAGCTCTACAGCTGACTTTAGCTCATCTTGTGCCATTACAAAAAGAACCTATTCCGTGTGCATATGAGACTGATCCCATCCAAAATGGCAATACAGATCTTAAATGCAGGTCAGCACTCTCTGCATAAGAGTTCCCGCAATCCCAGAGGATCATTTTGGCCTTGTTAGTCCCAAGGACTGTGCGCAGGATCAGACGTCATAGTGTGAAAATTGGGGGGGGGGGAAATCAACCAAAGTGCTCTGACAGGAAAGTCTTTTATCTCTGGAGACTTGCCATGGGGCCATCGAGCTGTAATACTTGGTCAAACAATTATGTTTTGATCATTGGTACATATGACCAATTTTGGGAACCAATCAAACAACTTTTTTTCTGATCATTGGTCAATCCTCAGACATGATGGAAATCTGGCTATTAGCTTGACAACATTTCCAAGTATTACAGCTCGAAGACCAAGAAATCTCAGAGATATCCTTGTCCATAGATAGCCCCCACAACTTGACTCCCTGATACTAAAGTAATGTAAAGTAGTGGACATTTCACTGCATGCAAGTTTTTAAGATCTTCTAAATTAGTTGAATCTGCTTTCACAAAAAAAAAAAAACAATACCCCATAAACTTCTTAATTAATTGCAGTTCCACAAGGGCTGTATATGTCATCATGTACAGCTGTGGACTGCAATATGTGAGAAAATCTATCAGCAATTTGTAAGACGGGCCTTGCAACATGTCAATTCATTCACCAATATGAATATCGGAACGCCAGTGGCTAATCATGTTCGCAGGCAACATAATAGTGATAGAAAAAATAAAAGAGAGTCAGCGCTGTTAAATCCTAAGGAAAAAAGGCAGCAATCCCAAACAAGGACTCCTTCACGTGCCCTTGAATATAATTGGAGAGATAACAAGTAACAAAGGATGGGGCTGCGCCACAATACAAAAAAGTTAACAAATATAAGTCCTAGCTTATAAGATATAAGGAAGCCAATAATACTTGCAAAAAGGCAATTAAAGTGGCTAAACAAGAAAATGAGAAATTGATAGCCAAAGATTGCAAAACCAACCCCCAAATTTTTTTCAAGTACATCAATTCTAAAAAAACAAAAATGAAAGTGATGGGTCTGTTAGTCAATGAAGACCAGGAAAAGGCAGAAATTATAAATAACAATTTTTCTTCAGTATATATTAATGAGGGTCCTATGGCAAGAGATAAGAAAATGATTGCTGCAACAAACTTGCAGATAACTTGTGCTTGGATAACTCAATGTAAATAAAGCTCTGGGGTCTGACGGTATCCACCCACGAGTACTTAAGGAGCTAAGTGGGGAAATAAGTGAACCTCTGTATTTAATTTTTCAAGATTATTTTGTTTCAGGTATTGTACCGGAGGATTGGAGGAAGGCAGATGTTGTTCCTATATTTAAAAATGGTTCAAAATCCTTGCCTGGAAATTATAGACCTGTAAGCTTAACTTCTGTGACTGGGAAATTATTTGAACGGCTATTAAGGGATAATATTCAGGAATTAATTGGGAAGAACTGTGTTATTAGCAATAATCAGCATGGTTTTATGAAACATAGGTCATGTCAAACTAACCTAATTGCATTCTACAAAGAAGTAAGTAGAAGTATAGATCAGGGTGTTGCAGTGGATGTGATCTACTTGGATTTTGCCAAGGCATTTGATACGGTTCCTCGCAATAGGTTAGTCTTCAAACTAAAAGAAATTGGTCTAGATGAATATTCTTGTTCTTGGGTAGAACATTGGCTTAAAGATAGAGTACAACGAGTTGTCATTAATGGTAAATTTTCAAGCTGGAAAAAAGTGGTAAGTGGTGTCCCTCGGGGTTCTGTTTTGGGACCGCTTCTATTTAACATATTTATAAATGATCTTGAAATGGGCATTGAAAGCCATGTATCAGTGTTTGCAGATGGCACAACACTTTGTAAAGTAATAAAATGTGAGCAGGATATTGCCTTGCTTCAGAGGGATTTAAATAGATTGGGGGACTAGGCACTAAAATGGCAGATGAAATTTAACTTAGATGTACATAGATCTGACTTTTAGGGGTCTAAATATGTAAGTTTGATTAAAAACAAAATGAGTATTCCTAAGAATATTTTCGGCATTAACTTCCGAGACACGTGACGCGCGTCATAGGCGCGTCATCATTTCAGGCCGCTATGTATTATGGGGGCTGTAGCGTTTGGATAAACTACATGTTAATGTTAGCCGACAGGAAAGCCAGCCAAGATAGTGGCACTAGGAAGGGGAGTGGCCGTGATTCGACAGATAAGGCTGTGAAAATGCAATAAAGTTAGGATTAATGAGTAACGGATGTTCGCAGTGGCCATCTTGGGTGGGGAATTGGCTTAAAGAGCCATATAAAGCATACAAGGCAGCCATATTGTGTGTGGAAGGCCAAGAAAATAATAAATAATTAGCATACATTTTAGAATGACAGGTAGGTGGAGCACTTGATATTATGAAAAGAGTACATATAGTATAGGAGTACTCGGTTAGGAGAGGAAAAATACAACTAAATAAAATAACAGGTCTGGCTGTTAACAATATACCTCTAAAATTAAACTCATAAATGAATAATGGTAAAAGTGGACTTAGCAGCAATAAGTACATAAGAACAAAAAACAATTAATAACATATTACAATAGTATCAATAGTGATAAATAGTGATAATATGGGTATAAAAGCAGATAATGTATGTAGAAAATAATTGGATAATTACAACATAATGGTATAAGAGCAAATCATATATATAAAACAATAAAATAATTACAACATAATAGTATTGGCTTTAATATTAGAAGTGAAGGGAGGGACATATATAAGTAATTGATACAACGAGACTTCCTATAAAATTAAGTAAATCAAAGTCTACATTAAAACCATTGGGGATTAATGTTTTCAAGTTAAAAACACATTCCATTTCACACAGAATATTCTTAATATTACCTCCTCTCCATGGGGTAGTGCGTTTTTTTATGCCAATACATTTTAATTGGCCAGGATCTTTATTGTGGATGGTAAAATGTTTGGCTACTGAGTGGTTTTAGTATCCATGGGTAAAGTTGCGACAATGTTCACCCAATCTTATTTTGATGTTCATTTTGGTCATGCCCACGTATTAGAGGCCGCACAGGCATTCCATGAGGTAAATTTAATTTTTTGTAGTGCAAGTGATGAAGTCTTTGATATTCTATATTTTATTTGTTCTGTTGGATTTGAATTGTGTGGTCTTAGATTTTGTAGATTGATCTGTACTTTTGCATACTTTACAACGTTTACATTTAAAAAACCCTTAAAACCCTTTGGTGTTGGACAGGAAGCAAGATTGGAGTGTTATGGCATTTTCCCTAGTAAAATTGGAGAAAAAAAAATAGATTTAAAAATGGGAGCTCCTCTGTAGTTGTTTTTTTAAAATTATGTTTATGCCTTCAATGATAAATTCAATTTGGATATCTGGGATTCTGTTTTCGTGTTTTAAGATATTCTCTACTGCTTTGCAGCCTATGTCATGTGAAAATATTGTATATAGGGACTGGACATCGCAGGTAACTAGAATAAAACTAGGTTGACACATAAAATTGTTTAAAAATCCTAAAAGAGACATAGAGTCTTTCAGATAAGACCTCATAAATTTGACAGAGGGTTGGAGGAGTGTATCTATGTATTGTGAAAGGTTACATAAAAGTGAGCCAATACCTGATACGATTGGCCTTCCTGGTGGATTAGTTATGCTCTTGTAAATTTTAGGTAGAAAATATATTACCGGGATTTTAGGGCATTGGATGTTTAAAAAATTGATTTCATGCTTGTTTAAAATGTTTAGCTCTGCACCTTTCTTTAAAAACATGGAAAAAACATTCTGTATACATGGGGTAGGGTCTGATAATAGCTTGTTGTATACTTGGGTATCATTCGATTGTCTGTTGGCCTCTTCAATATACATAGTGCTAGAAAGTATAACCAGACTTCCCCCTTTATCTGCCGGTTTGTTCACTATGCTCTTATCATCTTGTAATTGTTTAATAGCTAATCTTTAGGAGGGTCAAACTTATTATGTTTGATTCTTTCAAAATCTTGTAGTATGAGCTTTTCAAACATTAAAAGTGGGGCAGATTTTTCATTAGCTTTCGTAGGTAAGTAAAAGATTTTTCAAGTAAATGTTTATTTTCAATTTTTCACCGTATTTTATTATTTTTTTAAAAGTAAATTATATGACATGATACAAATAATGGTATGTAAAGAAAGCCCTTTTGTCCTTAAAAAATAAAATATATATGTTTGTATGGGAACCGTAAATGAGAGAGGAAAATTACAGCTAAACACAAACACCACAAAAGTGTTAAAACAGCTCTGGTCCTTAAAGGGACACTCCAGGCACCCAGACCACTTCTGCCCATTGGAGTGGTCTGGGTGCCAACTTCCACTACCCTTAACCCTGCAACTGTAATTATTGCAGTTTTCATAAACTGCAATAATTACCTTGCAGGGTTAACTCCTCCTCTAGTGACTGTCTACTAGACAGCCACTAGAGGGCACTTCCTAGTCAATAGCACAGATTTTATGTGCTATAGCGTCGCTGGACGTCCTGTGAAGACCTCCAGTGTCGCTAAAATCCCCATAGGAAAGCACTGAAAAGCCGGCTGCGTGATGAAGGGGAGGAGCGTGAGCGGAGGAAGAAGCAGTGATGTGGAACATGTCGCTGCCTCTGGTAAGTCACTGAAGGGGTTTTCACCCCTTCAGCAACCAGGGATGGGAGGTGGGAGGGAGAGGGGACCTGTAGTGTCAAGAAAATTGATTTTTTTCCTGGCACTGGAGAGTCCCTTTACCGTACAACATGGTCAAAACAGTCCGGTTCTGAAGGGGTCCCCCCTACTACTAGTTTAAAATTTCCTCCAACCTTCTAGCCATCCTATCCACCAGCATTGCAGACCCTCTCCTGTTTAGGTGCAACCCATCACTACTATAAGAGTTGTACCCAAGCGCAAAGTCGGCCCAGTACTCTAAAAACCCAAACACTCCTTCCTGCACCAAGACTTCAGCCAGGCATTGACCTCTATAATCTCCCGCTGCCTTTCTACTGTAGTGCGTGGCACAGGTAATATCTCAGAGAATACCACCTTGGAGGTCCTTTTCTTAAGTTTGCTACCTAATTCCCTGAAATCATTCTTTAGGACCTTCCATATTCCTCTTAGTTTGTCATTGGTACCAACATGGACCATGACCGCTGGGTTATCCCCAGCCCCTCCCAATAATCCATCCACTCTGTCAGCAACATGCCGGACTCGAGCACCCAGGAGACAGCAAACTGTCCGGTTGAGCCGATCAGAGTGGCAGATTGCCCTATCTACTCTCCTGATAGAGTCCCCTACCACCACAACCTGTCTAGCCTGCCTTACATTTTCATCCCCAACCATACTAGAGGGGCTGTTCTCTCGGCTGTTAGAAGTAACAGCTTCCTCTAATACAGCTACTCCTGTGATGATGCTCCCAGCATTTTCACTCAAACGGGCAAATCTGCTAGGTTGCACTAAATCAGGACTAGCTAGCCCTTTCCTCTTCCCTCCCCCCTGCTTCCTCGCACATCTGTCACCCAGCTACATGCCTGTTCTCCATCTGTCTTATCTCCTTCCTCTCCCCTGTCCCCACTAGCAGACTCCTCTCAAGATTGTAGATCTCCATCAATGTTGCAATCTGCTTCACGAGACCTCCAATCTGAGCTTCCAGAAAATCCACTCGCACACAACCGTCACAAAGGAATGGACCCTGGATGGGTACATCAAGGCATGCATACATGCAACAAGATGTGCATTGAGTCAAACCTCCAATCTTGCTAACACTCATTTCCTCAGATACAGAACAGTAAAACAGTGACCTTGTTAGTTTAAACCCCTTGTTTGTTTTAACTTATGGTTTTCTAACTCCTACTTGAAAAAGTCTACTTAATAGAGTCTGCTTTCAAGCAATGTGAGCAAGCTCAGTGAGTTAGGGGTGTACTTATAGGGGAATATAAATCCCACACAGGTGGCAATTAATAAGCACTCCCGCAATTAATCAATCAGCAGCACAAAGGAAGGAAAAAAACAGAAATATTTTTTTTCTTTAAAATTAAATAAATATATTTTCTAATAAATCAGATAAGAATAAAATACAAACCACTCTCCACAGTATACAAACCATTTTCCAATGAACTCCTGGTTTTCTAACTCCTACTTGAAAGAGTCTACTTAATAGAGTCTGCTTTCAAGCAAGTGAGCTAAACTGAATTGCGAAAGCTTTCACCAGCTTACCTGAAAGGAGTTCCTGTAGATTTGTTTTGGTCCATTATAGTCCTGCTTTGAACGACTTCTGAATACACTATTTTAGAAGTAGGCAACCTTTGGCACTTTTGATGTTGTAGATAACATCTCCCATAATGGCAAAGCATTAAGGGAGATGTAGTCCACAAAATCTGTAGTGCAGAAGGTTCCCTACTAATGTACTATTAGTGGTAATGAAGCTGCTATAGATAAAATAAATCAGTATAATTTAATGCCATGTTACATTAATTACAAATTAGATTGGCAAGTAATTTGTTTGAAATGTATGCATGTACAATTAAGGACGCTGACTAAGCATTTTCAAAGCAATGTTCAATTTATATATACCTCGAAAAAAATACATACAAATATTTCAATGTGTCTATTAATATATCATTTGTGTTTTAGTGTTCGTATTTGTAATGTATATCTCTCATCATCACATCCCTTATAGTAAAATGAATTCAGGTATTGAGAGGTGATGGAAATATCATTAGAAACAATAAGACCAAAAGGTGAAAGCCTTTGGAAATGCCTCTAGACAACTAAGATGGAATTACTTCCATCAAAAATATATGCTTCACAGCAATATGTGTCTTCTATATTACATTACCATTTAAACTGGTTTAGCAATAAGGTTCCATAGGGTAGCACTTTGACATACATGCACATAATTGGTCAGTTGTAAACACCTGTCAGAAGTAGCTGCTGTCCATAATTCAGCTTCTCCCTGTTTTTGAAAATAGTCTTCTAACTCATTATCTCGCCTAAGAGTTGAATGTCTGACTCCAATTGATGCTTATGTACTGCACTCTGTTGAAAGCTTCACTTCTCATCTTGCTGAAATACAGTTGATCCACAATAATCTAAAACTATTGATCAAATTAGAAGTGGGGAAAAATATATTAAAAAATACATTGTCTTTCACCCTCTAAATCAGTTATAACATTATTCGTTTCTCTGTAACTTGTGGCAAATTCAGTGAACTATATTGTTACGGTACCTTCAGCATGAAATGTACAAACCGCCGTTTAGTGAATGCTCCCTGTTCGCAATAATGTAGGCTGTATGCGTATCCAATACAATCCTGCGAACCACAAGTAAGGGAACACTCCAAACTCCCGAACGGTATCCGTACGGTCACTTCCCTCCACGAGCTTCAAGCTCACGAACCATCAATATCAGCCGAACGCCAGTATCTTCCAAGCGGCTAATAATTCCATATAGCAGTCTCTAGTCGCCGGTAATAAAATCCCCCCAATAACGAGACCAAGCTCCGCATTGAGGGTAAAACACGAACTGAGTTTACTGTGGGCTACCCGCCCATATTTATGCAGATCTCCCACTTGGTGGACACTCCCCTAGGGGACCAAATGGGAGACTGGAATAGCAGATGGACATACAGCATTTCAGGACACACAGGCACATAATATTCCCAGCATACATCACAGTTTCCTCCCCTCTGCCCGGGAGATAATTGAGAAGTAATTCAATTATCTCCCAGAGCAGAGGCAAATCGCCATTTTAAATGCAAATCATAAAACACATAAAAATACATAACTTTATAACTGCCGAACATTTCTCATTCGTGTAACACATCCCCAGATAGCCTGGATCTGAGTGCATATTATTGGCGAATAGCGCTCAGATCCCATACGCATAGTTCAATCGCCATGGAGTCAAAGTCTATTACAGTTCTTCGGCATGCGAAGGCTATCTGGGGTAAGTCCATTCGTGCATTTAAACCTCCCGAACGGCCGGTCTTCGCACACTTCTGTCGATTGAAAAGGGAGATCGACCGCATCAGCGGTGTTCGGTTGAAAAAGTGTCCGTTTTCAGTTCCATGAATTTAGTACCGAACACCGCTGGTCTTTCGCATGGTTTAAAATGGCCGCCGCCTCGTGGTCGACATACGAACGACGACCACCCTGTATTCGGTTTTAATTGAGAAGTGTCTGTGGTTAACCGCAACGTTCTAATTGGGATCAATAGGTTAACCAGCAGCACACTTCTCTTATGGGTGGCCGTCCGTTCGACAGTTTTGTTCGGTAGAAAAGTCAATTCACTTAGATCCAGGCATAAGAATGGGTGAGTTCGTGAAACAAGCAAACAGACGAATCCAGCAATCTTAGTCCATACAGATGGGTCTGTCACATATATGTACATCACTTTTTCTCATAATTTTTGGACAGTGATCTATTAGTATCAAAGAACTCTTCAAAGTGGCTGAATTAACATGGTCTTGACTGTCACTGTTGTGACTGTGCCCTGAAGTATTGCCTGTCAAGAGAGAACCCTAACTAGTCTGTTGCCCGCCCTCTTGGAATTTGACAATATACTAAATAATAAAAGTTACTTGTGCACTGTGTCAAATCCCTATGCGTATTTAAATAAACTGAGTTTTTTTTTTGTTTCTCTTCAATGACCAGATGGGTATTCTTTTAAACCCCTACATACTTATCAACCCCGAATAGGGAACACATGGAATGGACGGCATCACTGTAACATGGCTGTGCGATACAAAAGCAAATACAAAGACACAAAAATAAGTCCTGTGCTCAGACTCCCGCTACTGCTGGGCTGCAGCAATGATAGTACATGGACATTAATATTATTATTATACATGGACATAGGACATTGAAAATAATCATGTTTCTCAATCCATTAGCTAGGACACTATACATAAAGTTTTCTATGTGTAGAATAATTCAAAGAGGCCACACATTAAGTAGGGATAGTAATTAATAATAAAAAAATATATGTGCAAAACATTTTTAAGCGTCATTTAATAAACTAGTTCCATAGCAACGTATTTTTCAAATACTATTCACAACATTTTTATTTTTTTTTAATCTAAAATGTAATAATATATTTCTTAGGGAAACTTGTTCTCTTTACTGTATAAAAATGTTGTTCTAATTTTAGAAAGTTTTTATATATACTTTTAAAAATAATGTTTTTCATCACCTGCTTTGGTGTTCTAAATATTTATGCTTTTACAAAGTATATTTAATCTTCTGAACTGTCACAGAGCTAGGAAACCAAATTACAATTATTTGTTTAGGTTAAATATTAATTTTTGCTTTAATTATTCAATTGTTAAAAAACAAAAAACAAAAAAATGGTTTTATTAAACTTAGTTTTCTTTTGTCCTTTTAATAGCACATAAAATATAAAGGTGACAGGTTTCTAGCACATACAGTTGAAATAGAAGGCAACTCAAGCAACCCAAACCAGAGTCTCACTGTTCCGGTCCAGTTAAAGGTGTGATGGAGGGAGGGTGAAGACATAGATTAATATATAAAGCAAGTGGAAGAGTATGATAAAATATAGTGTAGTATTTCTCATGCAAATTAATAAAAGAAAGTAAGAAATGCAGTTACAGTGTATAGAGCTTAAATATGCTCTACTTTCATGCGCTTGGGCAGTACAATCCATGCTTATGGATATCTGGTGCGTCCAGTAGTGCTTTGAGGGATGTGTGAAATAAACCGAGAATGAAACCAAATTTAATGCAGCATTTTTTTGGTGCTGAAGTAGAATTCAAATGAATAAATACACAAAATGTATAGAAACACCCACTGGTTTTAAAAAAAACTGTGTAGAGTGGTGCAATCCCCACTTAAGGATCTTATTTGCTAACAGAGGATCTTGGGGTGTTTTATGTAGGTAAAACCAAGAATAAAGATATAGTGTTCACGGTTATAAGTAAAAGATAATAAAAGTAAGTTGTTTTTTTAAGGATTTTCCTAGTATTTACTAAGCAGATTAAATTTCATCAATGATATGAATCATGCACATAATTGTGTTAATACAACATGCAACACAAATTAACAGTAGTAAAGCTAGTAAAAAAGCTAGCCACAAAACATTTGAACATTGTCAAGACTAAGCTAGTGTTACAACTGGAATTAGATGGAAACATAATACATGAGCCATGAGGAGGAAGAAATTTCCATAGACACACAGTTGCTAACTTGAATCTAGGCCCCATGGGCATAATTGTAATGACATCCATGCTTGGCTCCTTTTTTACAGTGTCATGAAGGGGAGGGGCATAGGCATTGTCACATTAAGCCACGGTGACCAGATTTTGAAAATACAAAACCAGGACACCCATTAGGCAAGCAGACAGAGAGATCGACGTGACGCTGGAAATAAGGTAGGATACGTAAATCGTGTTTTCACAACGTTTGTATTTCTGACACTATAGTGTTCCTTTAAGCAAATTCAAGGAACATTCTAATCACCATAACAACTTCATCTAAATTAAAATTCTATGATGCCAGGAGGCTCCTGGGCGCTCTCTTTCCTTTAAGGAGTTAAACTGCTCTCAAATGGTTTAACCCCAAAGGCTTCCTCCAGCTCCAGATCTCCATGTTAATTAGTGGTATTTGGCTTCTGAAACAGAGTGTCAGAAAGTGCAGATTGACATCAGGCATGGGTGCCACTGCTTGACTAGTGTGGTCAACTGACGCTCTAAGCCAATCGCTAGTTCCCAGTTCATAATTTTTTTTAAACTTTTTTATGAATGGGGAGCTACTGATTGGCTTAGAGGGCCAGATGACCGCTCTACCCAATCAGTGGCACCCCTACCCAGTGGCACTCTGTGCTTCCTGACACTCAGTAAATAAAAGTGAACACATTAACACTGATATATTTTTTGACCTGGGCAGATAATAAAAGGTCCAAAGTTTCCCTGCCAGGCCCAGGTACCAAAGCCTTATGATGTGGTGTCCAGAATGAAATGGTCTCCTTTTTGTCCAGTGGCGTACATGTACTCACTGTGGCCAGCCACTTCCCCTGGGGGGCCCAGGAGCCGGCCACCTCTGGGCCCCCTGAGGCTGGCCCTGGTATCGCTGGCGGGCACGTGAGGGAGCACTCTCCCCTGAGTGCTTCCTCTTCAGCTCCCTCGCGCGCCGCACTGATACAGGAGCAGGAAGATTACATCATCTTCCGGCTCCAGTATCAGTGCGGCACGCAAGGGAGCTGAAGAGGAAGCACTCAGGGAAGAGTGCTCCTGTGACGAGAGCAATCTCGCCACATTGCATTGGAGAAGCCTGGTTGCTCGCCTGTTGCCATTGGACTATGGCCCCATGTTAAAAGCCTTCTTTTCCCCTGCAGAAAAGGCTTATTTAACCGGATGCCTGTTCATTCGGTAGTTTAAACCGTATGAACTGCATTACCCCAGATAGCCATCCCGTGGAGTCTATTCGGATGGAGAACAGACTTTGTGAACACTTTAACTCCACGGCGATTGGACTGTGTGCATAGGATCTGAGCGCTACTCGGTACTTTGTGCGCTCAGATCTAAGCTATCTGGGGATAGGTAGAATGTATATGTTTTGTGCAACAGTTGTAACTTTATACATTTTTATGTCTTTTACTGCCATGTGGTTAATGGCGATTTGCCTTTGTCTTGGGAGATAATTGAATTACTTCTCAATTATCTCCAAGGCAGAGGGGAGGAAGCCAGGATGCATTGTGGGAATACAATGTGACTGTGTGTCCTATTTGTCAACTTGTCTGTCCTTTGTTACAGTCTCCCATTTGGTCCCCTAGGGGAGTGTCCACCCGGTGGGAGACCTGCATAAATACTGGGCAGGTAGCCCTCATTAAACTGACCACTGCTTTACCCAACAACACGGAGCTCTGTCTCGTCTTTGAGGGGATTTACTGTATGCTGATAGAGACTGATTGCCAGCAGTGTAAGCCGCTTGGGTGCTTTTCCTGTTCGTCTGCTAGCAGCTATTCGTGAGGTTCCAGTTCGGGTGTTTAGCAGCATTCGTGTTCCAGTTCGGGTGTTTGGAGCATTCCCTTGTATGCAGTTCGGGTGTTTGGAGCATTCCCTTGTATGCAGTTCGGGTGTTTGGAGCATTCCCTTGTATGCAGTTCGGGTGTTTGGAGCATTCCCTTGTATGCAGTTCGAGTGTTTGGAGCATTCCCTTGTATGCAGTTCGAGTGTTTGGAGCATTCCCTTGTATGCAGTTCGAGTGTTTGGAGCATTCCCTTGTATGCAGTTCAGTTCGGGTGTTTGGAGCATTCCCTTGTATGCAGTTCGGGAGTTTGGTGTTCTGCAGTAGCTGTGCCTGTGTATCTGAAAAGGGGAATATCGCCTAAACGTTTTTAACCCCTTGTGTGCTGAAACGGTCCATTACAGCTCCCTTGCGTGCCCGCCAGACAGACAGCCTGCAGGACTGGCCGCCCAGGTGCCCAGCAGCACCCCTGGACCCCAGGGAATCCCCTCAGCACTCCAAAAGGTAAGGAGCCTGGGGGATTAAATTAAAAAAAAAACATGTATGTGTTAGTGTGTGTGTTAGTGTGTGCTAGTGTGTGTGTCTGCTAGTGAGTGTCATTGAGTGTGTTTGTGTATGTCTGTTAGTGAGCCTGTTTGCTGTCTGTTAGTGAGTGTGTGTTTGTCATTGAGAGTGTATGTTTTGTGAGTGTGTATGTCTGTCGCTGAGTGTGTCTCTGTCAGTAAATGTGTGTGTCTGTTAGCTAGTGTGTGTATGAGTGTGTGTGTCTTCAGCACTTACCTTTCTCCAGCGCCGGACTCCCTTGGTGCTGGGGATCCCTCCGCCTGTCAGCTCCGAATGCGCATACAAACCGCCCATAGGAAAGCATTACTCAATGCTTTCCTATGGACGTTCAGTGTCTTAGAATCGCAGAAGCTCCTCCAGCAGCTGTCAATGAGACAGCCACTAGAGGCTGGATTAACCCTCAGTGTTTTCAGCTGCAGGGTTAAAACTAGAGGGACCCGGCACCCAGACCACTTCATTGAGCTGATGTGATCTGGGTGTCTGCAGTGGTCCTTTAAGTGTGTGTGCATCTGCATGCACTGGTGTACATATTGCGGTCGCAGGGGTCACAGCCCTGCAACCCCTGCGAACAGGTGCCCGCCGCCATGTGTTGCGGCCCCGGCCCATGCAGGGTAAGCGCGCGGGAGGGGGGGGCACGGATCAGTTTTCACACCGGGGCCCCATGGGTCATGTGTACGCCACTGTTTTTGTCTCCTTCACACAGTCTTCTTTTTCTTCTGACACTGTCTTCTCTCCTCCTTGGCTACTTCTGCTACTTTCTGCTACTTTTGCTCCTTCTGACCCTTTCTGCTTCTTGCAGACCTTTTCTGATCCTTGCTGACCCTTCCTGCTTATTTCTGTTCCTTTATGCTCCTTCTCCTACTTTACCATTGTTCTCCTTGCTGCCATTTCCAGGCCATTGCTGAACCTTTCTGTTCTCTCCTACTTTACCTTGGTGCTCATTCTGATTCTTTCTGCTCCTTTACCTTTGTGCTCATTCTGTCCCATCCTGCTCCTTACTGCCCCTTTCTGCTCCTTCTCCTACTTTATCTTTGTGCTCCATCTGCCCCTTCGAGCTCATTACTGACACTTTCTGCTCCTTGATGTCCCTTCCTGCTCATTTCTGTTCCTTCATCTACTTTACCTTTGTGCTCCTTCTGTCCCTTCCTGCTCCTTGCTGCTGCCTTTTCCAGCTCCTTGCTGTTCCTTCCTGCTATTTTCCCTACTTTACCCATGTGCTCCTTCAGATTCTTTCTGCTCCTTTACCTTTGTGCTCCATCTGTCCCTCCCTGCTCCTTGCTGACCCTTCCTGCTCCCTTTTAACCCTCCCTGCTCATTGCTGACCCTCCCTGCTCCTTGTGGATCCTTTCTGCTCATTTCTAACTCTTCTGCTCCTTGTTGTCATTTCCAGCTCCATGGTGCTCTTTTCTGGTCCTTCTCATACTTTACTTTTGTGCTTCTTGCTGACCCTTTCTGCTCCTTGCTGACCCCTTCTTCCACTTGCTGATTCTTTCTGCTCCTTGCTGACATTTTCAGCTCCTTGCTGACCCTTCCTGCTCCTTTTCCTACTTTACCTTTGTTCTTCCTCTGATTCTATCTGTTCTTTTACCTTTGTGATCCTTCTGTCCATGGCCCCAACATAGCATACCAGCAGATCTGAAAATGGTGATCAAAGAAAAACTCTCAGTTTTTCACTGGACAAGATTACCAAAGATCACTGGAAAACTACTAACAGATTGTATGCTAGCAGCAGTTAATGAGGCACTGTCCATAAGTCCAATCAACAACATTAGAGACCAACAAGCTCATATATTCTACAGCATTAGTGTTGCTCAAAATTCTTAAATACAAGGTCAGGCTAAAAGAGAAACAGTGCCACCATGGAGACTAAGACTGGAAGACAAGATAAAGGTAACACATAAGGAAATTAGTAAGCTGGATCAACTGACAGAACTGGCAAACAGACTGAGCAGATACACCAGAGAAGCAGAGGCAAGTTAATAAATGCCCTGTTTAACAAAGAACTAAACAAGGTGCATGCAAATCTGAATCACATAAGAATCACCAAGAGCAGAGACTGAACAGAACTGGAAGATATAAACATCACATAGTATCAAGGCAAAGTGGTTACTAGATCTGTTCTTTGAACAGATAACTTAAATCTCTATTCTGATGTAGAACATGCCAATTAAATCAAATTTATAAATTTATATTTTAGGTCAGTAATAAAGGAGAAAATGTACAAATGGCAGTTTTTTAAAAGTTCTATTGACATTATCTGTGAAAAGAATGAGGGTTTCTTTTTTTTGCCTTCAAGATCACCTATTCTCAATTTGGCTTTTGAAAAATCTCTGGACAATATAATTCAACCTTGATTTCAGGTTGTGAGGTTCACTGACAATGCATATACATACCACACGTCTACCAATTTATGTCCAATGTAGAAAATACACTTAACCTCAACAATTGGTATAAAGACACAACTTCCTCAGGGATCCTTTCCTAAGGTACCCATTTAAACAAGATATATATATATATATATATAAATAATGGTAATACAGCAGAAGAGCTACAAAAAAAAAATGAGCAGCAAATAATTTAAATATAGATCCCCTAATCAGAAATAAGGAGAACAATACATTATTTTTATTTTTAAAAAGGTTCTGAAACAAAAATATCGGACAAGGGAGAATTTCATTTTTGTCTATGGAACACCATAGAGTTGCTGTGATTTATACCTTACCGAAACTACACAAAGACGCAGTCAACCCTCCTGGACGACCGATAGTTTCTGGTATTGACTGTATTTTTTTTTTTTTTTTGTATATTCTTTATTTAGATTTTCTTTCCTTTTTGCCTTACAAAAAAAAATATCACAAGTTTACATTTATAAAATAGAATACATAGTTACCATACAAACGAATGTATTGTTTACATATAAACATTACAAATACAAGCATTTACATTAAGACTTGGTGATAGTGTATCAAATTTTAGATCTCAAAGCTGTTTATTGATTAGGGAAAAAACATGAAAAAATTGGACACGCAGGTCGTAACTTCAATATCAATGTAAACAGTATGTACAATATGAACAGTTACATAGCGGTCTAGAATGCATGCTAAATAGAAGCAAAATGTGTGCCTCCCACCTGACTCCTTGCATATGATGGTAGGGTAGTTTGTAAAATGATATCTGGTGTACAGTATCCAACCCATATAGAATGTACAATATGACAGTTTGGTTAATAGATATCAGTTTGTGGGAGATATGCAGGCCCTACAAAACTATAGCTGGTAGTGCTATCAAGTATATGTGAGTAGGCAGCTATGCTGATAATCCATACCTATTGTTTCAGGCAAGATTTGTAGGGGTCATCACCGCATGATCACATTGGGTATAGTGTGTTCGTCCAGTATAGTTGGGCCGTTCTGTAATATTGCTGCGTTTGCATGAGGGTATAACGTTATGTTTTGGGTGTGTGTGTCCCCTTGGTGCCCTCCATGTATATATTTGCCTCAGCTGTATCTACCGTACATCCATTTGTAGCACTCTTATGTATCAGAGGGGCACGTCCTCAGTTTTACGGTGGAGGTCTATTGGGCCCCAGCTGGATCTCACTGCCAGCGGGTGTGTATACCCTGTTTGTGTCTCATATTATCATGCTTAGGGTGTTCATTCCTAGTCAAGTCTGAAGGTGTAGGTGTGTGGGATGTCTGCTAGTCTCCGCGGATTGGAATATGATGTATCTGTTTTTTCCTATCACTGAGAGGTGTCATTATTGGAGATATTAGATTAGAGATAGGAGAGAGAGGAGAAGGAGAGTAAGAAGATATAAAGAAAAAGAGGGGGGTGGGAGAGGGATAGGAGGGGTAGGGAGGCCCACTGCCTGTGCTTGTGTTAACTGGGTGTGCCATATAGGATCGTGGTCCCTTTCCGGGAGCGCGGGGTCCTCCCTAGACCGTGGCTGACCCCCGCCTCCAGCGCCCCGCACCGCTATGTATGTCAGAAATGGGCGCCATCTCTCCACATGCCTCTCCAGTCCCATTAGGGAGGCTTGTGTCGATTCCGCCCTATATATCTCTTCCAGCCGTTCCAGCCATTGCCCTATTGTTGGGGTGACGTCCTGTTTCCAATACAATGGTATTAGGGCCTTGGCGGCATACAGTAGATGTTGGAGGATAGTTTTCCGGTATGTCCTGATAGTATCTGGCATGGAGTGTAGGAGAGCTGCCTCCACATCGAAGCATCCATCTGTCCCCAGGATCTCTTCCGTTTTTCGCTTCACTTTTTCCCAAAAAGGTGTAATGCGTGGTATCGTTCCCTGGTCTTCTCCACACCTTCAGCATGTGTTAGGTATAGTAGGAAAGATTCTGTGCAGGTTGTCGATTATTCTGTACCAGAACGAGAGAAGTTTGTAGTTTGTTTCTTGGTAGTAAGAGCTCGATGAGCATTTGTGGTGGAGGATTAGGATCTTTTCCCATTGAGCTGCGGTGAATGATTTATCCAGTATGCGTTTCCAGCGGCGGCGAAATATGTTGTTATTGGTTAAGTGTTTTGGTATATTAGGAATATTGTCCTGTCTAGGGTAGTCTTGTGGTCACAGAGTGTTTCAAAAAAATGAAAGGTCCCTGTGTAGGGCTTCTTTGTGTGGGAGTGTTTGGTAGTAGTATTTGTGTTGCGTGTAGCGGAAGGTTTGCAGGCCGGAGGGTTGGTTACCGGCTATCAGCTCCCTTATTGGGACCATGCCCATGTTATTCAGTATCCTATGGATGGGGAAGGATTACCCTGCACCCAGGAGAGTCCACGATGTTGGCGGCAGTCCCCCCCCGAACCGGGGATTATGTTGTATCTGGATCATTGGGCTTGGTGATGGGGAAAGTTGTGGGGATCGTCTGATGCTATCCCACGTTTTTAGTGTCTGTGCCACTGTGAAGGATGGGTCAAGTATTGCCTGTGGTGGCCTCCTTGAGTTCCAGAATGTCGGTTTTCGGTGATCCTTCAATATTGATAGTTATGGCTCGCTTCAGGTATGATGTGGACCTTTATCGACAAAAGGTCACTCCGAGTCATTCTAAGCTTAGTGTGTCTTTATGCAATCTATAGCTGTATACGGAGCAGATCCTTCCGTTCCCAAATTACTTATAAATACCGTTTTCCTTAACCATTCTAGATAACTTGACTATCACTAGAATAATCCAGTGTCTGAAGACCCAAAAGGCACTGTAATAATATTGTAATAAATGAAACAATGACTCAAATAAATATAAGATAAAAGTGTATTGAATGAATGTTACAGAATGCAAAAATAGTCAGTAAATAATTAATCTTACCAAATGTATTAGTGGCTACAGCATATGTCCCTGTATACCTTTCAGATGTGTGGTGACAGCAGGCAGAGTAAGAGTAGATGAATGAATGACTGAATGAATGAATGACAACGTCACACTCTCTCCTTCAGTGAAAGCCATTTTGTCCTCCATAAAGCAGCCCCCACCTGTGTAATACTCCCACAAAGGTTTTCTAACTTGTTGCATGATGTAATGTATTGAATATCTAAGTGTGGGATATACCCTAGATGGCTCTGCCTATAGTTAGCTTCAAAATTAAGTCAAGTGTTTTGTATACATTTGACTGACAATACATGTGTTTGTTCTAATTTAACTTCAACCTTTTAGCTGTTAACCTTGTGGAAATGTCATTGAAAATTTAACTTTTTCAAATCTAAGCAAAAAGGCCTGCAATATTTCATACACCTATTTTATACAGCTAAATGTGCATTTATATTAGATATATATATATGCACCATACCATATAATATATATAAATATATATATATATATATATATATATATATTGCAAACTACACATTAAATAATGATCAACACTCCACACTCCCCCACTTGTTTTTCTTCTATGACAAAACTAAAAAGAAAAAACAAGAGAAAAACAGAGAAAAATCAAAAACAAAACAACACTTGTGCCAAAGAGAAGAGAAGAGAAGAGAGGGAAAAAAAAATTTGAATACAGCAATAATGAAAGCAAAAAAAATAAAAAATCAAATACAACTGGTACCCCTCAGAAACACAGGAATAAGAAACATAACACAGAGTGACGTAGTAAACTGTGTTAAAGCTACATCAAAGTTCTTTAGATATCTTGATTGAAGAAGTCAAAAACCAGAATCAAATTCGGAATTCAAATAGAAGGAATATCAGCGACATAGCAAGAAACATAGTTCATGGAGAGTTAAGAATTAGAGTCCAGGCTGCAGGATGAAATAGAAATTAGCAGCATGAGAAACACTACAAGACAGTGACAATAGAACGGTCACAGCAACCAAACAGGAAGATTGAGAAGTAGGATTACCATGTTAGCTCCTCAATTGCTTAGGTATATGCAAAGTTTAGAAAAGTAGAAATAATATGCAAAGTCTTCATCCTAGTACCGATTGTACCCATAGACAGCATAGCAGTCAGTAGGAACTCTTCGTAGATATAGGAATTCTTCACAGCTAAGTGTAATAAAAGCAGCTGGATGTACGTTGACAGAGAAAGTCACTGGTAATAGAGTGTAGCTGGTAAACCTGTCATCAGAATGTACCACTTAGTATTTAGCTTAAAGAGACAGAAACGCCCAAGTGCTGTTTAAAAATAAAAGTAAGGAACCAGTTATGACATAGAAGAAAAGCAAAATGGAGATCTAAAAGAAAACAAAAATAATGTAAGAACATGGACACAGAATAAAATCCATAATTAATAAGGAGTGGGAAGCTGAGAAGGATCTAAAGATACAGAATAACCATTTAATGTATATAATGGGAGAAGGCGTTTATGCTTAGACTCTAAGTCTTCCAACAGTCACCTTTCTACACAGATTACGATGTAAATTTTTGAAATAACAACCACTAACACAGATGAATAAAAATAAAATCAATTGTAAGTGAGAAATAACTACAACTGGATGCAACATCACATTAAAAAAATGTGTAGCAGTATTACTGTATCCCAAAACAGATTCCCACCATGAGGTCTGGCCATCTTGCTTAACAGCAACAGAGACCTGTTTAAGAATCCCTTGTTTATGTGTGACAGTAATTTGATCTTGGTGCAAAACACTCTTTAATGAATTAAGCAATGTCGTAATTGATGTTGAGTCAGTTAACCATTTTTTCATCTCAGAACCCATACCTAGGTGCAAATCTGACATGGAAAAAAATCAACAATACTTTCCCATGATAAATCCAAACTTATGTTAGTAAGTTGAGGCATAGTGAAGTTCCATACTGAAGAAGCAATGTAAGACACAGGAATGGAATTACACCACGTGCCAGGCAATAAGTGAGTGCTGAGAAGAGATTCATCCAGTGTTTTCAAAATAATTTGATCAGGCTGAAATAAGTGAAAACAAACACGATCTAACCCCAAGTAGTAGACAGGATTTGTAACATTAAATTGACCATGAAAACTACATTCATCCTAATTAACCCAACATGTTTCAGTAGTAGTTTTATATTGGGATGGAGAACATATATAAGAATTAGCATTAGAGTGACACAAAGAAATGTCTACAAGGGTCCAGTTAGAACTATCCGTACCCTGGGCTACCCATTGATGTGAAAGTTCAGGCAATAATAATGACCCATTAGACGGTAGGCCAATTGTAGCTAAACGATAAATAATAGCATCTTTGCCTGCCCATGGTATTAATGTTTGAATGGCACATTTTTCAAGTGAGCAGTCAGAAGAACTTCCCACCACAAAAGATGAGTCATCGCAAAGTCAGTCACAGATTTTGAAGCAGCACGACTCAACGAAGCAGGCCATCTACCTGACCATAAACTTTGCAACTGAAGTGTAAGATTGGTAGACAGATCAGCCTGAACCTGTGAACATAGCATTGCCCATGCAGTATCACGAGTAAAATTGTAAACTGAGTCGACCAGAGTGTGAAACTTATCAGAAATAATCTCAGTTGTATCTACCATAACATGAGTTTGATGCTGTTGAAGCTTAACAATATTAGTATTAATATCATATTGGGTATCCAGACCCGTAGAAGTATGAGAGGCTAAAGAAGCAAGTTTATATCTTAGAATTTCCGAATTAATTTGTGCAGCTGATCCCACGACACTACCATATGTACCTAACGCAGTAGCTAAATAATCTCGTCTAGGGCGATGGTGTGATCGAAGTGATACATTATACAACATGCTTTCATAAAACCACCACTGAAAAGCTCTTTCCTGTACTGATATGAATAGCGTACAATTGGAATATTGTGTGGAAACCAACCATTTATTTAATTGTAAGTGCCAGGTAACCAAACAATATGAAACATCATATGCTACTTGTGTAGCAGAGTCCAAACGAACTTGAATAGGGTCACCTTCCTGAAATGGAGGTGTGGTAGATTCTGGTATAGGCGTAGAGGGAGATACAGAAGCTATAGGAGTAGAAGGCTGTGCCATTTCATCAATTCTAACTATAAACTGTGGAATACCATTGTCTGTACATTGCCATTCACCTACAGAATCAGATGGGTTGGAAGTATTAACCAAAATAGTTGCAGGCATCACAACAGAATTAGAGTCCTGGACTTCTAGACTTCCACAGGTATTAAGATTATCCAGGTTAGCCATAGGGCGACTGTTAGAATTATGAAAAATGCCAGAAGTAGCGGATTGCAAATCAATACTGCATATCAAACAAATATTCTTATCAAGATACAGAAGTGCACCATATTCTGGAATCAGAAGATGGGTTTTATTAAGAAGCCATAGCTGAGCATAGTCAAATTTTGGAACACTAGCAATAAAAAGTGCAACAAATACTGGGGATGCAGAACTATGAGAAATATGATATATGGGACGGTTAGATCTAACACTATTACACTGAAAGTTAGACAATAAGGAAAAGATAAGGTCAATGCTGGTAGTAGGGTGTGAGACTAAATATATAGGTTTAAAAGGAGCAAGCACTTCATAAGAAGTGACAAGACGCTTCTGCAGATTATGATTATCTGGATGCCAAATGTTAGTAAAGGTATAGAGCAAACAAATCACTGTAACGCATCCCACCAAACATGTCCAAGATGCCATAGTCTAATTTGTAGATTATGAAAACCAACAAAATAATTAGTTATGATCAAACTGTAAATTAATGGCACCAAACTTCAAATATAACATGTAAAAATGTGGATAAAGAGATTGTTACAAGACGTTACTATTTATTATTAGTAAATAACATACAAAGTGAAAGCATCACACTAAGAAAACATGCAATACGTGCAGAAAGTAGTCTAGCCAAAGCTAGTTTTGAACATCCGGAAGGACCTTCTTTTTTTTTTTTTTCAAATGAAGCTTAGATGTAAAGGCGCCGATCATTCATAGTGAAAAGTAGAGTCTGGAACAGCCGTTCTAGAGTCTCAATCTCTTTGTACACTTTCTGAAAAACAAAGTAAATATAGAATAACAAAGTAAATATAGAGCCCTTAAACAATTTAAGCTGCATTGCATGCTTGTAGACATTTAAACCATCTGATTTTTGAATAAGATAAACTGAGGGTCCCACTTTGTCCACAATAAGATATGGACCTTCCCAGCAATCTTTAGGAAATTTCCTAGGGTTTTTTTGTCCTTGTTTAAGCATGCACACAGAATCTCCCACTTGGTATTCAGTGAGGTCAGATTTTTTATCAAAATCACTTTTACTTTTTAAGGCGGACACCACATCTGTGTGCAGTGCCTGTCCTTGTACAGTGGTGAGCCATAGAGAATGTTCTTTGGCCCATTCTTCATTGCATAATGCTACAGAGGTAGATATATCCATATGAAGCAAAAGGCGTTCCCATGAAGGCATACTGCGACCAAAAAGTACTTCATAAGGAGACATCTGAATATGCCTGTTAACTCTAGATCTCATCCAAGCAAGAACAAAAGGCAGTAAAATATCCCAATTTTTACCATTGGCATTACAGATTTTGCTTAGTTCCTTTTTTATCTGGCCATTCATCCTTTCAACCATGCCTCCACTTTGAGGGTGATAAGCAATATGGAAATCCCAAGGGAGATCTAACCAACTTGTGATCTCTTTCAGGATGGTATTGACAAATTCACCGCCATTATCTGAATCCATTTGTTTTGGAATCCCAAAGTGACAGAAAACATTTTGCACTAGGATTTTGGCAGTTGCGCCAGCTGTTTTGTTAGGGGTAGCAAAAGCTTCAATCCATCGACTAAAAGAGTCAACGACTACCAATATGTAGCGATTTTTACAGGCTGTCAATGGCCGTGTACCTACATAGTCAACCTGTAGTCTGTCCCAAGGTCCAGTAGGAGCATATCGCATTAGTGCTCCACGTGTTAGTTGTCTTGCTGGATCTTGGTGTGCACAAACAATACATCTGTCAATGTGATCTTGGATATCTCTTCTCATAGTAGGCCACCATCCCAGTTTAGACATCCTATCCATACATTCTTGTAATTTGGGATGTCCCCCTGCAATGGAACCATGTACCCAAGCCAGCAAACATTTTACCAAATGAGAGGGAATAACCCAGGCAGGACCATGTTCAGTGTATTTGACTAAAATGTCATGCAGAATTTTCAGTGTTTCTTTACCTAACTTATATGCCAGGTCATCAAAAAGAGGAGCGAGTACCAAATCGTACTCCTGATGTTCTCGAAGTACAGACCATTGTGTGCCATCATCGTCAGGGGCATACAACTGCACTGGTGCAAGTGGTGTATGATACAATACATCTTCCTCTTCCCATAGTGGAATATCAGGAAGACATGCAGCCTCTTTTGCAAATTTATCAGCAAGACTATTACCGTATGCCAAAGGTCCCTTAGATCTGTGTGCTTTTACCTTGACGAGTTTGATAAAGCCTACATGATCTTTTGACAAATCCTGTATGCGTTCCCATAAGCCTTTGTGCTGTACTATACTGCCATCAGTGGACTGCCATTTATTGTTGACCCAAAACGTAAGAAGAATCAAAGCTCCTCTGAAAACATACATAGAGTCAGTGACTACAAAGTGTGTACCACCTTTCCCAATTTTGTCTCGGATCAAAGTTAGTAGTGCAGCTAATTCAGCAAACTGTGCTCCTGCATTTTTACAAGCATACTGAAACCAATCAAGAATCGTTCTACCTTCAAGAAGTACACCTGCAAAACCTGTCATGCGCTTACCATCGATGACTGATGAACTAGCATCAATGTACCAAACAGGGTTATTTCCCACATCAGCAGGGCTGCCCTCTTTGAAAACAGAATGTGCTTTAGGAGCAATCATATGATGACATACATGATCCTGACCTTGAATAAGAACACCCAACACATGTATAGAGGGTTCCTTTAACGGTTCCACTGTAATGTGTTCAGTGAGCAGCGTAGTCATCCATCTCACCACACGTTCATTACGAATGTCACTTAAAGCCAAATTATGTTTTTTCAGCAAAAGCAGGAGATTATGATGTGAACGAATCACAATGTGCTGACCGCTGAGAAGATCTCTCAGTCTTTGTATGGTCCAGTATGTAGCTAGGGCAATTTTTTCACAAGGACCAAATTTCAATTCAGGTGATGTCATTTTGCGACTTAAGTATGCAATAGGCGCTAGTATATCACCATGGTATTGGGCCACTACTGCACCAAGTGTTGTATCAGACACACAAGAGTATAAATAAAATGGTTTGTCTGATGCTGGAGTGCCCAAAACGGGTGCACTAGCTAATGCAGATTTGAGGGAGGAAAATGTCTGTGTGTGTGAATCATTCCATTCAAATTTGTTTTGTTTCAGTAGGTCATATAATGGTTCTGCAAGCAAAGCATAATTAGCAACACATTCTCTGCAAAATCTTGTAAGCCCAAGAAACTGCTGTAAAGATTTCACATCTACAGGTCTTGGTAGGTAAAGAATATGTTTAACCCTATCCTCAAGAATACTTCTGCCTGTTGGACCAAGTTCCAATCCGAGGTAGTTAACCTTCTGTTAGACCAACTGACACTTGTCAGGGTAAAGTTTCAAGCCATGCTTTTTAAGGGATTCCAAAACCTTTTTTAACAGTTTAATGTTACTCTCTCTGGAATCATTTGCTATTAACAAGTCATCAACATACTGAACAATTTTGTTATGCAAATTATGAGACTTTAGAGCTTGTGCTAACATGCTGTGAAAAATTGCAGGGCTATCACAGTAACCTTGAGGAAGAACTGTCCAGCAATACTGTTTAGACTGAAAAGAAAATGCAGTACGATACTGAGTTTCAGGAGTGACTTGTACACTATAAAACCCATTTGCAAGATCTAACACTGTGTAATACTGCATTTCAGGAGTTAATTTAGCAATCGGTTCAGGGTAAGAGGCCACAACAGGTGCTGTTCTAAAAACTGTCTCATTTAGTCGTCTGTAGTCAATGGTTAAACACCAAGTGATGTCTTTTTTACGAATAGGCCACACAGGACTCGAACCTCCAGTTTGGCATGGTCGAATTAACCCACGCTGTAGCAATTGGTCAATGATAACTTCTAAATCCTTTTCTGCCTCACGTGGAATTGGATACTGTTTAACATATGGGTGGTGTGAACCATCCAAAGAAACCATTAATTGTGATTTACCACAATCTAGACTATCTTTGGCCCATACATCGGCATATTCATGCCACCAAGATTCTGTATCCACAGGAGGGTGTTTGATTTTAATACCCTCATGTGGATAGACAACATGCACAGGAGGCAAATTGGAGCCTAAACCGATCCGAGTATGCTCAGAAGGGCTAGTACTCCCCTCAATATTCCAAAGCATGTGATTCATTAAATCAATGATAAACCCAAACTTTACAATATCTGGAGCTCCCAACAGAGATAACGCATCTTTTTCCAAAAACATATCAGAACGTATAGTCTTAGAGCCAATCTTCAATGTCCTAGGTTCAACATACACTGTTTTTGGCATGCCAGTAACCCCCACAATGCAAGCAGTAGTAAATTTGCCAGTTTTTGGTGTACCAGATATTAGTGTAGCAGCTGCCCCTGTATCGATTAGAGTGTTAATTTTCTCCCCATCTACCAACATAGTACACATTGGTCGTACCCATTTATCTAGATCCAGAGGCCAGTCGAGACAAAGAGGAGAGGAGAAAACACATTCCTAGCAGGAGGAGAGGGGTGGAAGGGAAGTTGTTAGAGTTGCAACAGGCGTTAAATTAGCTTGCTCTACTTGTTTTCTAAGTAGCTCAACAGAATGTTGTAACGCTTTCTGAGATGCAATAATATCCCTCAAGGGAATCCACTCACCATCTTTTCCTATGCCACGTCTTGTAGTATTAAATCTACCTCTAAAACCACCACGTCCACGGTACTGTGGACCTTCTGTCTGCCAAGTATTAGAGGCATTATTTAATTGCTGTCCATCTCTCCAAGATCTTTGAGCCTGATATGTTATTTCAGAAATCGGAGAGGGTTTAGAATATCTATCCATTTCAACTTGCAAACGGTCAAGCCATGAATTAAAGTCAACATTCCTCAGGTCACCGTAACAGATGGTCATAACATGAGAAATGTTACTTGGTACAAGAGTGAAAATTAACTCCCGCACTGCTGGATCCAATTTAAGGTCAGCTTGTATTTCAGAACGTTTTTCTGAAGAAGTAGCCCCATTAGTAAGAGCAGCAAGGAAAACAATTACTCTGTTAGCAGTTTCTGTGATAGACTCATTAGGAAGTGAGATAAAAGCTTTGTTAATCTGGAACGGACTAGACAAATGAAATAGTTTATGGCAACACCGTTCTAACAGCTGAGAAAAAGTTTGTGCAAAACCTTCTATGACAGCTGAACAGGATCCCAGACCTTTCAGAAAAATCTCTATTAGTTGTGAATCCGAAGAACCCCAGCGAAGGAGTTTTCCGATCCAATGTGTGAATCTATTGAAATCCTCAATAGTACCCTTATTTACAGGAGCTTGCCCTATTTCAGATAAGACAGCCCTGGCTTCTGTCGCTTTCACAGAAGAAGGTGCTGTCATGTGTACATTAACAGGATCAGAAATAACAATATGTCGTTTAGTTTTAGCCTCTTTAAGGTCACTTTGCAGTTGTTTGTTAGCAGTCTTAAGGTCTTGTGTAGTATCATGCAATATGCTAGTAGTCTTTTCCTGTTTTTTAGTAGTAGCCTTAAGTTTGTCATTTACCCGTTGTAACTCGTCATTGTCAAGCCTAAAACGTTCAAGGTTAGTTTTAGTCTCAGTTAATAGTCGTGCAGCCTCAGACAACTCTGCTTCTAAGTCTCGTCTCTGCTGGTGTTCTTGTGAAAATGATTGTTTTACATTATGTAAAGTCATTTCCATATCATTATATTCTTTTTCTATTCTAGCATGATGTGCAGAAATTTCCTTCAATTTGTCATCTGATAACACTTTGTTAGCCTCTAATTGAGGACCACGTGTTATAGGATTACAAGGAACAAGATTAGTTTTAGAAAATTCAATTGGCAATTCTGGATACAAATGTGTATACGTGGGAGGAGCAGAGGGGACAGAAATTGTTTGTGAAGGAAACTCAATATTTTCATTTTTATGCTCCATCCACATAGCAATGTCGTCTTCATTAATTAAAGCAGAAGGAAGATCGACTGACAAGGTGGCAATCTGATACCATTTGTTTTCATGAGCAACAGGGGATTTTTTAAATATAGCACTTCCCCGAGCCTTACCTCCTAGTTTTAAAGAAGGACAGTGCTTAGTACGCAGGCATTGTAAGGTGTCTACAGCTTGATCAAGGATTATATTTTTGGATTCTAAATTATGAACTTTATCTTGTAAGAATCCAGCAGTGTGAGCTGCATTTTGTGCCTGGGTGCGGGAATCTTCTAATTGTACATGCAGCGTATCAATAAGAGAAGCTTGCAGATTAAAACTAACTTGCAACTGTTCAATCATTTGGAGGGACATCATTAGCATATCTAGTAAAGCTTGCAAACTTCTACCCTTTTTTACTTTGTCATCTTTAAGCTGCATTATTGAGGGTAATACTTGAAAAATGTCCTCTAGAAACAGTGCATCACTTATATTTTCGCCCAACTTAAATGGACCTCCATATTTTTTAATCCAACATTTTATATATTCTTGAAACACAGAAGGGAAAGAAAACAAAACAGGGGAATTAACGGATCTCTGTTCAGTATTTAAATCAATAGGGTCACATGATCTAGATTCAAGATTACCTATCCTATTTGGAAACTTAAAGAAAGACATACTTACAAATCGAGGATCCTTCCAACAACTGAGTACACCGTGTTCTCCACTGCAAAAGACACGACTAAACCACCCAAGGACGAGGCCCCCAGAATGTCGGTTTTCGGTGATCCTTCAATATTGATAGTTATGGCTCGCTTCAGGTATGATGTGGACCTTCACCGACAAAAGGTCACTCCGGGTCATTCTAAGCTTAGTGTGTCTTTATGCAATCTATAGCTGTATACGGAGCAGACCCTTCCGTTCCCAAATTACTTATAAATACTGTTTTCCTTAACCATTCTAGATGATAACTTGACTATCACTAAAATAATCCAGTGTCTGAAGACCCAAAAGGCACTGTAATAATATTGTAATAAATGAAACAATGACTCAAATAAATATAAGATAAAAGTGTATTGAATGAATGTAACAGAATGCAAAATAGTCAGTAAATAATTAATCTTACCAAATGTATTAGTGGCTACAGCATATGTCCCTGTATACCTTTCAGATGTGTGGTGACAGCAGGCAGAGTAAGAGTAGATGGATGAATGAATGAATGGTGAATGAATGACAACGTCACACTCTTTCTCCTTCAGTTAAATAGCCATTTTGTCCTCCATAAAGCAGCCCCCACCTGTGTAATACTCCCAAAAAGGTATTCTAACTTGTTGCAAGATGTAATGTATTGAATATCTAAGTTTGGGATATACCCTAGATGGCTCTGCCATCTAATTAAGTGAAGTGTTTTGTATACATTTGACTGACAACACATGTGTTTGTTCTAATTTAACTTCAACCTTTTAGCTGTTAACCTTGTGGAAATGTCATTGAAAATTTAACTTTTTCAAATCTAAGCAAAAAGGCCTGCAATATTTCATACACCTATGTTATACAGCTAAATGTACATTCATATTAGATATATATATATGCACCCAGGGCCGGCCTTAGGGGTGTGCGAGCTGTGCGACCGCACAGGGCGCCATGGAACAGGGGGCGCCCTGTGGCCGACACAGCTCACTCATGGCCGGAGTGCAGGGGAGCTAAAAAAGGGACCTGGCTGGAGGATTAATTATTCTCCACCTGGGTCTATTTAAAAAAAAAAAAAAAAATCGCGGCAGAGGGGGCGGGGTTTACCGAGCGGCGGAGGCGGGGCTTATCGAGAGGCGGAGACGGGGCTAATACCTCCCGAAGCCCCCGCTGTACAGGAAGAGGGAAAGATGCTTCCCCATCAGCCAACTGCATCCACTGGAAAGAGGTAAGTGTGTGTGTGTGACTGTTTGCCTGTTTGTGTGACTGTCTGTGTGTGTGTGACTGTTTGCCTGTTTGTGTGACTGTCTGTGTGTGTGTGTGACTGTCTGTGTGACTGCCTGCCTGTGTGCGTGTGACTGTCTGTGTGTGTGTGTGTGTGTGTGACTGTCTGTGTGACTGCCTGTCCTTGTGTGTGTGTGTGTGACTGTCTGTCTCTGTGTGTGTGTGTGACTGTCTCTGTGTGTGACTGCCTGCCTGTGTGTGACTGTCTGTGTGTGTGACTGTCTGTCTGTGTGACTGCCCATGTATGTGACTGCCTGTGTGTGTGTGTGACTGTCTGTCTGTGTGACTGTCTGTCTGTGTGACTGCCCGTGTGTGTGACTGCCCGTGTGTGTGACTGCCCGTGTGTGTGACTGCCTGTGTGTGTGAGACTGTCTGTCTGTGTGACTGTCTGTGTGTGTGACTGCCTGTGTGTGTGACTGCCTGTATGTGACTGCCTGCCTGCCTGTGTGTGTCTGTCTGTAACTATCTGTCTGTGTGTGACTGCCTGCCTGTGTGTGTGACTTTCTATCTGTGTGACTGCCTGCCTGTGTGTGTGACTTTCTATCTGTGTGACTGCCTGCCTGTGTGTGTATAACTGTCTATGTGTGTGTTACTGTGTGTCTGTGTGTGTGTGTGTGACTGCCTATGTGACTGTCTGTCTGTGTGTGTCGCTGTAGCTGTGCCATTGTTTGTGCCTGTGCCTGTATGTGTGACTGCCTTTAACTGAGTGTGTGTGTACATGCCTGTAACCGAGTTTAAATTTCCCCCACCCCTTCCTGTCAAGGCCGCACTTTGACTGACAGACGCTCACTCACCGACAGACGCACACTCACTGACAGACACACACTCTCATATACACTGACAAACAATGACATACACACATACACTATTACTTGGACACACACTGACAGATGCACACTCTCACTGACAGACGCAAGCACTCACTGAAAGACGCACGACTCCACTGACCGACACATACACACTGACTGACACACACTCACTGACCGACACACACTCACTGACCGACACATACACACTCACTGACCTACACACTCACTGACCGACACATACACACTCACTGACGACACATACACACTCCCTGACTGACACATACACACTCACTGACTGACACATACACTCACTGACCAACACACACATTCACTCACAGACACACACAATTACACACTTACAGACACACACACACACACACACACACACACATTCACTTCAAAATAAACACTCACAGACACACACACAGACATTTCCACTAACACTCACAAACTAATATTTTTTACATTTATTTTAAATCCACCCAGCCTCCCTGGGAAAGCTGGAGTGGATTTCTTACCAGCAGTCCAGTGTGGCTGCTGGGCAGGCAGGCAGGGGGCGCACAGGCTGAGTAAGCAGCGCTTAGTGATGCCGGGAGCCGGACTGACGTCATATTCTGGCTCCCGGCTTCATTAAGCGGCGCAGAGAAAGCTGAGCAGGAAGAGCTCAGGTGAGTATGCTCCTTCGCTGCCCGCTGCCAGCCTTGGGGGGGCTCAAAAGTGGCCAGCCGGTCAGCTCTTGAGCCCCCCAGGATGCGAGGCAAGCAAGGGATCTGCCTGGGGGTTTGGAGGAATGCTTTTTTTTGCCGCCCCCTGCAAAGTGGCGCCCAAGGCAGATGCCTTGTTTGCTTCGTGATACACACGTCCCCGGTGCCTGTGTGTGTTACTGTATTCAGGCAACTTGGTGGGAGGTGGGGGGGGCGCCGTGAAGACTTTTTGCACAGGGCGCCTAATTGCCTAAGGCCGGCCCTGTATGCACCATACCATATAATACATACATATATTGCAAACTACACATTAAATAATGATCAACACTCCACAAGACATCCTTACTGTAATCTGCTACCAAGTCTTAAAGGGGTATTGTTCCTAAAAGTCATAATATGTCCCCGGATGGCCCTTAAAGGGCCAGTAGCAGCAATATAAAATATCACATGCCCAAATATTGCATTAAAAGTACAAATTTACCAGGGGCCATAGTCAGCAGGTACGAGGCAGGCAGCCAGGCCTCTCCAAGGTCCAGTGGCGAGGCGGATTCCGCCACAGGGTGCTTCTCTGTATTATGTGTATTTTCGGGGGGGGTTGTGTTCGACTTTCTGTGTCTGGGAGATAATTAGTTTAACCAACAGTTGATAATGATCTCCTAAACACAAAGATGCGTAGGCTGGCTTATGTTACTTTGATTGGAGACCCCTGCTGGGGGTCTGTGTATAAATTCAGTGTACCTTGCCTTAATAAAACAATTCTTCTTCACCCATCACTACGTCTCGACTAGTGTTTGGGTAAGATAGTGGTATCCTTAGCAGGAGGGTATTATCACTCTGAAGCTATTCACAACTGGGAAGGGACTACCTATGCCGAAAGAAACCCACCTTCTCGAGGGTATACTGTCACAACCGCCACACAATCCGAGACAGTTACCCTTGGGAACAGCCCGTTCAATTTGTCCACTATTTGGCACTATCCTCCTGATTTAGACACCGAATGTCTGGATACTTTGTTTAACCATTCACATTGTTGTATATGTGTATACTTTATTTGTTGTTTTTGACACTATGACCATAGAAACATAGAATGTGGCGGCAGATAATGAACCATTCATCCAATTTTCTAAATACTTTCATTAGTCACTTGCCTTATCTTATAACTAGGATAGCTTTATGCCTTTCCCACGCATGCTTAAACTCCTTTACTGTGTTAACCTCTACCACTTCAGCTGGAAGGCTGTTATATGCATCCACTACCCTCTCAGTAATGTTATACTTGCTGATATTATTTTTAAACCTTTGCCCCTCTAATGTAAAACTTTATTTATGTGAAGGACCGCCTGGCACCCCAACTGGGTTCCTCCGCCAATCGTTGCTTCCTAGTAGCCTGGAGTACTATAAGCACTGCACCAGACACCATAAGCACCGTAGCCCCTTAGCAGCCGTAGCTTGGCTGGGGTCTCGCTCTAATCCACCCACCCTGGACCCAAGCCCAGGATCCAGCTTCCAGTGGGTGGACCTCATGGGCGTAGGAACCGGGGAGGATGGGGGGACGCATCCCCCCCAGCAAATCATGCGGGAGGGACAGGGGGGAACAGGGTATAGAGAAATCCCCCCCCCCCGCTCCGCCGGCCGCTGGTGGCTCCATCAGGGAACCGCACGCACTGCAGACTGGGAAGGGGAGTACCTCCCCTTCCGCACAGGAGCGCCGGGTGTCACGTGACGTACAGAGGTCCCCCTGCTATGTCAGGTAAAAGGGGGGGACAACAGTTTGTAGGGGGGAGACCAGAGCCGGTCACCTCTGAAAAGAAAAAAAAACAGCTGCCTGAGCATTTTTAGTGTTAATTAATGGAAGGGTTAAAGAAGGGGTGAGGGGGGAGGAAGAAAAATTTATGTAAGCGCTTAGGGGGGCTTCTAATATGGATGGGAGGAAGAAAAATATTTGGAAGGGTTTTCTACTAATATGGATGGGAGGAGGGGGAAGGTAGAAAAATAATTGGAATGGTTTAGGGGGGCTTCTAATATGGATGAGAGGAGGTAAAAAAATAATTGGAAGGGGTTGGAGGTGCTTCTAATATGGATGGGGAGAGGGGTAGGTAGAAACGTAATTGGAAGGGTTTAGGGGGGCTACTCATATGGATGGGAGGAGGGGGAAGGTAGAAAAATAATTGAAAGGGGTTAGGGGAGTACTAATATGAATGGAAGGGGTAGGGTGGGTTCTAATATGCATGTAAGGGGTAGGGGGGTACTAATATGCATGTAAGGGGTAGGGGGGTTAATATGCATGGAAGGGGTAGGTGGGGTTCTTATGTGCATGGAAAGGGTAGGGGTGGTTCTAATATTCATGGAAGGGGTAAGGGTGGTTCTAATATAAATGGAAGGGGTAGAGATGGGTAGTAAAATGTATGGAATGCACTTCTGAAAGTGTCACTGAATGGCAGTTAGGAAATGTGGTCATCCTAAGTCAGGGGCAGTATTACACAATCTGTATATGTATAAAAAATATATAAAAAGTAATCTGCAAAGTACAAAATGTTTGTGTCAAATGTCGTGCTAAAAAAATAAGCTAGGAATGTGCATTTTTTTTTTAAATACTTTTTAGAATAATGATACAGACATTTTATTTCTTACATTTGTGATGATTCTTTTTTCCCCTCTATTTTCAAGGGACACTATAGTCACCAGAACCACAACAGCTAAACGTATTAGTTCTGGTGTCTATAGCATGTAAAAAGGCAGTATTTACATTACTGCTGAGGAATACCTCTAGTGGACACTCAGATGGCCACTAGAGGTGCTTCCTAGTCGAGACATGAATGCCGCCCTATGAAGT
This sequence comes from Pelobates cultripes, assembly GCA_933207985.1. Classification (NCBI taxonomy): domain Eukaryota; kingdom Metazoa; phylum Chordata; class Amphibia; order Anura; family Pelobatidae; genus Pelobates; species Pelobates cultripes. The sequence goes on from OW240914.1 coordinate 260,949,745, forward strand.
ATCTGCGCATGTGCGGCAAAGCTGCGCACGCGCACCAGGGAGCAATGACGCTTCTGAATAGAAGTGTTTTATTGCTTCCTGCTCGCACCCTCCTATTTCGTCATTTTGAGGATCCTGAAGCTGTATATGGGTAAGTAAATCCCCTTCCCTGTAGTGACCCTTTAATGTTATTATTTTATCATTTATATAGCGCAAGCAAATTCCGTAGCACTGTACAATGGGATAAACAACTCCTAGTTTGCAGAATAAAAATATACACGGTGAGTAAAAATGATATCCCCCCCAGATTTTTGGAGGTTCCTACGCCCATGGTGGACCTCTCCTACTCCAGAGAGTTTAGCAGGTATAGCTGTGTAGCTCTTACAAGAGCTAGTGATTATACTCAATATAGCAATCAGAAGCAGGTATAGCTGTTACCTACAATCACGAAACGAGGCTGCATGTTGATGGTGAAGTGAACTGGTTTTAATGGGACCACGCTTGATCTTTTATGACAATCCCCATGCAAGCGGCACTCCCCCTGGACCTGAGAGTAAACCACAGTAGAAACAAATACAACATCACATTGGTTTTCAGATCCAGGACACTCCCATACAAACTAGGTCAATCCCTCCTCTGTACTTGGGAGATAATTGAGTCAAGTACTGTATTTATTGTATTTTTGTAGTTATATCCCCTGATAGCCCCTATCTGGGTGAACAACATATCCAAAAGTCTCCCAGATCAGTTCAGGAGTTCAGGAATTTCCTGGAAGTCATAGTTATGGCCGACCGCACGCATGGTCCCATGCCCAAAACAGTTTCATAGAATCGCGGCTAAGTGCCGCTGGGGACCGACTGGGAACCATAAAGTTTTAATGCCGAAAATAGTTCCAGGGCATTCGCGGCTAAGTCCCCCTGAAGTCTATTCGTGGTTTTGGTCCCTGCAAACAGCCGCCAGTGAGCTAGCATTCGGTTCTATAGAAAGTGCCGTACCAGGGGTAATAAAATCTGGGTCTTTACAGTCGCTGACCTAGCCCATAGTCTTTTGGCAGGAGGCTGGCAAGCAGGCCTCTCCAAAAGCCCATGGAGAGGTTCTGGTCACCACAATGTATTTAAATGTTTCCAGACACCAGCTGATTTAGTATGAGAGAAGAGAGAGAGTTGTATTTCATATCTATCTATAGTTTTACTGACTACTGGTATTACACCTTGTCATGGGTAATAGGATCTCCTAGTGACCCGTGGTCACCACTTCTCTAATCCTTCACTGGTCCTGTATTCAGCTACAGCATACAGTGATTATAGCCCTCTGGATCATTGTAAAATCCCCCAATATAGTGGACAAGACCACTTGTATTCTGTAAAAGAAGAGAAATTTTTATTTCGGGGACAACCACATGTATTTATCCCCCTACAAACCAAACCCTGGTGTCTTGGACTAAATTAGGTCAAGACATGATAATTAATTTTGGTGCTGGACACCAAGACACATTTCTCAATGCCTTTTATATAAGCTTATTAAACACAATGGATTTCATTCAGTTCAACATTTTAAAATTAACTGAGCACACAAGTCACGGCTTCTGTGACATACCTATACTTATAGGCCATTATATTTAGACTGCAGGACAGCTACCTAAAGCTATTTAGTGTAATGAGTGTCTGTAACTGTGTGTGAGACAGGATAGCAGTATGTAGTACTATAGTAGCCTCTAGTGGTGCCTTCGGAAAATAACAATCCAGCCTTTTAACAAAAGGAGTGATAAATGATTTCTGTACTAAGATTTTTATCATTTTTGCACCTTTACTAATCAATGAGCGTTTATTATTATTATTTATAATAATATACACTACAAATAATATACACTACATACTGCTATCCTCTCTTTTTCCAATTCCAGTTATAGAATAAATTGTGATACTATATGAATAAATAGCAAACTGATACTTAACACATTTCAAATTGGGTTTTAAAAAAAAAAATTATCAAAAGTTATGTTGTAGAGAACACCAGCATTTATTTTTCCATCTTATTTTGTTGTTGAAACCGATGGGAGGAAGTACCGTTGTGAGGGCTGGCGCCAGGAGTAATAATTTACAAACTGACCAATGATTCCGTGTTTGCCCCTCCCCCCGTGTTCTCATAGGAGAGTCTGTAAGGCTTTCGTGTTGAGCGCCAAGAGGACAATGAGTGGGCGTGACTTCACACCCTAACCACGCCCTCTATCACTCTGCCTACTTGTTGTGCAGTTCCCCATCAGGTCGTAATCACGCTATATAAAGCCTTGCTCGGCGCTCAAGTTTTTCATTCGTCTGTGATCGTCATAGAAGAGAACCATGTCTGGCAGAGGTAAAGGCGGAAAGGGTCTTGGGAAAGGCGGTGCTAAGCGGCACAGGAAGGTCCTGCGTGACAACATCCAGGGCATTACCAAGCCTGCAATCCGCCGCCTGGCTCGCAGAGGAGGAGTGAAACGTATCTCCGGCCTCATCTACGAAGAGACTCGCGGGGTGCTGAAGGTCTTCCTGGAGAATGTTATCCGGGACGCCGTCACCTACACCGAGCATGCCAAGAGGAAGACTGTGACCGCCATGGACGTAGTCTATGCTCTCAAACGCCAGGGCCGCACTCTCTATGGCTTCGGAGGGTAAAACCCTGACTCGGCTTACCGCACACCCTACTAACCCAAAGGCCCTTTTAAGGGCCACCCACTATATCCTAATAGAGCTGTGTCTGTCACTGCCTGCGTTGGACGCTCTGTGTGTTAGTTAATGCCGGCTTCCCTTCTCTTTGTTACACTGGCGTTCACTGTGGCCGGGTTAATATTAAACTCTAGCTTATTACTGGCTCTAAGAGCCGTCATGTTAACCAGTTGTAATAAACCCCAAGACTTTATAAAGAAACCTTTCACCCCAGCAGTGTGGTGTGCAGGTCCTCCGTGCTCTAAGACAGAACTCGGGGGAAAGAAAACACTGAATGCGGCCTATTGTCGCCATCTAGTGGCTATTTGTGGAATTTCCCCTGTGAATCTCAGCCACAGAGAAGCGCGACTTCCATGTGATTAGTTATTGTTCCCTGAGGACCGGTCTCCTGACTATGGGGACATAGCATTGGCCAGATCAAGGAGCGGTTTGTCTTTTCTACATCCTACTCCCACCACAGCTATAAATGCACTACACGAATTAGTTGCTAAACCTCCAAGGTGGCTCCTTGGGACCCACAAGTTCCATTCACTTGTCCGTAATTCCAGTAATGCGGAATGGAGCAGGTTTTCTAAAGACGGATTTCAGTTAAAAATCCAGCTAGAAAGCGAAAGCAATTCAAACTAGTGATACAAAACAGTTTGTATAATGTGTGAGATTCACTAAACCGTGAATACTGAGAGCAGTAGATACGAGCGGATTTATCAGGACTAGAGCTCTGACAGACAGTGTGGGTGGCTCTTATAAGAGCCTTTGGGTTTATAGTAAAGTAGAAGAATGCGATTACTTGGCGCTGGTGTACTTGGTAACAGCCTTGGTGCCCTCGGACACGGCGTGCTTTGCCAGCTCTCCGGGTAGCAGCAGGCGCACGGCGGTCTGGATCTCCCGGGAGGTGATGGTAGAGCGCTTGTTGTAGTGAGCCAGGCGAGAGGCTTCTCCTGCGATGCGCTCAAAGATGTCATTGACAAAGGAGTTCATGATCCCCATGGCCTTGGAGGAGATACCGGTGTCGGGGTGGACCTGCTTCAGCACCTTGTACACGTAGATGGCATAGCTCTCCTTCCTGGTCTTCCTACGCTTCTTACCATCTTTCTTCTGGGACTTGGTCACGGCTTTCTTAGAGCCTTTCTTGGCGGCTGGTGCAGACTTGGCTGGATCAGGCATGATCTATGCTGCTTGTTGTAAATACTATGTCACTTTGCGCGCTCCGGCAGCTCTATTTATAGGCAAACCATGCAAATTAAGCCCTTCCGCTTCCCGTGATGGGATTGGTCACTGCAGACAGGTGACATAACGATGTCATAGTTTCAGCAATTGATTGGTTCCCTGTATAACGTGTCTCTAATAGGCTGCTTGTAAAGCCATCCAATCACAGAGCAGAGTGTGTCTATAAATAACCCCGTATGAGGGGGGGATGTTTTGTTATTATCAGCGATATTCTTGAACCAGCATGTCTGGCCGCGGAAAACAAGGAGGAAAGACCCGTGCAAAGGCGAAGACTCGCTCATCCCGAGCTGGCCTTCAGTTCCCAGTCGGCAGAGTCCATCGTCTGTTGAGGAAGGGGAATTATGCAGAGCGTGTGGGAGCCGGTGCCCCCGTCTATCTGGCTGCAGTGCTGGAGTATCTGACCGCTGAGATCCTGGAACTGGCAGGGAATGCCGCTAGAGACAACAAGAAAACCCGCATCATTCCCCGCCATCTCCAGCTCGCTGTCCGTAACGACGAAGAGCTCAACAAACTGCTGGGAGGAGTGACTATCGCCCAGGGAGGTGTCCTGCCCAACATCCAGGCTGTGCTGCTGCCCAAGAAGACCGAGAGCCACAAGTCAACCAAGAGCAAGTAAATCATCGGACACCGATTCTTCATACCCAAAGGCTCTTTTAAGAGCCACCCACTATTTCCGAACTGAGCTGAATGATATTACCACCGACTCTGCACCGTTAAAAAAAATATATACATCGACTCTGTACTAAAAATATACCAGTCTCATGTTAGGTTCAACCACTAAATGTTAACAAACTAAAAACGAGGGGTATTTCATAGTGGATTTCTTTTTTTTTTTTTAGCAAAAGTGAATAACTAAGTCAGCTATTGCTTCTGTTCGCGTAACTGAAAGCACTCATGGCAGTTCCTGTGTTTAGGATTATATTCACAGGTGTAAAAGGGCTACGTGGAGGGGAAGGATTTAGGCTCATTCGAGTGCAGATTTGGTGGCTCTTAAAAGAGCCTTTGTGGTGTTTGTGTGAGCAGTTTAAAAGCTTAAGCTCTCTCTCCTCGGATCCTACGGGCCAGCTGGATGTCTTTGGGCATGATGGTGACCCTCTTGGCGTGGATGGCACACAAGTTGGTATCCTCAAAGAGACCCACCAGGTAAGCCTCGCTAGCCTCTTGCAGAGCCATGACAGCAGAGCTCTGGAAGCGCAGATCAGTCTTGAAATCCTGAGCGATCTCCCGGACAAGGCGCTGGAAGGGCAGCTTGCGGATGAGCAGCTCGGTGGACTTCTGATAACGACGGATCTCCCGGAGAGCCACAGTTCCCGGCCGGTAACGGTGAGGCTTCTTCACTCCGCCGGTAGCTGGGGCGCTCTTCCTGGCAGCTTTGGTGGCTAGCTGCTTGCGGGGAGCCTTGCCACCAGTGGATTTACGGGCGGTCTGCTTAGTTCTGGCCATCTCTTCGCGATCACAGAAATTAAAAATCGAATGAAAAACAAAGAGCCGCAGCCTTCTATTTATAGGCCGCTGGACGCATTCTGATTGATTGGCCCGTTCTCTGTACTCATTCTGATTGGCCCGTTCTCTATACGCATTCTGATTGGACGAGAAAATTAACCGTTTCCGAGTTCAAACTGGGCGCCAAAATGTCCATCCTCACAGATTATAGAGACGGAACTAGATCTGCTTTTATATAACTGGTATTATTGGTGTTCTACCCGCTGCAGCGATTCATTAAGCTATTCCACGAACAGGGAGGAGGGAGACCAAAGCGGACTCCCTGACATATCATCAGTCCCACTCCTGCGTGTTTGTAGATTTGTCAGTGGGCGTTTATTAGGGTCCGGTCACTCTGTTTATGGCTCTTACAGCTTTGCGTTTCAACATGAAGTGACTCCTTACAATAGGCCGCTAGATGGCGACAATGCATTAAATATGCCATTGGAATACACCGTTGCTTGGGTGAATGTATTTTTAATACAAGTCTCCAAACTGAAACGGGGAGCATCTAATCCCTTTCAGAACACCGTCACAGATTGCAATGGCACCAACAGCTTGATAAATACTCCTAAATCTGTATTGTAGGCAGTAGATGTGTTTACAAAACCAAACCTATTTTGTACTGGCAGCGATAGCTGAACAATCTAAAGTGGAACGTCCGAGCATTCCATTCCTAATCTAAACGAATATCCCCTTCCTCAACATACAGCGTGTAAAAGCTAATACACTCAAAACCCACGATTCCCTGTGCTCATAGCTCTGAAAGGACAAGTTGGTGGCTCTTAGAAGAGCCTTTGGGATTTAAAAAAAAAACAAACAAAAAAACACGTGTTCTTATTTCTTCTTGGGAGCTGCCTTTTTAGCTTTTGCTGGACTCTTGGCGGCTTTGGGCTTGGCTGCCTTTTTAGCCGGGCTCTTCACTGCCTTCTTGGGCTTGGCGACTTTGACTTTCCTGGGGCTCTTGGTGGCTTTTTTAGCCGAGACGGCAGGCTTCTTGGCCTTCTTCGGGCTCTTTGCGGCCACCTTTTTAGCTTTAGCCGGAGACTTGGTGGCTTTCTTTGGAGCGGGCTTCTTTACTTTAGCCGATTCCTTCTTGGGCTTAGCAGCCTTGTCCTTGCTCTCCGCCTGCTTCTTGTTGAGCTTGAAAGAGCCAGAGGCTCCGCTCCCTTTGACCTGGACGAGAGTCTCTTTGGTCACCAAGCCCTTGAGAGCCAGCTTGAGGCGGCTGTTATTCTTCTCCACATCGTAACCAGCGGCGGTCAAAGACTTCTTCAGGGCTGCCAGGGAAACACCGCTGCGCTCTTTAGAGGCAGACACAGCTTTAACAATGAGCTCGGACACGCTGGGACCGGACGGCTTGGCGACTTTCTTGGCGCTGGATGTCTTCTTAGGCTGCTTCTTCTTAGAATCGATTTCAACCGCAGGTGCGGCAGCGGGAGCAGTTTCAGCCATTTCGCTTTTTCTCTGAGATCAGACGGTAATAAGAATTAAACCTTGGCCTGTGCCAGTCTCTCTTATATAGCTCAAGCTGACACCCGATTGGCTGTTCAGCACCATTTCTGATTGGCTCAAACTGACAGACGCAGCTCCCCGCACTCTCTCCCATCTCCTGCTTCACGTCGCTCTCTGCTCTGGCTCTGTGTTTCCTGCTCTGTAAAACTTATGTTTTATGTTCAATGTGGCCACTAAAATCGGCGCATTCTCCCCTGAAATGCACGAAGACACCTCATTTGACCTTCCATAGGAATTGCTTGGCTGCTGCCTGCTAAGAGAACACAATTCACTCAGTGAAAGTTTGTAGAAACCAAATGGAGTCAGCTCGATTCATTTCAGACCTCTGACTTTATATACATTTAAAATACAATACGGTAAATGTTTTACCGCTCAATGTCATGCAAGATAAAGAAGACCCCCCTGAGGATGTAATATGAGGATTAAAGTGTTAAGAAGACCAGAGCAGGATAATGTGTTTCTCTTACTCTTTCACACAGTTAACACAGGCAGCAGTGATTCTTGCTGGTGCTATCTCCTACTACCTTCATACTTATTTAGTTGTCTGTTCCAGTTGTGAATAATAAATTACATTTGTATGTCTATTAGATAACACTAATCGTGTTCATCAGTTGTAATTCATTTGGTTGTTAGAATGGTTTCAACCTAGAGATATAAAATGAGTAACAGGGAGCAGTGTAGCTGAAAGAGGACAGACAGCAACAATCTGTCTCTTGCCTTTTATTTTAAGGAGGCCAGTAATAAGCCCCAAACCCAAAGTGTTCCTATTTAACAATGATTATTTTTTGGTTAGCCATTGCTTCTTTCGAATTAAACATCACTCCTTATCTCTCTTTTTATCAATCTCTTGAGCTTTTCACCTTGGACAGATTTATTTTTTTGTCTTATGATTGTATATGCTAATTTGTTTAATCTCAGATGGTCAGCTACTTGTCTCTTCTCTGTAAACTTCATACACATTCAGTCCCCCCATTAGATTTGTAGCTTCCATAAATGTAGGATTTCTTAGGGAGCCACAGAAGGATAATGGTTATTAGAATTTACAGTGTTAAGGCAGCAAGTTTCTCAGATTGGATGAGATTACTCATTCTAAAATAAATATATATATATATATATACCGGTATATAAAATGTAACAGGGGCAGAAATGGAACCCTGATCAACATCTTGGAGGGCAGTTAGGCTCCCCAATACACCACCAATGACGCTTCAATGAAATAAGGAATGTAATGCAATCATGTTTCATATAGTACAAGTAAATATAAACGCTCTTAAATTAATCGCATGAACAAATATTTTTGTGATGCCAACTTTACACTTAAAATTATTATATAAAATTATATATAAAATTAAAAGTTATGTGCTCTCTGAATTCTTTAAACAAGATTTTAATTCAGAGAAACAATGGGTTGTAGTTCAGATACAGCTAGTGGAGTTTGAGATGCCTGCAGTAAGGGATGTCACATTTTCCTGCAAAACAAGCCGATGATCAATTGAAGTGTAGGATAAGAGCATAAGACTGAACATAACTAAAAAAAGGTCAGCACTACCACTTGGGCAGAATCAAGCTTTTCTCCGAAGAACTCTGGCTTTGCACGTCTGCCTCAGTCGGCTGCCAGGCCCCACCCCTATGTCTGTTGATTTTTATTTATGCTATGTCTGTTGATTGTTATTGACGCTACGCCTGTTGATTTTCACTGACGCTACGTCTGTTGATTTTTGACGCTATGTCTGTTGATTTTTACTGATTAGGGGGGTGACCGAGTTTAGTCTCGTCTAGGGCAGCACAAAACCAAGATACACCACTGCCTGTAACCCCTCTAGCAGCTGGTTTGCCAGCTGCTGGAAGGTAGCTGGGATGCTATTCATCCCGAACAAGCTGAACGGAATAATGAAGGCTGACTTGGGGACTGCATCTGCTGTCAGGCGTATCTACCAGTAACCCCCGGATCAGGTCAAGAGTGGAGACCCCGGCAGCGCTAGACAGTCGGTCAAGAAGTTTGTCCACTCGCTGCATCATGTATCCGTCGGTAATAGTTTTGTCATTAAGCCACCTATAATCCACACAGAACTGGGTCGTTGCATCATTTTTGGGTACCTGAACAACTGGGGATGCCCAGGGGCTGTGTGAGGGCTCTATGACCCAGAGTGCCAACATTTCCTCTAGCACCTTGCGGATTTGCCCCCTAATTCCCAAACCCCCTAAACTGCCTTAATGGTGAGCTATTGTAGTGGCTCCTGATTGGGCAGAGAACAACTGGGGCTGCCGCTGTAAAATGGCCTGAAGCTGGGATTGTTCCTCGGGGCTCAGTTGGAGTCCTATCTTCATCTTGGCAAGGTCGCCTCTGGCCTTTGCCTCAGCTTGGAGATCCGGTATAGCTCTGTGACGGAACGCCGTCACTGAGTGCTGTAGCAAACTCGGGTGGTTGGCAGTTTGTGAATGGCTCCTCCTGCCACCCTTACTGCTACAGTGCAGACAGTATTCTCAAAAGGAAATATTCTGTGCGGCTGTATCAGTGTCAAAGTAGCCCCAGTGTCTCTGAGTCCAAATAGTGTTTTTAAATGGCAATACTTCCCAGGGGCCATAGTCATGAGGCAGGAGGCTGGCAATAAGGCTTCTCCATAAGCCAGGGGAACAGGGCAATTTGTCACACAAAGAACCAGTTACAAAAGACAGTTTGTAACAAAGAGCAACTCCAAGTAGGCCGAAGAACTGATCTCGGGCGGACCCCGACCTCGCCTGATCCCCAAGATACAACCAGATGAAGTCAGAAGAGATCACAAAGAAACAGGTGAGCGTAGGGGATCCACAAGGGTGGCGGGAGTACCTCTCATATGGACTGGAGGACCCAGAGACAGGTTGGATGGGAAGAGGGAGGGGGTCAGCAAAGCCAGGAGACCTAAGGGCACCAGTCCTGCAGGGTCTAAAAACGTGTCTCCGACTCCAATATCCAGGAGTCAGGTTACGGGCCAACCATAAGCCTGACACTCATCTCATGAGGGGAGGGGCGTGTTCTACTGGTTTGGGCAATGGGTACAAAAGTGATGAGCGGGGCCAGAAGCGATCACAAAGGAACAGGGGAGCATAGGGGACTCACAGGGGTGGCGGAAGTATCTATCATGGGACAGAAGGACCCTGATAAAGGTTGGGAGGGAAAGAGGAGGAGGTCAGCCAAAATACCTTACACATGATGTTATAGCTTTATAATGTGGATTTACTCTGTGTGTATTAAACAATACAGTCATCTTTATATTTAAAGATGTTATCCAAGTACAGTTAACTAGGGATACCACGGTTGCGCTATAGGGCAGGATCTCCATGAGCATATTACCCCCAGACGTCTCCCGCTTCACAACCTGGACATCAAACTGAAGTGCCCGGAATGGATCATGTAATGATCCATTCACCCCTCCCCCCCCCCGCATCACCCCACCTGAGCCCCAATTATCCCCTAGACGTACAAACCAAACAAGAGAGTAATCCCAACTGGACACAAGATTCATCACTTCGGCTAACCCCTAAAGTAGTAATAACGTAGGGAAAGATGGGACGAGGTGACACAGACATAGCCCCTTCACTGGATGCAATGAAATAGGGGAGGTCCTGGGCTCAACGAGAGCACACAAAGGTTCCTTTCCCACCAATTAAAAACCCAGGATCGGTTGCAGGAATGGATGGGACTAATACTAACATATACACTAGGATAATACATGAACCATTGGACTAAGGTCTGCTCTGAATAAAGGGACCCCGGAAGTTAGGGGCTCACTATATTGACTTAGTTGTCAGATAAGGAGGAGGCAGGACTGCCTTTAAACTCTGTCGCTAGTCCAATCACCCAGACAGGAGGCGTCATTGTACCTTAAACCGAATACTCTGCGCGGAGATCAAGGGGTGGCCCACTCCGCAGTGAGGGGAACCCCTTGACCCGTGAGCAGATGCTTGCAACTGTATAGGTGCACACAACACCAGCCACACATACTATCTCCTTCTTCTTGACTACCCTTTCTCTACGTGTCTGCCTTCCCCAACTTCCAGTGGCTGGAACTCTAAGAGTTCCCCTAATTCCTATCTGAATCCACACAGATCATCCCCTCCCCCCCTTTTTTCCTCTCTCTCTCTCTCTCTCCCACATCACCCCTCCCTCTTCCCACCACCGTATACACACCAGCAACACAACAAGGAGAACGTCGCGATGAAGGGACAATTGGAGTTCATCCCTGACCCACTGAAGGTACGTAGTTCATCAGAGGCCTGAACGTGCCGGGACGAAGATCACTCAGGATCTCAGTCGCCTTGATCCAAAAATCCCATTTCAAACAGGACAGGGAACTACTAGACCGAAGGTATCCCAGTGGTTACTTCGCCTCACACGAATCAAACAACACATTTTTCTACAGTCAACATTGCAACGACTGGGGGAATTCACTGAGAGGGTACTAATACTGGGCGGCAACATGCCAATGGATCCCACAATAGATACATCACGAGGCCACAGCGCAATCCCATATCGACGTATGCGCCTAGTCAGGAAGGCACTACAGAGATTACACCTGGTAGGCTGCTGGAAAACGTTGAACCTGTAAAGCAGAGATTACACCTACTACTCAGGGGTCCACGGGTCCTACTCTAGGATAGACTATATATTCCTCACCAAGCCCTACCTGACCAGCCTACAGGTCTCCCAAGTGGGACACATTACATGGTCAGATCACGCCCCCTGTTCAAACCCAGAGAAAGGCCATGGCGAATAAATGACTCGTTGCTCCTAGAGGAAGAGGTGGTCCGGGCTATCAATGAAACACTCACCCAATACCTTGAAGAAAATATTACTCCTCAGACACCCCCAACAGTAATCTGGGAGGCACACAAGAGTGTGATCAGAGGGAAATTCATTACAATAGGCGCAGATCGGAAGAGGGCAAGGTCAGAGAAACTCGGGACGTTGCTGATGCAGAATGCAGCGTTAGAACTGAGACACAAACAATCTTTAGTGGATAAGGACTTTGTAACCCTACTTGAAGCCAGGAAAAAACTTAAGACTTTACTTACCCAGCAACACCTACACGAGCTACAGAAGTCCAGATGCTTCTTCGGTGAGCACTCCAAGAAGTGTGGACGTCTCCTGGTGAAAATGTTGAAGAAAAGACAAGACAATCTTCACATTGGAAAAATAAGGGTGAACCCCCACTGGACCATAAAACACCCAAGGGAGATGGCAGAGACCTTCCACAAATATTATTCAGCACTGTATGATATCCAAGAGACCATGAACCCACGGGACAATGCTTCCTGCCTAGCCGACATGAATAACTATGGCTTTACCCATGTCAAAAAACAGATACCGATGGAGGCGAGGGACACCCTAGATGCAGAGATCAAACTACAAGAATTAAATGTGGCAATCAAAACATCAAGTTAGGGATGGAGTCTTTCTTAGCGTACATCACCATCCTCCCTAAGGAAGGGAAAGATCCTGAACAATGTGGGAGCTACAAGCCAATTTCCCTTCTAAACTATGACTGCAAGCTGCTTGCAGCGTGCATGAAACCAGTCCTAACATCACTGGTAAACCCATATCAAAGTGGTTTCATCCCTGACCGGGAAGCGAAGGATAACTGTTGTGTTATGGCATTCAGACACCGCCACCATAAAACTAATCTCAGAACAACCGTTCATAGGGGCAACGTTAAAAAAACATGGAACCAAATCAGATCCAGGTTTACTCTCACGATAGCCAACGGACCCATGTATCCAGTCTCAAATATCCCAGAATTCCTAGCGGGCCACAGAAAGAGGACACTGAATTACTTGGAAAGGGACTCCTATATCCGACTCGCTGACCTATGCAAGGGTAACAACTTGCTCCCTCTACAGACACTGATCAGAGACAGGACCCCCACAACACTGGAATCCTTTGTGTACCACCAACTGTACTACTTCCACGCCTCGGTTATCAACAGACTGCAACTACAGCGACCTCTATACCAATTTGAGGAAATATGTTCAAAATGGACAGCACTACACCACAGCATTTCCGTGCTGCACACAGTGATACTATCAGGAGACAGAACTTCCCCCCCTCCCCCCTCAAGTACCAGGCAGCATGGGAAGAAGCATTCCAAACTATGCTCTCCACCCAGGAATGGGCTCAAATAACATGGGCTCAAACCCACCTTAGCTCGTGTTGCGCAAAGCACCCAGTGACAAACTATAAGATACTCACACACTGGTACGACACGCCACAGAAAATCCACAAATACGCCCCGGAGACACCCAACACCTGTTGGAGGTGTGGGACCTCTGGTGGAACGCTCATACATATATTCTGGGAGTATCCACAGCTGGTCCCATATTGGAGGAGGATCTTTGAGACCATCACATGGGTAGCAGACAAAGGCGACAACCCGATGGAGATGCTACTGAATAAGTTGGGGTCATTTACTTGATAACAGTGTGATAAGGATCAAAGCTTTCAGTTGCATTTTACAACACCCAGCTAAAACAAAAGCTTCCATCCCTCCATTATTCCTTGTATGTTATCAGGAGATCAGAGTAATAGGCATCTAGGTGTAACCATGGAAGTGTGTGTTTTCCCAAGCAGTCTAACCCACCCAGAAACCAACCCTAACTGGTCACTTCTTTCAGAACATTACAGTATAGCTGGAGGGAAGAGATCAAAGGGAAAGACTTGAGTAAAGACAGAACTCTCTGGAGAAAGAGAGCGGGATAAACCACTTTTGGGAGTGAAAAGGGATTCTGGGACTTGTAGTTTATTAATCCAAGAATTAGTCTTTAAAAGGACAACATCCAAGGAAGGCTCTCTCTATCTATCTCTCTCTCTCTTTGGAGAGGACAGCGCAGCAAGCAGGGCCATGGTGAACTGAGAGAGGCTGTCCCAGATTACCCAAGATGAAGGCGCAAGGGGAAGACCTGCATTTAAATGTTTAAGTATTGCCCTTTTATTATGTAGCTTTTGATTATGTACTGGATTTAATGTATTATGTATTGTGTATATCCTTTTAAAATCTAACAGTATCCTTAAATGAATATTTACAATACATTTTATTATACACTTGTGTTTGTGTCTTATTTGTCACACATTCCCTAAAAGAATATCCTTGTAAGAGGGTCATAATTTCTTACAGATGCACAGAGCCACGAGCCCCGGACTTTAGACGATGATTTCTCAGGCTTTGTACATCTATCAGATGTACCCCCCCCCCACCCCCGTTATTTGCAGGGATCCTAGTGGGGACCTGGGGCTATCTAGCGATGTATGTTTTAACCCTGTAATCCCCTTACTTCCTGGGGCATCGAGTCCCAAAGTTTGCCCCCCGTATGTAATGTGTTTTAATGTGTGTCCCTGTGTACTGTTGGTATCTCCCAGGGTGGGAGATGGCTATCAGTAACCTAGCCCCCTCCTGCCTGGGACTAAGGGAAGTGTACTGTACTGAGTGGAGACCACCTGCGGGGGTCTGTGCATAAAAAGCTGTGTGCTTCAATAAAGATTGTCAGTGTTTTAACCTCCAAAACTGTGTGTCATCTGGTTACTGGAGGGAAGGAAGATTTTACACCTGTGTCTGCTGTTCCAGCTTGCAGGGTATTCAGTAAGGGGAAGTCCTTGTAAGGACTAAGAGAGCTAGTTCCCTTGGTCCCAGCTAGGAATCAACCACCCTCCCACATGGGCCCACATGGCCCCCTCCAAACCCAGCTCCTTCCCCGCCCACTCCCCACTTTTTTTTTCCTCTCCTCCCACACTTCTCCAAGACCTGACAACCTTAGTCCTTCTTCTCCTTTCCACACCATTCCCAACCACATTGCTAAGTTCTTATCTGATCATTAACTGCATGATAAAATAGATAAGCACACCCAGCTCCTGAAGCGAAAGTGGAAGGGTAGGCATGGTGGTTGGAGACGGTTAGAACCGAAATAGGAAGGAGAGCAGGTGGGCTGGGATGACTACCCATACGTCACTGAGACAACACACACAGACAGGACCATAACACTAATGCAACACAGTAGAAGACACCACAAGAATAACCCCGGTCCCTTAGACATTAGACTCTCGCTTATCTAACAGAAAAGCAAACCCTAATCTGGCATAATACCCAACACACTCTGAAAACCAGACAAACCCTGAAGAGACTTCGGTAGTCGAGGTAGAAGGAATAAATCTGGCTAAGGAAAACCTAAGGGACGGTAGGTGCCCAGCACACTTCCAAAAGAGAAGCGACTTAGACCCAAAGCTAAAAGTCTAGATTAAAAGGGAAGTGATAATGGCAAGTCCCAAGTTTCGTTCTCTCTTCTTATTCTCTCTCTTTCTCTCTACATGGGAAGCAAGGACCCAGCCATGACCAGCGATATCTACCGCTTGATGAAGAATGTTGTACATCTAATTGACTACTGTGTAAACTAAAATGAAAACTAATAAAAAAAACTGACAAAAAAAATATATATATATATATATGAAGAAAAAGTGAACTTGGCACTCACCCTTTGTTGAAAAATATCAAAAGATTCCTGCCTGGGTGCCCACCCGAGCTATTGAGAAATGGACACAGGAGATGAGCGCAATACGAATTGAACCAAGTGTGGAAACCCCTAAGATATATCTACCTCTTACATACCATACTGCTTCGACACAAATCCGCAAATCGATAGACAGGCATTGGGACATGTTAAGCGCTGACAAACAGCTATCATCTATATTTCATGAGAATCCTATTATCAGTTATAAAAGAAATAGGAACCTAAGGGATAGTCTCGTCAGGAGTGATCCTGTAAAGAATTACAAGAAGAGTGTAAGTTACAAGAAACACGGATGTTATAGATGCAGTGGTTGTGTCACCTGTAGCCATATGTTGTCTGGAAATTCCTTTGCCCACCCTCACAGCGGGAAAAGAATAGCCATTTCACATTATATTACGTGTACCACAGATCACGTAATTTATCTTATTACATGTCCCTGTGGATTATCTTATGTGGGGAAAACAGACCTAACCCTACGGGACCGTATTCGAGGACATAGGTCTGGCATAATGACGGCCTTTAGGGATCAAAAAACTGACAAACCAGTGGCTAAACATTTTTTAGCAGCCTCGCATAGACTTCCTACACTTAAGTTTATGGCTATAGATCATGTCCCTCCTTTGTCTCGTGGGGGTGACAGATCCAAGCTATTACTTCAAAGAGAAGCGTACTGGATTTTCAAACTAGATACAGTCGTCACACCTAAAGGCCTCAATGAATATAACACTTACTCCATGTTTTTGTAACATATGTAACTACTTTCTGTAGTTATTTGCTGTACTCAGTTTATAGTCAATGTGGGAGATACAGATTGTTGTTGCCTTTGGCATAGATATATAAGAAGATCTTTTTCTTTTAGGGTTTACTGTATTGTTATCTCTGGTTACATGTAGCCCGACTTTATTGTATGCATAAAAATACATAATATATTTTTTTGGTAAATTTGATAAAAAAAATGTTGGTAAATATTTTACAATAGGCATTATATTTATTATGTTTTGGCCTTATTGTAACATTACCAGTGTAATACTATTCATTAATTAGAATCTGAAAAATGTTTTAGTTTTTACTATTTTTTGTATTTTTTTGTATTTTTTGCATTCTTTCAATTTGTTGGACTTCATAGCTCTTGATGTCTGCAGTTTAACATATTATGCATATTGTCTATATGCGTTAGTAACATATAATATGAACAGTTTTTTATTGGCATTGTAAAATTATACAGCACATCTTTCTTGGGGAGGACAACTTTGTTCACATTGCATGTGTGTTTACACATTTCTCACATTTTTATTCACGGATATTCTGTGCACTTTTCACATTTTTTTCACAGTTTGTCCGTCCTCTAACTTGTGTGCAACATTGGCATTGTTTATTACATCCTCCAGATTACTATTATCTGTAATACACGCTTGCAGATCACTATATAGAGTGATCATATCACATTAAGATTATCTCTTCTGTCTTTGTATAGCCGATATCAATACACTCGTCTATTTTGAGGTTATGTTTATCACGTCGCCTAGCAACGACGCATTCCTAAGCGTCATCACGTTTCTCACGTGGTGTGTCAGTCTCACTTCCGGGTTTAGGACGGCTATCGATCTCACTACACATTTTTTTGGTAAGTCTTTATTGTTGTATATCTATATATATTCACTGTACACACGATATTATTGATCTTGAAAAAGGCCCTTTGTGGGTCGAAACGTCGATCATCATAAATTTTGTGGCATATGTAATTTGCACGTTGGAATAAACCTATCACTTATTTAAAGACCTGTGAGTGCACCTTATACATATTCTTCGTATATATATATATATATATATATATATGGAAGGCATGGCCTGACATTGTGGGAGGGGCTTGGTTCCCCTTCTTAAGTCTGTTAGGTCTGGCGAGTTGCTTGGAGAGAGATCGTCACTTCCGGTCAGTCCTCATGCCACTCTGCTTACCTGTATCGCTGTGGTCAGCTTCCAGGGTCCTGTTTCCTCCGGGTTCGTCTGGCTGGATTCTTTTCTAAAAAGCTACGCGATCGTGGGGTTTTCGTTGTGGAAAAACTGTAAGTTATACGGCCGTCGCAATTTCCGGCGCGGCCGGTCTACGTCATCGTAGTACGACGTTCACAAGCAAGGTAGTAGTTCGGTACATAATTACACGAATACCGGCATTCGGTTACGGATCATATACAGTTTATAGCTATGCGTAAATGTTTATTCGTGTGGGGCAGTTTGTGACATATTCTGGTCATCTTAGGGCCGTTCGTTTGCCAAAACATTTTTTTTTTCTCTCTTCTTTCAATATTAGATGTTAAATAAAAAAAAAATAAAAAAAAATAGGCACTAGGACGACCTCTGGTGGCTGGTTATCATTATAGATTCTCTTGTTCTGGTTCCACGACCCCTGGTGGTCATTAGGGTTATGACATATGGTATTAATTGCATTTTATTTTGGTATAATTACAGAATTTGTAAACATATATTATGACAACACAGCTGGTACATTTACATGTTGTTATGGGGAAATGTAAATATTACAAGTTTTAGAATGAAATGTATTTCTTAAACTGTGTACTTTGTCTTTAAGAGATATTGCAAACTGACGAGGTGTTAGAAATGGAACATATTGTTTTTCATAACTGTTTCTTTAAGCAATAACCTCAGTGCATAATATGTTTGCGCCATTTTGTCCCAGACGAATTACAATAACAATAATGCATAAACAAGCTTCAAGGCTATACTACGACTCTTGCAGTACACAATATACTGTGGTAACCCCAAGTTAATGGAACTTCCCCAAATCCGGGAATCTCCCACGACTGTACACTTACGACTTAGTATAAACAACAGATAACCTATTCAGACTTTAAGATGCCATCTTGAACTAAGTCAGGAAAATTTCCATGACGTATGCACCCTTTAGTTATGGCCTTGTATGTTTGCCAAATTAAGGGAGGTCCTAAAATGAATAAAGTAAAACAAGTGTTACTTTTTCATATTTGAACTACAGTAACCTAAAATGGAGACACCTAAGGTATAAATAGGTGTACTTTTAAATGTTAAGACACAGAGGAGAGACTTGGAGACAGACGCTGCTTCATCTTAAAATGACAGAGAGGCTGACATGATGACATGTTCAGAAGGGTATGTTAACCTATTAATGATATTTGCAAGCATGTAATTTAATCTTATAAACTCTGCTATAATGGATTTTATATTTATATTTTTATATAATAAATATCCAAAAGACAATCTTGCTTCCAAGACAATCCTTATTTTATATTGTATTCTCAATTATTTATATATGGTAAATAGAGGATCTCTTACTAACTATCGAATCAAGTCAGCCATCAGAAGAATGGTGAAATTATAATACTTTGGCCTACGATATATCTTAGTATTAGTATCAAATATATATTAAAGACATATTTGCACCAGCAATGCTTAGCCGTTTTGACGATTATGGACCTCTTATGTTTTCAGTATTCAACAGCAATTCCACAATGGGCTGCTACTCTACCAACTTTGTCAATTAACATAGGTCAGTAATCACGATTAATTATACCTTATTGGTCACGCAAGACATGGGTCCTTATATGTGTTTTCTGTATTACTAGGTATAGGCATCCTTGCTCTTTTTGAGTATTTGGTTCCAGTCCCTTACTGTGGAAATAATTACTGGTAGGTATCAGGATAGCAGGGGATTGAGGGGTACATATTTTTAACCCCTTATAAGCTCAAAATTACTCTCGTAGGTTGCTACAGATTGCCTGTATCATCTTATCATACTGTCTTGCAATTTGCTCATCAGGTACGTCATGTTTTCTCGATTATTTCTCCCTCCCTACCTACCCTTTTTGAGGTTACAGTACAGATACTGGCATACACATTAGGAGCCTCTAGGTATGTTTTTCTGGCCTTCTACGCCTTTCGTTAGTCGTCCCGCGAGGCCAACACCCATCCTCAATTCGGAGGTAAGGCATCCCCTCGGGCCAATTCATAGCTAGCCGCCTCGCTTGGTTGCATAGAGAGGGCCTCACTTGTCACTCCCATTCTGTCTTATGCTTTTACGAGTCACGGAGAGGCCATCAGCCCGCCATAATGCCAATGGCCACGTACCCCACACGAGCCAAATCATAGATAGTGCCTCTCAAAGCCTCTTGGCAACTAGTAGGGCCTCACCGGTCACGTACTAAGTAATACTTTCGCCGCTTGGCATTAGTTACACCAGCCAGTTGGGTAGGACCCCAGGTAACATATTATTTTATGTTGTAGCGTGTCACAAATACCCGAAGGCGGGGAAGATTTGTCCATCCCCAGCACACCGGCTAGATCAGTCACACCATCCCGGGGTGACGACAACGCGAGCCCTGCATCACTCAGGGCATGGACCATTCCTGGGATCACTGCCGAACTACGAAAGAGGAATATTCCTTACCCAGCTACTGCTAGGAAAGCAGAATTATACAGACTGTTGAATACACAGACTGATAACCCAGGGGCGTGGGAAGGGTCCAGTGGCAGCCAGTCTTCTGATCTGCATACTGTTTTGTCCTCAGTCCTGACCTCTTTGGGTCATATTACTGATAAACTCGACAAGATGAATGCAGATAGCCAGCAACGGTCATCTTCTGCATTAGGGACTCCGGTCACTACGGTGCGCCTGGACCCCCTAACGGGTAATATACCAACCGGTGTAAAAAAACATATGGTGCCTGAAAACACTAAGAAGGACATCTTGGAAGGGAAGGATATCAATCTGGAATCATTTCTTATATCCTCACAAGATGTCCTTGAGAATAATCTATGCATATCTATGCATATGGGGATGTGTCGGTTGTGTTAAAATCTAGGGACCCTAGGTTGGATCGAAAACTATCTATTCCCGAATTTGTGTTGACTTTCAAGATATACAGAGATGTGATTTGCTCTGTATATCCGAATAGGAGAGAAGAATTGGACCTTTATCTCCACAAGCTGGTGGATTTGGGGCACAAGTACGGTGGTACGGCCTTTTACGACTACCACCGTGCCTTTTCCGCAAAGGCGTCGGCCTCTCTTTCTCAGTTCAATTATCAAACTGATTGGGGTGTGCTTGATACAGAGCTTTTTTGTCGGCACTTTGCGGGCCTCAAAACCCCAGCTTGTGCCATTTGCTCATCCAACAACCACACGGCTAGTCTGTGCCCTAACTCTCCGGAGGTGAATGCCGTTTTTCCTCCTACTAACGTGATGCCCACTGGGAGAACAGGCAGGGTGCTGAAAGACAAACTAGGCCGTGATATAGTGTTTTTGGGAAAATCGCAAGTCTGTAATAATTTTAACACTGGCACTTGCGGATACAGTGCCTGCACACTACTACATGTCTGCTCCCAATGTTTCAGGGCTCACTCCAAAGTAATGTGCCCCAATAAATTATATCCTAAGCAGTACTTATCGTTTCTTAATGTCTCCCTACTGGAAGAGCTTTTGTGTGAGCACCCATTTCGACATCTCGTTGAGTTTTTGGTGGCAGGATTTACTTTGGGGTTTCACGCGGGTATTATTCACATGCCTACGGGAATCTTAGAATGTAAAAACTTGCAGACAGCCACAAGCAGCTACCGACACTATTAACCTACTCCTCCAGAAGGAAGTTGACCAAGGTTTCTTAATAGGCCCTTTCGTCTCCCGCCTTTCGCGGTCTGGAGAACTAACCCCATAGGACCGGTCACTAATATATCTTCCAATAAGCAAAGGTTAATTCTCGACCTATCTGCTCCCCATGCATCACCTACCCCAAGTCTCAATTCTCTTATTCCATCAGAAGAAATTTCCCTCCAATATGCGACCATAGATGATGCCGTCACTGCCATCCTCTCTGCCGGGGTAGGGGCATGGCTGAGTAAAACGGATATTGTAAACGCTTTTAAGTTACTCCCTATCCACCCTTCCCTGTGGCATTTACTTGGTGTTAAGTGGCAAGGTTCATATTATTTTTTTATGCGCCTCACGTTTGGTTCTAAGAGCAGCCCCAGGATTTTTGATATATTTGCTGAGATGTTGTGCTGGATGCTGCTTAACATCTGTAAATGCCCAACCGTGATCCATTACCTGGACGATTTCCTGACCATAGAAAGGAACCTGGTACCTCCTAGTAGCCTCCTGTCCATAACACGACTCTTCACACAACTAGGAGTACCTGTTTCGCCAACAAAGACTGAAGGTCCAGATACAATCATCAACTTCTTGGGGTGGTGCTGGACTCTGTACATATGCAAGCTAGCCTCCCCAGGGTGAAGATTAATCGCATCCTGGCAGCCATCGATCTTTACCTAGCAGGTTGCTCATGTAATAGGAAAGAATTACAATCCCTGTTGGGTTCACTAAATTTCGCCATGAAAAATAATTCCACAGGGGAGAGCGTTCATATCCCGTTTGCTTAGTCTATTTCCCCTATTGCAATCTGATGCCTCCCGCATTATGTTAGATGTACATGCCACCGCTGACCTACATATGTGGAGGGAATTTTTGCTAAATTGGAATGGGAAAAGCATTTTTATCCCGGTATCGGTGTCAGTCTGGATGCCGCTGCTACTTCAAGATTTGCAGCTATTTGTGAAATGAATGGATGTGGGGTAAGTGGCCGAGGGAAATTACTGAAATCCCCAAGTTCAAGGACACATCAGCCTTATTTGAGCTCTAATAAAACACAAAAAAAGGTAACAGCGCACACACACACACCAGTGGGTGGTTTACCTGACCAATAAATAGCAGGTATCTCCTCCTTATATACAATAAATGTATCGAATATTGAAATACCTATACAAAGGGTATAAACATAAAACAGAACATAGTGAAATCTGTATATTACACACAATTAAAATGAAAGTTCTGAGTTGGAAACACTCACACTTTAATGAGCCGTTTAAAGTAGGCTCGGGACTTATATGGCTTTTATGTCACTTATATGGGACATACGCATATTCTTTACTCATCAGGCAGGTTCTCCTTTGATGTTAGTGGTCTTCTATAATGGAGCAGGAATCAGAAGCCAGGAACCAGGAGTATCAGAATAAAATATTTATTTGAAAATAAAAAATGATAAGAAATATTGCACAACGCGTTTCAACCAACTAACAGTGGTCTTCCTCAGGTGCTGTTCACAGCTCAAATGAATATACTATTGTTTATATAGGGAACTGTGTTCCAAGCTTAATTGTTTAATTTAATGCACATAAAAAACTAATTACAATTATTTTACCTTATATGGTCCGGACCGGATGTGTTCTGCCACCTCCAATATGGCTACACATCCGGTTCGGAAATACAATTAACCAAAGAAATACGTATACAAATATAAAATAAAATCTATCATCCCCATCATAATCTGCCCTCACAGAATATATAAATAGTAGGTAACCATCAAATATAGGGCGTAGTAAGTCAATCACGATCTGCGTTATGTCACTTCCGGTTACGAGTGTCATAATGGAATCCGTCCGTCGCGTCACTTCCGGTTTCGCTTAGAATAAATCAGCAGGACGTTCTTCTTCTTTTCCCATATTCTGACAGTGTTCATGCATCCTAAGGCCAAAGTGGCCATCTTGGAGATGGGCAATTAGTCCACATATGTACACCTCGAGCAGACATAATTATAAAGGGAAAAATCCAAAAAATAAAAATAGAAATAAATAATAAACATTAGTTATATATAACATATAAGAATAACATACACATATTCATCATACCTAACAAATAAGGCATAATGTGTATATAAAGTGCTTATCAAAATATAAAATACTATTTAAAATATAAGTTGTAAAATATGACTAAAACTAGTTGTCCAGCAAAATAGTCATAAATAAACACAGGAACAGGAAACTTTAAAAAGGAAAAGAAAAAATATAAATAAGTATTAAACTAAATTTATGATTATTATAGCAATTTATTGATTTCAAAATCAATATTTAGTCCTCTTGGAGTTAGAGACCGTAATTCAAAAATCCATTTGGATTCTTTCAGGCCCAGAGCTCTAGATATATCTCCCCCTCTCCAGTTTCCTACCACTTTTTCAATCGCAAAAAAACTTAGAAATTTGGGGTCCGAACCATGGTGTTGTAAGAAGTGCCTTGATACACTATGGTTTGGAAAACCTTTCTGAATGTTTCTAAGGTGTTCATTAATTCTTATTTTAAGCTGACGATACGTCTTCCCAACGTATTGGTATCCGCAGCTACATTCTAAAAGATAAATAACATAAGTAGAGTGGCATGTAATTAGAGATTTAATGTGATATTCCTTCTTGGTAACTGAAGAGTGGAAATTTTCCACTTTCTTTTTAAATCTTAGAGTATTGCAACAAGCCCGGCAAGATCCACAGTAAAAAAAGCCCTTCTGATCCTGTGTCCAATTGCTTAAAAAATTCTTCGGAATCTCTGTTTTGATAAAACTTGATGTTACCATTTGTTTTAAATTTTTTGCTCCCCTAAATATCTTCCTCATGCTGTAAAATGTGCCAATTTTTCTTAATTATTTTTTTAATTGCACCAATATTACTTGAAAAATTAAAGATAAAAGGAATCTGTTTATTTAATTGTCCTGAATCGTCTTTCTTTCTATATTGTAATAAGGGGGACCTATCCATTTCTCCAACCTGATCTATTTTGTCCTGTAAGGCATCTTCTTTATACCCTTTTTCCATCAATTGTGTCTTAAGGGACATTGCTTGAATAGCATAATCCTCTTTCTTAGTACAGTTCCTCCGTATCCTTAAGAACTGTCCTTTAGGTATGTTATTAAGCCATGGACGGTGGTGGCAACTATCTAATTCAATAAAACTATTAATATCAACTTTTTTTAAAAAGGTTTTAGTCATCAACATTTGATCTTGGATAAAAACATTAAGATCTAAAAAATCAACACTACATCTGCTAATAGTCTTCGTAAGTGTAATTCCCCAATCATTATGATTAAGATATGTAAAAAACTGAAGAAAAGTGTCTTCTGACCCCTTCCAAATAATAAAAATGTCGTCAATGTACCTTTTATAGAGGACCAAGTTTGCGCCAAATTCATGTCCCTGGAACACAAACAACTGTTCCCAAAAGGACATAAATAAATTCGCATAACTTGGCGCAAACTTGGTCCCCATAGCCGTACCTTTAATTTGCATAAAAAACTCCTCCTCAAACCAAAAATAATTATTTTGTAAAATCATACGTATTCCTTCTAAAATGAAGTTTCTCTGCAATTCTCCATATATTTTAGATGTCTCAAGATAAAATTCAACAGCTCTGCATCCCTTTTCATGTTGTATAATTGTGTACAGACTTGAAACATCACATGTGGCAAGTAAATAATCATCCTGCCAACTAAAATCTTTTAAAATATTCAGTAAACTCATAGAGTCTTGTAAAAAGGCCGGGGTTGCTTTTACTAACGGTTGAAGGTGGTAATCTATATATTGGGACAAAGCAGACAATACTGAGTTAATCCCAGAGACAATAGGACGTCCCGGGGGGTTAACGGCATCCTTATGGATTTTAGGCAATATGTATATAACGGGGAGTCTAGGATATTTAGGAAATAAAAACGCAAACTCTTTTTTATCCAAAATATTATCCTCTAGACCCTTCTCCAAAAATATTTTAAGATTATTTTTAATCACTTCTAGAGGATCTTTATTGAGTTTCACATATGTAGTTGCATCATTCAATTGTCTATTTATTTCCTGTATATACCAATTCTTATCAAGGATAACTACACCCCCCCCCCTTATCTGCTGGTTTGACGACGATTGATCTATCTTTTTTAATTAAATCTATGGCTTTCCTTTCTTGAATTGAAATATTTTGTTCGAATTTAGAAAGGGGCTTGATATTATGAATATCTTCAAGACATGATTTTTCAAAAACCTTAATGATATCTGTCTTAAGAAAAGAAGGAAAAAAATCTGATTTATTTTTTAAATCTGAATGTATAATTCCCAATTCCTCACTTATTGGGGCAGTATTCGTAATTTCAGTTGATGATATTGATTTTTGTCTATTAAAAAATTTTTTAGACAGAGTTTCCTAGTATAGCGATTAAGATCAAGAAAAGTATCAAACTTATTTGCTGAACAACTAGGTACAAATTTAAAACTTTTAGATAAAATACCACTTTCTACTGGAGAAAGGACTCTATTGGACAGATTAAAAATTCTTATCTCATTTCCCTTAACCTCCTTTTTCCCGGCATAATTTCTCCCTCCTCTCTTTCCTCTTCTGATTTTCTGATTCTTTTTCTTGGGGTTTCTTTTACTGGGGTATTTCTCCCCATTCTTTTCCCTAAAAAAACATCCTCCCTCGATTCAGTTCTGAGGGGCTGGAACCTATTAGCTGTAGGTATCCCTGGAGAGTCCATTCTAACTGGACTCTTTCTCCTTTTGTTAGAGGTCTCTCTTTCTCTAAATCCCTTCCATCTTTGAGAGGAAGTAATAGGCTCGGGATAATTGGGTTTAAATGACTCTAATTGTGAGGTCCTTCTAGATCGTTGGAGTGTATTTTGTTGAAAATTGGACCCCACCTTTCTAGACCTATAATTATCATCCATTTGAGGTTGAGAGTATTTCCTTCTGGGCCTATATCTATCAAAATCTTTTGGATTTTGATAATTATATTTCTCCCCATACTGAAATGCTGATTGTTTTAAAACTGGCATCCTAGGTCTTTCTTTCTGTTTCTGATGATAATTATCCTTATTAGAGTTAGGTGATACTCTAACCCTATTATTAGCGTAATCTTCAAGATCTCTATTAAATTTCTTCTTTTTATTGAAGATAAGACTCTTTTCAATTTTGTCTATTTTGTTGCTAATTCTATCTGAGAGACTCTCGAAGTCTTTGGTCCCTACAAAAGGTTCCAACCTTATTTTAATTTCCCTGATCAATTCATCAATTTCCTGTAAATTATCCTTTCTTTCAAAAATGATAATATTGATCATAGTGATCGAAAATGACTCCAGGGCAGAGGTCCATTTATTTATAAAGCTAACTTTCTCCCTATTAAACGTAGGGAATTTAGTGAACCTAAGCCCTCTTGGAGTAATTTTTTTCTCTTTTGGGAACAGTTGTTTGTGTTCCAGGGACATGAATTTGGCGCAAACTTGGTCCTCTATAAAAGGTACATTGACGACATTTTTATTATTTGGAAGGGGTCAGAAGACACTTTTCTTCAGTTTTTTACATATCTTAATCATAATGATTGGGGAATTACACTTACGAAGACTATTAGCAGATGTAGTGTTGATTTTTTAGATCTTAATGTTTTTATCCAAGATCAAATGTTGATGACTAAAACCTTTTTTAAAAAAGTTGATATTAATAGTTTTATTGAATTAGATAGTTGCCACCACCGTCCATGGCTTAATAACATACCTAAAGGACAGTTCTTAAGGATACGGAGGAACTGTACTAAGAAAGAGGATTATGCTATTCAAGCAATGTCCCTTAAGACACAATTGATGGAAAAAGGGTATAAAGAAGATGCCTTACAGGACAAAATAGATCAGGTTGGAGAAATGGATAGGTCCCCCTTATTACAATATAGAAAGAAAGACGATTCAGGACAATTAAATAAACAGATTCCTTTTATCTTTAATTTTTCAAGTAATATTGGTGCAATTAAAAAAATAATTAAGAAAAATTGGCACATTTTACAGCATGAGGAAGATATTCAATAATTCATAGGAAATAAACCCAAGTTTATATTTAGGGGAGCAAAAAATTTAAAACAAATGGTAACATCAAGTTTTATCAAAACAGAGATTCCGAAGAATTTTTTAAGCAATTGGACACAGGATCAGAAGGGCTTTTTTTACTGTGGATCTTGCCGGGCTTGTTGCAATACTCTAAGATTTAAAAAGAAAGTGGAAAATTTCCACTCTTCAGTTACCAAGAAGGAATATCACATTAAATCTCTAATTACATGCCACTCTACTTATGTTATTTATCTTTTAGAATGTAGCTGCGGATACCAATACGTTGGGAAGACGTCCCGTCAGCTTAAAATAAGAATTAATGAACACCTTAGAAACATTCAGAAAGGTTTTCCAAACCATAGTGTATCAAGGCACTTCTTACAACACCATGGTTCGGACCCCAAATTTCTAAGTTTTTTTGCGATTGAAAAAGTGGTAGGAAACTGGAGAGGGGGAGATATATCTAGAGCTCTGGGCCTGAAAGAATCCAAATGGATTTTTGAATTACGGTCTCTAACTCCAAGAGGACTAAATATTGATTTTGAAATCAATAAATTGCTATAATAATCATAAATTTAGTTTAATACTTATTTATATTTTTTCTTTTCCTTTTTAAAGTTTCCTGTTCCTGTGTTTATTTATGACTATTTTGCTGGACAACTAGTTTTAGTCATATTTTACAACTTATATTTTAAATAGTATTTTATATTTTGATAAGCACTTTATATACACATTATGCCTTATTTGTTAGGTATGATGAATATGTGTATGTTATTCTTATATGTTATATATAACTAATGTTTATTATTTATTTCTATTTTTATTTTTTGGATTTTTCCCTTTATAATTATGTCTGCTCGAGGTGTACATATGTGGACTAATTGCCCATCTCCAAGATGGCCACTTTGGCCTTAGGATGCATGAACACTGTCAGAATATGGGAAAAGAAGAAGAACGTCCTGCTGATTTATTCTAAGCGAAACCGGAAGTGACGCGACGGACGGATTCCATTATGACACTCGTAACCGGAAGTGACATAACGCAGATCGTGATTGACTTACTACGCCCTATATTTGATGGTTACCTACTATTTATATATTCTGTGAGGGCAGATTATGATGGGGATGATAGATTTTATTTTATATTTGTATACGTATTTCTTTGGTTAATTGTATTTCCGAACCAGATGTGTAGCCATATTGGAGGTGGCAGAACACATCCGGTCCGGACCATATAAGGTAAAATAATTGTAATTAGTTTTTTATGTGCAATAAATTAAACAATTAAGCTTGGAACACAGTTCCCTATATAAACAATAGTATATTCATTTGAGCTGTGAACAGCACCTGAGGAAGACCACTGTTAGTTGGTTGAAACGCGTTGTGCAATATTTCTTATCATTTTTTATTTTCAAATAAATATTTTATTCTGATACTCCTGGTTCCTGGCTTCTGATTCCTGCTCCATTATAGAAGACCACTAACATCAAAGGAGAACCTGCCTGATGAGTAAAGAATATGCGTATGTCCCATATAAGTGACATAAAAGCCATATAAGTCCCGAGCCTACTTTAAACGGCTCATTAAAGTGTGAGTGTTTCCAACTCAGAACTTTCATTTTAATTGTGTGTAATATACAGATTTCACTATGTTCTGTTTTATGTTTATACCCTTTGTATAGGTATTTCAATATTCGATACATTTATTGTATATAAGGAGGAGATACCTGCTATTTATTGGTCAGGTAAACCACCCACTGGTGTGTGTGTGTGCGCTGTTACCTTTTTTGGGGTTTTATTGTATCTGTTCTAAGTATACATAGTGGTGATATACTTGGGTATAGCTGCACCAGTCACCTACCTTTATCCTTAAGCGCCACTTCTATCTTTACTTGCTACTTATTTGAGCTCTATCCCATTGTGGCAGCAGCAGTTAAGTGGGATGCTGGCTGGTCTGGGAATACGGTGCGTTGCTTCTCGGACAACATGGCAACGTGCCATATTGTAAACAAGGGACTTTCCTCTTCCCTGGCCATCATGCAGTTTATGAGGACTCTCACTTGGCTAGCTGCAAAACACAGTTTTCTTTTAACTTGCGTTCATGTGCCTGGGGTTCTCAATATCGCTGCTGATAACTTATCACGGTCTTGGTTTCAGGAGTTCCGGGCAGCACTACCAACAGTTACCCTGACACCGACTCCAGTACCTCAGTGGCAGGAAATGGTTTGGGACTAAAAGAACTGCTCTATCACGGGCAACAACTTGTGGAACCCGGTCTTTCCGATAACACCAGGAAAGCATATGGCAGAGCATATCATATTTTCAATAAATTCTTGCTGGACTTTAATGTCACTGACCAATTTTCCATTGAGACAATCATCGCATTCATTTCTTTTTGCCACCTTCATCTGACACTATCATACAATACCATTAAGTTGTATATCACAGGTATTCAACATCACATCCTCACAACTTGGCCTAATAGACAACGATTTCTGTCATCCTACCAAATTAAAGCCATACTTAAAGGTATTAAAGACTCCACCCCTATACCCTCACCGTCCAGACTACCCATTCACGATCTTTTGTTTCAGTCACTATCCAATCTGCTAGACACCTCACCATTCGAAGCTCATATAAACCGTATACTTAAAACAGCCATCTATTTGGCCTTTTACGGTTTTCTTCGGCCCAAAGAGTTCACCACTACTAACTATAACTCCCCAAACTTCATCACAAGGTCAAACCTGGTGAAGGTACAAGATCACTACCTGCTATCCCTACCATACAAAAACTACTGCCAAAGGACAGACGGTCACTATCACCTATTACCTCACTAATAATAATTGGTGTCCGGTGGAAGTTTTCGACAAATATCTTTCCTCTTGTACAATAGCTCCAACACAACCACTCCTTACATTACACGGTAATAAGCTTACTACGAGTAAATTCATGGTGTATGTTTGAATGTTGTTGGTCCGTTTAGGATTAAACCCCGCAAATTACTCTGGTCACTCATTTAGAATAGGAGCCGCCACTACGGCTTCTAAGAAGAATATCCCGGTTCACATAATCAAAATTTTACGCCGGTGGAAATCCACGGCTTATACAAGATACATCCCTCAGCCAATACAAGAGGTGCACCTAGCATTCAAGACCATGAATATGTGATATGCTATGATGTATCTATAGGATGAATAAACTGGTTTATATCTTTTTTGCCCTCTTTTATTTCAGGCCTACTACCTCGTCAGTTCCAGCACACCACAACTGACATTTCCATTCCCTGTTTGTCTTATGTTACTAATGCTACGGCTTTATGCTGTGACCACAAATGGAAGACGTGGCCTGAAGTTGTGGTAGTGGCTTGGTTCCCCTTCTTAAGGAGCACCAGCCCTTCCCTCATTACCTGTTAGGTCTGGCGAGTTGCCCCACCCACAACACCTCCTTTTATAAGCACTTCATAAGGTAGGCCCTCTTTTATTTCAGGCCTACTACCTCGTCAGTTCCAGCACACCACAACTGACATTTCCATTCCCTGTTTGTCTTATGTTACTAATGCTACAGCTTTATGCCGTGACCACACAGATATATATAAATTCTACAAATATATTTAAATAATATTTTTACATAATTAAGTTATTTTATTAATTACAGTTTGAGGGACCTGCCTGACAACCCAGGCAGAAAGTCCAGAGAACTTGGTTCACAAGCCCTATATTTAACCCTATAACTTTCCAGGACACCATAAAACCTGTACATGGGGGGTACTGTTTTACTCGGGAGACTTCGCTAAACACAAATATTAGTGTTTCAAAACAGTGAAACGATGATATCATGAGTGAAATTGCCATTTTTTGCATTTTTCACACACAAACGACACTTTCACTGATGATATAATTGTTGTAATACATTTTATTATTTTGAAACACTAATATTTCTGTTCAGCAAAGTCTCCCAAGTAAAGCAGTACCACCCAAGTACAGGTTTTATGGTGGTTTCAAAAGTTACTGAGTCAAATATAAGGCTTGAATTTCCTTTTTTTCACATTGAAATTTCCCTAATTAGTCATGTTGCCTTTGAGACCGTATGGTAGCCCAGGAATGAGAATTACCCCCATGATGGAATATAATTTACAAAAGTAGGCAACCCAAGGTATTGCAAATGGGATATGTCTGTCTTTTTTAGTAGCCACCTAGTCACAAACACTGGCCAAAATTAGCATTAAAATTAGTTTTTTGCATTTTTTCACACACAAACAAACATGAAAGCTAACTTAGGCCAGTGTTTGTGACTACGTGGCTACCAAAAAAAGACTGGACATACCCCATTTGTAATACATTGGGTTGTCTACTTTTACAAATGGTGTGCTACAGGGGTCAAGTCCTGGGAGAAAAAGTGTTGTACCTCACCCAAGATCAACCCCGCCACCCCCCCCAAAAATGTTTTTTTTTTAAATTATACATTTGTATGCATATATAAACGTATGCACACACACTGACAGGTGCACACATACATACTCACAGACACACACTCACACTCAGACACCCACATACACTCACAGACACACACACACACACATACTCTCATACACACTCACAGACACACACACACAATCACAGACACACACACACTCACAGATGCACACACATACTCAGACACTCACAGACACACACACACACACTCACAGACGCACACACATATTCAAACACTCACAGACGCACACACATACTCTCACACACACTCAAAGATGCATGTTACAAGAACCCTCCCAACTGTTATAAAGTAACCCCCTTTTGTTAAAACCCATACTATGTTCGGGATTCAGACTGTACAAAATCACTCCACGAACCGTTATAACTACACATTCGTATATAGAACGACGGACCACCCAGCCCTTGGCGTGTACCGCCACTTCACCCCGGTCACGTCTGAAAGTACCAAATAACCGACCACCCTACGAGCTGAGTGTGCCTCCAATTAACCACCAAAGGAGCTGCGGTCTGTGGTTAACCACAAACTAATTGACGGTTGCAGGGCATCCACGTTCGGATACATTTCCCTGAAGGGGAAAACTACTGAAAGACTCACGAACGAGGACCACCTACATTCTGGCGTGTGGCCTCAATTAGAACGTTGATCTTGCGGTTAACCGCAGGTTAAGTACCCACTTCCAGGTGGTCTCCGTTCGTTTCCCGAACGGCCGGGACAACCATACTGAGAGCGGGGCTTCGTGTAAATATGTAGCTGACACCCGCACCATGAGTTCTAGGTCGAGGTCCCGCTGTCCATTGACCAGCCTTAAAACATGGCCGCCATCAGGAGTTTGGAAAAAAAATACCGAATAAGACTTTATATGGCAGAAACTCTCTGTTCTGTTCGTGGGATCTGGGCGCAATTCATATACCTGATGCACCCAGATCTGAGCTACGAATGATTAGTCGAATGAACTATATTCCCATAAATAAATTAAAGTTATATATTTTTATGCTGTTTTCTAGGACAAAATAAAGCATGGTCTTTTGGCAATTGGAGATAATTATCTCCAAGCTGGGCGGGTACTAGTTTGAATGATACAGTGTAATATGATGGGTTGAATCCTTGCATTGTACCTGTATCCCATCAGGTCCAGAGGGGGCTGTCCCTGGACCTGGGGACTTGCATAAATTGCCATGCCTGTGTGCCAGTAAAGCCAGTTCGTTTTACCCTCAACTCGCAGCCTCGATTCGTGTTGTAGGGAACCGTGAATCCTAGCTTTATTATAGCTAGTGGGATATTGTCCACTTACAGGTCTCTACCGACTGAAGCACCGTTCGACCCTCCAACTTTGGGAACCAGGACATCTAAGCGATCCAACCTCCTGCTAGACCAGAGGCAATCGTAACAATGCACACACATACTCAGACACTCACAGACACACACATACTCACTCACACACACACTCAGACACACACATTCACTCACAGATGCACACAGATACTCAGACACTCACAGACACACACACACATAAACTCACAGAAACACACAAATTATTCATATTTTTAAAATTAAAAATGTCCACCCAGCCATCCTACCTAGAGAGCTGGCGTGGATCTGTCCCTGGGGTCCAGTGGGGCTTTAGTGAGGCAGACATACATGACGAGACTCATACATCCAGACCAGACTGGCTTCATACTAGGAAGAGAAGCCAGGGACTGCACGCTCAGACTGTTCGCGATACAACACCTCGCAAAGCGGACCAGAACGAAGCTACTCTTGATATTCACAGATGCAGAGAAAGCTTTAGATAGGGTAGACTGGAGCTTTATGAAAGAGACGCTACGCAAGATGAGCATAGGACAGGAGATGCTCACATGGATCTCTGCGCTTTACAGCAGACCAAACGCCAGGGTTCGAGTGAATGGAGCCCTCACGGACAGCTTCGACATCCGAAATGTAACAAGGCAGGGATGCCCCTTGTCGCCACTTATATTCGCCCTCACCCTAGAGCCGCTCCTAGATAGCATTTGGAAAAACCAGAGGATAACGGGGCTGAGACACAAAGTCGCTGCCTATGCGGATGACATGCTGTTTTTTCTCGAGAACCCACTGGAGACCATACCACACCTACTGTCTGAGTTTGAACGCTACGGACGCCTCTCGGGACTTAAACTGGACCTAAGCAAATGTGAGATTCTTAATGTCATGGTACCCGACACCGATTGCATATACCTGAAGAGAAGATTCCCATTTCACTGGTGCCGTGAACATATGAGATATCTTGGAGTATGGATCACACAAGAGGTAAAAGACATATATGCCCACAATTACAAACCCCTCCTGACAACTATCTTGGGGGACCTCAGGAGATGGAATTATCCACATATATCCTGGTTGGGGAGGATATCGGTCATTAAGATGAATGTCCTGCCACGGATTCTATACCTTTTCCACATCACGCCACAGATGATACCACACACATTCTTCGCGACACTCAAAACAGCGATCCTACAATATATCTGGTGGGGCGACAGGGCATGCATCAGTTATGACAAGTTATGTCTACTGAGGAGCTGGGGAGGATTGGCCCAGCCCGAATTCAAACGAGATCACCAGGCCACGGTTCTACAGAGACTGCGGGAACTCCACACAACCCCACCCAACAAACGCTGGGTCAGAGACACAACGGACAACCAACTACAGACACTGATTTGGCACAGAGAATGGGAAGCTCAGGCGCAACTGGGAGGAGACTCCCCCGTCACATAGACACTGAAACATTGGACCACACTGAGGAAAGGACAACTGATCTCACCCAAACCGAGTCCACTAATACCCATTACACATAACGGCAGTCTGGGAGATTGACTTTTGCCGTCAGCCTGGCCGACAGACAACTAGGACGGATATATATACCAATACACACAGTTCTCACCAACACTGGAGTGAAACTGCACACAGACATAGCGGAGGGGAGGCCAACCACGCTTATGCACCAATTCCACCATGCCCAATTAAAACACTATTACTACAACCTACCAAATAGGGTCAAAATCCACAAGGAACTAACATGGTATGAGACATTATGCACACAATCACCCGAGGTAGATGGGAAGGTCTCAACGATATACCAATGTTTAATAACGAGTCATAGAATGAAAAATAATCTCTACAAAGGGCAATGGGAGGAATGGGCAGCTATGACTTTTTCAGACGACCAATGGGAAAAGATCCTGATCCTCCAGCACAAGAGCTCATCTAGCTCACAATTCCAGGAAGTGAACTACAAAATACTGACGCACTGGTATCGCACACGCTTAACAGATATATACCGTACATACCGGACACCTGTTGGAGATTCAACAAGGAAACAGGGTCACTGAGACTTATATGGTCGGACTGCAGGAAAATAAAGCCGTACTGGGAGAGAATCGAACAAGAAATGAGGACTATATTAGACGAACCCCCAAGACTAACGATGGAGGCTGCCTTCATACACCACACCGAGCAACCCATATCCACCTACAAAAAATCCATAATGAGACACATGCTGGATGCAGCAAAATCCCTAATTCCACTGTATTGGAAAAAAACGGACACACTCATGAAGGAACAATGGAAACGCAAAGTGGAAGACATACGGACAGCAGAAAACAGAATAGCAAACCTGATGGCAAAAGGAAACAAGCACACAGAGCTACGGAGACCCTGTATACTCTACGTCGCTTAAGACTAGATATAGGGTGGGACACGCCGGAATACGAGGAACACAGCACAGAAGGGGGCCTGGGCAGGCCAGATGGGTGATCGACGAAGCATAGCCCTGAGGAAGTATCCCCCCTCCCTTCCCACTGTCCGCCCCCAATCCCCAGACCAGGCCCGAATGGGTACCCAACACACACAAACACACAAGGCCAGGCAGGAACCTGAAAAAGGGTAACTCACTGGCACAGAGGACAACGAAACAGTAAAGGAGCAGACACAAACAAGAGGAACTGCCCCAGCGGAAAGGGAAGGCCTTCCAGACATAAAAGGGCACGATAACATTAGACAGCTTAGGGATACAGGGGCACAATAAACCCCAGAGACACACCCTGAGCACAGGAATGGCGCAAAAATTAGGACACCGATATACACTGATACAAACAACCCAACATAAACAACGATACACAGCGAGAAATACATAACGCGGACAGAACAGAAAACACTATATTATACACTTAGCCTGCTTATGCGTAAGAAACACATGCAAAAAGGACACAAAAAGGAGGAAGAGAAATAAAAACATCCCACCCAGATGAAACTAGACAACATAAACTCAGATTTACTTGAAGATCGACATTTAGACATCACAAACAGGAGAAAGACACCAATAGACATGTACCTAGAACATATAGAGCCAGTAACAAATGGACAAAAACGCTAGGAAACACGATAGAACAATCGACAAATAGAGACACACACGCACGAATATCAATATGCGACACAAAGGAATCAGGGCAGGGCAGGTCAACACAGTACCCAGACCCAGGGAATTAGACTCCCCAGACTGTAAAGAGACCTACAGCACTGGACACCAACCCATGGGACCCGGGATTACAGCCAGAACACGGGGACCCAGAGCTATAATCTAACCACAGAGAGAAAAAGAGGCCTGCGGCCGAAACAATAATCCAATGTTGACGGGCCTGCGTGCCCGCACGAATAGGCTACTGAAGTGTAACCATTGTTCTATGAATATATATCTAAGACCTGCGAATCTACATGTTACAAATAAGATTGGAATGATGGATTTTTCTTGCAACAACGACAATAAAAATCATATTAACAAAAAAAAAAATCTTTGGGAGTTCCTATACGAATTCAAACAAAGAGTCTCCCTGGCTCGTAGGGAGCGAATATTCCCCTTTTTCTGTGTTTTTTTTCCCCCCCAGAACAGTGCTCTCCTGGCTTGTCTGTAAGAGAAGCGGGCGGCGGTACAGTGTTCCCAGGGTTTGCGTGGTATCCGTCCACACACTCAACAACCAAGAACCACTGCCGGCATTCGGAAGACAAAATGGCCGCCATTCGCTGTAGTAGGTGCGTACGGTTTATGAATTGCGGTCACCCAGAGAGAGTACTTGAGTTAAGTGTTTCTTTTGAAGTTAAAAAAGCCAGAGGGTGGCCGCAAATGTTTCTTTATTTGTATGTCCCAATATAGTCACTTAGTATAAACTAGGTACACATTAGCAGAGGCTTGTGAAGGCCTTTTCTCCATGCATCAGGACTGCAAGAAATGTACCCGCAGGCCGCAAATGTTTCTTTATTTGTATGTCCCAATATTTTGTGGGCTACCACAATAAAAAAAAAAAAAAACATAAAATACAGTGTTGGCTACCTCATCCTCCTCCTCCACCGCTGCTTCCTCCTCCACCGCCACGGTCACTGTCTCCTCAACCTATACACATTAGCAGAGGCTTGTGAAGGCCTCTTCTCCATGCATCAGGAGTTGAGCTCAGTTTGAACAATGAAAGAGAATACCCTGCACAGGGCCGGCCTTAGGGGTGTGCGAGCTGTGCGACCGCACAGGGCGCCATGGAACAGGGGGCGCCCTGTGGCCGACACAGCTCACTCATGGCCGGAGTGCAGGGGAGCTAAAAGAGGTACCTGGCTGGAGGATTAATTATTCTCCACCCGGGTCTATTTAAAAAAAAAAAAAAAAATCGCGGCAGAGGGGGCGGGGTTTACCGAGCGGCGGAGGCGGGGCTTATCGAGAGGCGGAGACGGGGCTAATACCTCCCGAAGCCCCTGCTGTACAGGAAGAGGGAAAGATGCTTCCCCATCAGCCAACTGCATCCACTGGAAAGAGGTAAGTGTGTGTGTGTGACTGTTTGCCTGTTTGTGTGACTGTCTGTGTGTGTGTGACTGTCTGTGTGACTGCCTGTGTGCGTGTGACTGTCTGTGTGTGTGTGTGTGTGACTGTCTGTGTGACTGCCTGTCCTGTGTGTGTGACTGTCTGTCTCTGTGTGTGTGTGTGTGTGTGTGTGACTGTCTCTGTGTGTGACTGCCTGCCTGTGTGTGACTGTCTGTGTGTGTGACTGTCTGTCTGTGTGACTGCCCATGTATGTGACTGCCTGTGTGTGTGACTGTCTGTCTGTGTGACTGTCTGTCTGTGTGACTGCCCGTGTGTGTGACTGCCTGTGTGTGTGAGACTGTCTGTCTGTGTGACTGTCTGTGTGTGTGACTGTCTGTGTGTGTGACTGACTGCCTGTGTGTGTGACTGCCTGTATGTGACTGCCTGCCTGCCTGTGTGTGTCTGTCTGTAACTATCTGTCTGTGTGTGACTGCCTGCCTGTGTGTGTGACTTTCTATCTGTGTGACTGCCTGCCTGTGTGTGTATAACTGTCTATGTGTGTGTTACTGTGTGTCTGTCTGTGTGTGTGACTGCTTATGTGACTGTCTGTCTGTGTGTGTCGCTGTAGCTGTGCCATTGTTTGTGCCTGTGCCTGTATGTGTGACTGCCTTTAACTGAGTGTGTGTGTACATGCCTGTAACCGAGTTTAAATTTCCCCCACCCCTTCCTGTCAAGGCCGCACTTTGACTGACAGACGCTCACTCACTGACAGACGCACACTCACTGACAGACACACACTCTCATATACACTGACAAACAATGACATACACACATACACTATTACTTGGACACACACTGACAGATGCACACTCTCACTGACAGACGCAAGCACTCACTGAAAGATGCACGACTCCACTGACCGACACATACACACTGACTGACACACACTCACTGACCGACACACACTCACTGACACATACACACTCACTGACCTACACACTCACTGACCGACACACACTCACTCGCTGACGACACATACACACTCACTGACGACACATACACACTCACTGACTGACACATACACACTCACTGACTGACACATATACACTCACTGACTGACACATATACACTCACTGACCAACACACACATTCACTTACAGACACACACAATTACACACTTACAGACACACACACACACACACACACATTCACTTCAAAATAAACACTCACAGACACACACACAGACATTTCCACTAACACTCACAAACTAATATTTTTTACATTTATTTTAAATCCACCCAGCCTCCCTGGGAAAGCTGGAGTGGATTTCTTACCAGCAGTCCAGTGTGGCTGCTGGGCGGGCAGGCAGGGGGCGCACAGGCTGAGTAAGCAGCGCTTAGTGATGCCGGGAGCCGGACTGACGTCATATTCTGGCTCCCGGCTTCATTAAGCGGCGCAGAGGAAGCTGAGCAGGAAGAGCTCAGGTGAGTATGCTCCTTCGCTGCCCGCTGCCAGCCTTGGGGGGGCTCAAAAGTGGCCAGCCGGTCAGCTCTTGAGCCCCCCAGGATGCGAGGCAAGCAAGGGATCTGCCTGGGGGTTTGGAGGGATGCTTTTTTTTGCCGCCCCCTGCAAAGTGGCGCCCAAGGCAGATGCCTTGTTTGCCTCGTGATACACACGCCCCCGGTGCCTGTGTGTGTTACTGTATTCAGGCAACTTGGTGGGAGGTGGGGGGGGCGCCGTGAAGACTTTTTGCACAGGGCGCCTAATTGCCTAAGGCCGGCCCTGACCCTGCACTCCAACCCTCTCTCAAATGAATAATTTTGTTGATCCTCCTGACAGCCATGCATTAGATTTTGATTTATGTTCTTCAATGCTAAATTCAAAGATTCCATCAAGTGCTATTTTATGCAGGGCCGCCATCAGAAATTTTGGGGCCCCTAACACAGCTCAAGGTCTGGGCCCCCCTTCAAGCCTGCCTCCAAATCCCGCCCACAGGAATACACACACACTAACAGATACAAATACTGAAACAGACATACACACATGCATAGGGAGATGCTGAGACACACACACATATACAAGCAGACATACATACTGACAAACATACATATACATACTGCATATTGATATATACATACATACCGACAGGCATACATACATACATACACACACAGGCATGCATACAGACACACACTGGCATACACGCACTTGCATACATACACACACACATACACTGGCATACATGGGCATACATACACACATGCACTGGCATACACACACACTGGCATTCATACACTGGCATACATACATACACATACACTGGCATCCACACACTGGCATACATACACACATACACTGGCATTCATACACACATACACTGGCATACACTGGCATTCATACACCGGCATACACACTGGCACACACATACACACATACACATACACTGGCATTCAGACACATACACTGGCATTCATACACCAGCATACACACACACATACACTGGCATTCATACACACATACACTGGCATACACACACTGGCACATACATACACTGGCATACACACACACTGGCATTCATACACTGGCATTCAGACACACATACACTGGCATTCAGACACTGGCATACACACACATACACTGGCATTGATACACCAGCATACACACACACATACACTGGCATACAGACACTGGCATACACACACATACACTGGCATACACACACTGGCATTCATACACTGGCATTCAGACACACATACACTGGCATTCATACACTGGCATACACACACTGGCATTCAGACACTGGCATTCAGACACACATACACTGGCATACACACACATACACTGGCATTCATACACCAGCATACACACACACACACACTGGCATACACACACTGGCATTCAGACAACAATACACTGGCATTCATACACCAGCATACACACACACATACACTGGCATACACACACTGGCATTCATACTCACATACACTGGCATACACACACTGGCATTCATACACTGGCATTCAGACACACATACACTGGCATTCAGACACTGGCATACACACACATACACTGGCATTCATACACTGGCATACACACACTGGCATTCAGACACTGGCATTCAGACACTGGCATTCAGACACACATACACACACACATACACTGGCATACACACACTGGCATTCATACACACTGGCATTCATACACACTGGCATTCATACACACATACACTGGCATTCATACACACTGGCATTCATACACACATACACTGCCATTCATACACACTGGCATTCATACACACTGGCATTCATACACACATACACTGGCATTCATACACACTGGCATTCATACACACATACACTGGCATTCATACACACTGGCATTCATACACACATACACTGGCATTCATACA
Organism: Pelobates cultripes; assembly: GCA_933207985.1. NCBI lineage: Eukaryota > Metazoa > Chordata > Amphibia > Anura > Pelobatidae > Pelobates > Pelobates cultripes. Next base: position 260,990,622 of record OW240914.1, read on the forward strand.
CACTGGCATTCATACACACTGGCATTCATACACACATACACTGGCATTCATACACACTGGCATTCATACACACTGGCATTCATACACACATACACTGGCATTCATACACACTGGCATTCATACACACTGGCATTCATACACACATACACTGGCATACACACACTGGCATACATACACTGGCATACACACACTGGCATACACACATACACTTCATCCCCAGCCACCCTCCTCTCTTCCTTACCATTTCGTCGCAGGAGGGTGGCTGGGGATGATGGGCATCGGCTGCCTCTCCTCATGCTGCGTCCTCCTTCCCGCGCGGAGTAAAGTGGGAGGAAGTGACCGGACGTCACTTCCTCCCAGCAGCACTTGCTTCCGGCTGCATTTTTTTTTTTTAAAGGGGCCCGGTCACGCTATTACAGCGCTAAACGGGCCCCTGAAGATAATAGGGCCCATTGGGTGGCCCTAAATGATTGGGGCCACCTGATGGGCCCCATCAGCGTGTGGGCCCCGGTGCAGATGCACCGGCGGCAGTTCCGCTGATCCACGTGGGGCTCAGCTGTATTTTTAATTTTTATGTTATTTTAAGTGATTTCCCTATCCACATTTGTTTGCAGAGCACTTGTCCTACTCTTACCCCCATTGTACTTCCTTTTGCAACTCTCTAGCCCTTTCCAGGAGTTTTTTTAGAGGCATTTTTGTGGCCAAAAGTTCAGGTCCCCATTGACTTCAATGGGGTTCAGGGTCAAGTTCGAGATCGAACCCGGACTTTTTTTCGAAGTTCGGCCGAACCCGCCGGCGGGCCGTTCGGTAGTTTATGCACGAATTGCTGGAAGTCTGGAGGTCTCAGCGGTGTTTGCCTAGTCGAGTAATTCGATTTATATAATTTTTTATGATTACTCTCTCCTTCTTCCTGTTATTTTATGTATTTCCTTTTTTTTTGTTTGTTTTTTTTTCTTCCTCCTTGCTCTCAAATTTTTGAATTAATATATATTTTTTTTTATGTATAGTAAGACCATTCAGATTTACCTACTATTGGTCTATTTATATTTTTATGAAGTAACTTTTATATTTTTTTTTTTTTCCCATATAATAGGATGTGTATTTATATATGTGTATTATACTCAATTAATTATAATGGTATTATTAGTAGGATTAGTAGGATATATGTGATGTTTGAGATTATGGACATTTTTACAAAGAGACATTTAGGCAATATGCCTTGGAGCCCATGGACCTTGATTGCAATTGGGACTATGGAAGCTGATACCACTCCCACATAGACGGGTATTTGTTCTGAGAGACGGCAACCACCCGAACGTGATTTGAGGAAGCCGTCAAGGCGAAACGCGTCATCACGTTCTTCGGACGTACAACGTCATTACATGTCAACAGCACCTCCTACTCCCGGAAGCATCTATCCACTGGAAGACCGCAAGTGCATTCCGTGAGTCAGAAGGGGATTTGTACCAGCTTGGCTTCCCAGGGAGAGGGGTGATGATTCACTGTGTAATTTTAAACCAATAAAAGTCTTATTTTTATTTGGTGCCGTCCTGCTTGTTTCAAGCACATCTATCTACTTTCCTATAGAATCCTGATGAGAGGATTTGAAAGCTTTTATAGTTGGAGCAGACTTTTTTCTGCTCTACCATTGTGAGTGATATTCTTTTATTATTTTCTGATAACATTTGTTATACAGAGTTACACTATATTGTGTTCTTTTGTTCCTCTATTTTCTATTTTTATGTGGAGCGTTTTAAAGAGATACTCCTTCAAGCGTCAGCAGTTTCTATATTTAAAGGAGTAAGTGCTTTGTTGTTCGAATTTCACAAAGAGCACATGTTCACAGGGTATTTACTACTGGATTAAATTTATTTGCACTTTAATAATACATATATTATATTTGCACTTTATTCACTACTGTTGGATCACTATTTGTTTACAAATTGTTCATATTGTTACATTAGCACTTAAAGGCACAGCGCACTTTTGTTCTTTTTTTGCCTAGTCGAGTGTCCGATTTTAGTTCCAGACACTCGACGGCAAAACACCGCTGTTCGGGAGTTTAAGATGGCGGCCGCCATGTGTTCGTTTCCCGAATGGCGGCCACCAGGCCCGGACTGGCCATCGGGCATACCGGGCAAATGCCCGGTGGGCCACGATGGCCGTGGGGCCGAGGCCGGCAGGGGAGATCACAGGATCTCCCCTGCCAGCCCGTGCAGGGCCAGCGCTACCCGAGCGCCGGCCCCGCTGTGTGCCTCCATGGGCCGGTGGGGAGATCAAAGATCTCCCTTTACCGGCCCAGAGACACTTCCAGGCGGCCGCTTGCTGGGGTGTGAGGGAGGGAGGAGAGGACCGGCGGAGCTCTATCCAGCAGCTCCGCCGGGTCCTCTCGCGGGATTCTGAGCGTTGCCGCGGTTACCGCGGCAACGCTCAGATCTCGCGAGAGTGAACTCTAGCCTACAGGCTAGAGTTCACGCTCACCACTAGGACCACCAGGGATCAGGCAGCATGGCTCTCCCATGGCAAAACGGCTCCCCCCCGTCCCAGGCAAAACGGCCCCCCCCCCTCCCAGGCTAAAGGTAAGAAGGGAGGGGGGGGATATAACTTTTTTTTTAAAATTATTATTATTAATTAAAAAAAATAAAAATAATTTAAATTAAAAAAAAATCACACTCACACACATCACCCCCAGACACACACACAGCACCCAGACACACACACAGCACCCCCAGACACACACATCACCCCCAGACATACACAGCACCCCACACACAGCACCCAGACACACACAGCACCCCCAGACACACACAGTACCCAGACACACACAGCACCCCCAGACACACACAGCACCCCCAGACACACACAGTACCCCAGACACACACAGCGCCCCCAGACACACACAGCGCCCTCACTCACACACAGCACCCTCACTCACACAAAGCACCCTCACTCACACAAAGCACCCTCACTCACACAAAGCACCCTCACTCACACACACACACTCGCTCACACACAGCACCCTCGCTCACACACACACACACACACACATATATATATATATATATTTACAGCTATATATATATATATATATAATATATAAAATAACCCTCAGTGAGTTAACAGACAAAGAAAATTAGAATGTGACGGCAGATAAAAACACCCTCACACACAGCACCCCTCTTACATACACACACACTGCACCCCTCACACATACAATACGTCCAAATATATATGTATGTATATATATATATATACACACACACACACACACACACTACAGCACTACATACATTACGCTCCAGATACACGCTAGATCCCTTACCTTATATGCACTCTTAATCCTCTATACACACACACACACAATCTCCTATACACACTCTGGGTCCTTTACACACTAGATCTCCCACACACACACTGCACCACCTACACACACACTACATTCCTTGTCAGCAAACACATACAACATTCTCTAAACACACCCTCTCTACAACCCCTACACACACTACATCACCTATACACACACACTACAGCCCGTATGCACACACTCGCTACATCCCCTATAACACTATGCCACCTATACACACACTCTCTACAGCCCCTAGCCACACATATTACACCACAAACACAAATGAAATTGACCTATTTACACAATACCACACCACACTCTACACACACGCAATCCCACAAGTAGGCTCCAAACACATGCACCATACACTTTCCTGGCCCTTTTGTCCTCTGGTATCCCACTTGTGGAGACACCAAAGACAATTTAAAAGCAAACACAGCGCAAGCATGTTATTAAATTTGCTTGCGCTGCGCAGAACAAATTCAGGGCCTTTTTCTAATGCTAGAGCTCTTCAGCAGGGCTCTGTGCATTGAACCAACATGCTCACTTTGAGAGGGGGCGTGCTTGTCATTAGTGATGACAAAACACACCCTCTCTGGCCCCGCCCCCTTCTTAGGGGGCCGCTCTGATTGAAAAATGCCCGGGCCTAATTTTTTCCCCAGTCCGGCCCTGCCCAGGAGAAATCTTACCTCAAGGGGTTAAACCATTCTTGCTACTCAGTGAAACCCCATTCACAAAACCGACTTGCAAAAAAACATTCCTTTTGCAAGACAGGTTTGAGAATGTGGAGCATCACTCCTGCCCAGCGGTCCTTTGCGCTTACTAAAGGTGAAATTTCAGAAGCCAGTGGGCGCTGTGGAGAGCTGAGATCGGTGCTGGATGCAACTCCAAGAACGGTTTAACCTCTGAAAGTGAGAGTGCGCTCAGGGGCCTCTTGGCAGCATAACAACTTAATTTAGATTAAGTTGTTTTGGTGCCTAGAGTGTCCCTTTAAACCATTGGAGTCTCTATTAGTTTTCAATAAAGATTACATCTCTGTATAAAATGAACACATTAGAGTGCCTCTTTCATGTTAATGCATTGCCTATGGGGATAGAATAACATATTTAAGAACTATCACTGTTTAATTGCATTATGGTAAGTATGTTATCTATAAAAGTTAATACAGCTTTTCTGCAGTTGCTGAATATTGGCTCTCCCTGTGTATGAATGTCAACAGGCAATGCACATATAATTGAATCAATAGGAATAATGCTACTTAAGTCTCGATTTAATGTTTTGCGATAAGCTTTTCAAATGATCACAATATCTAAACTTTCCTAATTATTTATCCTCAAAAAGACTTTAACAGTGACTTCTGTAGATAGTCATTTGAATGTCATTCAATATTATTTTTCACACAGATTGTGGTCATTTGGAAAGCTTATCCATAAATATTAAATTGATGCATTGGTGACATGTCCACCAAGGGCTTCTTCTCTCTTTCCATCGGCATCTTTGCAGTAGCGGGCCTCCCCTGCGACACAATAAAGCGCTTTATCCTGGTAAAAAAAAAGGGACGTATATGGTATTTAATGTCAAGTACACTTATTGGGATCAGGGCTGAACCTCGGGTCACAGACGCCTGGGTACAGAAAATTTGTTGGCACCACCCATGTGGGCGTGGTCATCTTATTAACGCCTCTCCTTTGCAAATGTTTAGAAATGCATGTTTCTATGGAAACAACACCACCTATCCATCTATAGGCCCCACCCATCTCTCAAATCAGACACACACTCACTGACAGTCACACATGCTCACTGATTTTAAGTACACTCACTGACATACACATTCACTGGCAGGCACACAATCTTACAGATTTGAAACACACTCACTGACAAACACACACACTCACTGAGAGGCCCACAATCTTACAGATTTGAAACACACTCACTGACATACACACTCACTGACAGATACATACGTTCATGTTTTAGAAATAGGAGATGTACATGTTTGCTTGTTTACTGAAGCATAATGTCACCTTAATAAACTTGGAAGGATCTTGATAAGAAATAATATTTTACAGTTTACGATTTTTGAAGGTTCAAATGTCCTGCTTTTTTTTCCACATAACTATCACATGTATAATTTACATGAATACAGAATGATGTACAAAATAAAGCAATAGGTTAAACATGAACTATTAAAATTATAAATTATCAAATCTTTATTTATATATATTACAAGTATAAAAAATATCTAATTATTTTGCAATGTATTTCTTAATTAGGTTATGCTAAGTGCATAGTTGTTCAGACATTGCTCAACAAGTGTGAAGCTATTTCAGTGACTCTCATCCATTTGCAATTAATTATCCTTGCAATGACAGACACAAACTCTCAATGACAGACACAATCACACTCTCAATGACAGACACAACCTCACTAATCTGAAGCACACTCACTGACAGAAAAGACACTAACACACACAGTGACGGACACACACACTCGCTGACAGACACACTGACTGACTGACACTCACACATACTCACTGATAGACATACACACACTCACTGACAGACACACATACACTGACAGACAGACACACTCATTGACAGATGCACACACTCACTGACAGACACACTCAGGTAAGCAAATGCCTACTCTGCCTTATTAAATAAGCGACACATTGGGGGCGGCCAATGGTGGCCACCTGGCCACCACCTGGGCCCCCTGTGACAGGGCTCCTCTCAGCGTCCCCCACCTTCAGGCACCTGGGTGCGGTGCACCCTGTGCGCAGTGCACTACGTGCCCCCTGATTGGGATGCTTTTGAAAAAATTTAATTACGCAATTGGTAGTCTGCATTTATTTATTTCTGTTTGATACTAGAGATG